>CM055122.1:1225174077-1225774077 GCA_029206835.1 Rana muscosa | reverse complement strand
CAATGAAGACCGGGACCCCGCTAGCAAAAGAGCTGGAAAAAGATAGCGGGGCGCTCGGCAGAAAGACCCCTGAAGTCGGAAGAAGACGACGATCAAGACCGGGACCCCGCTAGCAAAAGAGCTGGAAGAAGATAGCGGGGCGCCCGGCAGAAAGACCCCCGAAGTCGGAAGAAGACCCCCGGAGCTGCCTAATAAATTACTTTAAAAACCTGTGTTGTGTTTTTTATTGACTTTTTTTTTCCACCAGGTGAATGGGTAGGGGTACGATGTACCCCATACTCATTCACATAGGGTGGGGGGCCAGGATCTGGGGGCCCCCTTATTAAAGAGGGCTCCCGGATTCCGAAAAGCCCGCCACCCGCAGACCCCGACAACCAACGGCCAGGGTTGTCGGAAAGAGGCCCTTGTCCCCATCAACATGGGGGCAGGGTGCTTTGGGGTGGTGGGGGCGCAGGGCACCCCCTGCCCCAAAGCACCCACCCCCCATGTTGAGGGCATGCGGCCTGGTACGGTTCAGGAGGGGGGCGCGCTCGCCCCCCCTTTCCTGACCAGCCGGGCTGCGTGCTCGGATAAGGGTCTGGTATGGATTTTGGGGGGACCCCCCACGCCATTTTTCTGCGTAGGGTGGTTTCCCTTAAAATCCATACCAGACCTAAGGGCCTGGTATGCTCCTGGAGGGGAACCCATGCCGGATTTTTTAATTAAAATTTGGCGTGGAGTTCCCCTTCATGATTCATACCAAACACAGGGGACAGCGAGCAAGAGGCTTGCAGTACCCTGTGCCGAGAACCAGCGCGATGGCATCACGCTGGAGACATTCTCGGCCAGGACACGACTTGAGCGGCTGCTTCACGCTCAAGTCGTGTCTAAGTTGCCTCGCAAAGTCGCGCTGTCCCTCTGTCAACCGGCACACGAGTCGCCCCGCGAGTCAGGTCGTCTTCATCCGACTTCCTGGGCGACCTCTATTCAAATCAATGGGCTCCCATAGGGAACAATTCATTTTGAATAGAGCGCCGCTCAAATTTTTATTTACTATAGCAGTGCGCCGCCGGTTCCTTTGCTCAATTAAGGATTTATCTGGCGCACCAATTAAGGTATGAACCGACGCAGTGCACTGTTTATAGTAAATCACCCCCATAGTGTCTGAAGAGGGAGTGTCTACAGACCCTGACAAACTGGAAGCAGTTACCTCCTGGCCCCGACCAACTACAGTGACTGAGCTCAGGTCCTTCCTGGGGTTCTGCTCCTACTACCGCAGGTTTGTGGAAGGGTTTGCAAAAATTGCCAAACCTCTGAATGAGTTACTGAAGACAGAAGGAGAGAAGGATGATACTGGCCCCAGGAAGCCCGGAGCGTCAGTGGAAGACCAGTGGACAGAGAAGTCTGAAGAGGCCTTCGAAATGCTGAAAAAAAGTCTGACCAATGCCCCGGTCTTGGCCTCTGCTGACACCAAGAGACCATATGAACTACATGTGGATGCCAGCCATGATGGTCTGGGAGGTGTACTGTACCAGGAGTATGAAGGACAACTCAAGCCAGTTGCCTATGTAAGTAGGAGTCTAACACCAGCAGAGAAGAATTATCCCACCCACAAATTGGAGTTCCTGGCCCTGAAGTGGGCAGTTGTGGATAAACTCAAAGACTACCTGTATGGAGTGGACTTTACAGTAAAAACAGATAATAACCCACTCACCGACTTTTCACCACAGCCGAGCTGGATGCCACTGGCCACCGTTGGTTGGCAGCCCTCTCTGGATTCAACTTTAGCCTCAAGTATAGGCCGGGAACTGGAAACAGATGCTGATTCATTGTCCAGAAGGTCTCATGCTCCCACTTACCATACAGAAGACTGGACCCAGGTAACCCCAGATGGGGTGCGGGCTTTGTGTCAAGGAGCACAACTTCAAGCTAGTGGCGGATCCAGGGCGGAAGAAATTGGAGCTTCGGTAGTGGGGGTGCCCAAATGCTATTGTGAGGTAACCCAGATTGGCGAAGACGACTTGCCAAAATAATCCAAGAAGGACATAAGAAGAGATCAGTTGGAAGACCCCTGGGGAAGATTGGTTTTGGAAGCTCTAGAAGACCAGGATCCGGACAGGCTCTTGCAAGATCCCTCAAAGGAGGCTCGATAAATCCACAAAGAATGGGACAAGTTACAGGTGCATCAAGGGGTGGTCTACCGAAGGGGCCCCTCTGATGACCTAGAAGAGAAGTGGCAACTGTTTCTGCCAGAAAAACACAGAAAAACTGTCTTAGCTGCCCTACATGACAACCGTGGCCACTTAGGGGCCGAACAAACCTTCCAGCTTGTAAGGAATAGATTCTACTGGCCTTGTATGCGAGCTGAAGTGGAGGAGTACTGTCACTCATGTGCTCGCTGCATACAGAGGAAGACACTGCCACGTCAAGCTGCCCCAATGGGCCATCTGCAGAGTCAAGGGCCCTTGGACTTGGTATGCATCGACTTTCTCTGTCTGGAACCTGACTTGAGTGGACACGGAAATGTTCTGGTGATAACCGACCATTTCACCCGTTATGCCTAGGCCTTTCCAACTAAAGACCAGAAGGCCTCCACTGTAGCCAAAATCTTGGTGGAGAAGTCCTTCATGCATTACGGGTTACCTCAATGCCTTCACTCAGACCAAGGGAGAGACTTTGAGAGCCGACTGATTCAGAAGTTGCTGGACTCTTTAGGCATAAAAAAATTTGTACTACCCCTTATCACCCTCAAGGTGATGCTCAGCCAGGAAGATTCAACAGGACTCTGTTAAATATGTTGGGGACTCTGAACAGTGAGGAGAAGCAACATTGGGGCAAGCACATAGCTGCCATAGTGCACGCCTATAATAGTACAGCCAGCGATGTCACAGGGTATTCCCCTTACAGACTTATGTTCGGAAGAGAGGCCAGACTACCAGTGGACTTGGCCTTTGGCACCTCCATGGACCATACATCTGTCGCCTCACACAAAGGATACGTGGACAGACTTCGGCCCAATCAACTTCTGATCAGAGAGGAGCCCGGAACAAACTGAACTTTGACCTTAGGGTCCGTATTCAAGATGTACAGCCTGGAGACCGAGTGTTTCTGAGGAATTTAGGAGTCCCAGGGAAGCACAAGCTGGCAGACAGATGGAAGTCAGAACCTTATGTGATTTGTAAGAAGCTGCCTGGGTTGCTCGTGTACCAGTCGAAGCCTGAAGGAAGAGTGGGGCCACTGAAGACCTGGCACAGAAACAATCTGCTGCCCCTTTCTGAAGCAGTCAGGATGCCCCCTACTCTGGATTCCTCTGAGTTACATTCCACTCCTTGTACTCCTAGACCCAACACCAGGTCTCAGACAACTATCAAGGGAGGAAGAAACTTCAGACCAAAGTAAAGAAGAGGAAATAGAACTCAGTTGGCTGTGGCCCTCTCAGGCGCCTGAACCCCTAACAGTGGATCATTTGTTACCCGAATCCCCCATAATGATGTGATGAATGGGAAGATGCATTAGAATCAGTCCCGGATAAAGATCCAAGAAACTCTCTATACCTCCCTGCACCTGAATCGGATGTCTTTGAAGAAGAAGGTCCCATTGTACCGGTCTTAGTGGAGACACCCTTAGAGCCAGAACCCATAACTCCCAGGGAGCAAAGGGTTAAAAGAATTGTCCGACCCTCCTCGGAAGTTGACATACACACAGATGGGAGAAAGTTCTGAGGACACAGTGACTACCGCAAGAAGGACAATTCAAAAGCCTGGCCCCTCCACTGTGCATTTGGTGGAGGGCAACCCCAGCTCACTTTCTGGCACAGTTAGGCTGGTCACTTCTGCTAATGTGGCCTGTGGTCAGAGCAACCTCCCATACCAAGTTTGGTGGGAGGTTCCCCTGCCAAGTTCTTTTGCCATGGTCAATTGCATTACTGTTAGATAATGTTTACGTTATCTTTGGGGACCAAAGATTTTAAGTGGGGGGGAGTGTGTAGCGGGGTATTGCCCTTTAATCCCTCAGAGACTACATTACCCAGTACACTTTAAGGCACCCAGGGTGCATTGCCCCACGCAAGGACTGCTGGGGTGGACTTTATAAGGGGGAGGCGGAGCTCAGTTCTCTCTCTTCGGACACCGCCCGCCCAGCAAGTTGAACTGCTGCTTGAGCTCCTGTGACTTTAGGCCAGAAGCCTGGGCCTTTTCTCCAAAGAGCCTTCCGCGCGCACCGAGGAACCTGAGGGACGTCTCTCCTTTGATACTGCACCTTTGCCAGGAGGACCGAAGACCCGGATGTCGAGGGATCGGTGTACTTAGACACCGTAGCGGAAGAAACGGACGTGGACTGGTCCGGTTGGGTGAGAGAGCACCTGCTCATAGACAGACACAGTATCTCTGTTACATTGGTGGATTACAAATTCTATTCTTCAAGTGCACCACCGTTGCTAGCGAAGATTTCCCTACAGAACTTCCACTTAGTTCAGTCAGGCCTGACTGTGTAGCATAGACATTCCTGGGCGCCATTTTGTCCACGAGGGGAAATAGCTGCAAAGGGGACTATTAGAGTTGCATAGCATTGTATACTTGTCTGCTTGTTTAACATTGTTTATTGCAGGGCTCTGCACATGACATGTACCCTCCTGTTTTATTGCTTACCCACAAATCGAAGTAAAAATACAAGGGTTAAGCATATTGGTGTCTGTGTTCTTTAATTTACAGAAGAGATAGGTAAAGGAAGTTTTAAAATATCACTGTGTTCTTGTCATAAAATTGTGCTGCTGTGAGTTACAGGCCTCACAATCCTATCATCCCCTACTAACTGTGCCAAGGGAGGTTAGAGCCGATTGCCAGGGATTGACAGCGGTGTACTACAGGGCCCAAAATCATACAGGCAGCCCTCTTAACTGGGGGTATCGCTACATTAATAAAAATGCCATAAAACTACCCCCTATTTTGTAAACGCTATAACTTTTGCGCAAACCAATCAATAAACGCTGATTGCGATTTTTTTTTTAACAAAAATATGTAGAAGAATACATATTGGCCTAAACTGAGGAAAAAAAAAGTTTTTATATATATTTTTTGGGGGTATTTATTATAACAAAAAGTAAAAAAATATTGCATTTTTTTCAAAATTGTGGCTCTATTTTTGTTTATAGTGCAAAAAATAAAAATCGCAGAGGTGATCAAATACCACCAAAGGAAAGCTCTATTTGTGGGGAAAAAAAGGACGTCAATTTTGTTTGGGAGCCACGTCGCACAACCGCGCAATTGTCAGTTAAAGTGACGCAGTGCCGTATCGCAAAAAGGGGCCTGGTCTTTATGCTACATATTGGTCCGGGGCTTAAGTGGTTAAAGAGGGCCTGTTTGTCATTTATTATACTAGCCAGCTTCTCATGTATCATGATCCAGAATATTTTATGCTTCATACGTCAAACAGATACAGAGGGTTTCTTCCACGCTCCTGCAATGGTGATTTTAGCCGCCAATAGCATAAATTAAACAAATCGCTTCATAGGGCGTGGCATACCCTCTGGAAGATCCTTCAGCAGAGCAATAGAAGGCTGTTGTTCAACTGCAATGCCGTTATCTTTCAAATCATGGAGAAAACTAAACTCCAGTAGCTCTTGATTAGGGGGCATTCCCACCAGATGTGGAGCATGTTGCCTCACAAGGAACACCCTCTAAAGCAATCTTATGATGTTTATGGGTACATCCTGGCTAGGCAAGCAGGGACAAACTACCACCTCATTAACGTTAACCACTTGCCGACCAGCTGGCGCAGTTATATGATGGGAGGTTGCCTCTATTGCGTGACTCGCTGTACGTTGCCTCATACAATAGATACAGTGTGCGCGCCACTGCGCCAGGGGTGCGCGTGGACATCCGCGGCGCAGCACCAGAGATGATGCACGTGGCCAGCGGCCACAATGTCTGAAAGCCACCCGCAATCGCTCCACAGAGAGACAGAATGGGGATCTGTCAATGTAAACAAACAGATCCCCCTTCTGACAGGGGAGGAGAGAGAGATCAGCTCTTCCTAGTGAATAGGAACAGCGATCTCTCTTCTCCCAGTCAGTCCACTCTCTCCACAGTTAGAAACACCTCCCAGGGAACACATTTAACACCTTGATCTCCCCCTAGTGTTAACCCATTCCTTGCCAGTGTCATTTATACAGTAATCAGTGCATTTTTATAGCACTGATCTCTGTATAAATGTTACTGGTCAGAAAAAAGTGACAAAAATGTCCGATATGTCCGCCACAGTGCCGCTAAAAATCGCTGATCACCGCCATTACTATTGAAAAAATAATAATAATAAAAATGCCATAAATCTATCCCCTATTTTGTAGACGCTATAACTTTTGCGCAAACCAATCAATATACGCTTATTGCGATATTTTTTTGCAGAAATATGTAGGAGACTTTATACCCTATGTTTTTAACTTCAATTATATTCCACATCGGAAGTTTCAATCTTTGACCCTGCCACTATTAGATCCCAAGTAAAGTAATGGCAACCTGTAAAAGAATGAAAAAAGGGGGCACAATATGGGGCCACTTTCTTGAGATTGTGTCCTCCCCATCCTAGGATTTGATATAAATTATTAAACAGTATAGGTTTATTTAGTCAGGTTACTGCCTCTTTAAGAGTCTAGAGGGAAGCTTTCAGGTGCAGCCAATAAGGTTTCAGGGAATTCTCTGGAAGCAAGGGGTTAGGCTATATAAGGGTCAGCAGGTGTGGGGCTCATCCTCTTGCCTGCGGACAGCTGAAGAAGTTTGGAGCTGTGCACTTTGCAGTTTACTTTGAAGATGGAAGCCCTGGTGATGCAGTTGCTGGAGAAGGCTGGCAGTGCAGGCGGCAACGCTGTATCTTGGCCTAGGCCAACAAGGCCCCCACTTTGCAGGGGGGGCAGCACAGAAAGAGTCCCCACCGGCTTGCGCTACACTGTAAGTGTAACGCAAGCTGCTTCTAATTTTGACTGTCCTATCATCCTTGACCACAAACCTTCCTCACTGTGCTATATGTTTTCTTCTGCACCATTGGCATGGTTATATCTTCTTAGTCCTCTCCATAAAATTATCCAAAATTTGTGCTTAAAGTAGAACTATAGGCAACACTTTTTTTTTTTTCATTTTGGATAGAGTAAGGGAGGGTTATAGCCCCTGTCAGTTTATTTTTTACCATCCCTGTCCCATTGCAGAGATTTCCCTTCACTTTCTGCCCCATAGCCAAACAGGAAGTGAGAGGAAATCTATGCAAATTAAGGGAATCCATTGCCCCCCACCCAGGCCCTAAGAACTAGTGTCCCCACTAGAAAATTTAAGGGTGGGTCTTAAACAGAAAGGGGTGTGGCCTTGACAGGAAGGGGTGGGTCATATTTAAATTAGGGGGTGCACGAGTTTAGTCAGGCCTAGGGCAGCACAAACCCTAAATACACTACTGGCAGGCGGAGAAGCTTGGTGATAAATAGAGTGATGATAGATAAGAGAGTGATGATGATAGATTAATAATAGTAATAGTAGATTAATAATAATAATACAAAAATGATTGCAACAAGCGGTTGGGCAGGCACTACAAGTCCCAGACCCCAGGGTATTGCTGGAGCATGAAGTTCACCACCCTGTATCGCAGCCTCCAGCAGTGGGTGAGTTGACTCAATTAACTATGTCAACTGGGCTAGTAGGTTCTCTGTCCTCTTTGGTTCAGTCTTTATTTAAAGTGTCAGTTCCTGCTGTTTCTCCATCGCTGGTTTCTATGCCAGTTGTTCCTTCTGCTGTCTCTGCTACTCCTGTGCTGTCTGCTCCTTCTGCTAGTTTAGCAACACAACACAGTAATTTGTTAACTGTTGGTATGCCTCATGATATGTTAGCACCTGAGCCGCAAATACACACAGCAAATAAAAGTAATGTCCCTGAGACATATATGAAGGATGTCATGCCCTGTGAAATATCCCCTTTAGGATATCATTTGTCTGCAGCAGTTAAGGATAAAATCTGGAAAGGGGATTACATAGACATTCTTTCTCTCCTGCCTGAAGAGAGAGGGGAGGAAGAGAGGCACAGGTTGATTCCCAGGTCCTTTAACAATTGGCTGCAGGAATTTTGTATTTACTCCGGTATAATGGCTGAGAAGTACCCAGAGCTTTTCCAACACCTGGATCATATCTTAGAGGCATATAAGAACTTTGGGGGCTTGGGTTGGTTTTATTATGACGAATCCTTCCGTCAAAAATTGTCCCTTCATTCCCCACCTAAGGGATGGGTGTATGATGTGGGCCTGTGGCTCAACTTAATATTACTGCAGAAGCAGGCAGCACCTAGACAACCCACGGTTAACCCTACGACAGCAGCTTTTAGAAAAGGCTGCTGTTTCGCATTTAATGATAGTCAATGCCGCTGGAATACTTTGTGCAAGTACAGACACAAATGTTCTGTCTGTGCAGGGGCGCATCCAGCAACAAAATGCTTTAAGCGTAACGCAAATGTAGGTCAGAGTTCCACGCAGCATATTTTTCCCAAGAGCCTGCACTCCAGTGAGGCTGGAAAACATGTGCCTGTGGCTGGACAGCTACCCAAACAGGAAAAAGGCTCATTTGCTCATTGAGGGCTTTGCTCAGGGCTTTCCGCTGCCTTCCTTTTTGGGGGAGGGGTATAAAATGGTGGGGAATTTTAAGTCGGTGGACCAGTTTTCTCAGGTGGTAAGGGATAAATTGTGTAAGGAACTGGTTGCTGGCAGGATTGCAGGACCTTTTGAGGAACCCCCTTTTTGTAATTTGCGTCTCTCCCCATTGGGGGTGGTGCCCAAGCGTGAGCCTAACAAATTTAGGCTCATACACCATTTATCGTATCCAATAGGTGATTCACTGAATGATGATATCAATAGTGACTTATGCTCAGTTTCTTACGCCACTTTTGAGGAGGCTATTAGTAAGATTAGGTTATTCGGCCCTGGTGCATTGCTAGCAAAGGCTGACATAAAATTGGCATTTCGGCTTCTGCCTGTTTCCCCATTGGCTTTTTAATTCTTTAGGTTTTTCTTTTGAAGGTCAGTACTTTTTTGACATGTGTCTTCCTATGGGATGTTCACTGTCTTGCTCATGTTTTGAGACGTTTTCTACATTCCTCCATTGGGTCTTTGTGTTCAGTCCGGTTCAGATAGCATAGTTCACTATTTTGACTACTTTTTATATGTCAGTCCATCAAGTTCTAGGATCTGTTCGGATTTGTTGCTATCATTTCAAGCGCTAGCTCTGGAATTTGGTGTCCCTCTGGCGGAGGAGAAAACTTGTTTCCCTAGCACAACTTTGGAATTTTTGGGAATTGAAATAGATACCTGTAAGATGGAATTTCGTTTGCCCGTGGCGAAATTGGAGAAATTGAAATGGTTGTTTGCGAGGGTGCTGCACAAGAAAAAGATACAGTGGAAGGAGATGCAATTACTCTTGGGTATCCTGGCCTTTGCATGTAGAATCATGCCAGTTGGCAGGATTTTTTCTAGGCGTCTATACATGGCAATATCGGGTCTGAAATTGCCTCGGATGCAAATCAGACTGACTAGTCTGCTTAAAGAGGATTTGAAGGTTTGGTCCAGTTTTCTTGACTGTTATAATGGGAAGTCCTTTTTTCAGTCTGATTTTGTAGTAGCGTGAGATTTCTGTTTATTCACGGATGCTGCTGACTCTAGAGGCTTCGGCGCCATCTGGAGAACGCACTGGTGCTGTGCGGCTTGGCCAGAGTCCTGGGTAAGGTCAGGGGCCACCAAGAATGTGGTTCTCCAGGAATTGTTTCCGATTTTGGTGGCTTTGGGGTTGTGGAGTTCAGAATTTGCGAACAGGTGCATATTGGTGGAATCTGATAACAAAGGAGTGCTGTATGCGGTTAACTGTCTTTCGTCCAGTTCTTGGTTAGTGATAAAATTATTGCGTCAGGTGGTTTTTAGATGCCTCAAGTTTAACATCTGGTTGAAAGCTAAGTATACTCCCGGAATATTGAATAACATCGCCGATTCTCTATCTCGCTTCCAGATGGACCGTTTTCGGATTCTGCTGCCAGAGGCGGACGCAGAGGGCACACCATGCCCAGACCATTTGTGGGGGATGATTTGATGTCGGTGATGGATGCTATTAAAGGTCCTTAGCTCCCAAACCTTGGTCCAGCTACGCCGCTGCATGGAGCAGTTTGTTGTCTTTTGCTAGCACTACAGGTTTTAGTTTCAATAGGCCATCTGAGGGTAATGTTCTGGCCTTTTTGTCCATGTTAATGCGGCAGCGTTTTTCCAGTAGTCATGTGACAAAGACGCTAGCCGGCATTTCATTTTTCTTCAGATTATTGTGTTTAAGGGCTTGTACTTCATATTTTTCTGTTAAACAGGCACTGAAGGGGTACAAGAGATTGACTTTTGTCTCGGATCACAGGAGGCCGATCTCTCTGGGCATCCTCAGGGGCCTTTGCAAAATTTTGGCAGTAGTTTGTTTTTCCCCTTATGAAGCTTTACTATTTAAGACAGCCTTTGTGTTAGCTTTTTTCGGTGCGTTCCGCATCTCGGAGCTGGTACCGGCAAATAAGCATGGTAATTCTGGGATTCTTTTTGATCAGGTGTTGATGGATCAGTCGGGTGTTCACCTTTGGCTACAACATTAAAAAACTGATCAATGTGGAAAAGGCCATTGGGTCAATCTACAGGAGCACGATGAGTCATTCATGTGCCCAGTAGCCATGGTTAGTCAATTTATGGGGCTTAGGCCTTCCGGAGGGGTTGTTTTTTTTTTTTTTATAGTTCACATTAATTTACACCCCTAACAAAATACCAATTTGATGCTGTCTTAAAGAAATGTTTGGTTAGAATGGGATTAAGTAATTTCAGGTTTTCCTCCCACTCATTTCGGATAGGCACAGCCTCTGAGGCGGCCCGGTTAGGGTTCCCGGATTCTGTTATTAAAGCAATGGGGAGGTGGAAGTCTCAATGTTTTCAGTTATATGTTCGTCCTAATTTATTTGTTTGAATTCTAGGTACCCAGCTCACTCATTTATCTACTGGGCTCAAAAACGAGCAGCTCAACGCAGTTATACAACTAATTTATCTCTGCATCCGGACTCTTTTAGGTTGTTTTGGAAAGGTATCAGAGGCCTTCAGTGGTTCCAACTGTACTTCCATTTGAACAGGTTGTATCAAGTATGGCTGTCGCCATCTATTTTGGTTATGCATTTGGGAGGAAATGATTTGGGAAATGTAAAAACGTTGGATTTGTTGTTTATGATCAAGCGTGACTTGCATCGTTTTTGGTAACTTCCCCAGGTACAACGCTAGTTTTTTCCGAGGTGGTTCCTCGTCTTTCCTGGCTCTCCTCTGACCAGAGGAGGGTTATGGAAAAGATGAGAAAGAGTCAATAGGGCTCTGGAAAAGTTCATGCCTCAGATTGGTGGACTATCCTATCGGCATGTGGACCTGGAGGGCGGTTTTCCAGGTCTATGAAGGTCGGATGGTGTTCACTTGTCGGAAGTGGGTATGGATATCTTTAATTTGGGCTTGCAGAACAGCATTGAGGTGGCCGCGACGGTTGGGGTGGGATGGTCTTGATGCTTAAGACCGTCGTGTGGGGACTGTTATTGATATTTTAAGTTTGAGCTACTGCTCGAGTTCTAATAACTGAGCAGGTAGAAATCTGTTATGTGATTATATATCTAAGTTATGAGTGATAATAAATATGAGTAATAATAAAGAGTTATTGGAAATTAATTATTTAAACCAATAATGGTGTCGCGGCCAATATATTCTGCCAAATAAGAAGGTTTTTGAGTGTTCATTTTAATTATTTGTATCTGCGGAAGTTGGGTCTGGGTGGGTGTGGCCTACAATCTCATGAAAAAAGGGGGCACAATATGGGGCCACTTTCTTGAGATTGTGGCTTCCCCATCCTAGGATTTGATATAAATTATTAAACAGCATAGGTTTATTTAGTCAGGTTACTGCCTCTTTAAGAGTCTAGAGGGAAGCTTTCAGGTGCAGCCAATAAGGTTTCAGGGAATTCTCTGGAAGCAAGGGGTTAGGCTATATAAGGGTCAGCAGGTGTGGGGCTCATCCTCTTGCCTGCGGACAGCTGAAGAAGTTTGGAGCTCCCTCCCTCCCGCCCCAGTCGCGTACACCTCTTATGTGGTTGGGTCACCCCGGATTCTGGGGGGGACTGTTATTGATATTTGAAGTTTGAGCTACTGCTCGAGTTCTAATAACTGAGCAGGTAGAAATCTGTTATGTGATTATATATCTAAGTTATGAGTGATAATAAATATGAGTAATAATAAAGAGTTATTGGAAATTAATTATTTAAACCAATAAAGGTGTCGCGGCCAATATATTTTGCCAAATAAGAAGGTTTTTGAGTGTTCATTTTAATTATTTGTATCTGGGGAAGTTGGGTCTGGGTGGGTGTGGCCTACAATCTCAAAGGATGTTCACCCCTTTCTAATGATCAATGGTTTTTACTGTAGTTCCTCCCCCTGACTTAACCTTAAAAATTGCATTTATTGTACATAAAGTATGTTATATTGTATATTTATAGTTCATGCCTGCTATAAAATATGTTTCCTGTTTGGCTAGATTTTGGCATTGTTTGGAGTTGACTTACAACTAAAAAATAAATATTTCATTCAACTTGGAGTAGTTGTATTCACTCCAATTCTGTAAACGTTTAGAATGAAAAGTTTTTTTTATTTTTTTATTTATTTATTTCATTGCAGACTATTAGATATTTAAAGTAAATAAAAATGTTCTGTTTTAGTAAGTCATCTCCACTACTTTAAGTGAAAAGACATGGAGGAATTTTTCCTGCTGTCCAAAAGCAATGTGAATGCATCCAGCTTTAATGACAAAACTGATAATGCATTAGATTTCAGCTCCAGGAAAACAGAGCAGGGAGTTTTTGTACAGAGCTTCCAGTGTAGAAACACCTTACAATAAGGAGGTGATTTACTAAAACTGAAGAGTGCAAAATCTGGTGCAGCTGTGCATGTTAGGCAATAAACTTGTTCAATTAAGCTTGGGCAAAAGACCTGGAAGCTAACAGGTTCCTATGCAAAGCTGCACAAGATTTTGCACTCTCCAGTTTTAGTAAATCAACCCCCATAGGTTTCCCTCACATCAGCCTTCTTTGAAACCCTACTACTAACCATTCCTTTAACCCTAACAGAAATCATCCCTTATGGTACCTTAACCCCTGTTTTATATACCAACATGAAGGTCCCAGCAGCAGAGTTATTAATTCATAGGCTGCTTGCTGTTCCATTATGGTCCAAAAAAAACGATGGTCTCAGTATATCTATAAAAAAGAAAATTTGCACATTGTCAAAGCATATCTTTTCTTAAAAAGTATTTCCATTTTAAACATTGTATGGGGGCTTTTACTTTTAAGTCCCCCACAGCCAAGGTGGATAGATGGCAGAACGCATTAGTGGGAGGGGGTTTAGCAAGTTTTTTTGTTATTGGACTTGGTTATTAAATTGCTACCACTGGAAAAATTTAAATTGCATATTCACATAAACGTTTGAGATACCCAGTATGAACAATTTTAATCAGAAGATGCATTTTCAAAAGTGTAAACCTGCTCACTAAATTCTCATATAAACATTAACATGTCAATGTAATTTCAAAAGTAATTTTCCCATTTTTTTCAGACAGTAACCTATGCTATGTTATAGTATGACAATGTTCTGGCCCATTCTATTCTCACCCTGTCAATGGGCTTTTGATAGGGACTTTTCGTGTTTAAACAACCTATTTAACTCACTAACACAATGAGTCGGGTGTGTTATTGAGAAGCATGTAAGGGGTGGAGTAAATAGGTCGTGCAAACCCGCCCATCAACATTGCAAAACCCACCCTCCATTTGTTTAAACATGCCCTGCAAAGACGTGTAGTTCATTGCTAAAACCCCCCCTGCCCCTTGCAGAGTAGCACGAGCATCGGGAGCGTGCGGCAGCATCTGGCACAATGTCGTCATCATTGTGCAGGTGCCGTGTACAGCTGACTCACAGATCGACATTTTCGGCTATTTTTGGCGGCTCCGTTGTGGTTCGTACTGCGCCTGCGCAGTACAGGGGGGTCATTATCCGCCGTAGGGACCTTTATCGGCAGAACACCGGAACTCTGGGCTCCTCCCCCCTGCTGAGTGCCCCCATAGCAAGCTGCTTACTATGGGGGGCATTCCTACGTGCTCGCTCTTAAGCCTGCTCTGTGTGTCCGTAAGACACACAGAACAGGACTCAGCCCTGCCTCTACTTCCTCCTCACTGGCTGTGATTGACAGCAGTGGTAGCCAATAGCTCCAGCTGCTGTCTCTGAGCCAATGAGGAGGCAGAGAGCTGGGACAGCAGCCGGTCTTGTGCACATCGCTGGAATGAGATCTGGCTCAGGTAAGTATTAGGAGGGCTGCGGGGGGAGCTGCATACTAACGTTTTTTTTTTACCTTCATGCATAGAAAAACTTAAAACCTTCAGGCAATTTTAGCTAGTGTTTACAGCTAGTTTAAGAAATAAGGTTTCATAAAAAGCATCCCATTGTTTAATATTACATAATGACACTTAACACAGTTTAGTGAACTGTATTTACATAGCCTGCTTTCAATTACAAGTAATATATCTTTAGAAACTTGGACTGGACTTCACATTGTATTTGGCAGACAAGAAATTCATATTATTCAATAGGTCACTTGGCTCAACTAGCAAATCAAAGGAACTTGCACTAATAGAAATGTTGATGCCAATCAGCAGAAGAGCTGCAATGTTGCTGAAGCTGTGAAAACTTGCTGAACTTTCCAGCCAGAATAATTTTATAACAGCAGCAATTCTGAAACAGATCCAAAACACTTACTCCAAATAATAACATAAAAAATGTTCTCAGTTTAAATAAAGCTTATCTAAATCGAAAACTTTTTTCAATTCTGCCTAGAGTGGGGAATGGTTGGATTTTGTCTTTCTCTCTTTCTTTTATTGTTTTTTAAGCTGTATCCGATTGAGAATATTTCCCTTTTCTACCTGCTCGTTTGACACAACAGGAAATAGGAGGAAATCTCTCCCCTCTAATGCTGCGTACACACGGTCGGAATTTCCAACAACAAATGTTCGATGGGAGCTTTTTGTCGGAAATTCCGACCGTGTGTAGGCTCCATCGGACATTTGCTGTCGTAAATTCCGATCGTGTGTGGACAATTCCGACGCACAAAATTCCACGCATGCTCTGAATCAAGTACAAGATGGAATCGCTCGATATGGTAAAACTAGCATTCATAATGGAGATAGCACATTCGTCACGCTGTAACGGACTGAAAAGCACGAGGCTGAAAAGCGCGAATCGTCTCTCACCAAACTTCTACTAACATGACTGGTATTGAACTTCCCTTTAATAGTGCCGTTGTACGTCTCTTACATCACCGCGTTCTTGGCATTCGGAATTTCCGACAACATTTGTGTGACCATGTGTATGCAAGACAAGCTTGAGCCAACATCCGTTGGGGAAAAAAAATACACGGTTTTGTTGTCGGAATTTCCGATCGTCTGTACGCGACATAAGGCTGGGTTCACACTATTGCGAAATTGGATGCGGGTTTCCCCACATAGCAGAAGATTGTGACCGACTATCTATGGAGCCGGGTCACACATCACCGCAACGGCTCCGATGTGAATTGCACAGGAGTCCTGTGCGTCTTTCGGTCCATTCCAGGTCAGAATTCAGCCCAAAATTTGGGCTGAAATCTGACTTAAATACGGTGAATGGAAATGCATTAAAACATTTATACTTGAGAAAGACAAAGAGTGAAAATATATAAAGTTTAAACCTAGGAAGATACAAACCACAGTTTCTAAAAAACTAAAACTGACCCTTCAAAATGTATTTATTTTTTTTGCTTTGTTTTTTTAAATCAAAATCACAATCTGCATGTTTAGTTAAACCACCAGACTAATGCCAGACTGTAATTAATTTAGAAGCTACTAATGCAGGAATCTAAATTGTATATATATTCTATGCTAAAATGAAAGCTAAATAAGTCAGGTTTTTTATTATGTAACTAAATTCTGCACTGAGCATCATCAAGCTCAGCAAAAATTTTTTTTTCAGAATACCAAATTCTAATACAGTTCTAATACCCTAAACATCTGAAAAGCACATGGGATTGCAGGCAGCCAACACCCCAAATCGAACAACCTTCCCCCAAAAAACATTCAAAATCCATAAATATTTATTATTTAATATTCAATTATGAATAAAGTAAATATATATATATATATATATATATATAGATAGATATATATATAAAAGCTCAGTTATTAGAACTTGAGCCATATTGAACTAAAAGAACAATAAATGTCCCCCCTAGCAATCCATGTTGACCATCCATATAAAGCACCAGCGACAAGGGTGGGAGGGAGGGTAGTTCTTTTGCCTGGCTTGATCAACTATGAATTAACTGGGATCTCTTCCCTATTTATAGGGCTCCCAGGAATTCTAGAAATTTCCAGGAATTCTGATTGGATAATTAATTATCCTTAGGATTAAAGGACACAGTGTCCTATTTATTAAAAGCTATTAAAAACTCCTATTACGTGAGCGGAGAGGGGCGGGGCTGTCGCAAGCCCATGTAGGCGGGCCCAAACACCTGTGCCCTCCCTTTACATTCTCTGGACATCATATATACTGTATTACATTTTGAGGACTAACAACATAGGAGTGAATTGGATTGATTTGCTAAAACTGGAGAGTGTAAAATCTGATGCAGCTCTGCATAGAAACCAATCAGCTTTTTTTTATCAAAGCTTAATTGAACAAGCTGAAGTTCGAAGCTGATTGGCTACCGTGCACAGCTGCACCAGATTTTGCACTCTCCAGTTTTAGTAAATGTAGTAAATTGTAAACTTTCAAATGTTCTTGTTGTTTTTAACTACATAATAGTATAGTTATATTCCCTGTGTCATTTGTTTGTCTTGTCTTGTAATAATAGGCTCACATGTTGTGGTTGCAGTTTTTAGTGTCATGGCTGATGAATTCCACTATGTCTATGTATTAATTCTTGTAGCTTGCTCACTAAATGGACAGGCAACTTGTTGTGCCAGGTCATACAGCGTACAATCCATGAATAGCCATTTCCTCTGTGTTGCATCAGAAATGTAGGAGTGCTAATGTGATGAAAACACATCTCTTCCAGCATAGGGATCCCTCTATGAATGATCTGCCTGTATATAGCTGCGTTGGATCTAATTACTGCACCTACACCAGTGTCAGTCTGAGAGACCCAGGGACTGTGGGATATGTTGTTTCTTCACATAAAGTGCCAGTTCTTAGATGGCAGAGGTTATGCATTAACCTGTGCCGTGTCATGTGACATGCCTCATGTTTGAACACAAAGAGAAATTGTTGACAAAGGAATAGGACACTTTACAATACTATTGGCTTGTGTATACAGGCCCAACAAATTAGACCATGAAACTACATGATCAATGCACATCTTATGCAGGTGAAAAACACAAGGTGCAGGCGAGATTTTTACCTTCTTCCAGACTTCCTTCCGCACATTTGCTGTGGCAAGGCGGCCCGGCTGCGCGAAACGACGTACCTGTACGTATAGTTGAGCCCTGTACACACGATCGGTTTGACTGATGAAAACTGTCCGATGGATGGTTTTTATCAGACCAACCGATCGTGTATGGGACCCATCGGTCTTTTTTCCATCGGTTTTAAAAAATAGAACATGTTTTAAATTTTTCCGATGGATAAAAAACCGATCGAAAACTCAGATCTTCTATGGGCAAGTCCATCGGATCAAAAACCCACGCATGCTCAGAATCAAGTCGACTCATGCTCAGAAGCATTAAACTTCATTTTTCTCGGCTCATCGGAGTGTTTTACGTCACCGTGTTTGGAACGGTCGGTTTTTTGACTGATGGTGTGTGGGCAAGACTGATGAAAAACAGTTTCATCGGATTTCCGATGGACAAATCCATCGGACGAAAATCCATAGGTTATCCGATCGTGTGTACAGGGCTTAACAGTGCAAATTTTTAGCACTTGTCCCTGTATTAGTATTAAAAAAAGTGTCAAAAGTGTCAGTTAAGTGTCCAATTTGTCAGTAAAATGTTGCAGTCCCACTAAAAATCGCTGATCGCTGCCTTTACTAGCTAAAGAAAAATATTCCCTAAAAATATCCCATCATTTGTAGACGCTTTAACTTTTGCACAAACCAATCAATATACACGATTACCAAAAATATGAAGCAGAATACATATTGTTTACAATTTCTCATTTATTAATTTTCTATTTTTTTAGACAAAACATACAGAAATACATAAATCACTTGTGGAATCATATATTCTAATATCTAAATAAAACCAACAGTATATCAAAATACCCCATCTTACTGAAAATAAATACAAATATTTAATATTAATATTACTTTAGATCTCAGTATTTATACATACATCCTACCCCCATAAAAACCTGTTTTCATACCTCCTAATTCCATTACTATATGTCTTTAAATAAGGGGTTATATCCTTTGCCCTCATTAAATCAAAAAGATCTATTGTATCACAGCACTTCTTACACCATTATCTCTATTGCTATTATCTAGCCAGCAAGAGGAATAATCAATAATTCCACCGTATAGTTTAATGACAAAACACACGCACATCCAACATACATACTCAAAAAAGGGAAAAGAAAGAAAAACAAAATGTTTATTCTATTTACAGGAACAATGTAAATGCTGTAGAGGTGCAGAATACATATTGGCCTAAATTAATGAAGAAATAATATATATATATTTTTAATTATTGGATGTGTATTATAGCAGAAAGTAAAAAATATTGTTGTTTTTTATTCAAAATTGTCCCTTTTTTTTTTTGTTTATAGCACAAAAAATAAGAGCCACAGAGGTAATCAAATACCACCAAAAGAAAGCTCTATTTGTGGGGAAAAAAAGGACATCAATTTTATCTGGGTACAGCATTGCACGATCGCGCAATTGTCAGTTAAAGTAACACAGCGCCGTATCGCAAAAAATGGCCTGGTCAGGAAGGGGGAAAAACCTTTCCGGGGGCTGAAGTGGTTAATGTGGCTTAAAGGGCTACAGTAAAAACATACAAATCCCTTAACCTCTTCAGCTCTTTGGATGTGCCTAGTTCGTCCAAAGTCTAAAGATGTTAGACAAGCAGCAAGTTTCAGTTTTCTTGAGCAGGCTCCAAACTTTTATGTAATAGTGGTCTGGTCTGTAGAGCCTCTTCATCACATTTAGGCTGGGTTCACACATATGCCGGATGTGGCTCGCAGCAGGGGGGTCTGATGCGTCCCTGTTCTCAGTTTCAGGGACAAATCAGGCCCAATTTTTTGCCTGAATTCGGACCTGAAACAGAGCCAAAGATGCACAGTACCCCTGTGCAGTTCGGAGATGTGTGAGCCATTGAGAGCCGGTCACAATCTCCTGTCATGCAAATTGGATGCATGGAAACCTGCATTCAATTTGCACTAGTGTGAACTAAGCCTTACGTGCTTGTTGGATGGCATCCACCTCCTGATAATCCCCGTAGTTGGCAGGAGCTGGGGAAAAAAAATCAAGTCAGGGTATGGAGCTTGAGGAACATCCCCTATCTCTTCTGCTGTACACCCTGTTCCAAATTATTATGCCAATGATATTTTTCTCATTTACCTAAATAATTGATGTAAACAACAGTCAACATAATTCTCATGTTATCAACTATTAAGAGTACAATTAAAATTTTATTGAACAAACCTCCTAACGATAACAGTTTTTTTTTTTTCAAAATAAAAAAACTTACGATGCACTGTTCCAAATTATTGCGCACAGTAAGTTTCAAAACACTTTATAGGTTGTAAAGAACTGAAAATTGTCATTTATTGTGTTTGCAGCATATTTACTGAAATCAAAAGCTATTTCAATCAAACTTTGAACAACATTTTAACTTTTTAAACATTTTAACAGGTCACTTTACATTTTAACATAGGACCCCTTATTTGATAGCAGCTTCACAAGTCTTGCATCCATTGAACTTGTGAGTTTTTGGACAGTTTCTGCTTGAATTTGTTTGCAAGATGTCAGAATAACCTCCCAGAGCTGCTGTTTGGATCTAAACTGCCTCCCACCCTCATCGATCTTTTGCTTGAGGATGCTCCAAAGGTTCTCAATAGGATTTGGGTCAGGGGAGGATGGAGGCCACACCATGACTTTCTCTCCTTTTATCCCCATAGCAGCCATTGATGCAGAGGTATTCTTTACAGCATGAGATGGTGCACTGTCATGCGTGAAGATGATTTTGATATGGAAAGCATAGTTCTTCCTTCTGTACCAGGGAAGGAAGTGGTCAGTCAGAAACTCCACATACTTTGCAGAGGTCATCTTTACACCTTTGGGGACCCTAAAGGAACCGACCAGCTCTCTTCCCATGATTCCGACCCAAAACATGACTCCACCACCGCCTTGCTGACGCTGCAGCCTTGTTGGAACAGGGTGGTCATCCTCCAACCAATCACTACTCCATCCATCTGGACCATCCAGGGTTGCAAGGCACTCATCAGTTAACAGGAATGTTTGAAAATTAGTCTTCATGTATTTTTCTGCCCAATGCAGCTGTTTCTGCTTGTGAGCATTGGTTAGTGGTGGCCAAATGGAAGGTTTATTCTCAGTTGCAAGACTCTGGAGGACTCTACACCTTGATGTCCGTGAGACTCCAGAGGCACCAGCAGCTTCAAATATCTGTTTGCTGCTATGTAATGGTGTTTTAGCAGCTGCTCTCATGATCCGATGCATCTATCTGGCAGAAATCTTCCTCAATGTGCCTTTATCTGCACGAAACCCGTCTGTGCTCTGAATCAGCCACAAACCTCTTAACCTCCTTAGCGGTATTCCCGAGTCGGGCTCGGGGTGATTTTTTTATGCTAAAATCGGTAACCCCGAGCCAAACTCGGGCTGCATTGCAGTATCCAGGGGAAGTAACTTACCTTGTTCCCTGGATCCTGCGATGTCCTTCCGCAGTGTGTGCGATCCGTGTCTCGCTAGATCCTCACTGCCGAGTGCCGAGCTCCGTTCCCTGCGACGTTGCGGCGCACGGGGGTGGAGTTTGGCGCCAAATTCAAAAAGGTAAACACATAGTATACATACAGTATACTGTAATCTTACGGATTACAGTACTGTATGTAATAATTACACATCCCCTTTGTCCCTAGTGGTGTGTCCTGCATGCATTTTATATAATAAAAACTGTTCTTTCTGCCTGGAAACTGGAGATTGTCCATAGCAACCAAAAAGTGTCCCTTTATGTCAAAAGTGGTTTTAGACCAGCTAAAAAACAGCGACAATAAATTACAATCACTCGCTGAATTGAGCGATAGCGATTTGTGGGGAAATTCATCATCAAACAAAAAATCTAATGACAGCGACAATTCTGCAACTGAGCAAATTTCAGTGTTTTTGATTTGATTACATTATTGAATAATTTTTATTATAATTACGTTACTATTTGTTATAATTATTTTTAGTTATTTATTATATTATAATTTATGATTTTGTGTTTCAAACTTTATCATACCCGGGATGTCTACTAGACTCTTGTTTGGTCAGGTTTAAGTGAGTTTTTCCTAAGAATTGCAGGCCTACAATACATAACACCAAATTTCAATGCAAAATAATTGTACCGCTTTTGGTACATAATTCCAGACAGAATCATACCGCCAGGGAGGTTAATAGTGCGATGATCACGCTTAAGTTTTCGTGAAATATCTAATGTTTTCATACCTCGTCCAAGGCATTGAACTATTTCACTCTTTTCGGCAGCAGAGCGATCCTTTTTCTTCCCCATATTGCTTGAAAATGGTGCTCTGCTTAATAATGTGGAACACCCTTCTTCAGTCGTTTTTCCTTTAATTGGGCTCACCTGGCAATCTAATTATCACAGGTGTCCGAGATTGTTTTCAGTGATCAAAAGAGCCTTGAGACACAATGCCATCTATGAGTTAAACTGAAAATTAAAATATTTAATCTTTGTGACACTGAAATAGAATTTGCATAATAATTTGGAACAGGGTGTATTTGAATCCGGACGCTCTCAGCTCTGAGCATTTGACCGGGCCACTTTTTGTGATATGGCACTGCGTCGCTTTAACTGACAATTGCGCGGTCGTGCAAAGTGACTCCCAAACAAAATTGACATCCTTTTTTTTCCACAAATAGTGCTTTCTTTTGGTGGTATTTGATCACCTCTGCGGTTTTTAAATTTTGCGAATATAAACAAAAATAGAGCGACACTTTTGAAAAAAAAAGCAATATTTTTTTACATTTTGCTATAATAAATATCCCCAAAAAATATATAAAAAAAATAATTTTGTCTTCAGTTTAGGCTGATATGTATTCTTCTACGTATTTTTGGTATTGCAATAAGCGTTAATTTATTGGTTTGAGCAAAAGTTATAGCGTCTACAAAATAGGGGATAGTTTTATGGCATTTTTATTAATATATTTTTTTTTTACTAGTAATGGTGGCGATCAGCGATTTTTATCGTGACTGTGACATTATGGCAGACACATTGGACTCTTTTTAGACGCTATTTTGGGACCATTCACATTTATACAGCGATCAGTGCTTTAAAAATGCACTGATTACTGTATAAATGTGACTGTCAGGGAAAGGGTTAACCACTAGGGGGCTAGGAAGGTGTTAAGTGTGTCCTAGGGAGTGACAATAACTGTGTGGGGGCGGGGCTTACTGTAACACGACACTGATCGCTGCTCCCGATGAGAGGGAACAGACGATCAGTGTCCTGTCACTAGGCAGAATGGGGAGATGACTTGTTTACACTGGCCTCTCCCCGTTCTGCAGCTCTGTGACCCGATCGCAGGACACCGGCAGACATTGAGACTGCGGGTGCCGCGGGCACGGTCACGGAGCTCGTAGCAGGGTATATATACGTCACTTTGCGCAGCCGTGCCATTCTGCCGACGTATATGTTCAGGACACGGTCGGCAAGCGGTTAAGACATTAGAGGTCCAAAAAATTTCCGACGTCTCTATTTAGAGCACCTGTCCAATGCAAGTTATGCAATTTTTCACAATTTCAGGGGCACACTCAGTTTTGAGGCTTGACATAATTGGTATCTATTTATGAGACACTACCTCATCTGTTCTGTGCAAAAAATTGTGGATTAAATTGTGTTTATGTGCACTAAAAATCATTTTAGCGTATATTTTTTTCTGAAAATATAGATTTGATAAACAGTTGCGGAAATACAAAACATACAAAATTGTAATTAGTACCAACGTTTTATTCAACAGTTCCCTTGCAATAAATAATGCGTGAAAAAGGGGGTATACTGCGCTGAGAATAAACAAAAAAAGCGTCCAACACTGCTGTAGATAAAGCAAATAGTGTGTGTAGATAAAAGTGTAGTGCTATCTTTGCAAACCAGTGTATGTTGATAAACATAAACACATATATATAACATGTGAATGAACATGTGATAAACTATATATAAATAAAAGTTTAGAATAACAGAATGACTCTGAAATGTAACTTAAATATAGTCCAGAAAAAGGAATGATCCAAAAACAGAATGAATCTGAAATATAACTTATATATAGTCCAGAAAAAAAGATATCCAAATTAAAGTGCCAAACTTGCAACACAAAATATATGACGTTCTTGTGTGAAAAGGATGCCAAGTAACACCGCCACCAAGGATGAGTTGAGAGGAGGCTTACCAGAGATCTCAGACTTGGAGGGGCATATGCCACCCAAGTCGAGATAAGCTTGAGGGTTAAATTAAACCCGGTGTACACGACTGGTCCTAGATCTGGGAGGTTTGTCCACCTCAGTCCGTCAGAGCATCAGTAGGTGAGTCGTGTATTCATGGTGTAAACAGAGGTCCGGTATCCATATAACATGCATGTTAGAATGAAAAAAGATTGCATAGCTTGATACCGTATGGAAAGGTTTTTAATTAAAAGTAAATAAAAGGTGAACACTCACATTTCAGATGGTCATAAATGCATATAAACAAGGGTACAGATACTGGAGCGATGTATTTAGATAGGTACCCTTGCATTGAAAAATATATATATAGTGTTCTGGGGTTTCTAAGTACTGTAATTGCATAGCTAAAAATGCTGATTTTAACATGGTTGTGAAAAATTAAAAAAAATTCTAATAAATAAATAGAAGCTGATCATTGCAAGCACCCCTGCTAGTGTTAAATGGTTTGTCTCAACATTCTAACTACTACATCTGCAGGATGGCTTTTTCTGTTGATAAACAAAACCTACTGACTGGACCACAAGGTGAAAACAAAAGAAAAAAAGCCTAAAGAAGGAAACAAATACAGCCACCACCTCTAAAATTTGGTAAGCTGCAAAGACAAAGTAATAAATGCTTGCTTTTGGGGTTAATACTGCTTTAAACCTTTCGCTGCCAGAGCTATTTTTACGTTTTTGCACACGTTTAAAAAATCATTTTAGGCCTGAAGATTATACAAAACCCCCAAAAATTACATATTTTCTAAAATCAGACATCCTAGAGAGTAAAATAGTGGTGGTTCCAATTTTGTATATCACTTGTTTATTTGGGTAAATTTCCACATAATTTTGGTAAGAAACACACTAAAGTGAATATTAGGGCAAACAAACGCAATAAACTACCCATATTTTTTATAGGCAACACTTCAAAAGCCCTCTATAGGTATCAGTTTAGTGTTATGGAGGAGGTCTTGTGCTAGAATTATTGTTCTCACTCCGGCGTGCGCGGCAATAGGTAACGTGTATTGCAATCGTCGTTTTTACGTGTAGGCCCCCCGACGCATGGGGGGCCTCAACATTTTTTGGGGAGGGTGATTTCATGTGTTGGGTGTAACTTTATTTTTTTGTATTTTTTTTCCTTTTTACTTTCCTTTTTTTTTTTTTTCAGCACATTTGGGACAAAAAGTCCCCTACAATATGTGATGATTTTTAGGTGACAGGTTCTCTTTAATGAGACATGCAGGGTCCAAATTAGCCTGCATGTTTCCTCTGTGCTACACTGAATGTTTTGCAATGCAGATCGCAGAAAGGCTGACCCAGACGTCACTTTCTGGGTCACAACAAGAAGGGGAGGAGAGTGAATGAGTTTCCACTCTTCTCCTTCCCCTCCAGCTGCCAGTACCCACCATGTAGCCCCCAGGCCTACAGATGGGCAAGCGGAGCCCAGAAAACAAGGCTGGGTGCAGTGAGACACTGGTACCGGGGGTGTGTGTGTGAGCAATTGGGCAGCAGCGCAGTCGCCCGAATGCTTTTACCTGACAGGCAGGAATTGCTGCCACCGGATTCCGTGTGAAACCCCCTGCTGTCAGGTCCGTACGACATATGGGCCTGGCAGCGAAAGGGTTAAATAGCATTCTGTGATACTATAAACTTGCATGTGAAGTTGTGGAAAAGTAGGATGTACTTCTTTAAAAGTGACCTTTTTTTTAAAAACCGTGGCTTGGGATCTGACATTTAGCATTGGTCGCACTACTGCTGCTAAATGACAGATCCCCGGCAGCTTGTATTTGTCAACAAACCAGGGTCTCTTTCATTTAGAGGTGGTAGCACTTATGACTCACCACTAGTGTTTTTGGTGGGCCGGGGAAGCTGGGTCATATCACCCAGAGTCTCTGACATTTTGTTTCCATTCCAGCAGCATGAGAGGCCTATCATTTCTAAGGTTGGGTTCACACTATTGTGAATTAGATGCGGTTTCCCCGCATCCAATTCACAATAGCAGGAGATCGGTTCACATATCTCCGCTGTGGCTCTGGTGCGAATTTGCACAGGAGCCCTGTGCATCTTTTGGTCTGTTTCAGGTCCAAATTCAGCCAAAAATTTAGGCCGAAATCAGACCTGAAATGGTGAACAGGGACGCACCGGACCCCTGCTGTGAGCGGTATGCAAAGATAGTGTGAACCCAGCCTAAAGGGAGTAGCAGAGGTAGAAGTTTGTCAAGTGTGGTGGGTAGTTGTGTTAGACCTCACTAATCCTGATTAATGTATATTTATTAATCATATTTACAATGCTGGACGATGTAATTGACGTTGGATTTACATCTGAAGACATTGTTTATTCTTTTTTGTTTTACCATAAAGGATTTTTTTAATTTACTATTTATCATTTCTTGAAATGAGTAACACAGGGCACTCCTTCGCCTAGGGAAATGCAAACCCTCAAAGCAGATGTTCTGTTTGCCCAGGATACACACTTTGCTGCTTCCAAATGCCCCCAATTAGAATTTTGCCACTTCCCCCATCTTTTTAAGACCAACTGGCTTAAAAAAGCGTGTGGAGCAATCAAGGACTCAATCTCATTTCAACACCTACCAACTATTTCTGAACCCCACGGATGCAATCTTATACTTGTATGCAAACTCAACAACTCTATGGGGGTTATTTACTAAAAGTGCAAAGTGCATTTGAAATTGCACTGAAAGTGCAGTCGCTGTAGATTCTGTGGGGACATGCAAGGAAAATAAAAAACAGCATTTTAGCTTTCACATGATTGGATAACAAAATCAGCAGAGCTTCCCCTCATTTCAGATCTACCCCTCAGATTTACAGCGACTGCACTTCCAAGGGCACTTTCAGTGCAATTTCATGTGCACTTTGCACTTGTAGTGGATTTGCCTTTCGTAAATAACCCCCTATATTCCCAAACCAAACAAAGACCCCAATGTACACGCCAACTACAGGCCGATGTCCCTCCTTAACACTGATGGTAAAATATTTGCCAAATTACTTGCACTCAGATGGATTTTGCCTTCTCTTATCACCCGGACCAAGTGGGCTTTGTCCCAGGACACCAAGCCACAGACGGCACCAGACGCCTTATTAACTTGACTACTCAAGCCAGCTTATCTCGAATGCCTTCTCTGCTCCAATCCTTGGATGCAGAGAAGGTGTTTGACAGAGGGGGTTATTTATGAAAGGCAAATACACTTTGCACTACAAGTGCAAAGTGCACTTGAAATTGCACTGAAAGTGCACTTGGAAGTGCAGTCGCTGTAGATCCGAGGGGGACATGCAAGGAAAATAAAAAACAGCATTTTAGCTTGTACATGATTGGATAATAAAATCAGCAGAGATTCCCCTCATTTCAGATCTACCCCTCAGATTTACAGCGACTGCACTTCTAAGTGCACTTTCAGTGCAAAGTGGATTTGCCTTTTCGTAAATAACCCCCTCTGTCAAACACCTTCTGTCCATTGAGGATTTCTTAAAGAAGTACTCCTTAACCACTTAAGCCCCGGACCATTTGGTAGCTAGAGGACCAGAGGTGATTTCAGAATTTGGCACTGCGCTGCTTTAACTGTAAATTGTGCGGACATGCAATGTTGTACCCAAACAAAATTTGCGTCCTTTTCTTCCCACAAATAGAGCTTTCTTTAATGGTATTTGATTGCCTCTGCGATTTTTATTTTTTGCGATATAAACGGAAAAAGACCGAAAATTTTGAAAAAAAATGATATTTTCTACTTTTTGTTATAAGAAAAATCGAATAAACTCAATTTTAGTCATACATTTAGGCCAAAATTTATTCAGCCACATGTCTTTAGTAAAAAAAATGTCAATAAGCGTATATTTATTGGTTTGCGCAAAAGTTATAGCGTTTACAAACTAGGGTACATTTTCTGGAATTTACACAGCTTTAAATTTATGACTGCCTATCTCATTTCTTGAGGTGCTAAAATGGCAGGGCAGTACAAAACCCCCCCAAATGACCCCATTTTGGAAAGTAGACACCCCAAGGAAATTGCTGAGAGGCATGTTGAGCCCATTGAATATTTTTTTTTTGTCCCAAGTGATTGAATAATGACAAAAAAAAAAAAAAATTACAAAAAGTTGTCACTAAATGATATATTGCTCACACATGCCATGGTTATGTGTAATTGCACCCCAAAATACATTCTGCTGCTTCTCCTGAGTACGGGGATACCACATGTGTGGGACTTTTTAGGAGCCTAGCCACGTACGGGACCCCGGAAACCAAGCACCGCTTTCAGGATTTCTAAGGGCGCAAATTTTTGATTTCACTCCTCACTACCTATCACAGTTTCGAAGGCCATAAAATGCCAAAATAGCACAAAACCCCCCCAAATGACCCCATTTTGGAAAGTAGACACCCCAAGCTGTTTGCTGAGAGGCATGGTGAGTATTTTACAGCTCTCATTTGTTTTTGAAAATGAAGAAAGAAAATGTTTTTGTTTTTTTTTCAATTTTCAAAACTTTGTGACAAAAAGCGAGATCTGCAAAATACTCACAATACCTCTCAGCAAATAGCTTGGGGTGTCTACATTCCAAAATGGGGTCATTTGGGGGGGTTTTGTGCCATCTGGGCATTCCATGGCCTCCGAAACTGTGATAGGCAGTGAGAAGTGAAATCAAAAATTTACACCCTTAGAAAGCCTGAAGGCGGTGATTGGTTTTTGGGGTCCCGTACGCGGCTAGGCTTCCAAAAAGTCTCACACATGTGGTATCCCCGTACTCAAGAGAAGCAACAGAATGTATTTTGGGGTGTATTTCCACATATGCCCATGGCATGTTTGAGCAATATATCATTTAGTGACAACTTTGTGCAAAAAAAAAAAAAAAATGTCTTTTTTCCGCAACTTGTGTCAACATATAAAATATTCCATGGACTCGACATGCCTCTCAGTATATAGCTTGGGGTGTCTACTTTCCAAAATGGGGTCATTTGGGGGGGTTTTGAACTGTTCTGGCATTTTATACATAACATTAGGAAGCTTACATCCACTCTTCTAACCACTTGAAGACAAAAGCCCTTTTTGACACTTTTTGTTTACATGAAAACATATTTTTTTTTGCAAGAAAATTATGTTGAACCCCCAAACATTATATATATTTTTAAAGCAAAGGCCCTACAGAATAAAATGGTGGGTGTTGCATTTTTTTTTTCTACACAGTACTTGCGCAGCGATTTTTCAAACGCATTTTTTGGGGAAAAAATACACTTTTTTTAATTTTAATGCACTAAAACACACTATATTGCCCAAATGCTTGATGAAATAAAAAAGATGATCTTAGGCCGAGTACATAGATACCAAACACGACATGCTTTAAAATTTCGCACAAACGCGCATTGGCGACAAACTACATACATTTTTAAAAGCCTTTAAAAGCCTTTACAGTTTACCCCGTTAGATTTACAGAGGAGGTCTACTGCTAAAATTACTGCTCTCGATGTGACCTTCGTGGTGATACCTCACATGCATGGTGCAATTGCTGTTTACATATGACGCCAGACCGACGCTTGCGTTCGCTATTGGGCAAGAGCAGGGCAGGACAGGGGTGCTTTTTTTTTTTGTTTGTTTTTATTATTAATTTTGCTTTTTTATTTTATTTTTAAATTGTTCCTTCCATATTTTTTTATTTTTTATCATTTTTATTGTTATCTCAGAGAATGTAAATATCCCCTATGATAGCAATAGGTAGTGACAGGTACTCTTTTTTTGAAAAAACTGGGGTCTAGACCCTAGATCTTTCCTCTGCCCTCAAAGCATCTGACCACACCAAGATCGGTGTGATAAAATGCTTTCCCAATGGCGCTTTTTATATCCGGGGGGGGACATTCCCTCCCACTGCTTGTAAAAGCAGTCCAGAGGCTAATTAGCCACTAGGATTGCTTTTACATGAAAGCCGGCCGCTGGATGAAAAGAATGATACCAAGATGATACCTAAACCCGCAGGCATCAATCTGGTATAACCATTCAAAGTCCAGCAACATACCAGTACGTTGCTGGTCCTTGTTGGACATGTATTGTAATCTTTTTTTTTCATGCAGCCAGTTGGCTGAATGAAAAAAGAGATTGACCGGGTGGGTATGCCCACCATTAGAATACCGCCCTTCATCCACCCGCTTCTAATGATGGGCATACATGCACCATTTATATATGCCGAAGCATGGGGGCATCCTCCCGCAAAAAAGTTATGCCGCACACACATGGTCGGACTTTTCCACGGGCAAGCCTCCGTCGGAATTTCGACCGTATGTACGCGGCATTAGGAGCAAAATCGCTCCTCCGCCCCTGCTGCCCCAATGCTTCGGCATATTTGCTTTTTTTTTTAACTGTGGTGGTGAAATCACCTCCTACAGCACTGGAGTCGCAGGGATCAGGCCTGTCTCTGCGAACGCTGCAGTTATGTGTGTTGTGTTTTGCAAGCGACAGTGATCGATCGATACTGCACTTGGGTGGCCTGGGCTGGACGGAGGGGCAAAACACAGGTGCTAGCAGGTATCTGGGCTGATCCCGCTAACACTGCGTTTTTGGGAACCCTAAACTGCTGGGGACGCTAGTATAGATCTGATCAGATCAGATATTGATCTGTTCAGATACTATACCACTAAGGAGGGTGTATGCTTCACGCCTGGGTGTTAGCGTTACTGGCACTAACCTGACGCTGCCTGGGGTGTGACGCAGACCCTCTCTGGCGCTAAAACCTAATTGATATCACCCGCCGGGCGATCAGGGGGTTAAACCTTTATTGGGTTATATACGGCGGGTGCCCTGACACTATAAAAAGCAAACTAACTAACCAGCGTCACCCGTAACACTTATATGATGATCACTGGTGAAAGGGTTAACTAGGGGCAATTAGGGGGTTAAAACCTTTATTAGATAATATATGGGGGTACCTGACGCTATAAAAACCTGCGGCGAACCTAAAAAAAAAATACTGGCTACCGATCTGCATCACCGACGCTAAGACAGCGATCAGAAAAATGATCGCTTAGCGACAGTGGTCATAGGGGGTGAAAGGGTTACCTGGGGGGTGATCAAGGGGGTTAAACCTTTATTAGATCATTTATGGGGGTACCTGACGCTATAAAAACCTGCGGCGAACCTAAAAAAAATGACTGGCTACCGATCTGCATCACCAACGCTAAGAAAGCGATCAGAAAAATGATCGCTTAGCGACAGTGGTGATAGGGGGTGAAAGGGTTACCTGGGGGGCGATCAAGGGGGTTAAACCTTTATTAGATAATTTATGGGGGTACCTGACGCTATAAAAACCTGCGGCGAACCTAAAAAAAAAATACTGGCTACCGATCTGCATCACCGACGCTAAGACAGCGAACAGAAAAATGATCGCTTAGCGACAGTGGTGATAGGGGGTGAAAGGGTTACCTGGGGGGCGATCAAGGGGGTTAAACCTTTATTAGATAATTTATGGGGGTACCTGACGCTATAAAAACCTGCGGCGAACCTAAAAAAAATTACTGGCTACCGATCTGCATCACCGACGCTAAGACAGCGATCAGAAAAATGATCGCTTAGCGACGGCGGTGCTAGGGGGTGAAAGGGTTATCTGGGGGGTGATCAAGGGGTTAAACCTTTATTAGGGGGGGTTAGGGGGCTGCACTGGACCTAAAACTAAACTGTAGTGACACTTTTATAGTCACAAATGTCACTGATTGCAGTGATCAGTAAATAAATGGTCACTGCAATCAGTGACACTGTGACTGGGGGCTGGGGGGTGATCTGGGGGGGCCTGGGGGGGGGGGCGATTTATGTGCCTATGTGTGCTGGTGTTAGTGTAGTGTTTGTGCACTAACCTTGATGTCTTCTCTTGTACGGCGCTCGGTATATGTGAGCGCCGCACAAGAGATGACATCACTTCCTCCTGCTTCCTCTGCCTGTGTTTACATTACACAGGCAGAGGGGGCATTCTCATTCGCTGGGAGCGATCGCGGGGGGGTGGCCGGAATCGAACGGTCGCCCCCCCATCTCGGATCGCTCCCAGACGAATTCCGACCGCTCACTGTACAGAAGGGGGGTCCGATTGGACCCCCCAACTGTACAAAGGCAATCACGTACACTGTACGTGATTGTGCCTGTCGGTGCCATTGTGCCGACGTATATATACAGTGAGCGGTCATTAAGTGGTTAAATTTGGTATCACAGGTTGGTTACAATCTGCTATCCTGTCTCTCTAATCCCTCGGCCACTGTTCTCTCCTCTGGTATACGTTCTGACACGATACAGATCTCTAATGGAACCAGACAAGGGTGCCCCCTATCACCCATTATATTCACACTAATGGAACCATTAGCTCAGACTATCAGAATGAACCTCAACATCACAGGCCTTTCTTTACCTGGCACTGAGCACAAGATTAGCTTATTCACAGACGATGTCATGCTTATACTTTCCAACCCTAAAATCTCCCTACCAAAATTTCTATTCTTTTCCTTTATTTTCAATTCTATTTTTTTTTTAATATTGGAAATTGGAAAACTATTTTAATTGGGAAACTTTTTGAATTCAAAAACTATTTAAATTTGAAAAAAATTCGAATTTTAAATCTATTCGAATTCAAAAACTATTTCAAAGTGATTTGAAACCTTTTTAAATCGATTCGAATTTGAATTTAAAAATTTGAATCGATTTGAATACGAATAAACAAAACAAATTCCGAAAAAAAATTAAACAAATTTAACTAAACAAATTTATGTAAATAACGAATCGAAACAAAACAAAATGAGTTTTTTCGTTCTGCACATGTCTAGCTCAGATTAAGGTAAACTAGACAAACTTCCTGTTTTATGACTTTTCTCAATTTAATTTTTCTTTCGATCAATTTGTATTACTATTATTGTATATAAATGTAGCACTACCCCCGTAGGAGCTGCTGGTTTTGTTTGGGCCTGCCCTCTGATTCTCAACCCCTTAACTGGCTCGAACCCTCCCTTGGCACAACTGGCAGTGGAAAGAATTGTAAAACCCACTGGCTATGGGGAAACACAATTCTGCATGTAAATATACCAACTTAAGTACATATATATATATATATATATATATATATATATATATATATATATATATATATATATTTACCTTTCTCCGCTTGAGGTCCCTCAGGCCAATAAAAGTACTTCACACAGGTATATACTTAAACAAAGATAAAGTTTACTTTACCAGAGATAATAAGCAAATCAAGACAATTATATATATGTAAATAGCTTCAAATGACTCTGCAGGGCCCTGCAAGAGTCAATAATAATTGTAAGATAAAGAGTCTAAAATAAACTGGTACCTACTATCTATGGATAAACAATCCTAAGCTCGCGAGCTCCCCTAGTGGGCAATACCACCCCGTGTCCCGTCAAAGTTAGTTCCTGTCAGGCCTGACTCAGATTACTGTACAAGTTCCTTGAGGGTGGGAATCTTCGCTAGAAAACGTTGGTGCACTTTATAATTGTAATCCACAGGAGATTAAAGATGTGAACTAGACTCTCGCAATGCTTTTGAGAGTGAAACTAATAGTCAGTATAACGCCAACTTTAACTACGCAGCTACCACACACTGCGCTATGTCCTGGTGTACGTGTAGCTCACTACTCGGTTGGTGGTGGGACTTCAAGAGTCACAAACCTAGCAACAGTTGTAGATTCTGGGCAGGTGCCCACTCACCCAGACAGGCCTAGTCCGCCTGACACGCTCTGCGGTTGGTACCTCGATCCCCGACCTCTCCGTAACACACAGCCTCTGGTCCTTCTCAAAGCAGCTGAAGATGTCGGTTGGCGGACGACTCCGGTCTGAGGATGACACGAGCTAGTCACACTGAAAGAGACCCCTCTCTGGCGTGGTGATCCTCCACAAAGTTATAGGCCCAGGCTTTTGGCCTAGTCGCCCCGGCAGCAGGCCTCACACAAACTTCCTGCTTGGTTGAGTGCGGAGTCCAGAGAGACCGAGCGTGGCCCCTCCCTTCCATTATGTAACCTCCCCCAGCAGGCTGTGCAGTGGTTGTAATGCATTTTCGGAGCACAGCTGCACTGTAGGTACCATAGTCTATTAGATATCCATGGCAACGGAGTCTCTCTCTCCCTGTACCATAAGTTCCACACGCATTACTGAACATAAGTAAACAATAGTCTATAAAGTTGTAACTGGAACATAGGAGGAAGTTTGGGGTGTACACACATAATAATAGTCCATAACAGTAGAACCCCGCTACACAAACATACAAGAAAAATACTGTAAATAACGTACATCTCAGGTTACATTGAGAGATAAACAAATATCCAGAAATCTTCAACAGTGAAAGGAATAATAGTGGTGGTATACATTCCAGCGAACATCATAGTGAACAAATTTGAATTACGTCCCCATTTATGCATGTAACAAGATAAAGAACATGGGGGGTCACTGGTGAGACCAGGTCAGCTTCTATTGACAAGAGAAAGAGCCCCTGGGGATAGATTCTGGGTTCCATCCCCACGAGGTCTCCTCCCATCATCCCATCCATCATTGGATCCATCCTTTCAAATTAAGGAGTTGAAACCCGGTGATAGCTACAATATGAAGTAACATATGTAGGAAAAACTGCCAGGACAAATTAAGTCTGTTCCCAAAAGGGTAAGTAAAAGTTACAATGCATATGAAAGAATTGGTAATTTCACCAAACCAAATTGTGCTAGACAACTACCCCTATTCGTTAGGTGAGGTAAGTGAAAGTAAAACATATGATCCCGAACATCTCACTAATGATAGACCAGCTGAACCAGGGGGTAAGGGGGCTCTCAGATATACCCCTCTGAGAACCTACCTACTCCCCCATTCCGGGGACCTACAAAACAACCTAAATGAGAGAAAGCTAGAGCAAGTGGAGAAAAGTTAGAAGAACCAAAAAGAGACAGAATAAAAAGAAGAAAAGAGAGGTCCAGAGGCCCAGAGGAAATCGCCTGATACCCTAAAAATAAACAACTCTTCATTACTGCAGAGGAACATATACATTCTCGGCCCATGGTTGCCATATAGCTTCACAATGTATCAACAAAAGTGCTGACTAACTTCTCTTGGGCCATGATCCAGGAGATTTTCTGTATAGCTATCCCAAAGGAAACAGTCGATGACTTCCAAACCCTAGCTATAGTTAGTTTTGCTCCAGGCAGCACAAAGAAAATTGAGCCTAAAAAGCATATGGGGGAGGTTGAAGGGAAAATCCTAGCCAATTTAGCTGGGACAGGATACCATCTCATTAATACTTTTAAAATTAGCTTCACCCAGGGAAATGTTGAGTACCCCGTGATGCGCTCTGGCTAAGGCCCTATTCCAGACCTCCAAGTCCCACTTTTGAGCTAAGTCCTTCTCCCATTCCAGCATATAAAGGGTCTTGGAAGCAACATTGGCGAGTGACTTGTAAAGCACAGTAATCCCCTCCTCTACTCCATGGCCTGACCACACCAGAGTTCATATGGTGTGATAGTAGGAGGATCAAGTTTCTGATCCCATAATGAGTGTGAAAAGTGAGATATTTGTAGAAACCTGAATTTTTCAGAGGAGGGCATATCTAACTTGCTGATAAAGTAGCTAAGAGTAATTGGTCCAGAAGAATTAAAGCGGTGCTCTACCCTATACATCCCCTTGTCCATCCACCATTTGAATGCTTGAATGTCCATACCTGGAGGAAACTGAGGGTTGTGGAAGATATGAGAAAAGTGGTTGAATGTTCAAGCTCAGTTCCAGATGACTCTGAGTGGGAGAGTGTGGGCGCTAAAATGGAGGGCCTATTCTTTGGAAGACACCATGTTAGGAAGTCCAATGTGAATTTAGGGGCAGCCTGTCTTTCCATATGCACCCAGTCCAGTTTTATCGCCTTGGAGTAGACAACGGAAACCTGGGCAAATATGGGCCAACGGAGTCCTTGTAAAGTCAAAAAAGTCAAAATGTTCTTTTAAGCGCAAAACAAATGTACTCGAGACTGAAACATTCAACACCCGAGGCTTCAACATATTGACAGAGAGCCCAGAGACCCCCCCCCAAATTCTTTTAATAAGCTGCAAATGTTTAGAAGGGAAATTAGAGGGGAGGTGACAAACAAAAAGAGATCGTATGCGAAAAGAGAACACTTGTGAATTTGCGTCTCACAGCGAACTCCATGTATGTCTGGGTGAGTTTTCATCGTTATAACCAGGGTTTCGATAGCTATTGCAAAAACCAGCAGGGATAAAGGGCATCTCTGCCGTGTACCTTTAGAAATTTGAAATGGTTTGGAATAATAACCATGTAACTGCACCCGGGCTAGTGGGGCGGAATACAATGCCTTCATAACATTAAGAAAATTCTGCCCAAAGTCCCATTGTTCTAAAATTTTAAACATATAAGGCCAAGAAACCAAGTCAAAGGCCTTTTGAAGATCCATTGAGAGGTGGAGCCCTTCCTGGTGGTTACCCCCATCCCAGCCTTATCTTAAAATGGTATTGATATATTTTGCCCTTCTTCACTGATTGGGTCCCTGCCTACCTGGGATAAAGCCAACCTGATCTTTATGAACATAAAGGCGTATAAACAAAGATATTTGGTCTGCTAGGAGCTTGGTCAGAATTTTCAGACCATTGTTAATTAAAGTGGATTTCCACCCTCTTTTACAACTTAGTTGCATCCTCTCTAGTTCTGTCCCATTAAGAATAATTGGCATATTAAATAAAAACAAAAAAAACAAACTCATAGTTTATTTGAGATCTATGAGTTTTTGTGGCCGCAGCAGCCTCCTCGCGTCATCCACTGATCACTAGGCCTCCTGGGAGATATTTGTCATCAATCCCAGGAGGCCCTGGGCCGCAGCATCGTGTTATTTCTAAAGAGGAAATGACGCGACGCCCGGAGCCATTTTAATTGAGGGCAACCAGGCGTGTTTTGCCATCAGGGCCGGTACAAGGGGTGGGTGGGCGTGGCTTCTGCCCTGGGCGCAATGTGGGAGTGGACGCTAGGTTGTGAGCAGAAAAATCTGTCCACACAATGTAGCTGTAAAACTTGTATGCCCCTGTTGCCTGCCTAAATCAAGGATTATGCGCTCCTGCTCACCTGCATCCCTTTCTAGGCTCCCTTCTTGAGTTCCTATGAGTCTCCCCCCCCTGGATCGGAGCTGGTACAGTCCCAGAAAAAGTGCATGTGGGCGGAGCAGGAAGAGAACCTCACACTGCAGCATCGATCTTTGGTTCCCGCCCAGCACACAGCAAAGCGCTCCTCCAGAGCAGAGTGAAGATGTGTAAATCATGGATGACAGACTGGATCCTCTTCTACTGTGAGTCCCGACTGCTCTGCATTCCATACTGTGATTATAAACACGCCCTGCACTTTTCAGTGCAGGTTTATTGAAAGTGAAACTAAAATTCTTGAACAGGTTAGAAATTAGTGTGACATTTTAGGTGCTACATAGATTTAATCCACATACACATTATATCTTCTAAAAATAATGATTTTTAATAAGATATAATGTGTATGTGGAATATATCTACAGTATGTAGCACCTGAAATATCACATTAATCCCTAACCTGTTCAAGAATATAAGCATTACACAGCAAAGGATGTCATTTCTTATCCCAGCCAAACTTCAAGAAAGTCCACTCTTGCAGTGTGGGGGAGGGGGGAGAAGGGGGTACTGTATAGTGGGGGGGTACTATAGTACTATACTATATATACTATAGAAGGGGGTATTGTATAATGTGCTGTGGGCCATGCGATTTGATGTGCTGGGGGTGATGCAATGTGCTGTGGGCCATGCAATTCGATGTGCTGGGGGTGATGCAATGTGTTGTGGGCCATGCGATTTGATGTGCTATGGGCCATGCGATTCGATGTGCTGGGGGCCATGCAATTCGATGTGCTGGGGGTGATGCAATGTGTTGTGGGTCATGCGATTCGATTTGCTGGGGGTGATGCAATGTGCTGGGGGCCATGGGATTCGATGTGCTGGGGGTGATGCAACGTGCTGTGGGCCATGCGATTCGATGTGCTGGGGCAATGCAATGTAGATGCATAAATGAATTTTGTTGCTGAGATTAGAATTTTTTTAAATGAAAAGCTGTACAGAAAAAAGTAGCCGCTGTGTGTGTGTATGTATATATGTATGTGTGTGTATATATATATATATATATATATATATATATATATATATATACACACACACGCACAACAAGATATATTCTTCTTGAACATGCAGTATATTTACTGTTTCCTGCAGGGAGGAGGGGAGGAGAGGTTTGCATAGAAAGTGTCAACTTCCTCTTACACTGCCATTGCTATGGAAAACGACTTGAGACCTATTACACTGCTTGTGCAGCACTGAGCATGTGCAAGATCTGCAATCATGACATCCAGGAAGAAATACAATCTGGCTTCAGATGCCCACACTTAAGATGGCCACGGTCTATTTCTAGTTTATAAACTTTCAAAATGCTGTAATAACCTAACAAAACGGACCTCAGTTTACATACTAACTTTACTAGAATACATTAAAGTGGAGCTCCACCCTAAATTATAAGTTCCTCTCATCGGAACCCTCCCCCCCTCCGATGTCACAATTGACACCTTTCAGGGGGAGGGGGGCGAAGATAACTGTCTAAGACAGGTATTTTCACCCACATCCGGGAGTCCTCTCTCCGGGAATCTGCGGGAGTGACGTCACTTCCCGCAGACTTCCCGTAGTGTTCTGGGCGACACTCGGCTCCCAGAACACAGGAGCACCAATCAGAACGGCGCAGCGCGACTCGCGCATGCGCCGTAGGGAACCGGGCATGAAGCCGTAAGGCTTCACTTCCTGGTTCCCTCAGCGAGGATGGCGGAGGGAGCAGCAGAGCGACGAGCGATCGCTCGTCCTCTGCTGCGGACGTCGCTGGACTCCAGGACAGGTAAGTGTCCAAATATTAAAAGCCAGCAGCTGCTGTAGCTGTAGCTGCTGGCTTTTAATATTTTTTTTTTCCGGCGGAGCTCCGTTTTAAGCTTGTGTATTATAGAGGTATTTTTATTTAAAAAGTATAATTTCGGTAAGAATTTTAGCTTCACTTTCAATAAACACCACTTTAATGAAATTGACCTATAATTACCAACCAGGCCCGGATTCTTGTAAGGCTTGGGAATTACAGTAATAAATGCTGAGTTTAGGTCACTACCTAGTGGGTCCCCTTTTCTCAATCTGTTAAAGAAGCGAGCTAAGTAAGGGCAATTGGACCAGGTGAAAATATGGTGGCGGCTGCTAGTACCTCCTAAACCAATAATTAGTCACCTAGAAGAGGGGGGTATTGGTTGGACTTTCTCGGTACTGATAACAGGAATACAAAAATGTCGTAAAAAAAATCTTTATTGCACATAAAACTATACAAAATTAAAAACACATGAGCCAGACCCCACAATCAAAACAGCAGTTTTTACAAACGGGTGACCCCGTACGGTGTCTGTTGTAGTGGAGAGTGGCCAAAAAACCTCTACTGGTTTCACGGGCACAGCCGCTTCTTCAGGAGGGTTATCTGTGTGGCAAATAATATAATACAATGAACTAGCAAGACATAGAAAGCAAAGTACAAATGAAAATACATCATGTTAAAACACATTGTATGCAGTCATTGTCAGTAAAAACAAGTCTGCTCACCAGGTTCTGGCCATGGACGAACCGAAGGCTCATAGGATGACCCCCCGTGGCGAACGAGGGGGAATCTGTATCACTCTAATGAAATAATAATTGTATTATATTTAGGATGCATAATGTTGGTAGCTCATAGGTCAAAGACACCACGTGAGGATAGGAACGGGAATAAGGTGTAGGTTGAAAGGAGGGGGGGAGGGGAGGGGGGAGGAAAAGGGGAAAGGAAAGGGCGAAAAAGGAGGGGGGAGAAGAGGAGGAAGAGGGGAGGGGGGCAGGGAAGGAAGGGGAGGGGGAAAAGGGGAGAGAGAAGGGGGGAGAAAGGGGGGAGAGGAAAAAGGGGAAGGAAAGGAGGGAAAGGGGGAAGGGGGGAAGAGGGGGGGAAGAGGGGGGAGGGGGTGGGGGAAGGGGAAGGGGGGAAAATAGGAGAGGGGAGCGGGGAGAAAGAGGGAAGTGGGATCAGTGACCATGCAATGCAGATTGTGAGGAACCCATCCACCAAGAGCAAGCATGAGCAGTCTTACCAATATCTATGAAGAGCTGTGTACACTGGGGCAATGAGATTGCAACATATGGGCGGCTTGTAAAGTGTGCGCAGAGCAGCCAGCAGTAAATTGTAATGAACTGCACAAAACCAAGCACCACTGAAAAGCACAGCACTTAAGTCCAAAGACGCCTGGAGCCACAGGAAGGACTGTAGACAAGAGGGAGGGAGAGGCGGTATAAAGCTGGTTAATAGGCTTCAAGGGGTAGTGCAAGGGAAGAATATTCCAACAGAATATCTGGCCACCAACCCGGCTTACCTCTTGTGCTCCATCCAGTAAAGGATTGCCCAGGGAGAGTCATGCAAGGCTCACACCAGCGGCTCCGACCGGGGTGTTCTTTAGAATTATTTTACCTTTAACGGCCAACTAAACCTACAGACCCAAGGGATCGCAATGGGGACCTCATGTGCCCCGGCTTATGCCAACCTCTATCTGGGCGGGTGGGAGAGACTTCTAAATGCAGACGAAAAATACACAGAGCTCTTGGAGAAAACATTGCTCTGGTACAGGTACATTGATGACCTGTTCCTGGTCTGGACCAGGACCAGGGAAGAACTATTTTTGTTCGTTCAGATGCTAGATGAGAATGATCTTAATCTGAAATTTACGTTCCAATTTGATAATGACCAGATCCCCTTCCTGGATCTGGTCATTATCAAGCAAATGGACGGCACTCTAAGTACCAATCTATACCGTAAACCTACGGCTGGTAATACTTTATTATATGCAACCAGCGCTCATCCTAGACCATTGGTACGGAGCATTCCCTTCGCGCAATATCTGCGCCTTCGCAGGAATTGTACGTTAGAGAGTGATTTCAAAATTCAGGCCAGCGCTTTACGCGAACGTCTGTTATTAAGAGGCTACTCACGTACGAATCTTAAAAATGCCTTCAACAAGGCCTGCCTCCGCTCTAGACACTCCCTGCTATATAATCCCCCCCAAATCTCGGCCCATCAAAGAGTCAGTCACCTTCTCCGCCCACCATAATATCCTAAGAACAATTCTAACCAGACACTGGCATCTACTTACTGAACATAATATCTATCACAAACATGTGCAACCTAATCCTGAGCCAGTTTTCCGCACAGCCCATTCACTGCGTGACCGCCTGACTCAAAGCCACTATGTACCCTGTAATGCCCCCAGATTAGGGCCTAATGGTACGTTCAAATGTGGTGATTGCCATTGCTGCCCCTGGGTGCTGGAGGGGAAGCACTTTATTCTACCGAATGGAGAACAATTCCACCCACGCACATACGCCGATTGTGTGTGATATACCTCATGGTCTGTAAGTGTAAAGCCTTATATATAGGCTGGACCATCAGGGAATTCAGGCAGCGAATTGGAGATCACCTCTATTATTCCGGTAGTGGTAAACTTAGCAATATTGGGAGACATATTGGTTTGTACCACCGATATGGTGGTCCGTTTTCTGGTTCTTGAAGTCATTGCACCAGACCCCAGGGGGGGCGATTGGGATAGGGTGATTCTGCAGAGAGAAACACTCTGGATAGAGCACCTGATTGCCACCACCCCCCCAGGATTGAATGAAATGGTTTCATATAAACCCTTCCTGTAAGATTGGGTTTAGAATTATTCTAAATTTACTCTCACCCTTCCCCTCCCCCATCCCCCCTTCCCTCCTTTCCTTCCCCTTTTTCCTTTCCCCCTCCCTTCCTATCCCCCTCCCCCCCCCCTTTTCCCCCGTTCTTCCCCCTTCTCTCTCCCCTTTTCCCCCTCCCCTTCCCTCCCTCCCCCTCCCCCTTTCTTCCCTCCCCCTTCCCACCCATTCCCCCCTCCTTTTTCCCCTCTTCCTTTCCTCTTTTCCTCCCCCTCCCCTTTCAACCTACACCTTATTCCCGTTCCTATCCTCACATGGTGTCCTTGACCTATGAGCTACCAACATTATGCATCCTAAATATAATACAATTATTTCATTATAGAGTGATACAGATTCCCCCTCGTTCGCCGCGGGGGGTCATCCTATGAGCCTTCGGTCCGTCCATGGCCAGAACCTGGTGAGCAGACTTGTTTTTACTGACAATGACTGCATACAATGGGGCTGATTTACGAAACGTTTGCGCCAAAAGAATCGGCGCATCTGCGTGCGCAACGGCAGTTTTGGTGTTTACGAAACATTTGCGACGATAACGCAGCGCTATTCCCTATTTACTATAGTGTTCTCGGCGCACGGGAGGAGGCGCTCATTGCGCCACTATGGACCTGGCGCATGGCATCTTCAAATAAAAATATAAAGAAGCTGGAAGTGGGGTGATGTGGGGTGATGTGAGGAAGTTTAGTGACAACTGCCCAAGTAACAAACATGCCCAAAATAGAATGAGAAAGTAACTTTTTCTGAACCAGCCTGCTGAGCCGGCAATTACGATTAGAACTGCAAGGGATCTTTTTGTGCTCTGCGCTGCAATTTCACTTGTTCAAATGCGCCGGTTCACTGTGCCGGCAAAATCTTAGTAAATGTCAAGTCACATAAATCAATTTGCATAAGTTGAACAGGCGCACCTCCTAAACTTGCCGTTATATAACAGTCCGACAGCAAAATTACATTTCTAAAGGAAAAAAAAAGGCATTTAAAAGCACTCGCGGCTATAATGAATTGTCGGCTCCTGGCAATATAGAGAAAAGTAATTGAAAGTCTTTGAAAAAAAAATGCGTGGGGGTCCCCCAAAATTCCATTACCAGGCCCTTCAGGTCTGGTATGGATATTAAGGGGAACTCTGCACCAATTTAAAAAAAAATGACGTGCGGGTCCCCCTCAAAATCCGTACCAGGCCCTTCAGGTCTTGTATGGATTTTAAGGTGAACCCCCGTGCCAAACTTAAAAAAAAATGGCGTGGAGTCCCCCTAAAAATCCACACCAGACCCTTTATCCGAGCACGCAACCTGGCAGGCCGCAGGAAAAGGGGGGGGACAAGAGAGCGACCCCCCTCCCTCCTGAACCATACCAGGCCACATGCCCTCAACATGGGGAGGATGTCCCCATGTTGATGGGGACAAGGGCCTCATCCCCACAACCCTTGCCTGGTGGTTGTGGGGGTCTGCGGGCAGGGGGCTTATCGAAATCTGGAGGCCCCCTTTAACAAAGGGGACCCCCAGATCCCGCCCCCCCTGTGTAAAATGGTAATGGGGTACAAATGTACCCCTATCATTTCACGAAAAAAAAGTGTCACAAATGTTAAAAATTACAATAGCCGTTTTTTGACAATTCCTTTATTAATGTCTTCTCCTTTCTTCCATCTCCTTCCTTCTTCTTCCACCTTCTTTAATCTTCTTCTTTTCTCCATTTGGGTTTCTTCCTCCATCTTGTTCTTCATCTTCATCTTCATTTTCATCTTCCTTCTTCCTTCGGTGTTCTCGTCCGCATCTTGCTCCGGCTTCTTGTTCCCCTCTTCTTTCTCCGGCCGCTCCACTTGAATTTGAGGTTCCCGCTGTGTGACGCTTCAGTTCAACAGTTCTCCTCTGGGTCCGCTGCCACCTGGTGACCCCGCCCCCCTCTTACACCACGGGGAAAGTCCCAGTGAAATCCATGTGCGTTGACCTGAAGGGCCTGGTACGGATTTTGAGGGGAACCCCCGCGCCATTTTTTTTTTAAATTTGGCGTGGAGTCCCCCTTAATATCCATACCAGACCTGAAGGGCCTGGTAATGGAATTTGGGGGAACCCCCACGCATTTTTTTTTTCAAAGACTTTGAATGACTTTTATCTGTATTGACGGGAACCAGCAATTCGTTACAGCCGCGAGTACTTTTAATTGACTATTATTTTACTTTAGAAATGTCATTTTGCTCTCGAACTGTTATAAACATGGAAAACATGCGCTACTTTACAGGCATACTATAGACACCCCCCAGGTATGATGCCAGTTCACACCATAGAAATGCAATCCGGATGCGTTCCAGGTGATTTTTTGCATGCGCGTTTTTGATGCGTTCCAGTGCATTTTTGGTACGTTATTGATGCAGTCCAGTGCTTTTTTTCACCCCTCTTTTTTATTAACCATAGATAAGGACAAGTGTGTTCCAGTGCATTTTTGGTGCATTTAGGTGTGTTCCGGTGCGTTCCAGTGCGTTTTTGATGCGTTTTGCAGCGTTCCAGTACAGTTCAGTGCAGGTAAAATGCAGCATGTTCTACTTTTTTTGTGGAACTGGAACGCACTGGAACAAACACTGCCATTTAGAACTATATAACCAACTTTCCATGCATTTTTGATGCATAAAAAATGCAATGCACTGCATGTGGTGTGAAATGGCCCTTAAGCAATTTGGCATATTTAAACTTCTCCTTGTTTTGTTTTTGGTGTTGTCCAAATTAGTGACATTGATATATGTCCCTTAGGGTGAGACCTGGGCCCCCATTTTAAGGCCAATAACTAGAAGAAAAGCCAGCCAAGTGGGGACTAGCAAAATTAACAAGTCAGTTCCCATAGACTGCAATGGTATTTGTTGTATAACTTTTGCCCATGTTAGGCTCTTTGTTTGCCCCCCGGACCGACGGGTGCTTGTCTCGTCTCTAATTTTGTAGCATGCTGGATGATGTACTTAATTTTGGACGGGGGGCTTATCTTCTGCTAGCTGCATTTGTGTTGGTCTCAGCATGCTCAGGAACTTAGTTTTTTTTTTTGAGCTTTTTGTGTGTGAACAGCACCTGGATATTTCTGGGAATGCTCAGAGAGAGTGTGTTTTTTGGGTTAGTAATTGAAGGACATCCTTAACAGGTGTACCCACTTTGAAGTTCAGTCTCTACATTGGGTGAACTTGCATTTTGGGTGTTTCATGGACTGTGCATGTGTTTTCAATTGCCTCATTAGCACACAAACCTATGTTATATAAAGCTTGCAGATAGCATTCTCTCCCTTGCCCTGAAAAGAGGCAAGATTGTGTGTGAATGTGGCCGGCCGGCAAAATGTAAATTTTGGCATCCTTATCGAGTTTGTAACACATGCATTTTATTTGTTATGCCTTTACTTTTGTTGATTGTTTTTTTTTTGTGTGGGGGATATGTTCTCCTGAAATATTTTTGATGTTGTTAATGTGTGTTGTTTGTTCACTTTGATTTAATTGTCTGTGCTGCATTATTTTTCTAAATCTTTCTCAAGATGTGACTAATGTTTCAAATCTACCTTCATGTCTTTTTTATTTATTTATTTATTTGCTTCCCTTTGTTTTTTTCCACGTCCTGTTTTGTTGACCAATAAAAGTTGATGCAAAGTTTGATGGTTTTTTTTTGTTTTCTATGCAACAAATGTGACAGCTGTAGCTTAACTATGCTTATTGGCATGTCAAAACAAAACAGGTGTGATTTGTCTAACCTGGTGCCTTCATGGTAGCATATGTATGTATTGTGTGCTGCCATGGATAGTCACCAGGAAATAAAAAATACAGAGCGGTAAGTATTCAATTTTCCTTTTTACTGCAGTGGTTCTCAGCCTCAGTCAAGTACCCCCAACAGGACATGTTTTGTGAATTTATCTTATTGAGAATTGCTGTCCAAAATACCAAACCATTGACTGTGATTTAAAGCACATGTGCAAGATGAAGGAAAACCTGCAAACATGGCCTGTTGGGGGTACTTGAGAAGCACTGATTTAGAGCACTGCACTTAAAAATAGCTCAAGGCAATACGATTCTAATTGTGGCCATTTTGAGGGAAACCAAGTAAGTGTTAGAACCCCTGCTTGTTTTTTTTTTTTTAGGTTGGGCTTTGTGTCCCTTTGGCTTCACTTCCTGTCACACAGCTAAACAGGAAGTGAAGGTAAAACCCTACCAATGTCTTTTCTTGGGGACACACAGATCAATCTAACTAGTGTCCCCATTAAGCAAATTGCACTCTAGCACTTTGTTGTGTACACCCCAAATCATTAGGTAGTTTGGGGTTTAGTAAAGGCAAATCCACTCTGCAGTACAAGTGTAGTTGCTGAAAATCTGAGGGGAAGCACTGGTGATTGTAACATCCAATCATGTAAAAGCAAAGATGGTGTTTTTTTTTGTTTCCTTGCATGTCCCCCTCTGATATCCAGAAAGCGCACTTGTAGTGCAAAGTGGATTTGCCTTTAGTAAATAAACCCCAAAGACCAAAATACCTAATAATTTGGGGTGTACCCAGCAAAATGCTGGAGTGCAATGTACATAATGGGGAAAGTATTTAGATTGACCTGTGTGTCCCCAAGGAAAGACATTGGTAGGGATTTACCCTCACTTCCTGTGTGGCTATGTGACAGGAAGTGAATCATTTGGAAGGATAAAGTGGCCAAATTTGGGAGTTGTCTTCGCACTATCAGGGGTGCAGACATCCCCAAAAACTGCCCAGACTTCTAATCCCTCTGCACTCTATCCCCAAGCAAACATAAGAAAAAGGATTTCATTTAGTTTAACTTTGCAAAGACACATTCCTAAGTTGAATTGTGATGCATGTCAATGGCCCATTTAGACCCTCTTTAATCACTTGAGATCAGCGCTATAACTGATTGACGGCCACAGCACGGTCCTCAATTGCCGGGAGTCGGTCAATAGGCGTGCGTGCGCTGTAGTCTCCGAGTCACTGAGACTCGGGTGATGACAGATCCGAGTAAGGGGCCGATCCCTGCCCCTTACCACGTGATCAGCTGTCAGCCAATGATAGCTGATCACGTGATGTAAACAAAAGCTCAGTAATGGTTTTTGTTTTCTCCTTGTGCCCGGCTTATGTGCAAGGGACATCGGGGCCCGAAAAGGAAGAGGCAATTCTGCGTCATCTGTGACAATCAGTAGCCCCTGCCAGTGCCACCTATCAATGCCCACCACTGGTGCCAATCAGTGCCACCTAGCAGTGCCACTTCTCAATGCCCACCAGTGCCAACTAGCAATGCCACCTCTCAGTGCCCACCCTTGCCACCTTATCGGTGCCCATCAGTGCAGCCTCATCAGTGTACATCAATGAAGGAGAAAAAATTTTGAACTAAATATTAACCACTTCCCTACCGCCTACCGTCAAATGACGTCCTTGACTTTGTGCAGTGACATCTGAATGATGCCTGCAGTTGCAGGCATCATTCAGATATCATTCTTTTCAGCCGGCGATTCTGTGCACGATAAAATAATCATAGCGGCAGTTCCTTCCGCCGCTTGATCGTTCTTATAGACGGCGGGAGGGGACGTTCCCCCCCCCTCCCGCCGCCATCCGGTGCTTCTCTGGGCTCTCCCGTGCCATTGGGGGCCCAGAGAACCAATTGGCCTGCGCCTGATGGGAAGCATAGAGATGACTCTCTATGACCGTCGGAGGCCCGGGCGCAACGTTATGACTTCACGCCGGGTTACCGTATGTAAACAAAGCCGTGATCTCGGCTGTCAGCATGAGATCGGTGAATTTTTTTTACCGATCTCATGCTTTCCAGCCTGGAGGAGAGATGTGGGGTCTTATTGACCCCGCATCTCTCCATAAAGAGGACCTGTCACAAGAGATTCCTATTACAAGGGATGTTTACATTCCTTGTAATAGGAATAAAAGTGATCAAAAAAACAAAAAAGTAAAAAAAAAGTGTAAAAAATAAAAAAAAATGTAAAAAACAAAAAAAAGAATAATAAAAAAAAATTAAAACGCCCCTGTCCCCGGTAGTTCGCGCTCAGAAGCGAACACACACATAAGTCTCGCCCACATATGTAAATGCCATTAAAACCACACATGTGAGGTATTGCTGTGTGCGTTAGAACAAGTGCAATAATTCTAGCACTAGACCACCTCTGTAATGCGAAAATGGTAACGTGTAAAAAAAATTCAATCATCGCCTATGGAGATTTTTAAGTACTGAAGTTTGGTGTCATTCCATGAGTGTGCGCAATTTTAAAGCATGACATGTTAGGTATCTATTTACTCAGCATAACAACATCTTTCACATTATACAAAAAAATTGGGCTAACTTTACTGTTTTGTAAGTTTTTTAATTCATGAAACCATTTTTTTCCCCAAAAAAGGCATTTGAAAATTTATTGCGCAAATACCGAGCAAGATAAAAATTTGCAATGACCGTCATTTTATTCCCTAGGGTGTCTGCTAAAAAAACATATATATATAATGTTTGGGGGTTTTAAGTAATTTTATAGCCATAAAATTATGATTTTTACATGAAGGAGAGAAGTGCCAGAATAGGCCCGGTGCTGAAGTGGTTAAAATATCCAAATAAAAATATCAAATAGCACCAAAAGAAAGCTCTATTTGTGTGCAAAAAAATATTAAATTTTCATTGGGTTACAGTGTTGTATGAGCGCGCAATTGTCATTCAAAGTGCATCAGCGCTGAAAGTTGAAAATTGGCCTGGGCAGGAAGGGGGTTTAAGTGGCCAGTAAGCAAGTGGTTAATATAAGGCTACATGCACACGGACGTTTTTCCAGCCGCTTGTTTGAGTGTTTTTGGCAGCTTAAAAACGCCTCTCCATGTTAGCCTATGGCCTCATGGCCACCATGGCGTTTTTGAGCTGTAAATGGCATAGACGTTTTTAGGCCCCATGTACACGGGACGCTGGTGCAAAGTCTTCGGAACTAAGTTTGAAAGCGGCGTTTCTAAACAAACGTTTTGTCGCGTTTGCATGCCGCGTTTTACGGCATTTGCGTCTATAAGCGTTTAGTTAGTTAACATTAGGGATGAGCCGAACACCCCCCGTTCGGTTCGCACCAGAACCTGCGAACAGACAGAAAGTTTGCGCGAACTTTAGAACCCTATTAAATACAATGGACTCGAACGTTCGAAATCAAAAGTGCTAATTATAAAGGCTAATATGCAAGTTATTGTCCTAAAAAGTGTTTGGGGACCCGGGTCCTGCACCAGGGGACATGTATCAATGCAAAAAAAAGTTTTAAAAACGGTCGTTTTTTCAGGAGCAGTGATTTAAATAATGCTTAAAGTGAAACAATAAAGTGAAATATTCCTTTAAATGTCATACCTGTCCCTGCACAAAGTGTAATTTCTGAAGGAAAAAAAGTCATTTAAAACTCACTCGCGGCTATAATGAATTGTCGGCTCCCGGCAATACATAGAAAAGTCATTGGTAAATAAAAAAAAAATGCATGGGGGTCCCCCCAAATTCAATTACCAGGCCCTTCAGGTCTGGTATGGATATTAAGAGGAACCCTGCCGCAAATTTAAAAAAAAATGCATGGGGTTCCCCCCAGATATCCATTCCAGGCCCTTCAGGTCTGGTATGGATATTAAGGGGAACCCTGCCGCAAATTAAAAAAAAATGCGTGGGGTTCCCCCCAAATATCCATACCAGGCCCTTCAGGTCTGGTATGGATTTTAAGGGGAACCCTACCGCAAATTTAAAAAAAAATGTGTGGGGTTCCCCCAAATATCCATACCAGGCCCTTCAGGTCTGGTATGGATTTTAAGGGGAACTCCACCCCAAATAAAAAAAAATGGCGTGGAGTTCCCCCAAAAATCCATACCAGACCCTTTATCTGAGCACGCAACCTGGCAGGCTGCAGGAAAAGAGGGGGGACGAGAGAGCGCCCCCCCTTCTGAACCGTACCAGGCCACATGCCCTCAACATGGGGAGGATGTCCCCATGTTGATGGGGACAAGGGCCTCATCCCCACAACCCTTGCCTGGTGGTTGTGGGGGTCTGCGGGCAGGGGGCTTATCGGAATCTGGAAGACCCCTTTAACAAAGGGGACCCCCCAGATCCCGGCCCTCCACCCTATGTGAATGAGTATGGGGTACATCATACCCCTACCCATTCACCTGGTGGCAAAAAAGTCAATAAAAAAAATACAACACAGGTTTTTAAAGTAATTTATTAGGCAGCTCCGGGGGTCTTCTTCCGACTTTGGGGTCTTCTTCCAACTTCGGGGGTCTTCGTCCAACTTTGGGGGTTTCTTCTTCTGCTCTCCGGTGTCATCTCCGTGCTCTCTGGTTCTTCTCCCGCTCTCCGGTGCCTTCTCCATGATCTCCGGTTCTTTCTGCCTTCTGCCGGGCGCCCCAACATCTTCTTCCAGCTCTTTTGCTAGCGGGGTCCCGGTCTTCATCATCGTCTTCTTCCCTCTTCTCTCCGCCGGATGTTGCCTCGTTGCTGTCTGCCGCTACAATGCTGTGTGCGCGGCATTGACTTTTTTTGCCACCAGGTGAATGGGTAGGGGTACGCACGCCCCCCCTTTCCTGACCTGCCGGGCTGCATGCTCAGATAAGGGTCTGGTATGGATTTTGGGGGAACCCCCACGCCATTTTTTCGGCGTGGGGGGGTTTCCCCTTAAAATCCATACCAGACCTAAGGGGCTGGTATGCTCCTGGAGGGGAACCCATGCCATTTTTTTATTTAAAATTTGGCCTGGAGTTTCCCTTCATGATTCATACCAAACACAGGGGACAGCGAGCGCGAGGCTTGCAGTACCTTGTCGCCGAGAACATTCTCGGCCAGGTACTTCAAGTTGCCTCCGGGACACGACTTGAGCGTCTGCTTCACGCTCAAGTCGTGTCCAAGTTGCCTCGCAAAGTCACGCTGCCCCTGTGTCAACCGGCACATGAGTCGCCCCGCAAGTCGGATCGTCTTGATCCGACTTCCCGGGTGACCTCTATTCAAATCAATGGGCTTCCATAGGGAATCATTCATTTTGAATAGAGATACAAGCGCCGCTGACATTTTTATTAACTATAGCAGTGCGCCGTTGTTAGTAAATCACCCCCAATGTATTTTAACATGATGTATTTTCATATGTACTTTGCTTTCTATGTCTTGCTAGTTCATTGTATTGTATTATTTGCCACACAGATAACCCTCCCGAAGAAGCGGCTGTGCCCGCGAAACTGGTAGAGGTTTTTTGGCCACTCTCCACTACAACAGACACCTTACGGGGTCACCCATTAGTAACAACTGCTGTTTTGAATGTGGGGTCTGGCTCATGTGTATTTAATTTTGTATAGTTTTATGTGCAATAAATAATTTTTACAACATTTTTGTGCTCTTGTTATCAGTACCGAGAAAGTCCAACCAATACCCCCCTCTTCTAGGTGACTAATTATTGGTTTAGGCGGTACTAGCAGCCGCAACCATATTTTCACCTGGTCCAATTGCTCTATATGTTATTTTGGATGATGATACTTGTCTATTTCATTATTAATTATCTCTACTTGAGTCTGTACTCAAAATCTTGTCACAAGCTAAGTAAGGGGATAAGACCTGTGCAAAGGTCTTGTAATACAGATTAGAAAATCCATCTGGGCCTGGGGCCGAGTTTAGTTTCAAGTTTTGAATGACCTGGGCTACTTTGTCAGCAGAAATTTGGGCCTCCAGTCTTTTCAGATGTTTATCTTCCAGTAGGAAGCGGTATCGAGTCCATGAAGGAGTCTAATTGCATTGAAGAAGGGTTGTTCCGTGCACTATACAGTTTTTTTATAAAAGTCATGAAAGGCCTCCATGATGCATTGTGGATTACGCGTCCTGGAACTTCCGGATATTTGAATACTGGGAACTGCTCAAGACCTTAGGCCTCGTACACACGGCCGAGATTCTCGTTGAGAAAAACATGTCGTTTTTTTCGACGAGATTCTTGGACAAGAAACTTGTCCCGGCCGAGTGTACACACGCTCGTTTCAAAGAACCCGCGGTTCTTTGAAAGGAGTGTACGCGGTGACGTCATCGACTACGTCGAGCATGCGCTCGTCACATTCGATGCCGTCGCCGCCATCTTGGTATACCCTACGTATGCCTAGGAAGCTACCGCGCATGCGTCAAATTCATTTCGAACATGCGCGGGCTTCCGGGCGGACAGGTAAGTGTACACACACTCACTTTTCTCGTCGAGAAACACGCCGAGGAGAATCTCGACGAGAAAATAGAGAGCAGGTTCTCTATTTTCTCGTCAAGGTTTCTTGCCGGTTTTCTCGACGAGAAACACGCTAGCAGCGTACACACGACCGATTTACTCGGCAAGACCTCTCTGCCAGCAAGTTTCTTGCTGGTTCTTGCCGAGAAAATCGGTCGTGTGTACGAGGCCTTACTGTTGGAGTGATTCTAGCCACCAGCATGAATCCCATTTTGTCCCTCAAATTATAGAAACGAGCCCCACTCCATATGAGGCTTTTTTCCACCCTAGATGTTAGGGCGAGGTTCAGGGCAAGTCGGGAACTGTCATGTTTCTCCGTGGGAACTGCTTTAGGATCCCGTTCATGCTGTTTACTAAGTATTAAGAAATCCTTTTCCAGAATCTCTATATCAATGTGTCTCACTCGATAAATCTGCAATGCTATCTGGATAAATTTCCCTCTGATTTTGGCTTTATGTGCCACCTAAAGAGTCTCTGGTGAGATCTCATTTGCATCATGCAATTGGAAATATTCCCTGATAGTGCCCTCAATCTCCAGTGATCTGACTGGATCACTTAGAAGAGATTCATTTAGTCTCCAAGGTCCCCAAAGTCATGAGCCTAAAGGTCTTTGAAGGATTAAGAAGGCTAACAAATGTCCTGACCACACCAAGTCTCTAATAAAGAATTTGGAGCTCATCAGGTTCTGGGCTGAGGGAACAAAAATGTGGTCAATCCTGACATAAGATTTGTGAGGACAAGAATAATGGGTATAATCCTGAGCAGATGGATAAAATTCCATCCAGAAGTCTATAAGCCCGTGCTGATTAATCATCCTTGCTATGCGGAGGCTCTGTTTAGAAGGACGTGTCGATTGAACCCCCAAAGGAAGAGTTTTATCAAGGCTTGAATCAAAAGCTATGTTTGAGTCTTCACCATAGACCGTTATCCCCTCCACCAGCTGCTCCAGGGTCTGAAGCATATCTTGGAAGAAATGCGCCTGTCTGCGATTGGATGCATAGTAGGAAAACAAAGGAGTACAATTGGTCATTTAGCCCAGTGGTCATCAACCCTGTCATCAGGGCCCACTAACAGGCCAGGTTTTATGTATTACCTTGGGGAGATGCAGACTAGAATACTGCAATCACTGAGCAGCAAATTATATCACCTGTGATGTGTTTCAGTTATCTTGCAAACCTGGACTGTTAGTGGGCCCTGAGGACAGGGTTGATGACCACTGATCTAGCCTACCCTTGACAAGTTTGAACCTACCTTCGGGATCTTTAAAGACCAGGAAAGGCACAAATTACGGGAAAGGAAGATAGCTACCCCTGTAGTTTTGTCCTCTGCATTGGACAGAAAAAAGTGGGATATTTTGAGTGTACAAGGGAAAGATTGTATGACTTTGGGAAGTGAGTCTCCTGGAGTAAGATAACATCTATCTTCTGGTTATTTTAATATTGAAAATTTTTCCTCCGTTTTACCTGAGAATTCAAGCCCAGCATGTTATGATAGACAACTCGCAGGGGAGGGTTCAAAGGGTCTAAATCAGCCATGAAGCTAAGGGGTTAAACACTCTTGCACGACACTGTCACTCACCAAAAGCCTTAGGGCCTTGCAGGCAGCGTACCAATCCACCCGGAACAGGACCAATGGATTGTTTCCTCCTGATATCCATTAGGCAACTGGAAGAGAAAAGAAATTAGAAAAGAAGAACAGATAAAAGAAGTAAGAGAGATGGAAAAAAGAACTGAACCTCAATCCAGGGACAAATGGGACTTAGTCTCCCATTGTGCCCAAACCCTAAACGGCCCTCCCCCACTCCAGGTGAGGGAGACGTACTGGCCAGGAGAGTAGGAAATGCCATGTCTCTGGGTCAGGAGAAGGTTCATGAGAACTTCTCCGGCTGCAGTCCCCCCTAACAAAACACATCAAAGAACTAATATACTCAATTGCGAGCACCCAAATCATCTAACACCTAAGCCCAATAAGCATCCATCCGAGGAGGGGGAGAGGAGGGAAAGGGAAATGGGACTGCCCAGGGCAAATAGGGGAGTGATGTGGTAAGGAAGGAGAGAATGGCCCGGAGCAGGGGTAAGGGATGAGATGGATGACAATAATGCGGTTTATCCAAGATTAACCATAGTTGTAACTTAAAATAGGCCAAACAGCAAGAGCTGTCAAACCTCATACACACGCACAGTTTTCTCGGCAAGAAAGCTGCTGGGAGAGCTTTTTGCCGTGAAAACCGTGCGTGTGTATGCATTCTAGGCGAAAAAAATGCCGGGAATCCTGACGAGAAAAATAGAGAACCTGCTCTCTATTTTCTCATCAGGATTCTCGGCAGAGTGTTTCCTGCCGAGAAAACCGTGAGTGTGTATTCTTATCTGCCCCCAGGTAAAACCGCGCATGCTCGAAAAGACTTTGATGCATGCGCGGTAGCATACAAGGGTAGTGTAGGGTGTAGCAAGATGGCGGCGACGGCATCGAATGTGACGTCACCACGTTCTTGCCATTCAAAAGAACATTTGAATGGCCGTCTGTATGCACGGCTTTGCAAGGAAAGCTTGCCAGGAATCCCATCAGGAAAACCAAAGTTTTTTTCCTGACGGGATTCCCGGCCGTGTGTACGAGGCTTCAGTCAAATAACACTGGTGAGCCATGGTTTAATCCCCAACCCGACTCCCCGAATCATAATGGTTAGCCGGGGTAGTAACCAATGTCCGTGGCTCCATCTAGAATATACTAAGAAAAAAAAGAAAAAACCCAGGTCCTTTATTTATGTAAAATTAAGGCTCACAGTATGATCATGGTGCAGGGTTCAGGTGTCATAACCTCAAGGGAGGTCACCTGGGCCACACTCCATGAGGAACGGCAACACCCATATAACCCAGGAAAAACAATTTATGGAGTACATTCACAAATCAACATATAATGCTTGTAATGTTGAATTAACTAATGATAGCTAAAAGAGCAAGAACGGTTAGAAAAATCCTCAGTCTATAGTGGAGTCGATAATCCAGGGACATCAAACGTTCTGCGTCAGGGTGGGCGAGATTTTTGGGATTTTTGAACTTGGGTTTCTGACAGACAGGTGTCAGTGGGCTGGCTGGTGATTGGCATTTTGCAGCCCCCAAATTAGTACCCACAGGGGGTGATGCAGGAGCCTGCGAGATGAGACACAGTTTCACTAGGAGCCATTCCCCCTCTGGAAAGTTGGAAAATGTAAAAGACTTATTCTTGAATTCAGATTTCGGGTTGAAAGGAAAAAGACACCAGTACTTGATGTTCTTTTGGGTAAATGCTGTCAGGAGGGGTTTGAGAGATCTCCACTTTTGGATAGTGATGGGAGAAAAATCAGCGAAAACCTGGATAGGATGACCTAGAATCATCAACTGGGGAGATGCTCGCAAACATTTTAGGACTTCTTCCTTGACCATGATCTTAATGTTAAAGACACTTTTTTTTGTGTCGTTTTTAGATGTATGTATGTTTTAATATATACTTTTAGAATAAAAAATTAACTTTCTTTCTCGTACATCACGGGACACAGAGCGACATAGTCATTACTAATGGGTTATATAGATACCGTCAGGTGCTGGCACTGGCAACTTCCAAAACCGGAAGTACCCTCCCCTATATAAGCCCCTCCCATCCGGGAGCACCTCAGTTTTTTGCCAGTGTCTAAGGTGTTGGCCAAGCGGGGAAGACCTGGACAAGTATATCCAGAGAATTTCCAGCGGTAAAAGTACACTTTTGCCGGTTAAAAATAGAGTTAGAGGTCCCTCTTTTAAGAGGCCGGCTTCTCCAGTCCCTAGGACATCGGCTGTGAAACAGTTCCAACGGCCTCCTCGGTCAAATCCCGGAGGTAGAAATCAGGGACAGTTGCAGGGTAACAAAAAGCCCTGGAGCAGGAGAGGTACAAAACCTCCCCCAAAGTCAAATGCATGAAGGGTTGCCCCCACCCAATCGGGTGGGGGGAAGACTTCAGTTGTTCACAGAGACCTGGCGGGACACGATCCGAGACAGATGGGTGCTCTCCGCAGTAAATCTGGGATACAAATTGGAGTTAAAAAACTCCCCTTCTTCCCGCTTTATAAGGTCAAACGTGCCAAGGGATCCCCAGAAGAGAGGATCCCTCCTGTTGGCACTAGAACAATTATTGCTTCAAGCAGTAATTATAGAGGTTCCCCTGGAAGAGTGGGGGTTCGGGTTTTACTCAAACCTCTTTAAAGTTCCGAAGCCAAACGGGGACGTGAGGCCCATACTAAATCTAAAAGGGCTAAACAAATTCCTGCATATCAGGACTTTCCGGATGGAGTCGATCCGATCGGTAGCCACTGCCCTACAAGGGGAGGAATGGTTAGCCTCGATCGACATCAAGGATGCTTATTTGCACATTCCCATCTTTCCAGCCCACCAAAAATTTCTACGCTTTGCGGTAGAAGGCCGCCATTTTCAGTTCAGAGCCTTACCCTTCGGTCTGGCCACAGCACCAAGAGTGTTCACAAAAATTTTGGCCCCATTATTGGCCAATCTAAGAACACGAGGTGTAACGATAATGGCATATCTAGACGACTTGTTGCTGATAGACCACTCAGTGGAAAAACTAGAAGTGGTTGTTCACGAGACAATCAAGTATCTGGAATATCACGGTTGGATTATCAACCGAGACAAGTCAGCCCTAAAGCCAGTCAAAAGTGTGGAATACTTGGGGCTAAGGCTGGATTCAGACCAGAGAAAATTTTTCTTGCCTCAAGAAAAGGGGTCGTCTTTGAGAGATTTGATCCACTTAGTGGGCTCAAAAAGACAGCCATCCATACGCCTGTGCATGAGGCTGCTGGGAAAGATGGTGGCAGCATTCGAAGCAGTACCCTACGGTCAATTCCATTCAAGGAAGTTGCAAAGGGCCATACTGTCAGCCTGGAACAGAAAAGTTCAGGCTCTGGACTTACCAATGTCCTTGTCCCCTTCCGTTCGCAGGAGCCTCCGCTGGTGGTTGGTTCCCCAGAATCTGGAAAGAGGGAAATCCTTCAGTCCGATTTCCTGGAAGGTGGTCACTACAGATGCCAGCCTTGTAGGCTGGGGAGCAGTACTGGAGCAATGGTCTCTCCAGGGCAAGTGGTCAGAAGCAGAAAAGGCCCTGCCCATCAATCTCTTAGAGATACGAGCAGCCCGGTATGCCCTAGTAGCATGGACATCCAAACTCCAAGGGTCCCCTGTCAGAGTTCAGTCAGACAATGCCACAGCAGTGGCATATATCAATCGTCAGGGGGGCACCAGGAGTCGTGCAGCCCAAAGGGAGGTAAATTACATCCTGAGATGGGCAGAAAGATATGTCCCAGCCATATCTGCGGTATTCATTCCAGGGGTGGAGAATTGGAAGGCGGACTTTCTAAGTCGCCAACAATTATGCCCAGGGGAATGGTCCCTTCATCCCGAGGTTTTCCGGACAATATGTCAGCGGTGGGGAACACCGGATGTAGATCTGCTAGCATCCAGATTCAACGCAAAGGTGGACAGGTTTGTCTCTTGGACAAGGGATCCCCTAGCTTGCGGCTCGGATGCCCTAGTGTTCCCTTGGGATCAGTTCAAGCTGATATATGCATTCCCACCGCCACAATTGTTACCTCGATTACTCCGCAGAATCAGGGTAGAAAAGAAACCAGTGATTCTGGTGGCTCCAGCGTGGCCCCGAAGAGCATGGTACGCGGAGATTGTAAAAATGTCTGTGGGGAGTCCTTGGACCCTCCCACATCGTCCGGACCTGCTTTCGCAGGGACCGATATACCACCCTTCCTTACCAGCCCTAGGTTTGACGGCCTGGCTATTGAAGCCCACATTCTAAAAAAGAGAGGGCTCTCTAATGCTGTGGTGTCTACCATGATCAATGCCAGGAAACCGGTATCCAGGCAGATCTACTATAGAATCTGGAAGGCGTACATCGCCTGGTGTGAGGCCAGGAAATGGCACCCACGTAAATACGTAATAGGTAGGATTCTGGACTTCCTACAATGGGCTGTAGATAGAAAGCTTACCTTGAGTACTATCAAGGGTCAGATTTCGGCCTTGTCAATATTTTTTCAAAGGCCCTTGGCTTCGCATTCACTAGTCAAAGCCTTTATACAAGGAGTGATGCGTATTAGTCCTCCGGTTAATATTCCCATATGTCCATGGGATCTAAACTTGGTTCTGTCGGTTCTACAGAAACAACCATTTGAACCATTACAGCATATTTCCTTGGTGCTTCTCACCAGGAAATTGATTTTTCTAGTAGCCATTTGTTCGGCTAAAAGAGTATCGGAATTAGCAGCTATGTCCTGTAAGGAGCCATATCTGGTTATCCATAAGGACAGAGTAGTGTTACGTCCTCATCCAGCCTTTCTTCCTAAGATGGTATCGAGTTTTCATTTGAACCAAGATGTGGTTCTTCCTTCTTTTTTCCCCAAACCTACTTCGGTAGAGGAAAAGTTATTGCATTCTTTGGATGTAGTAAGAGCAGTTAAAGCTTATCTAAAAGCCACTGCTCAGATTCGCAGAACGGATACTTTGTTTATTCTGCCGGAAGGCCCCAGAAAGGGTCAGGCAGCGTCAAAATCTACTTTAGCCAAGTGGATTAGACAGGTCATAATACAAGCCTATGGCTTGAGAAGTAGACCGCCTCCGTTCAAAGTTAGGGCGCACTCCACGAGAGCAGTTGGAACTTCATGGGCAGTGCATCACCAGGCCTCCCTGGCTCAAATCTGTAAGGCCGCAACATGGTCTTCGGTACACACGTTTACTAGGTTCTACCAGGTGGACGTTAGAAGTCAGGAGGATGTCGCCTTTGGGCGCAGTGTGTTGCAGGCCGCAAAAGATCCTCATGTCTGATAGCGCTCAGCTTATATATGGTGTATCCCCCCCCTCATTTGGCATTGCTTTAGGACATCCCGTAGTAATGACTATGTCGCTCTGTGTCCCGTGATGTACGAGAAAGAAAATAGGATTTTTATAACAGCTTACCTGTAAAATCCTTTTCTTGGAGTACATCACGGGACACAGAGCTCCCGCCCCTCTTTGGGGACACTTATTGCTTTGCTACAAAACTGAGGTGCTCCCGGATGGGAGGGGCTTATATAGGGGAGGGTACTTCCGGTTTTGGAAGTTGCCAGTGCCAGCACCTGACGGTATCTATATAACCCATTAGTAATGACTATGTCGCTCTGTGTCCCGTGATGTACTCCAAGAAAAGGATTTTACAGGTAAGCTGTTATAAAAATCCTATTTTTATACTTATCCTGTGTATGTACCATGAAATAATAGCCTCAATAGGCTCAGCCCACAATAGCCTCAGCCCACACTCGTTTCTATACATTTGATAGGACCTAGGTACCACTTTAATGTTTCATTACAATCAGCATCTCTAACATCTCTGGGAAGGCCATCCTGGCGAGGTGGTCTGAGGGCCCTATGGGCTCGATCAAGGTACAATCTGTGCTGTGGAATCTCAGGAATAAGCTCCTTAATAAAAGCGTGTACTGTTTCTGGAATGTTCTTTATTTCTTTTGGAATCCCTTTAATTCTAAAATTATACTTTCTGGATCTCTTTTCCAGAACGTAAATTTTAGCTAGGGTCATCTCTAGTAGATTATGAAGTTTCTGAATGCAATCAGTGTTCTGGTTTGCTCTTGCAACCATGGCGTCAAGTTTAAGTTAAATGGCTTCCATGGGAGAGCCCAAATTTTGAATGTCTGCTTTTATATCGGTAGTAATTCTGGCAGTGGTATTGGAAAGGCCACAGTCCAGCATTTCTGAGAACCTGGCAAACATATCCATAGTGTCCAGCTGTTGATGGTTATGGTATCCTGTATTAGGGACCATGTGCTGCATCTGTAAGGGGCCTGATTCCATAGGTGAAAGCAATAGTGCATCTAGTGATTGCTCTACGAGCGATTTTGTTGATGCAGGGAAATGTGGACCTGCATGAGGTGTACTCACTGTTATCCCTGTGCCCAGGCTGAGGAAGTAAGGGGCCGCAGCGGGGCCTGGGGAAGCACTCTCCGCCACTATCTGAGCCTGTTGTGAGGTGACGACTGCCATCTTGGGATCCACGAGTGGGCTTGCACTTGGTGCTAGCTGGACTCCCAGATCCCTCTGAACTGAGCCAGAGGACATCTGGCAAGAGGGATGGCTAGTCCCTTGCTGGAGTAGCTGTGTCAGCACAGATCGAAGGGTGCTGGGCACTGAAGAAGATGATGATCTGCCGGAGTGGGACGGAGCTCCAGTCTCACACGTCCAACACGAACGCCGCAGCGCATGCGCCCCGAATTTTATTTTGAATAGAAAAACATGCTTTGCAGTACCTGAAACTGTGTTTCTTGTGGTATATAAAATGTCAATATGTACTTATAACAAAACATAAAAATATCTTAAATATCTTACTATTTTCTTTTTTTATTTTGTTTTTTACTTTTGGTAATGCGACTGATCATCCTTTTGTAGGAAGGTTACAAATAATGATCATGTAATGCACTAAAGACTTTCTTAGATGTTTCGAAAACAAACTTTAGAAATAATCTTTAAGGTGTTGAAGAATCTTAGCTTTAATAACTGACAGATGAGTCAAGGGATGACGTCTAAGATTTAAGAGTGATGATTTCCCTGATGAAGTGCAGCAGACAGATGATTGCTTGCTATGTAATTCCTTTCATACCAACATTACAAGTACTTTTCATGCAAGAAGATCTGCTAAGGTAATGTCACTTATTCAACTCATGTGTTAATGTTTTGTTTTTTTTGTTTTTTCTGATTGCAGCTGATATACAATGTATTTGTATTTTCTTTTGTTAAAGGGCAGTTGATTACTAAAATATGCTTTTAAGCACCAATAATCATTCCCTCACATGCATATTAAATATGACACTTTGTTCTTGCATACTTTACAGTGCCTTGAAAAAGTATTTATACCCCTACACATTTTTCACATTTTGTCATGTTAACCAAAAATGAAAATGTATTTTATTGGGATTTTATCTGATAGACCAACACAAAATGGCACATAATTGTGAAGTGGAAGGAAAATGATAAATGGTTTTCAACATTTACAAATAAATATGTGAAAAGTGTGGCATGAATTTGTATTCAGCCCCCTTTACTCTGATAACCCTAACTAAACTCTAGTGGAACCAATTGCCTTCAGAAGTCACCTAATTAGTAAATAGAGTACACCTGTGTGTAATTTGATCTCAGTATAGAGAACCCTAGTGAACAAACAGCATCACAAAGGCCAAAGATCACACCAGACAGGTCAGGAATAACGTTGTGGAGAAGTTTAAAGCAGGAGTAGGTTATAAAAAAAATACCCCAAGTGTTGAACATCTCACGGAGCACTGTTCAATCCATCATCCAAAAATGGAAAGAGTATGGCACAACTGCAAACCTACCAAGACATGGTCGTCCACCTAAACTGACAGGCCAGGCAAGGAGAGCATTAATCAGAGAAGAAGCCAAGAGGCCCATGGTAACTCTGGAGGAGCTGCAGAGATCCACAGCCCAGGTGGGAGAATCTGTCCACAGGACAACTATGAGTCCTGCATTCCACAAATCTGGCCTTTATGGAAAAGTGTCAAGAAGAAAACCATTGTTGAAAGAAAGCTATATGAAGTCCCATTTGCAGTTTGCTGGTGCTCTGGTCCGATGAGCCCAAAATTTAACTTTTTGGCCTAAAAGCAAAACGCTATGTGTGGTGGAAAACGAACACTGCGCATCACCCTGAACACACCATCCTCACGGTGAAAAATCATGTTGTGGGAATGCTTTTCTTCAATAGGGGCAGGAGAGCTGGTTAGAGTTGATGGGAAGATAAATGGAGCCAAATACAGGGCAATTTTAAAAGAAAACCTGTTATGCCCTGTACACACGATCGGAATTTCCGATGGGATAAAATCTGATGGAATTTTCCTTTGGAATTCCATTCAAGCTGTCTTGCATACACACTGTCAGACCAAATTCTGACCGTTCAAAACACGGTGACGTAAAACACTACGACGAGCCAAGAAAAATGAAGTTCAATGCTTCCGAGCATACGTCGACTTGATTCTGAGAATGTGTGTTTTTTTCTCCGTCGGAGTTCCACACAGACGATCGGAATTTCCATCGGAAAAAATAAAACATGTTCTATTTCTAAACTCCGACGGAAAAAAGTCGGATGGGGCCCACACACGGTCGGAATATCCGATGAAAATTCCGTCTGACTTTTTTCATCGGAAATTCTGTGTGTACAAGGCATAAGAGTCTGCAAAAGATTTGACAATGGGGTAGAGGTTCAACTTGCAGCAGGACAACAGCCCTAAACATACAGCCAGAACTACAATAAAATGGTTTAGATTAAAGCCTTTTCATGTGTTAGAATGGCCCAGTTAAAGTCCAGACCTAAATCCAATTGAGAATCTGTGGCAAGACTTGAAAATTGCTGTTCACGGATGCTCTCCATCCCATCTGAATGAGCTTAAGCTATTTTGCAAATAAGAATGGGCAAAAATGTCACTCTCTATATGTGCAAAGTTGGTAGAGACATACCCAAAAAGACTTGCAGCTGTAATTGCAGCGAAAGGTGGTTCTACAAAGTATTGACTCAAGGGGGCTGAATACAAATGCACGCCACACTTTTCACATATTTATTTGTAAAAAATTTAGAAAACTATTTATCATTTTCCTTTTACTTCAAAATTATGCGCCACTTTGTGTTGGTCTATCACATAAAATCCCAATAAAATACATTTATGTTTATGGTTGTAACATAACAAAATTTAGAAAATGTAGAGGGGTATGAATACTTTTTCAAGGCACTGTATATATTTCCAAATGGATGAAAGTAAGTGGTAAATAATTATGTGAAAAAATGCAGCGCTCATATATATGTTCACACAAATTAGTGACTAGATGTGAGTATTATCACAAAGTGAATATGTGAACACAATTAATTATAAATTAACAATCGTGAACCAGTTGTGGACATACACAAATAAAAAGTAAAAAAAAAGAAAAACTGAGTCAAGTGTGACTATTAAAGTCCTAAAATCAGATGAATGATTTGCTAGAAGAACCACCACCGACTGAAAAAGGCTTACCATAGATTACAGACTTAAAGGGGCATATACCTCTTAAGTCATAAAGGCTTGTGGTAATAATCACCATATGGAATAGAGATGATCTCTGATCCAGATGTTTTAAGATGGATAATCCGAGTCTCCACGGATCCGGTCATGAGCAGGATCTCAGTATGTATATGGTGGGGTTCTCATAAAGGAGGATCAACGAATATCCACGTATTCATATGATGTGACCATAAATCAAAGAGAGATACCGCATAGTGTGGTAACCTTTTGAGGAGTTTAATAAAAAAGAATAAATAAGAACACTCACATTTCAGTGGTATATAAAAAGCTCATCTGGAGATTGGGAATGGCGCAATGTTGTTGGTATGAATCACCAGACGCGTTTCGTCTCCTTAGACGTCATCTGGGGTATGAATCATTACCACAAACACCGCTCTTAAATAGATAATGTGACCCCAAATTGAATCACGTACCTACCGGAAGTCCGCATCTAATAATGTGTCACTTCCGGTGTGCGAATGGGTGTTTAGATCAGTTCCGGTGTAATATTTAGAAAGCCTACATAAACAGCAATAATAATGAATAATTCACTATGACTAATTTGTTATGTTAATAACATATGTGGATGAACAATTTCATAAATCACATCTAGCGATAACGTGTGAGCCGTCAAATCTGCCTGCTCGATAACCAGTGGTCAGCGCTGGAGGGACATAGCAAACCAAGCCTCGTTGTGACTTAAGCTCGGCCAACGTCACCATCTCTGCTAAAACCACCATGTCACGAGTGCGGGTCAAGCCTCGCTTTGAAACAACGCGAGACCCGGAAGCATCATGATTGACGGCATTCTAATGGAACGCATATGGTATCATCTCGGTGACACAAGATCAGTAACCGGAAACACTGGAAATGCAATCAGACCGAAAGCCAGATTAATTGTAAATAGACTAATGGTCATGATCCAAAACTGGAGCCACATATTTGAACATCGATAACTATAATATAAATGTACATATTGAATAGCACATTAATATGGAAACACAAATAATTATAAAAACAGATCATTATCGTTATGATTTATAATCAGTGCTAAGACGTATTACAGGCATACTCCACTTTTAAGTACACAATGGGGTTTATTTACTAAAGCTGGAAAGCGCAAAATCAGGCTCACTTTCTTATAAAAACCAATGAGCTTCCAGGTTTTATTACCAAAGCTTAATTGAAAAAGCTGGTGTTAAGAAGCTCATTGGTTTCTATGCAGAAGTGAGCCTGACTTTGCGCTTTCAAGCTTTAGTAAATAAACCCCCTTGTGTACTTAAAAGTGGGGTATGCCTGTATAAATTTGACCAAAAAAAGTCGTAGCTACAAAAAAAATTATGAAATCTCGATCTTAAATTATTAAAGATTGTCTTTTCAAAAAAAAATGTTTTGTTTTAAAAAAAATGTAAAAATTTTTTTTTAAAAAAATGTTTTTTAACCATTTAAGTCCCGGACCAATACGCAGCATAAAGACCAGAGGTGTTTTTTACAATTTGTCACTGCGCTGCTTTAACTGGTAATTGCAATGTTGTACCCAAACAAAATTTGCGTCCTTTTCTTCCCACAAATAGAGCTTTCTTTTAATGGTATTTGATTGTCTCTGCTATTTAAATTTTTTGTGATATAAACGGAAAAATAACGAAAATTTTCAAAAATATGATATTTTCTACTTTTTGTTATAAAAAAAATTGAATAAATTCAATTTTAGTCATACATTTAGGCCAAAATGTATTCAGCCACATGTCTTTAGTAAAAAAAATGTCAATAAGCGTATATTTATTGGTTTGCGCAAAAGTTATAGCGTCTACAAACTAGGGTACATTTTCTGGAATTTACACAGCTTTTAATTTATGACTGCCTATCATATTTCTTGAGGTGCCAAAATGGCAGGGCAGTACAGACCCCCCCCCCAAATGACCCCATTTTGGAAAGTAGACACCCAAAGGAAATTGCTGAGAGGCATGTTGAGCCCATTGAATATTTTTTTTTGGTCCCAAGTGATTGAATAATGACAAAAAAATAAAAAATTACAAAAAGTTGTCACTAAATGATATATTGCTCACACATGCCATGGGTATCTGTGGAATTACACCCCAAAATACATTTTTCTGCTTCTCCTGAGTACGGGGATTCTACATGTGTGGGACTTTTTTGGAGCCTAGCCACGTACAGGGCCCCGAAAACCAATCACCGCCTTCAGGATTTCTAAGGGCGCAAATTTTTGATTTCATTCCTCACTACCCATCACAGTTTTGAAGGCCATAAAATGCCAAGATATCACAAAACCCCCCCAAATGACCCCATTTTGGAAAGTAGGGGTTAAACCTTTATTAGATAATATATGGGGGTACCTGATGCTATAAAAACCTGGTGGCGAACCTAAAAAAAGTACTGGCTACCTAGCGGCACCAGCGACACTAATACAGCGATCAGAAAAACAATCGCTTAGTGACACTGACGATAGGGGACGAAAGGGTTACCTGGGGGGGCGATCAAGGGGTTAAACCTTTATTAGATAATATATGGGGGTACCTGATGCTATAAAAACCTGGCGGCAAACCTAAAAAAATATCTGGCTACCTGGGGGCACCAGCGACACTAATACAGCAATCAGAAAAACGATTGCTTAGTGACACTGGTGATATTGGGTGAAAGGGTTACCTGGGGGGGAGATCAAGGGGTTAAACCTTTATAAGATAATATATGGGGGTACCTGATGCTATAAAAACCTGGTGGCAAACCTAAAAAAATAACTGTCTACCTAGCGGCACCAGCGACACTAATACAGCGATCAGAAAAAAGATTGCTAAGTGACACTGGTGATAGGGGGTGAAAGGGTTACCTGGGGGGCAAAAAAGAGGTTAAACATTTATTAGGTAATATATGGGGGTACCTGGCGCTATATAAAAACCTGACGGGGAACCTAAATAACGAAATAACTAACTGGCTAACCAGTGTCACCAGTGACACTTATACGGTGATCACTGGTGAAAGGGTTAACTCTAGGGGCAATCAGGGGGTTAAAACCTTTATTAGATAATATATGGGGGTACCCGACGCTATAAAAACCTGGCGGCGAACCTAAAAAAATAACTGGCTACCTAGCGGCACAAGCGACACTAATACAGCGATCAGAAAAACGATCGCTTAGTGACACTGGCGATAGGGGGTGAAAGGGTTACCTGGGGGGCGCTCAAGGGGTTAAACCTTTGATAGGGGGGTTAGGGGGCTACCCTGGACCTAAAGGGACCTAACACTAACTGCCCTGACACTTTTACTATCACAAATGTCACTGTTTGCAGTGATCAGTAAATAAATGATCACTGCAATCAGTGACACAGTGAATGGGGGCTGGGGGGTGATCTGGGGGTGAAAAGTGTACCTATGTGTCCTGGTGTCAGTGGGCTGTTGGTGCACTAACCTGATGTCTTCTCTCCTCGGCGCTCTGGACGAATAGAGCGCCGCATGGAGAGATGACATCACTTCCTCCTGCCTGTGTATACATTACACAGGCAGAGGAAGCATTTAATTCGCCGGGAGCGATCGGGAGGGGGTGGCCAAAAACCAATGGCCGCCCCCTCATCATGGATCATTCCTGAAGCGATGCCGACCGCCCCATGTACCGGGAGGAGGTCCGATCGGACCCCCCACCCGCGCAAAGGCAGGCACGTACAGGTACGTGATTGTGCCTGTCCGTGCCATTCTGCCGACATATATGTACATAGGGCGGTCGTTAAGTGGTTAAAAAAAAAATCACATTTTTTTATAAAAACTATTAAATGAACAGCAACAAAGGGGGGACATCATGCTCTATTGATAAAAGAGTTAATGTCCCACTCCACATTCATCCCTTGTGGGGAATGGGACTGTAACTCATAAATCCAAAAAGTCTCAAGTCTAGAGACCCCCCTCGTATTAGCCCCGCCCCTCCAGATTATTAATCTATAATCAAAACTTGAGTACCTCTAGGGTCTCGATTGTGGAATTGTTGATAATATCTAGGGACAGTATGTTTTTAATACATCCACTTTTAATTTTACTAATATGTTCAGTGACCCTAGTGGTAAATGAACGTCTAGTACGACCGACATACTGTTTGCCACAAGGGCAAGTTAGCAAATACACGTTAGTTGTAGCACACGTGCAAAATTGTTTAATAGAATATGTACATTTAGTGATAGTCGATGTAAACTCTTTTGTTGCACGTCTTCCACAAATGTTAAATTGACAAACTGTGTATTTTTTGCATGGGTAATACCCAATCAGATTGTGAAAAAAAGAAGCTTGAACGATCTTACTCTTGAGAGAAGGAGCACCCCTGTAGATTACCTTTGCTCACTCGGGTTATAGTGTACCCAAAATTTTATTGTTTTTTTAATACATTCCAATGTCGGTCAACAATGGATTTGATCTGCTTATTTTGTACAGAAAATTATGTTAACAGACACCATTTGAACGAGTCATCGGGTTTTGACAAGATTTCTCCATCAATAAACAGTTTGTAGAGCTTTGTGAAAGTCTAAATCAACTTCTCCCTGGTTGTAGCCTTTGTCTAAAAATCTTTCTTGTAGAGTATTAGCTTGGATTTTGAACATGTCAGCGTCGGTGGAATTCCTACGTAACCGTATAAATTGGCTTCTGGGAATTGACCGTAACCATGATTTGTGGTGACAACTGTCGGTGGGAATAAACCCATTTCGGTCTGTGGGTTTAAAATATGTACTAAGCCTAAATTGATGTTCCCAAAGTTCTATTTCCAAATTGAGAAAATGGATCTTTTTATAGCTGGAGTCATATGTTAGAACAATCCCTCGATCGTTCATATTGAGAACTGAAAAGAAATGTTCTAATCATTCAGGAGTGCCATCCCATAGTAGGAGGATGTCGTCAATATACCTAGCCCACAAGACTAGTTGTGGTCTGTCATGGGCATAGACGACCTCCTTCTCCCATTTGGCCATAAAGAGATTAGCGAGACTGGGGGGCAAATTTTGCCCCCATCGCCACACCCTTCTGCTGTAAATAAAAACAGTTATCGAACCAGAAGTAATTGTGTCGAGTAGCAAACTCAAGTAGTTTGATAATATAGTTACTCTGCGACACAGTAAGGGTGTGATCTCTTTTTAAAAAATTATGTACAGCCTCTACCCCTATATGCATGTATATAAAGAGGCTACGTTTGCTGTGGCCATAATATAATCACCATCTACATTAACTGTTTCAAGCAATCTAATGACATCCCTGGAATCTTTAAGATTTGAGTTTTTTTTTTTGAACCAGTGGTTGAAGGAAAAACTCAATATACCGACCAATCCGTGAAGTTTTTTTGTTCCTTCACACTCATCACTTTGCACTTACCTTTGTGCCTTCCCCCAACCCCCTCTTCCCCCCCCCCTTCAAATTAGTTCTCATTTCACTTTCATTTTTCACATAGGGATGCCCCGTCTATCTACGCCTGCCCTGGTGGTCGCCTGTGGGCAGCCTCTGCGGGGATGCCTGCTGCGGCTCCCGGGTGAGGGTATCATTGGTCGGTTTACAGCACCCGACCACCACAGCATCAACACACGAACCCCAGTAAGTAGCATGCACTTGATCTGCGGTTATTTATAACCCATTCCAGTTCATGCTTCATTATTATTTTTTATTTTTTATTTATCGATTTATCTTTATTAATTTTGTTTCAGAGAACTGGCTTGCTCCTGATGATTGGCGCTTAAGCCATGAAACGCGTCGAGCTATCTGAAGCCGTTTCTGTGCAATCAATATTCAGTTATTACATTATTACTTTTCCTTACCCATTCAGGATCAGAGAGGCCATAGGCCCTGCAGGCATTACCCTCTTCTATGTTTTTACCTCAATGTGCTTTGATGAACTTTGGAATTTTATTTGGATGTACCATGACATAACTTTGGCTACCTGTTTACCGATTGTACACCCCATGACCCAATGATGTTTGGGGAATGAACTTGCCATGCTCAACTGCATTGCAATCATAGTAAATGTATATTCCATGACCAACTGATGTCCATGTAATTAATTTGTATGTGTGTTTAATTATAATATGCAATAAATTCCAATTGGTTCACCTCATTATGCTTTTGCTTACACCTGCTTCATTTAAAGTCCCGCCCCTCTTCGCTCCTCTCCTAAAATTATGTGGGATGGAGAGACATGACATTACCGTGTCATGTCTCTCATTTAAAGTCCCCTGGGATGGAAGTAACTGGCCGTACCAGGCCATGACTTCCTAAAAATCCCAGAAAAACTTTTCCTCCAATATTAAAACATATTTAGGGATGGAAGCTTGTGTACTAGCTCCAATTGTAAAATTAACAGCATTAATCACTCTGCATCCATTGACCTTTGATTTAGCCTTTTCTGACCTTTATTTTTTCTACCATTACAAATTTTTTTTACAATAATTTTCTAATACTCAATGCCCAAATTCCTTCATTAATTTAATATCTTTACCCCTGTGGTTCGCTACTTATTTGATGCTGCGTGGTTGTCTGGGTGTTGCCCGGCAGCTTTATCCTTCCGGGAGCTGTGACGTGCTCTGCGGGCCTTCTCCCCTCCCCCTTAGGGATGAACGGTGGTGCCGTCACAGCACGTCAACGCCACGTTTCCCCTGCTGGACGCACGGCACCTCTTTGATGCCGTCGCGCCCCGCTGGTGGGTTCCCACTCTCGTGCAGCGACCGGGGCTCTTGGGTGGCCTACTGGCCGGAGCTAGTTCTCTGGCTCACTGGCGACCCGCCCCCTACCTTGCTGCACGGCGTGACGTCAGGGGGCGGCTCTGTGGCGGCGTACATAAGGCGCCTCCATGGGCGGCTTGGGCATTCAGGGATCCCTTATCTGGCGTCCACACAGCTTGGGGATTCTTCCTCCCCTCTTCCCCTTTTGGTATCTCACTGCACTCAGGTAGCTCTCCACATTATCCATTCATTTCTTGTTTTTGAATTGTCACTTTCCTTCCCTGGCGTTTCCAGGGTCTTCCTTGTTTGCTGATTCCTCATCATTCACATTCCACTCGGCAGCTTTTGGTTATCCTTTCCACCACTGCACTTCTCTTCCCTTCCTTCCCCATTCCCTTTTTTTCTCCCCCCTCTTTTTTCCTATTTTTTGTTCCTTCACACTCATCACTTTGCACTTACCTTTGTGCCTTCCCCCAACCCCCTCTTCCCCCCCCCTTCAAATTAGTTCTCATTTCACTTTCATTTTTCACATAGGGATGCCCCGTCTATCTACGCCTGCCCTGGTGGTCGCCTGTGGGCAGCCTCTGCGGGGATGCCTGCTGCGGCTCCCGGGTGAGGGTATCATTGGTCGGTTTACAGCACCCGACCACCACAGCATCAACACACGAACCCCAGTAAGTAGCATGCACTTGATCTGCGGTTATTTATAACCCATTCCAGTTCATGCTTCATTATTATTTTTTATTTTTTATTTATCGATTTATCTTTATTAATTTTGTTTCAGAGAACTGGCTTGCTCCTGATGAGTGGCGCTTAAGCCATGAAACGCGTCGAGCTATCTGAAGCCGTTTCTGTGCAATCAATATTCAGTTATTACATTATTACTTTTCCTTACCCATTCAGGATCAGAGAGGCCATAGGCCCTGCAGGCATTACCCTCTTCTATGTTTTTACCTCAATGTGCTTTGATGAACTTTGGAATTTTATTTGGATGTACCATGACATAACTTTGGCTACCTGTTTACCGATTGTACACCCCATGACCCAATGATGTTTGGGGAATGAACTTGCCATGCTCAACTGCATTGCAATCATAGTAAATGTATATTCCATGACCAACTGATGTCCATGTAATTAATTTGTATGTGTGTTTAATTATAATATGCAATAAATTCCAATTGGTTCACCTCATTATGCTTTTGCTTACACCTGCTTCATTTAAAGTCCTGCCCCTCTTCGCTCCTCTCCTACAATCCGTGAAGTTATTGATCCCACTAATAATGGGACGTCCTGGGGGATGTAATGGGTCTTTGTGAATTTTGGGTAAGTAATAGATTATAGGGATTCTAGGGGCCAAGGGTACAAGAAAATATTTCTATTTGTTGTTCAAAATTTGTAGATCAAAACCTTTCAACATAAGATTAACCAAATCTTTCTTAAATTTGAATGAAGGATTATTAGGCAGTTCTTTGTAAGTATCTTGATCACTCAAGATTTTCTACATCTCACCTTTATAATCAGCTTTGTCCAATAATACAATGCCACCACCTTTGTCGGCGGGGCGAATGACTAATGCCTTGTACACACGATCGAAATTTCCGATGAAAAAAGTCAGATGGACTTTTTTCATCGGATATTCCGAACGTGTGTGGGCCCCATCTGACTTTTTTCTATCGGTGTTTAGAAATAGAACATGTTTTATTTTTTAGAAAACTATTTATCATTTTCCTTTTACTTCAAAATTATGCGCCACTTTGTGTTGGTCTATCACCTAAAATCCCAATAAAATACATTTATGTTTATGGTTGTAACATAACAAAATTTAGAAAATGTAGAGGGGTATGAATACTTTTTCAAGGCACTGTATATATTTCCAAATGGATGAAAGTAAGTGGTAAATAATTATGTGAAAAAATGCAGTGCTCATATATATGTTCACACAAATTAGTGACTAGATGTGAGTATTATCACAAAGTGAATATGTGAACACAATTAATTATAAATTAACAATCGTGAACCAGTTGTGGACATACACAAATAAAAAGTAAAAAAAAATGAAAAACTGAGTCAAGTGTGACTATTAAAGTCCTAAAATCAGATGAATGATTTGCTAGAAGAACCACCACCGACTGAAAAAGGCTTACCATAGATTACAGACTTAAAGGGGCATATACCTCTTAAGTCATAAAGGCTTGTGGTAATAATCACCATATGGAATAGAGATGATCTCTGATCCAGATGTTTTAAGATGGATAATCCGAGTCTCCACGGATCCGGTCATGAGCAGGATCTCAGTATGTATATGGTGGGGTTCTCATAAAGGAGGATCAACGAATATCCACGTATTCATATGATGTGACCATAAATCAAAGAGAGATACCGCATAGTGTGGTAACCTTTTGAGGAGTTTAATAAAAAAGAATAAATAAGAACACTCACATTTCAGTGGTATATAAAAAGCTCATCTGGAGATTGGGAATGGCGCAATGTTGTTGGTATGAATCACCAGACGCGTTTCGTCTCCTTAGACGTCATCTGGGGTATGAATCATTACCACAAACACCGCTCTTAAATAGATAATGTGACCCCAAATTGAATCACGTACCTACCGGAAGTCCGCATCTAATAATGTGTCACTTCCGGTGTGCGAATGGGTGTTTAGATCAGTTCCGGTGTAATATTTAGAAAGCCTACATAAACAGCAATAATAATGAATAATTCACTATGACTAATTTGTTATGTTAATAACATATGTGGATGAACAATTTCATAAATCACATCTAGCGATAACGTGTGAGCCGTCAAATCTGCCTGCTCGATAACCAGTGGTCAGCGCTGGAGGGACATAGCAAACCAAGCCTCGTTGTGACTTAAGCTCGGCCAACGTCACCATCTCTGCTAAAACCACCATGTCACGAGTGCGGGTCAAGCCTCGCTTTGAAACAACGCGAGACCCGGAAGCATCATGATTGACGGCATTCTAATGGAACGCATATGGTATCATCTCGGTGACACAAGATCAGTAACCGGAAACACTGGAAATGCAATCAGACCGAAAGCCAGATTAATTGTAAATAGACTAATGGTCATGATCCAAAACTGGAGCCACATATTTGAACATCGATAACTATAATATAAATGTACATATTGAATAGCACATTAATATGGAAACACAAATAATTATAAAAACAGATCATTATCGTTATGATTTATAATCAGTGCTAAGACGTATTACAGGCATACTCCACTTTTAAGTACACAATGGGGTTTATTTACTAAAGCTGGAAAGCGCAAAATCAGGCTCACTTTCTTATAAAAACCAATGAGCTTCCAGGTTTTATTACCAAAGCTTAATTGAAAAAGCTGGTGTTAAGAAGCTCATTGGTTTCTATGCAGAAGTGAGCCTGACTTTGCGCTTTCAAGCTTTAGTAAATAAACCCCCTTGTGTACTTAAAAGTGGGGTATGCCTGTATAAATTTGACCAAAAAAAGTCGTAGCTACAAAAAAAATTATGAAATCTCGATCTTAAATTATTAAAGATTGTCTTTTCAAAAAAAACTGTTTTGTTTTAAAAAAAAATTAAATTTAAAAAAAAAAAAAAATGTTTTTTAACCATTTAAGTCCCGGACCAATACGCAGCATAAAGACCAGAGGTGTTTTTTACAATTTGTCACTGCACTGCTTTAACTGGTAATTGCAATGTTGTACCCAAACAAAATTTGCGTCCTTTTCTTCCCACAAATAGAGCTTTCTTTTAATGGTATTTGATTGTCTCTGCTATTTAAATTTTTTGTGATATAAACGGAAAAATAACGAAAATTTTCAAAAATATGATATTTTCTACTTTTTGTTATAAAAAAAATTGAATAAATTCAATTTTAGTCATACATTTAGGCCAAAATGTATTCAGCCACATGTCTTTAGTAAAAAAAATGTCAATAAGCGTATATTTATTGGTTTGCGCAAAAGTTATAGCGTCTACAAACTAGGGTACATTTTCTGGAATTTACACAGCTTTTAATTTATGACTGCCTATCATATTTCTTGAGGTGCCAAAATGGCAGGGCAGTACAGACCCCCCCCCCCCAAATGACCCCATTTTGGAAAGTAGACACCCAAAGGAAATTGCTGAGAGGCATGTTGAGCCCATTGAATATTTTTTTTTTTGTCCCAAGTGATTGAATAATGACAAAAAAAATAAAAAATTACAAAAAGTTGTCACTAAATGATATATTGCTCACACATGCCATGGGTATCTGTGGAATTACACCCCAAAATACATTTTTCTGCTTCTCCTGAGTACGGGGATTCTACATGTGTGGGACTTTTTTGGAGCCTAGCCACGTACAGGGCCCCGAAAACCAATCACCGCCTTCAGGATTTCTAAGGGCACAAATTTTTGATTTCATTCCTCACTACCCATCACAGTTTTGAAGGCCATAAAATGCCAAGATATCACAAAACCCCCCCAAATGACCCCATTTTGGAAAGTAGGGGTTAAACCTTTATTAGATAATATATGGGGGTACCTGATGCTATAAAAACCTGGTGGCGAACCTAAAAAAAGTACTGGCTACCTAGCGGCACCAGCGACACTAATACAGCGATCAGAAAAACAATCACTTAGTGACACTGACGATAGGGGACGAAAGGGTTACCTGGGGGGGCGATCAAGGGGTTAAACCTTTATTAGATAATATATGGGGGTACCTGATGCTATAAAAACCTGGCGGCGAACCTAAAAAAATATCTGGCTACCTGGGGGCACCAGCGACACTAATACAGCAATCAGAAAAACGATTGCTTAGTGACACTGGTGATATTGGGTGAAAGGGTTACCTGGGGGGGAGATCAAGGGGTTAAACCTTTATAAGATAATATATGGGGGTACCTGATGCTATAAAAACCTGGTGGCAAACCTAAAAAAATAACTGTCTACCTAGCGGCACCAGCGACACTAATACAGCGATCAGAAAAAAGATTGCTAAGTGACACTGGTGATAGGGGGTGAAAGGGTTACCTGGGGGACAAAAAAGAGGTTAAACATTTATTAGGTAATATATGGGGGTACCTGGCGCTATAGAAAAACCTGACGGGGAACCTAAATAACGAAATAACTAACTGGCTAACCAGTGTCACCAGTGACACTTATACGGTGATCACTGGTGAAAGGGTTAACTCTAGGGGCAATCAGGGGGTTAAAACCTTTATTAGATAATATATGGGGGTACCCGACGCTATAAAAACCTGGCGGCGAACCTTAAAAAATAACTGGCTACCTAGCGGCACAAGCGACACTAATACAGCGATCAGAAAAACGATCGCTTAGTGACACTGGCGATAGGGGGTGAAAGGGTTACCTGGGGGGCGATCAAGGGGTTAAACCTTTGATAGGGGGGGTTAGGGGGCTACCCTGGACCTAAAGGGACCTAACACTAACTGCCCTGACACTTTTACTATCACAAATGTCACTGTTTGCAGTGATCAGTAAATAAATGATCACTGCAATCAGTGACACAGTGAATGGGGGCTGGGGGGTGATCTGGGGGTGAAAAGTGTACCTATGTGTCCTGGTGTCAGTGGGCTGTTGGTGCACTAACCTGATGTCTTCTCTCCTCGGCGCTCTGGACGAATAGAGCGCCGCATGGAGAGATGACATCACTTCCTCCTGCCTGTGTATACATTACACAGGCAGAGGAAGCATTTAATTCGCCGGGAGCGATCGGGAGGGGGTGGCCAAAAACCAATGGCCGCCCCCTCATCATGGATCATTCCTGAAGCGATGCCGACCGCCCCATGTACCGGGAGGAGGTCCGATCGGACCCCCCACCCGCGCAAAGGCAGGCACGTACAGGTACGTGATTGTGCCTGTCCGTGCCATTCTGCCGACATATATGTACATGGGGCGGTCGTTAAGTGGTTAAAAAAAAAATCACATTTTTTTATAAAAACTATTAAATGAACAGCAACAAAGGGGGGACATCATGCTCTATTGATAAAAGAGTTAATGTCCCACTCCACATTCATCCCTTGTGGGGAATGGGACTGTAACTCATAAATCCAAAAAGTCTCAAGTCTAGAGACCCCCCTCGTATTAGCCCCGCCCCTCCAGATTATTAATCTATAATCAAAACTTGAGTACCTCTAGGGTCTCGATTGTGGAATTGTTGATAATATCTAGGGACAGTATGTTTTTAATACATCCACTTTTAATTTTACTAATATGTTCAGTGACCCTAGTGGTAAATGAACGTCTAGTACGACCGACATACTGTTTGCCACAAGGGCAAGTTAGCAAATACACGTTAGTTGTAGCACACGTGCAAAATTGTTTAATAGAATATGTACATTTAGTGATAGTCGATGTAAACTCTTTTGTTGCACATCTTCCACAAATGTTAAATTGACAAACTGTGTATTTTTTGCATGGGTAATACCCGATCAGATTGTGAAAAAAAGAAGCTTGAACGATCTTACTCTTGAGAGAAGGAGCACCCCTGTAGATTACCTTTGCTCGCTCCGGTTATAGTGTACCCAAAATTTTATTGTTTTTTTAATACATTCCAATGTCGGTCAACAATGGATTTGATCTGCTTATTTTGTACAGAAAATTATGTTAACAGACACCATTTGAACGAGTCATCGGGTTTTGACAAGATTTCTCCATCAATAAACAGTTTGTAGAGCTTTGTGAAAGTCTAAATCAACTTCTCCCTGGTTGTAGCCTTTGTCTAAAAATCTTTCTTGTAGAGTATTAGCTTGGATTTTGAACATGTCAGCGTCGGTGGAATTCCTACGTAACCGTATAAATTGGCTTCTGGGAATTGACCGTAACCATGATTTGTGGTGACAACTGTCGGTGGGAATAAACCCATTTCGGTCTGTGGGTTTAAAATATGTACTAAGCCTAAATTGATGTTCCCAAAGTTCTATTTCCAAATTGAGAAAATGGATCTTTTTATAGCTGGAGTCATATGTTAGAACAATCCCTCGATCGTTCATATTGAGAACTGAAAAGAAATGTTCTAATCATTCAGGAGTGCCACCCCATAGTAGGAGGATGTCGTCAATATACCTAGCCCACAAGACTAGTTGTGGTCTGTCATGGGCATAGACGACCTCCTTCTCCCATTTGGCCATAAAGAGATTAGCGAGACTGGGGGGCAAATTTTGCCCCCATCGCCACACCCTTCTGCTGTAAATAAAAACAGTTATCGAACCAGAAGTAATTGTGTCGAGTAGCAAACTCAAGTAGTTTGATAATATAGTTACTCTGCGACACAGTAAGGGTGTGATCTCTTTTTAAAAAATTATGTACAGCCTCTACCCCTATATGCATGTATATAAAGAGGCTACGTTTGCTGTGGCCATAATATAATCACCATCTACATTAACTGTTTCAAGCAATCTAATGACATCCCTGGAATCTTTAAGATTTGAGGGTTTTTTTTGAACCAGTGGTTGAAGGAAAAAGTCAATATACCGACCAATCCGTGAAGTTATTGATCCCACTAATAATGGGACGTCCTGGGGGATGTAATGGGTCTTTGTGAATTTTGGGTAAGTAATAGATTATAGGGATTCTAGGGGCCAAGGGTACAAGAAAATATTTCTATTTGTTGTTCAAAATTTGTAGATCAAAACCTTTCAACATAAGATTAACCAAATTTTTCTTAAATTTGAATGAAGGATTATTAGGCAGTTCTTTGTAAGTATCTTGATCACTCAAGATTTTCTACATCTCACCTTTATAATCAGCTTTGTCCAATAATACAATGCCACCACCTTTGTCGGCGGGGCGAATGACTAATGCCTTGTACACACGATCGGAATTTCCGATGAAAAAAGTCAGATGGACTTTTTTCATCGGATATTCCGAACGTGTGTGGGCCCCATCTGACTTTTTTCTATCGGTGTTTAGAAATAGAACATGTTTTATTTTTTTTCGATGGAAAAAAAAACGATTGGAAATTCCTATCGTCTGTGTACGACTCCGACGGAGAAAAAACCCATGCATGCTCAGACTAAATTAGGAGACAGGAGCGCTCGTTCTGGTAAAACTAGCATTCGTAATGGAGATAGCACATTTGTCATGCTTCAAATTATTGCATCGTTTAATGTAGCGCATTCTTTTCTTCTTTCTAATGCTAGAATAACGTTTTTTTTGCTGGGTATTCACACAGACTTCTGACAAACGTATTTCTTTATTGTTTCTTGTGATCTCATGAATATTCGTATTTGATTTTAAAGCCAGATCTCAATAAAAAAATAAAATTTTGTTGGTGATTTGAATCAAGATCTCCTATTTTTTTTGTGGGGTTTTAATATTTTCTTGTGATCTCCATTTTTATTTTCTGGTCAAGTTACCCCAATAACATTATTATCTTGTAAAGGAGGTTGGTTGGTGTCCCTTGTTAATTACACATTGTATTTATGAAATGTACCTTCCTACTCACAACCAAACTGTCCTTTTTATGAAAAACACAGGCAAGTAAGCCGAGTTTTTCAGCACATTTTTTTGTGCTGAAAATGCCCCCCTCGGCTTATACTAGAGTCTGTGTCCATTTTTATCTTTGTGCGCCTGACCCCAAACTTGGCACACATGTAGCCCCACTCTTCCTCTACAAGTGTGCAAATATTTTTGTCCGGGGGACCTACGGCCGAGGAGAACCGATTTTTCAAAAAAGGGCACCCCTTCCATAGACTCCCATGTTAACCGGTCATTTCTCCAGTGATTTTGGGGACCCGGTACTGGCCGGCCCTAGGTCCCCTGGACCTCAACCATGGCACACAGGTAGCCCCACTCTTCATCTACAAGTGTGCAAAGTTTGTTGTTCAGGGGACCTACGGCCGGGGAGCACCGATTTTTCAAACCCGGGCACCCCTTCCATAGACTCCCATGTTAAAGGTCAGTCTAGTCACACAGCGCCGGAGATCAGGTAGAGAGATTGGGCACAGTGAGGCTTGGACACAGTGAGGCATGAGCACAGTGACAGTTAGGCATGGGCACAGTGAGGCATGGGCACAGTGAGGCATGGACACAGTGAGGCATGGGCACAGTGAGGCATGGGCACAGTAAGACACAGTGAGGCATGGACACAGTGAGGCATGCACATGGACACAGTAGGGCAAAGTGAGGCACAGTAAGGCATGCAGATGGACACCCTAGGCTTATACTCGAGTCAATATGTTTTCCCAGTTTTTTTGTGGTAAAATTAGGTGCCTCGGCTTATATTCGGGTTGGCTTATATTCGAGTATATACAGTATTTAAAGTAAATCAAATATCCATTTATTCTGTTAACAAAATAAAGAGGAAGGGCAACAATGGAGAAATTGGTCGAATTTACGCAGCCTTTGGACCCCAAGGCAGACATCAAGTGTATTGAAAATAACATAAATAACTTGATGAGTCCATAGAATAGGGAGCACAATCTGGCCCCCAAATCACAGAAATCAGGAGCAGCAGCAGATGTCATATATGTCCCCAGGCCGTGGTACTACAACAATCTGTGTCTTCTGGCAGAGCAGACTGAAGCCAGGGAATCACTTTCTGGTCTTCCTTGCAGCCTTCCCTCTACGGCTCCCTGCAGCTTTCCCTCCACGCTTCCCTGCAGCGTTCCTTCCACGGCTCCCTCCACGCCCCCGTGCAGGCTGTGGCTCTGGTGGTGAAAATGTGGCAGGAGGAGGAGGAGGAGGAGGAGAAGGATGGCCGAGATCACACAGAGGGGTAGTCTCTTTCAGCTGGCCCCTCACCGCCTTCTGAAGGACCATAGAAATAAGCCCCTCAGAGAGTTGTCCCTCCTCCACTTTCTGTAGCCTATTGGCCACATAGCAGCCATAGGCCTCTTCAGGGTGGGGGGGGGGGCTCTCATGATCTCGGCTGCGTCCCTTATTATTCTCAGGGATTCCTTCTCCACCTGAGTCATCTTCTTGGGCCTTTTTGGTCGAACGTGGAGGGTATGCACCTGTGACTGTGTGCTGCCACTTGGCCTGGGCACCTGCTGGCTGCCACTTGGCCCGGCCACCTCCTGTCTGCCACTCACCCCTGCCTCCTCCTGCTGCCACTCACCCCTGCCTCCTCCTGGCTGCCACATTCCCGAGCCTCGTCCTTCTGGCTGACCTCATCCTGTGTATAAAAAAGGGACATATTTTTAGTTTTTGGTTCATCAATCATACACAATTTAAGCTCATGACTGTTGCAAATTGAATGTTAATAAATAGAAAAGACTATCATTCTGACCCCAGCAGTTTTCAATCCTGTCCCAATCATTTCTGGCCACTACTGTCTTTTGAAATGTAAATAATTTTTTGTTTAATCCTTAATTTGGGAATAATAACATCTAGTTCCCAACAATAATTATAGGACAATAAATATGTTGAAAAATACTATACCTGGCTATAGATATTCAGATCCGGCTCTTCCAGGTCAGGTTGCTCCCCATCACCCTCTGCAGGGGTAGAGGAAAGGGTGGAGGGTAAGGCTGGAGGGAAGGGTGGAGGGAAGGCTGGAGGGAAAGCTCAAAAGTGATTCCCTGACTTCAAGCTGGTCGTCCAGAAAACACAAGTGTTTGTAGTACCACAGCTTGGGGACATGCACTTTGTCTGCTGCTGCTCCTGACCTCTGTGATAGGATGATTTTATTGTGCTGCTTCTTGTACGTATTTCTCAAGTTATTTATTTTATTATTGACCATGTCATAGTCTGTCTCGGGGATCCATGTCTGCATAAATTTGACCAATTTGTCCATTGTTGCCATCCTTGCGTCGCGGTTATGGTACAAACTGTGTTTTAGCTCCCATAAATTTCTGAGCTCCTTGTACCTGTCTATGAATGCTGACATTATTTAAGGATCTTTAAATTTCTGCATCTTTGCTGCAAGATAAAACACAAGACAAAAACACTGGGTCAGCCTAAACTGTCCTAATCTTATCCCAATATAAGAATTATGACCATGATGCATCCACAAGACATAATGGACAGCATAATGGTTATAATTAATCATATAATTATCAGCAGACACATGATGATAATCGGCTTCATGCCAATAGAGGAAACAATCATGGGTACTATCAGAATGAATATCATTACTCCCCGGGTTATGGGCCGCATCCCAGTAGGGGAAGGTTTCCACAGCAATATGGAAATCAAGTATCCACATCGAATAGGTTCTCACCGTTTGCCAATCGAGGTCTCTGTGGAGGTGGAGAGGATTTTCACAGAGCCCCGAGAGGAACAGGGAGGGGAGCGCCCTCAATTCCCCCCAATCCGGGGGGCTGGCAGGTGCCAGTGCCCCAACCTCAAAACCACGGTGAAGGACAGTTCAGAAAAAGAAAAATAAGAGAGGAGGGAGAGGAGGAAGGCAAATTCAAAAGATTAAAGCCCCTATTGGGACAGGGATCTACAACCTAAGTGGCAAATCCCTTAAGGATGATGAGATCAGGACTTTAGATAGAGGTTTGAAGTATGCTCCCACGAGGAATTTGAATAAATTCCAAACATATGTTAGTTTACAAAAGTCTAAATATTAAGAAATGCTTTTTGTCCAACACAGTTATAAGAAATAATGTCCCTATGGAAAATGTTCCTGTAGGTCATCACTCTAACCTTCGCAATAAATCTGTTTTCAATCTGCCTAATGTAGATACTAAACATTTAGATGTCTTCAAAAATATGGTCATTAAGGATTTGGAACTTCATAAGGTTCGAAAAGTCAATGACCCAGAATACATTAAGAAGGGAATAGATTCATTGATGGATAGGAAAGATCTAGTAATCCGCCCGGCGGATAAAAGGGGGGGTTTATTGGTGTTGAGTAAGGCCTATTACCAAAATGAGATGGAGAACTTACTTGGTGATTATAATACATATAGTACTATGACAAAAGACCCCATGTTGGATTATAAAAGTGAACTACATTTCCATATTGAAAGGGGGAAACATAGGTGTTTTGAATGCTAAGGAAGCATTATTTCTCGATCCTCTTTTTTGCCATACCCCCATTATTTATTTATTACCCAAGATACATATGGACAGTGCCAACCCTCCGGGCAGACCGATTGTGAATGGTATTGACTCAGTCTCTTTGAGGCTGGGTGAATACTTAGATGCGTTCCTTCAGCCACTAGTTAGTGAGACAGATGCGTTTTTGAAGGATACAAAGCATATCATTCAGATATTGGAATCCCTGACAGTATCCTCCTCTACGTTTCTGATTACTGCAGATGTCAGCTCTCTTTACACCATCATTAGTCACGAGGATGCTCTATCTTCGGTACACTGGGCGTTCAAATCTTCTAGTCTTTCGAGACGACACTTTTTGACGGACAGCTTGAGGTTCTGTTTGGCAAGAAATTACTTTTGGTAAAATAAGCAGTTCTTCATACAAACAAGAGGGGTTGCTATGGGTGCCAGGTTTGCTCCCAGTGTTGCCAATCTTTTTATGGCACACTGGGAGGAAGAAGCCATATTCAAAAACAGACCTCTCGAGTTATTGTGTTACCAACGATATATAGATGACATCATAATGACCTGAGAGGGTGAGAGATCGGATCTTGATGACTTCATGAGGAATTTGGATGTTATCAAGAAGAATATTGTTCTTACGTGGAATGTCAGTACTGAACATATGGTTTTTCTTGATTTGGATATATCCAAAGTTGGATATCATATCAAGATGACCAATCATTTCAAGGCCACTGATAGGAATGCATTCATCCCCATAGAAAGCTGCCATCATAGTAAGTGGTTATGCAATATCCCTAAGGGCCAGTTTATTCGCCTTAGGCAAAATTGCACCCATGAGGAAGACTACAGCTCACAATCTCAAGTTTTGGCCGCCCGCTTCTTGCAGAAGGGGTATGACAAAACCAGACTGACTGATGAGATGGAAAATGTTCAAAAATTAGATAGAAATAACTTGGTGGCTAATATCCCCAAGCCTGATAAGAATACTAATTCTAATTTGAGGATGTGCCTTGAATTTAATGTTCAATATAAGAAATTTGAGAAGATAGTGCAAAGACATTGGCCGATTCTTAAACAAGATAGAGTCCTGGGTTCTATAACGCCCCCAGTTTATCTATAAAAAAGCTCCTTAGTTGAGAGATAAGTTGGCGCCTGGTGAACTTTGAAAATAGGAATTTTAATTTTCTCACTGGCTTCCATTCATGTGGCAAATGCCCGGCGTGCAAACAGGCAAGGGGCAATATAAAGAAACGTAAAGAGTTTACAGCATTGGCCACCAATAAAAACTATCATATAAAACAATTAATAACATGTAATACATAGGGGGTAGTGTACATGATGGAATGCAGTTGTGGGTTACAATATGTAGGGAGAATGTCAAGGCCCCTCCATGTGAGGATAGGGGTACATGTAAATAACATTAAGAAAGTTCTAGTTACCCACAACGTCTCTAAGCATTTCAGATTGTTTCATAAACGCAGCCCTGCGAAATTAAAGTTCTGGGGGATTGAAAAGGTCACCAACCATTGGAGAGGAGGGAATTTCATCAGGCAATTAAGTAGACGGGAGTCTTTTTGGGTCTATGAGACGAAAGTGGGGGTCCCTTTAGGACTTAATGTAGAATTCGACTTGAATTGCTTCATTTCTGACCGTTGAAAATTATGTCCAGTTATGATTTCTGTTAGTTTGTTTATAGGTTATTATTAATTTGTTATGTATGTATGTCCTCTATGCATCTCTGGTGGATTGAACATATGACGTCACAATAGATTATTTGTGCCTTCAGTGAAGGTTTATTTAAGGGGTTGTAGATGGTATTGAGGGGAGTAATTTCTCATGACTATTGCCCCTTGGATTGAAAGATGGATTGGACATGGACTTAGGGCTTCCCCTTTCTGTTGATTCGACACCCCTATGCCCATATCATGGAGTGTGAGGATCTTAAGTGTAAGCCTATGGCCCATTGTCATTCATAATTATTGCTGGATGGGTGGTTATGATTGCCCCATATATACCTCTGCTGATCGATCTGGTTGGTAGCGGGGGGTGAAGAATCATAATGTAGCATGCTCATTGGGCGCTATCATCATGTTGTTTGAATGATGATGATGGTGCTGATCTTCCATTATTACAGTGATCGATATTAGTTAGGACGGACGTCATGTGATGACAGATTGCGTCCTGACTGATGGGAATATGGTTGAATATGTGGGTGGTGATCCTCCATTGCTAGATAGTGTACAGGGTGGACGTCACGTGATGATGCAGTACGTCCGGAGTCCCGGCTAATGGGGATATGGCCTGGCAATGTTTGCGGTGTAAATGTTGCTATGGCTTCCCCACGCTGGCCATTATTGGCCGATAGAGGTCATATGATGATGCATCACGTGTCCATGGAGGGGGGTGTGACATTGCGGCGCAGATGTTGCAGTGTCTCTTCCACCCTAGGATGAATAACTATTCACTATTGGAGGATATAGGTCACATATATCTGACCCCGGAGAATGGGATGTGACCACCAGTAATTCACAATCAAGAGGGGTTATATATTTGATGCACACCAGTGTCCCGTGATACGCTGAGGAAGTCCCGCCCCTGGGACGATACGCGTGCGTGTGGATGGGACCACCATGTAACGTCATTTGTTTTACCGACCTGGGACGTGTAGAGAGACGCTTCTTTTAACTGCACCAGAGGCTTTTATTCCTAGCACTGGGATCAGTGCTTTTTATGTAAGTTGTTTTCTTACAAATAAATGTGATGATTACTTGTGAAACAGAGAGCACTATGTCTGTCCAATTGATTTTTACATGATTGCTGATTGCCAAGTATATGGGATGAAATCATCCCCACCTAATAGAATTATCTGATGAAAGTACTAAGGTGACTTGGAGACGAGAATCATCACCGGATACTATCCCTGTGGAGAACTGTGTATTTGGTCTTCTGTTGGTTCAGAGACCCAGGTATTGAGGTGAGCGGCCTGCATATTTGGTGATGGAAGCACTATAAGGACACAATTTTAGTTTCATTCATAAGCACCCTGATCACCTTTGAGGAATCTCTCCTGGTGTTGTTCCTTTCTTTGTTATCTGGCTTCTACTCTGGATTCAAGATTGGCTGTGGAACTTTTTACATGTTGTGCTTTTTTAGCAACTTGATTGGACATTATTATACATTTTTTGATGTATTTAGATAAGTTTATTAGCGCTTCACTAGCTTTTCATTTATCCAAATATAGGCCTCAATCATGAGGCAGTATAGGCCCCTGATGCACCAAGTTTAAATTTTACCTTTGTTTATGACGTTCGGCACTTCCGGCCCTCCTTACTCCGCACACAGAACCTAGTTACGACAAATGCGTGTTAGCATTATATACACTGCGCATGCGTGAATTTCCGCCCGTGCCGCCGGCCCCTGACGTTCTTTCTAGTATATTCCCCGCCCCTTCTCTTTCGTCGTGCAGTGGGAGACGACATGGCGGAGACACAGCAGATGCGTGTTGTTTTAAGTACCGACGAGGAAACCCTGGAGACGCAAACGTCCCGATCCAGGAGAAGATACAAGGCCAGTAATATGTCCTTTGCAGAAATGAAGGAGATGGTGGAGATCTTACAGAGTAGAAATTATGATGGGAAGCATGGGCCGTCCACCAATCCTAATCTCAGAAAGGCCAAAATAATGAGCAAAGTGGTGAGGAGTCTGCGCCATAAATTTGGGGTCTGGAGATCCAAAAAGCAGCTGAGAAAAAGGTGGTCTGACCTGAAGCTGAGGGAGCCAGAGCAGTACAGGAAGATCAAAAAAATGCTTGCAAAAAGTAAGTATTTCTCCTGTGTTATTAATAATTTGATTATTATACTTGCATGTTTTGCTCCATGTGCTTTGATTGAGTGGTTGGGCATTTTAAAATGACAACTTTCAGGTTAGTGGCCAAAGTATCCTTGTTCATAGTAAACATCCTTTGTCAACAAAATACGATGTTTTGCGCAGGTACAGGTAAACCAAATTTGGTCATGCCTATTTGTATTAAAACAACGTTTACAAACATTGTTGTCTAGATGATGTGTTTGTAACTAGAATGTGAAATTCAAACTTGATTCAGTGTAAAGGAGAGGACACTCAGCAGCTATTTACACATCTGGACTCTGGAGCACTATATGTAGTGAGGGACACCAGAGCAACATTTTTAGGGTGTCCCACACAGGTGTTCCAGTGGATTCTTGGGGTGTTTCCACGTGTGAAACTTGGCCAAAAAAGGTAAGTATTTCAGCTTTGAAAAAATCTAAAAATCATGTCTTCATCTTGGAACTCTGCCAAAACAGACAATTGTACCCCACTTCCAAGCAATGTTTCATATTCCTATTTCTGCCCTCAAATATCTGTGTTCTGAGTATACCTTTTGTTTCATTCTCATAGGGGAGAAAAGACTCGGAGGACACCACTCTGAGGAGACCAGGAACCCCACACCTTGGAAAGAAGAGAGGGAACCCCAACCTCAGAAAGAACCCCAAACTCAGGATGTGGAGGAAGAAGAGGTGGAGGAAGGAGAGGTGGAGGAAGGAGAGGTGGAGGAAGTGTGTGAGAATGTCACCACAACAGGTCAGTGTCATACACCACAGATTCAGGGAATAGATGCATGCATGTATATTTATAAGACATGTTTTTTTACTTTTTGTTTTTAGGTGATGTGCTGCTTGTTGATAAACAATCTCCTCCTTTCTCAAGTGGTAGCGCACAAATCCTAATCCAGGACCTCATGGTTATGAGTCGTTAAATCGACATTATAAGGCACAAACTCAATTGTTTTGACCAACAAATTAAGAACATGATTGATGTGTTGGGGAGAGTCTAAAGATCTTCGTAATGCCACCATTTCAGGTTTTTGTGGCCTACTTTCAAAAATGTTAGTGAAATTTAACAATCCAAAATTTGAAGATGCACACAGTGGGGGTGATTTACTAATAACAGTGCGCTGCACCGGTTCATACCTTAATTGCTGCGCTGGATAAATCCTTCACTGGGCGCAGGAACCAGCGGCGCACTGTTATAGTAAATAAAAATGTCAGCGGCGCTCTATTGAAAATGAATGGTCCCCTATGGGAGCCCATTGATTTGAATAGAGGTCGCCCGGGAAGTCGGATGAAGCCGATCTGACTCGCGGGGCGACTCGTGTGCCGGCTGACACAAGGACAGCGCAACTTTGCGAGGCAACTTGGACACGAACTGAGCATGAAGCAGTCGCTCAAGTCATGTCCTAGAGGCAAAAACCTGGCCGAGAATGTCTCCAGCGCGATGGCATCGCGCTGGTTCTCGGCAGCCTCTCTGTCCCGTGTTTGGTATGAACCATGAAGGGGAACTCCACGCCAAATTTGAATGAAAAAAACGGCATGGGTTCCCCTTCAGGAGCATACCAGGCCCTTCGGTCTGGTATGGATTTTAAGGGGAAACCCCTAAGCCGAAAAACGGCGTGGGGGGTTCCCCCAAAATCCAAACCAGACCCTTATCCGAGCACGCAACCTGGCAGGCCGCAGGGGAAGAGGGGGGGACGAGAGCGGCCCCCCTCCCTCCTGAACCGTACCAGGCCACATGCCCTCAACATGGGGGGTTTGGTGCTTTGGGGCAGGGGGGCGACCTGCGGCCCCCTCACCCCAAAGCACCCTGCCCCCATGTTGATGGGGACAAGGGCCTCTTCCCGACAACCCTGGCCATTGGTTGTCGGGGTCTGCGGGCGGGGGGCTTATCGGAATCCGGGAGCCCCCTTTAATAAGGAGACCTTCAGATGCCGGCCCCCCACCCTATGTGAATGAGTATGGGGTACATCGTACCCCACCCATTCACCTGGTGGCAAAAAAGTCAATAAAAAACACAACACAGGTTTTCAAAGTAATTTATTAGGCAGCTCCGGGGGTCTTTCTGCCGAGCGCCCCGCTATCTTCTTCCAGCTCTTTTGCTAGCGGGGTCCCGGGCTTCCTCGTCGTCTTCGGGGGTCTTTCTGCCGGGCGCCCTGCTATCTTCTTCCAGCTCTTTTGCTAGCGGGGTCCCGGGCTTCCTCGTCGTCTTCTTCCTTCTTCGGGGGTCTTTCTGCCGGGCGCCCCGCTATCTTCTTCCAGCTCTTTTGCTAGCAGGGTCCCGGTCTTCCTCGTCATCTTCTTCTGACTTCGGGGGGTCTCTTGTTCTGTTCTCCGGTGTCGTCTCCGCGCTCTCCGGTTCTTCTTCCGCTCTCCGATGCCTTCTCCACGATCTCTGGTTCTTTCTGCCTTCTGCCGGGCGCCCCGCTATCTTCTTCCAGCTCTTTTGCTAGCAGGGTCCCGGTCTTCATCGTCGTCTTCTTCCCTCTTCTCTCCGTCCGATGTTGCCTCGTCGCTGTCCGCCGCAACAATGCTCTGCCCGCGGAGCGGCACCCACTTATATTGGCATGGGGCGTGGTCACCGGGTGATGCCACCCGCTGACCCTGCCCCCGTATGACGCCACAGTCCTGGGGAATGATGGGACTATGACGTGATACGGGGGTGGGGTCAGCGGGCAGAGCATTGTAGCGGCGGACAGCGACGAGGCAACATCGGACGGAGAGAAGAGGGAAGAAGACGACGATGAAGACCGGAACCCCGCTAGCAAAAGAGCTGGAAGAAGATAGCGGGGCACCCGGCAGAAGGCAGAAAGAACCGGAGATCGTGGAGAAGGCACCGTAGACCGGGAGAAGAACCAGAGAGCACGGAGACGACACCGGAGAACAGAACAAGAGACCCCCCAAAGTCAGAAGAAGATGACGAGGAAGACCGGGACCCCGCTAGCAAAAGAGCTGGAGGAAGATAGCGGGGCGCCCGGCAGAAAGACCCCCGAAGACAGAAGAAGACGACGAGGAAGCCCGGGACCCCGCTAGCAAAAGAGCTGGAAGAAGATAGCGGGGCGCCCGGCAGAAAGACCCTTGAAGATGACGAGGAAGCCGGGACCCCGCTAGCAAAAGAGCTGGAAGAAGATAGCGGGGCGGCCAGCAGAAAGACCCCCGGAGCTGCCTAATAAATTACTTTGAAAACCTGTGTTGTGTTTTTTATTGACTTTTTTTGCCACCAGGTGAATGGGTAGGGGTGCGATGTACCCCATACTCATTCACATAGGGTGGGGGGCCGGTATCTGGGGTACCCCTTATTAAAGGGGGCTCCCGGATTCCGATAAGCCCCCCGCCCACAGACCCCGACAACCAATGGCCAGGGTTGTTGGGAAGAGGCCCTTGTCCCCATCAACATGGGGACATCCTCCCCATGTTGAGGGCATGTGGCCTGGTACGGTTCAGGAGGGAGGGGGGCCGCTCTCTCATCCCCCCCTCTTTTCTTGCGGCCTGCCAGGTTGCGTGCTCGGATAAAGGGTCTGGTGTGGATTTTTAGGGGGACCCCCACGCTATTTTCTTTTTAAGTTTGGCGCGGGGTTCCCCTTAAAATCCATACCAGACTTGAAGGGCCTGGTATGGATTTTGGGGGAACCCCCACGCCATGTTTTTTTTTCCAGTTTTTTGGGGGGTCCCCTTTGAATCCATACTAGACCCAAGGGCCTGGTATGGACCTGGGGGGGGGGGGACCCCACGCTGTTTTTTTTCAATTTTTTTTTTTTTTTAGAGCCGGCAATGTTTATTTTTGTTTACATTTCCTTTAACAACCAGCTATAAACAGGTTAAAGAACAAAAAAAATTGCTGCAAAATCGTGGTACTTGCGTTTTGGATCCGGGTCCATTGAATTCTATTACATCCAAAACACTGTTTTTGGCCTGGAAAAAAAAATCTGCAGTTGCGTTTAACATCGTTTTTCTCAAAGCCTAAAAATGCCTTCAGACGCAAAAGATTTCCACGTTTAGCCGCATTTTAGTTTAGAAGCGTTTTTAAAGGTGACCTATTTTTTTACATTGATAAACTCAAAAATTATGGCAAATGAGGAAAAACCATAAAAAAAAAAAAAAAAAATATATATATATATATATATATATATATATATATAAAAATGAAATTGCTTCCATTGCATTGTGGACAATCCACAACTTGGGGCAGCTGACGTGGCAAGTGGACAATCCACAACTTGGGGCAGCTGACGTTGCAAGTAGACAATCCACAACTTGTGGCAAGTGATGTGGCAAGTGACACGCTAAATACAACCACACTGCTGCTCTCTCAGCTGCTGATACTCACTCTGGTCTCACAAAATAGCTGAAATCGTTAATAATACTGTTTTTGGAGCTTAGGGCGGCTCCTTATGATGTTTCCTAACTAAACGCATATAGACGCAAATGTGGTAAAACGCGGCATGCAAACGCCACAAAGCGCGCCTTTCTAAACGCCGCTTTCAACCTTAGTTCTGAACACTTTGCACCAGCGTCCCATGTACATGGCGCATAAAAACGCCTCTGCCATTTACAGCTCAAAAACACCATGGTGGCCATGAGGCCATAGGCTAACATGGAGAGACGTTTTTAACCACTTAACGACCGCTCACTGTATATATATGTCGGCAGAATGGCACGGACAGGCACAATCACGTACCTGTACGTGCCTGCCTTCGTATGGGTGGGGGGTCTGATCGGACCCCCCTCCGGTACAGTGAGCGGCCAGGATCGCTTCGGGAGCGATCCGTGATGAGGGGGCCGCCATTCGATTCTGGCCACCCCCTCGCGATCGCTCCCAGCGAATGAAAGGCTTCCTCTGCCTGTGTAGTGTTTACACAGGCAGGAGGAAGTGATGTCATCTCTCATGCGGCGCTCACATATACCGAGCGCCGCATGAGAGAAGACATCAGGTTAGTGCACTAAACAGCACACTAACACCAGGACACATAGGCACACGATTGTCTCCCCAGGCCCCCCAGACCACCCCTCAGATCACCCCCCCCAGCCCCCAGTCACAGTGTCACTGATTGCAGTGACCATTTATTTACTGATCACTGCAATCAGTGACATTTATGACTGTAAAAGTGTCAAGTTTAGGTCCAGTGTAGCCCCCTAACCCCCCCTAATAAAGGTTTAACCCCTCGATCGCCCCCCAGGTAACCCTTTCACCGCTGTCACTAAGCGATCGTTTTTCTGATCGCTGTCTTAGATGTCGGTGATGCCGATAGGTAGCCAGTTATTTTTTTTAGGTTCGCCGCAGGTTTTTATAGCGTCGGGTACCCCCATATATTACCTAATAAAGGTTTAACCCCTTGATTGCCCCCCAGGTAACCCATTCACCCCCTTTTGCCAGTGTCACTAAGCAATCGTTTTTCTGATTGCTGTCTTAGTGTCGGTGATGCCGATAGGTAGCCAGTTATTTTTTTTAGGTTCGCCGCAGGTTTTTATAGCGTCAGGTACCCCCATATATTACCTAATAAAGGTTTAACCCCTTGATCGCCCCCCCCCCCAGCTAACCCTTTCACCCCCTTTTGCCAGTGTCACCAAGCGATAGTTTTTCTGATCGCTGTCTTAGTGTCGGTGATGCCGATAGGTAGCCAGTTATTTTTTTTAGCTTCGCCGCAGGTTTTTATAGCGTCAGGTACCCCCATATATTATCTAATAAAGGTTTTAACCCCCTAATTGCCCCTAGGTAACCCTTTCACCAGTGATCACCGTATAAGTGTTACTGGTAAAACTGGTTAGCCAGTTAGTTATTTTGTTATTTAGGTTCCCCGTCAGGTTTTTATATAGCGTCAGGTACCCCCATATATTATCTAATAAAGGTTTAACCCCCTGATTGCCCCTAGTTAACCCTTTCACCAGTGATCACCATATAAGTGTTACGCTGGTTAGTTAGTTTGCTTTTTATAGTGTCAGGGCAACCGCCGTATATAACCCAAAAGGTTTAACCCCCTGATCGCCCGGCGGGTGATATCAATTAGGTTTTAGTGTCAGAGAGGGTCTGCGTTGCCCCAGGCAGCATCAGGTTAGTGCCAGGAACGCTAACACCCACGCGTGAAGCATACACCTCCCTTAGTGGTATAGTATCTGAACAGATCAATATCTGATCTGATCAGATCTATACTAGCGTCCCCAGCAGTTTAGGGTTCCCAAAAATGCAGTGTTAGCGGGATCAGCCCAGATACCTGCTAGCACCTGCGTTTTGCCCCTCCGTCCAGCCCAGGCCACCCAAGTGCAGTATCGATCAATCACTGTCACTTACAAAACACAACACACATAACTGCAGCGTTCGCAGAGACAGGCCTGATCCCTGCGACTCCAGTGCTGTAGGAGGTGATTTCACCACCACAGTTAAAAAAAAAAGAGCATATATGCCGAAGCAGGGGGGCAGCAGGGGTGGAGGAGCGATTTTGCTCCTAATGCCGCGTACATACGGTCCAAATTCCGACGGAGGCATGCCCGTGGAAAAGTCCGACCATGTTTGTGCGGCATAACTTTTGCGGGAGGATGCCCCCATGCTTCGGCATATATAAATGGTGCATGTATGCCCATCATTAGAAGTGGCTGAATGAAAGGAGGTATTCTAATGGTGGGCATACCCACCGATCAATCTATTTTTTTCGTTCAGCCAACAGGCTGCATGAAAAAAAAGATTACAATACATGTCCAACAAGGACCAGCAACGTACTGGTATGTTGCTGGACTTTGGTTATACCAGATTGATGCCTGCGGGTTTAGGTATCATCTTGGTATCATTCTTTTCAGCCAGCGGCCGACTTTCATGTAAAAGCAATCCTAGCGGCTAATTAGCCTCTGGACTGCTTTTACAAGCAGTGGGAGGGAATGTCCCCCCCCCCCGAATATAAAAAGCGCCATTGGGAAATTGGGAAAGCATTTTATCACACTGATCTTGGTGTGGGCAGATGCTTTGAAGGCAGAGGAAAGATCTAGGGTCCAATAGACCCCAGTTTTTTTTTAAAAAAAGAGTACCTGTCACTACCTATTGCTATCATAGGGGATATTTACATTCCCTGAGATAACAATAAAAATGATAAAAAAAAATATGGAAAGAACAGTTTAAAAATAAAATAAAAAAGCAAAATTAATAATAAAAAAAAAAAAAGAAGCACCCCTGTCCCGCCCTGCTCTTGCGCAATGGCGAACGCAAGCGTCGGTCTGGCGTCATATGTAAACAGCAATTGCATCATGCATGTGAGGTATCACCGCAAATGTCAGATCGAGGGCAGTCATTTTAGCAGTAGACCTCCTCTGTAAATCTAACGTGGTACCCTGTAAAGGCTTTTAAAAATGTATGTAGTTTGTCGCCACTGCACGTTTGTGCAAAATTTTAAAGCATGTCGTGTTTGGTATCTATGTACTCGGCCTAAGATCATATTTTTTATTTCATCAAACATTTGGGCAATATAGTGTGTTTTAGTGCATTAAAATTAAAAAAAGTGTATTTTTTCCCCAAAAAATGTGTTTGAAAAATCGCTCCGCAAATACTGTGTGGAAAAAAAAAATGCAACACCCACCATTTTAATCTGTAGGGCGTTTGATTAAAAAAAATATATAATGTTTGGGGGTTCAACATAATTTTCTTGCAAAAAAAAAAATAATGTTTTCATGTAAACAAAAAGTGTCAGAAAGGGCTTTGTCTTCAAGTGGTTAGAAGAGTGGATGTAAGCTTCCTAATGTTGTTTAAAAATGCCAGGACAGTTCAAAACCCCCCCAAATGACCCCATTTTGGAAAGCAGACACCCCAAGCTATATACTGAGAGGCATGTCGAGTCCATGGAATATTTTATATGTTGACACAAGTTGCGGAAAATTTTTATTTTTTATTTTTTTGCACAAAGTTGTCACTAAATGATATATTGCTCAAACATGCCATGGGCATATGTGGAATTACACCCAAAATACATTCTGTTGCTTCTCCTGAGTATGGGGATACCACATGTGTGAGACTTTTTGGGAGCCTAGCCGCGTACGGGACCCCAAAAACAAAGCACCGCCTTCAAGCTTTCTAAGGGTATAAATTTTTGATTTCACTCCTCACTGCCTATCACAGTTTCGGAGGCCATGGAATGCCCAGATGGCACAACCCCCCCCCCCCCACAAATGACCCCATTTTGGAGAGTAGACACCCCAAGCTATTTGCTGAGAGGTATGGTGAGTATTTTGCAGATCTCGCTTTTTGTCACAAAGTTTTGAAAATTGAAAAAAAATAAAAAAAATTATTTTATTTCTTCATTTTCAAAAACAAATTAGAGCTGTAAAATACTCACCATGCCTCTCAGCAAATAGCTTTGGGTGTCTACTTTCCAAAATGGGGTCATTTGGGGGGGGCTTGTGCTATTTTGGCATTTTATGGCCTTCGAAAGTGTGATAGGTAGTGAGGAGTGAAATCAAAAATTTGTGCCCTTAGAAATCCTTAAGGCGGTGCTTGGTTTTTGGGGTCCCGTACGCAGCTAGGGTCCTAAAAAGTCCCACACATGTGGTATCCCTGTACTCAGGAGAAGCAGCAAAATTTATCTTGGGGTGCAATTCTACATATAACCATGGCATGTGTGAGCAATATATCATTTAGTGACAACTTTTTGTATTTTTTTTTGTCATTATTCAATCACTTGGGACAAAAAAATATATATTCAATGGGCTCAACATGCCTCTCAGCAATTTCCTTGGTGTGTCTACTTTCCAAAATGGGGTCATTTGGGGGGGTTTTGTACTGCCTTGCCATTTTAGCACCTCAAGAAATGAGATAGGCAGTCATAAATGAAAAGCTGTGTAAATTCCAGAAAATGTACCCTAGTTTGTAGACGCTATAACTTTTGCGCAAACCAATAAATATACGCTTATTGACATTTTTTCTACTAAAGACATGTGGCTGAATAAATTTTGGCCTAAATGTATGACTAAAATTGAGTTTATTCGATTTTTCTTATAACAAGAAGTAGAAAATATCATTTTTTTTCAAAATTTTCAGTATTTTTCCGTTTATATCGCAAAAAAAAAAAAATCGCAGAGGCAATCAAATACCATTAAAAGAAAGCTCTATTTGTGGGAAGAAAAGTACGCAAATTTCGTTTGGGTACAACATTGCATGTCCGCACAATTTCCAGTTAAAGCAGCGCAGTGCCAAATTGTGAAATCACCTCTGGTCATTAAGCTGCGTAATGGTCCGTGGCTTAAGTGGTTAAGCTGCAAAAAACGCTCAAACAAGCGGCTGGAAAAACGTCCATGTGCATGTAGCCTTATATTAACCACTTGCGCACTGGCCACTTAAACCCCCTTCCTGCCCAGTCCAATTTTCACATTTCAGCGCTGATGCACTTTGAATGACAATTGCGCGCTCATACAACACTGTAACCCCATGAAAATGTATTCATTTTTGGCACACAAATAGAGCTTTCTTTTGGTGCTATTTGATCACCTCTGCGTTTATTTTTTTTCTAGAAATACAAAAGACCGACTAAAAAAAAAAAAAAAAAATGGATATTTTAACCACTTCAGCACTGGGCCTATTCTGGCACTTCTCTCCATGTAAAAATCATAAATTTAGGGCTAGAAAATTACCTCAAAACCCCAAACATTATATATTTTTTTTAGCAGACACCCTAGGGAATAAAATGGCGGTCATTGCAAATTTTTTAGCTCGCTCGGTATTTGCGCAATAAATTTTCAAACGTCTTTTTTTTTTTTTTAAATGGTTTCATGAATAAAAAAAAAATTAGCCCAATTTTTGGGGATAATGTGAAAGATGTTGTTATGCTGAGTAAATAGATACCTAACATGTCACGCTTTAAAATTGCGCACACTCATGGAATGACACCAAACTTCAGTACTTAAAAATCTCCCTAGGCGATGCTTTCGAAATTAATTTTTACACGTTACCATTTTCGCATTACAGAGGAGGTCTAGTGGTAGAATTGTTGCACTCGTTCTAATGCACGCAGCAATACCTCACATGTGTGCTTTGAACGGCGTTTACATATGTGGGCGGGACTTACGTGTGTGTTCGCTTCAGAGCGCGAGCTACCGGGGACATGGGCGGTTTTTTTTTGTTTGTTTTTGTTTTTTTGGGGGGGTTTTTACTTTTTTGTATTTCTTACTCTTTTTTTAACTTTTTTGTTTTTTTGTTCACTTTTATTCCTATTACAAGGAATGTAAACATCCCCTGTAATAGGAATCTATTGTGACAGGTCCTCTTTATGGAGAGATGCAGGGTCAATAAGACCCCACATCTCTCCCCCGGGCTGGAAAGCGTGAGATCGGTCAAAAAAATTCACCGATCTCATGCTGACAGCCGAGATCACGGCTTTGTTTACATATGGGAACTCGGCGTGATGTCATAACGTTGCGCCCGAGCCTCCGACGGTCATAGAGATGACTGGTGACCATTAGGGATGAGCTTCGAGTTCGAGTCAAACTCATGTTCGACTCGAACATTGCCTGTTCGCCCGTTCGCCGAACAACGAACAATTTGGGCAAATTCGAAAAGTCTATGGGAGAAATCTAAAGTGCTAATTATAAAGGCTTATATGCAAGTTATTGTCCTAAAAAGTGTTTGGGGACCTGGGTCCTGCCCCAGGGGACATGTATCAATGCAAAAGAAAGTTTTTAGGAGCAGTGCTTTTAATAATTGAAACAATAAAGTGAAACAATAAAAGTGAAATATTCCTTTAAATTTCGTACCTGGGGGGTGTGTATGATATGCATGTAAAGTTGCGCATGTTTCCCGTGCTTAGAACTGTCCCTGCACAAAGTGTCATTTTTGAAGGAAAAAAAGTCATTTAAAACTCACTCGCGGCTATTAATGAATTGTCGGCTTTTATCAATACATAGAAAAGTCATTGATAAAAAAAAAAAAACGGTTCCCCCAAATTCAATTACCAGGCCCTTCAGGTCTGGAATGGATATTAAGGGGAACCCCGCCGCAAATTTAAAAAAAAATGCGTGCGGTTCCCCCAAATATCCATACCAGGCCCTTCAGATCTGGTATGGATTTTAAGGGGAACTCCACCCCAAATTTTTAAAAAAATGGCGTGGAGTCCCCCCAAAAATCCATACCAGACCCTTATCCGAGCATGCAACCTGGCCGGCCACAGGGGAAGAGGGGGGGATGAGAGAGATAGTCAAGGATGTCATTTGACGGTGGGCTGTAGGAAAGTGGGTAATATTTCAAAATTTTTTAAAAAAGGTAATTTTTATCCTTCATTGATGAGACTGCACTGATGGGCACTGATAAGGTGGCAAGAGTGGGCACTGAGAGGTGGTATTGCTAGTTGACACTGGTGGACATTGAGAAGTGGCACTGCTAGGTGGCAATGATAGTTGGCAGTGATGGGCACTGATAGGTAGCACTGCTAGGTGCCACTGATTGGCACCAGTGGTGGGCATTGATAGGTGGCACTGGCAGGGGCTACTGATTGTCACAGAATTGCCTCTTCCTCTTCGGGCCCGATGTCCCTTGCACATAAGCCAGCGATTGCCTTTTTTATGCTCACGCTGTCAGCACAAGGAGAAAACAAAAACCATTACCCAGCTTTTGTTTACATCACGTGATCAGCTGTCATTGGCTGACAGCTGATCACATGGTAAAGGGCAGGGATCGGCCCCTTACTCGGATCTGTCATCACCTGAGTCCCAGTAACTCAGTGACCACAGCGCACGCGCGAAGGAGAGGACGTCTATTGACGGACTCCCGGCAATTGAGGACAGTACTGTGGCCGTCGATCAGATATAGCGCTGATCTCAAGTGATTAAAGAGGGTCTAAATGGGCCATTGACCTGCATCACAATTCAACTTAGGAATGTGTCTTTGCAAAGTTAAACTAAATTAAATCCTTTCTTATTTTTACTTGGGGATAGAGTGCAGAGGGATTACAAGTCTAGACTGTTTTTGGGGATGTCTGCACCCCTGATAGGGTGAAGACAACTCCCAAATTTGGCCACTTTATCCTTCCAAATAATTCACTTCCTGTCACATAGTCACACAGGAAGTGAGGGTAAATCCCTACCAATGTCTTTCCTTGGGGACACACAGGTCAATCTAAATCTAAATACTTTCCCCATTATGTACATTGCACTCCAGCATTTTGCTGGGTACACCCCAAATTATTAGGTATTTTGGACTTTGGGGTTTATTTACTAAAGGCAAATCTACTTTGCACTACAAGTGCACTTGCTGGATATCCGAGGGGGACATGCAAGCAAACAAAAAAAAACACCATCTTTGCTTTTACATGATTGGATGTTACAATCACCAGTGATCCCTCAGATTTTCAGCAGCTACACTTTTACTGCAGAGTGGATTTGTCTTTACTAAACCCCAAACTACCCAATGATTTGGGGTGTACCCAACAAAGTGCTAAAGTGCAATTTGCTTAATGGGGACACTAGTTAGATTGATCTGTGTGTCCCCAAGAAAAGACATTGGTAGGGTTTTACCTTCACTTCCTGTTTAGCTGTGTGAAAGGAAGTGAAGCCAATTTTACTAAAAGGGGACACAAAGCCCAACCTACAAAAAAAGAGCAGGGGTTCTAACACTTACTTGGTTTCCCTCAAAATGCCCACAATTAGAATCGTATGGCCTTGAGCTATTTTTAAGTGCAGTGCTCTAAATCAGTGCTTCTCAAGTACCCCCAACATGCCATGTTTGCACATGTGCTTTAAATCACAGACAATGGTTTTGTATTTTGGACAGCAATTCTCAATAAGATAAATTCACAAAACATGTCCTGTTGGGGGTACTTGAGGACTGAGGCTGAGAACCACTGCAGTAAAAAGGAAAATTGAATACTTACCGCTCTGAATTTTTAATTTCCTGGTGACTATCCATGGCAGCACACAATACATGCATATGCTAGCATGAAGGCACCAGGGTAGACAAATCACACCTGTTTTATTTTGACATGCCAATCACCTGTCACATTTGTTGCAAAGAAAACGCAAAACAAACCTCAAAACTTTGCATCAAATTTTATTGGTCAACAAAACAAAAGTGAAGCCAAAATAAAAAACAGGGTCAATTTGAAACAGTTACAAACTCACAACATTTTGAGAAAGTTTTTGCAAAATAATGCAGCACAGACAATTAAATCAAAGTGAACAAACGACACACATTAACAACATCAAAATTATTTCAGGGGAACATTTCCCCCACACAAAAAAATACAATCCACAAAATTAAAACAAACACCTGTTTTGCAAAGACATAACAAATAAAATACATGTTTTACAAACTTGATAAGCACACCAAAATGTACTTTTTGCCCCCCACACACACGCACACACACTTGCCTCTTTTCAGGGCAAGGGAGAGGATGCTATCTGCGAGCTTTATATAACATAGGTTTGTGAGCTAATGAGGCAATTGAAAACACATGCACAGTCCATGAAACACCCAAAATGCAAGTTCACCCAATGTAGAGACTGAACTTCAAAGTGGGCACACCTGTTAAGGATGTCCTTCAATTACTAACCCATAAAAACACTCTGAGCATGCTCAGAAATATCCAGGTGCTGTTCACACACAAAAAGCACCACCAAAAAATCTAAGTCCCTGGGCATGCTCAGAAGAACTCAAATGCAGCTAGCAGAAAATAACCCCCCCCCCGTCCAAAATTAAGCACATCATCCAGCATGCTACAAAATTAGAGATGGGACAATCACCCCCCCCCCCCACCAACAAATACCATTGCAGTCTATGGGAACTGACTTGTTAATTTTGCTAGTCCCCACTTGGCTGGCTTATCTTCTAGTTATTGGCCTTAAAATGGGGGCCCAGGTCCCACCCTAGGGGACATATATCCATGTCACCAATTTGGACAACACCAAAAATAAAACAAGGAGAAGTGCCTTTAAATATGCCCAATTGCTTAAGGGCCATTTCACATCACATGCCGTCCATTGCGTTTTTTATGCATCAAAAATGCATGGAAAGTTGGTTATATGGTTCTAAATGGCAGTGTTTGTTCCAGTGCGTTCCAGTTCCACAAAAAAAGTAGAACATGCTGCATTTTACCTGCACTGGACTGTACTGGAACGCAGCAAAACGCATCATAAACGCACTGGAACGCACAGGAACACACCTAAATGCACCAAAAACGCACTGGAACACACTTGTCCTTATCTATGGTTAATAAAAAAGAGGGGTGAAAAAAAGCACTGGACTGCATCAAAAACGTACCAAAAATGCACCGGAACGCATCAAAAACGTGCATACAAAAAAGCACCTGGAACGCATCCGGATTGCGTTTCTATGGTGTGAACTGGCCCTAGTTCACACCATAGAAACGCAGTCTGGATGCATTCCAGGTGCTTTTCTGCATGCGTGTTTTTAACACGTTCCAGTGCATTTTTGATGCGTTTTTGATGCAGTCCAGTTTTTTTCCCCCCCCCTCTTTTCACTTAGGACAAGTGTGTTGCAGTGCATCTTTGGTGCATTCCAGTGCGTTTTTGGTACGTTACGTTGCTTTTTTGATGTGTTTTACTGCGGTCCAGTACAGTTCTGTACCTAAAAAATGCAGCATGACCATTTTTTTTTTCCTTTTTGAAATGCACTGGAACGGACTGCAGTGGTGTGAACTATGCCATTGGCATTAATGTGATCAACTTTCTTTGCATTTTTCATGCATCAAAAAAACGCACTGCACTGCATCCGGTGTGAACTGGCCCTACATATCATACCTGGGGGGTGTCTATAGAATGCCTGTAAAGTAGCGCATTTTTTCCATCTTTATAACAGTTCGAGAGCAAAAGGACATTTCTAAAGTAAAATAATAGTCATTAAAAAGTACTCGCGGCTGTAATGAATTGCTGGTTCAATACAGATAAAAGTCATTGAAAGTCTTTGGAAAAAAAAAATGCGTGGGGGTCCCCCAAATTCCATTACCAGGCCCTTCAGGTCTGGAATGGATATTAAGGGAAACCCTGCCGCAAATTTAAAAAAAAATGCGTGCGGTTCCCCCAAATATCCATACCAGGCCCTTCAGATCTGGTATAGATTTTAAGGGGAACTCCACCCCAATTTTTTTTTTAAAAATGGCGTGGAGTCCCCCCAAAAATCCACACCAGACCCTTATCCGAGCACGCAACCTGGCAGGCCGCAGGAAAAGAGGGGGGATGAGAGAGCGCCCCCCCTCCCTCCTGAACCGTACCAAGCCACATGCCCTCAACATGGGGTGGATGTCCCCATGTTGATGGGGACAAGGGCCTCATACCCACAACCCTTGCCCGGTGGTTGTGGGGGTCTGCGGGCGGGGGGCTTATCGGAATCTGGAAGACCCCTTTAACAAAGGGGACCCCCAGATCCCGCCCCCCCCCTATGTGAAATGGTAATGGGGTACAAATGTACCCCTACCATTTCACAAAGAAAGTGTCAAAATGTAAAAAATGACAATAGCCGGTTTTTGACAATTCCTTTATTAATGTCTTCTCTTTTCTTCCATCTTCTTCTTCCAGCGTCTTCTTCCATCTTCTTCTTCCATCTTCTTCTTCCAGCTTCTTCTTCCATCTTCTTCTGTTCTCCATTCGGGTTTCTTCCTCCATCTTGTTCTTCATCTTCCTCTTCCTCTTTATCTTCATCTTCATCTTCCTTCTTCTTTCAGTGTTCTCGTCCGCATCTTGCTTCTGCTTCTTCTTCCCCTTCGTCTTTCTTCGGCCGCTCCGTTTGAATTGGAGATTCCCGCTGTGTGACGCTTCAGTTCTCCTCTTGGTCCGCTGCCACCCGGTGACCCCGCCCCCCTCTGACACCACGGGGAAAGTCCCCGTGAAATCCATGTGCGTCAGAGGGGGGCGAAGAAAGAGGAAGACATTAATAAAGGAATTGTCAAAAACCGGCTCTTGTCAATTTTTACATTTTGACACTTTCTTTGTGAAATAGTAGGGGTACATTTGTACCCCATTACCATTTCACACAGGGGGGGCGGGATCTGGGGGTCCCCTTTGTTGAAGGGGTCTTCCAGATTCCGATAAGCCCCTCGCCCGCAGACCCCCACAACCACCGGCAAGAGTTGTGGGGATGAGGCCCTTGTCCCCATCAACATGGGGACATCCTCCCCATGTTGAGGGCATGTGGCCTGGTACGGTTCAGGAGGGGGTGGCGCTCTCTCGTCCCCCCCTCTTTTCCTGCAGCCTGCCTGGTTGCGTGCTCGGATAAGGGTCTGGTATGGATTTTTGGGGGGACTCCACGCCATTTTTTTTTTAATTTGGGGTGGAGTTCCCCTTAAAATCCATTCCAGATCTGAAGGGCCTAGTATGGATATTTGGGGGAACCACAAGCATTTTTTTTTTTTAATTTGCGGCAGAGTTCCCCTTAATATCCATTCCAGACCTAAAGAGCCTGGTAATGGAATTTGGGGGGACCCCCAAGCTTTTTTTTTGTTTTTATCAATGACTTTCAATGACTTTTCTCTATATTGCCAGGAGCCGACAATTCATTATAGCCGCGGGTGCTTTTAAATGCCTTTTTTTTCCCTGTAGAAATGTCATTTTGCAGGCGCACTGGCAAGTTCAGAGCTGCGCCTGTTCAACTTATGCAAATTGAGTCACGTGACTTGACATTTACTAAGATTTTGCCGGCGCAGTGTCTTGGCGCATTTGAACTAGTAAAATTCCCGCGCTGAGCTCAAAAAAACCTCCCGCAGTTCTAATCGTACTTGCCGGCGCAGCGGGCTGGTTCTGAAAAAGTTACTTTCTCACACTATTTTGGGCATGTTTGTTACTTGGGCAGGTGTCACTACACTTCCTCACATCACCCCATGTCACCCCCATTATATTGGCACTTCCAGCTTCTTTATATTTAGATTTTAAGATGCCGTGCGCCAGGTCCATAGTGGCGCACTGAGCGCCTCCTCCCGTCTGCTGAGAACACTATAGTAAATGGGAAATAGGGCTGCGCTACCGGCGCTAATGTTTTGTAAATTCCAAAACAGCCATTGCGCGCACAGATGCGCCGATACTCATGGCGCAAATGTTTCGTAAATCAGCCCCAGTGTGTCAACATGTGCTATCTCTCATCAGGGGATATCAATGTACGTGTTTTGAGGGTGCAACCCCTTCCTCGCAACTCAAGTAGGTGAGAGGAAGGGGTTGCACCCCCAAAACACATCCATTGATCCCCCATGATGGCGCACAATTTGTGTGCATCTTCAAAATTTGGCTTGTTCAGGGGTGACATCACCCCATCTCGTGAAGGCAACAGCAACACATTTTTTAAACACTATATAATGTCTATTACAGTACAGTACCTTCAGTTTTTCAAAGGTTGAACTTTGTAAGTTACGTAGTTTTATATGTTTTATTTTTTGAAACATGCCTGTTTATGCAAAACCCCAAAAAAAAATTTAAAGTTTAAAAAAAAATATGTTTAGAATTTTCACAGAAATTTTATAACACACATGTGAATGTGCACAGAGTAAAAATAGTTTTCTAATCAACAATGTGTGGCTTCTTCTTTCTATGCTCAATAACAGTTTGAAAAATAAGTTCTTGTTTACTGTGACAATGGTTGTTATTTACTAAAGACAAATCCACTAGGAGAACCTGGAAGACAGATAAAAGAAACACAAGCAATAATGACAAATCAAGCTTTTCACAGAAATATTTTTTTAGATTTTTTTGAAAAAAAAAATCTGAGATTGTCTGGCATAGCAATGGCCCCCCTACCCATAAAGTACTCAACGTATTTCTCCCGCACTTCACGGGCACTTTGGGGGGCCAAGCCAGTACGGCCAGTATCCAGGTCCGTCTTGGTATTGTCTGAAAGTCCGGCCTCAGGCCCAACTGTTGTATTATAATTTGCAGAATTTCTCCTCAAATAATTGTGCATGATGCAGCAGCTGAAGATTATGTGGTTCAGTTTGAATTCCGCCAAATGTATCGTAAGTGTAGGTAAGAAACAGGCGGAACCGGCTGGCCATTATCCCGAAGGCATTCTCAACAACCCTTCAGGCTCTGGCCAGCCGGTAATTAAAAACCCTCCTCTCCGGGGTGAGGGTCCTCAGGGGAAATGGCCTCATCAGGTGTGGTCCCAGTCCAAAAGCCTCATCAGCAATAAAAACAAACGGAAGGCCCTCAACGTTGTCTTCATCAGGTGGCAGTGCCAGGTCACCAGTCTGGAGTCGTAGGGCAAATTCCGTCTGTGCGAACACACCACCATCCGACATCCGGCCATTCTTCCCGACGTCCACATACATAAACTCATACTGTGCCGACACCACCGCCAGGGATGAGCCGAACACCCCCCTGTTCGGTTCGCACCAGAACCTGCGAACAGACAAAATGTTCGTGTAAACTTTAGAACCCTATTAAATACAATGGACTCGAACGTTCGAAATCTAAAGTGTTAATTATAAAGGCTGATATGCAAGTTATTGTCCTAAAATGTGTTTGGGGACCCGGGTCCTGCCCCAGGGGACATGTATCAATGCAAAAAAAAGTTTTAAAAACGGCCGTTTTTTCGGGAGCAGTGATTTTAATAATGCTTAAAATGAAAAAATAAAAGTGAAATATTCCTTTAAATTTCGTACCTGGGGGGTGTGTATGATATGCATGTGAAGTGGCGCATGTTTCCCGTGCTTAGAACTGTCCCTGCAAAAAATGTCATTTTTGAAAGAAAAAAAGTCATTTAAAACTGACTTGCGGCTATTAATGAATTGTCGGCTCCCGGCAATACATTCAAAAGTCATTGATAAAAAAAAAAAAAAAGCGTGGGGGTTCCCCAGAATTCAATTACCAGGCCCTTCAGGTCTGGAATGGATATTAAGGGGAACCCTGACGCAAATTTAAAAAAAAATTGACGTGGGGTTCCCCCACATATCCATTCCAGGCCCTTCAGATCTGGCATGGATTTTAAGGGGAACTCCACCCCAAATTTTAAAAAAAAATGGCGTGGAGTCCCCCTAAAAATCCATACCAGACCCCTTATCCGAGCACGCAACCTGGCCGGCCGCAGGGGAAAAGGGGGGGACGAGAGAGCGGCCCCCCTCCCTCCTGAACCATACCAGGCCACATGCCCTCAACATGGGGAGGATGTCCCCATGTTGATGGGGACAAGGGCCTCATCCCCACAACCCTTGCCCGGTGGTTGTGGGGGTCTGCGGGCGGGGGGCTTATCGGAATCTGGAAGACCCCTTTAACAAAGGGGACCCCCAGATCCTGGCCCCCCCTATGTGAATTGGTAAGGGGTACATTGTACCCCTACCATTTCACGAAGAAAGCATAAAAAAATGTTTAAAAAAAACACACAAACACCTTGAAAAAGTCCTTTATTTAAAAAAAAAAAAAAAACATTCCAGCGGTGAAATCCAGTGTCCCGCGGCGATCCCGATGTCCAGCGCTGTCCTTTATTGGTTGTGCCTGAGCGGACCTGATGGGGAACTCCCTCTCAGTATTTTAAATGTATAGACCCGCCCCTTCTAAAGTTCCCCATCAGGTCCGCTCAGCGGACCAGATGCGGAACATGAGAAGGGGCGGGTCTATACATGTATTGCCAAAGTGAGAGCAGTTCCCCATCAGGTCCGCCCCCTCGGTATGTCGGACCCGCCTACGTCATTGGCTTGAGCGGGGAATACTGAGAGGGAGTTCCCCATCAGGTCCGCTCAGGCACAACCAATGAAGGACAGCGCTGGACATCGGGATCGCCGCGGGACACTGGATTTCAGCGCTGGAATGTTTTTTTTTATTATTATTTTAAATAAAGGACTTTTTCAAGGTGTTTGTGTGTTTTTTTAAACATTTTTTTACGCTTTCTTCGTGAAATGGTAGGGGTACAATGTACCCCTTACCAATTCACATAGGGGGGGGCCGGGATCTGGGGGTCCCCTTTGTTAAAGGGGTCTTCCGGATTCCGATAAGCCCCCGCCCGCAGACCCCCACAATCACCGGGCAAGGGTTGTGGGGATGAGGCCCTTGTCCCCATCAACATGGGGACATCCTCCCCATGTTGAGGGCATGTGGCTTGGTACGGTTCAGGAGGGAGGGGGGCCGCTCTCTCGTCCCCCCCCTTTTCCCCTGCGGCCGGCCAGGTTGCGTGCTCGGATAAGGGGTCTGGTGTGGATTTTTAGGGGGACTCCACGCCATTTTTTTTAAATTTGGGGTGGAGTTCCCCTTAAAATCCATGCCAAATCTGAAGGGCCTGGAATGGATATTTGGGGGAACCCCACGTCAATTTTTTTTTAATTTGCGGCGGGGTTCCCCTTAATATCCATTCCAGACCTGAAGGGCCTGGTAATGGAATTCTGGGGAACCCCCACGCTTTTTTTTTTTTTTATCAATGACTTTTGTATGTATTGCCGGGAGCCGACAATTCATTAATAGCCGCAAGTCAGTTTTAAAAGACTTTTTTTCTTTCAAAAATGACATTTTTTGCAGGGACAGTTCTAAGCACGGGAAACATGCGCCACTTCACATGTATATCATACACACCCCCCAGGTAAGAAATTTAAAGGAATATTTCACTTTTATTTTTTCATTTTAAGCATTATTAAAATCACTGCTCCCGAAAAAACGGCCGTTTTTAAAACTTCTTTTTGCATTGATACATGTCCCCTGGGGCAGGACCCCGGTCCCCAAACACTTTTTAGGACAATAACTTGCATATAAGCCTTTATAATTAGCACTTTATATTTCTCCCATAGATTTTTCGAATTTGCCGCAAACACCCCAATTTGTTCGCTGTTCAGCGAACGGGCGAACAGGCAATGTTCGAGTCGAACATGAGTTCGACTCGAACTCGAAGCTCATCCCTAACCACCGCCATTAACACAATACTATTAAAACCTTTATAGTTAAAAAAGTATGACCCCGAATGGGGTGGTGGCACTATGTGGACGTGCTTCCCATCTATTGCCCCTCCGCAGTTGGGAAAGTCCCACCGGTGGGCAAACTGGGATGCCACGTTCTGCCATTCCTGTGGCGTGGAAGGAAACTGTGGAGTCAAACCAGAAAATTGAATTAGTACTTTTGCACATAACATTGCAAGCAGATTACACAAAAACATTCTTGGCCAACATCAGTATAACATTTATTTAAAGGAGTATTTAAAGACAAAAATAGAATGCCCAATTATCAGATTCCTCACCCCCTCTGATGGCCCATTGGAAAGATTTTAGGGGGGGGGGGTTCTAGCTGAGTTTGGGCCCTCCAAAAATTGCCTCTGCCACTCTGCCTGAATTTAATGAGAACAAAAACATTTGTACACATTTTAGGGTGTGGGGAGGCTAAAGCACTACAATGGAGCTGACAAAATACTTTGTTAACTGACTAGGCTAGGTGTATATGGGCCCAGGATAGCATGCTGGAGAGGTAAGTGAAGGCAAATATGCATGTAGGCCAAAAGAGGAGCATTAAAAGCTTACAGCATGCATGAGGACAAAGGGGACATTCACAGCATATTACAATGATAGTAATTAGGGAATGATGAAAGAAATACAATACATTAGCATACATGAATTACATAAAATGTGATGTTAAAGGAGAAAACTTACCTTAATATAGTCCTTCTGCAGAACTTGTATTATGACAGAACAGGTTTCTGGGATAATGATCCCCAGAGCCTGGGGGGAGATGCCTGTCGTGAACTTGAGGTCCTGCAGGCTTCTCCCAGTCTCCAGGTATCGCAACATGGCAACTAGACTCTGCTCGGGAGTGATGGCTTGACGCATTACAGTGTCCTGCCTCGTGATATGGGGGACAGCAAATCCAACAGACGGTGAAAAACGGGGTCCGTCATCCGGAGATAATTCCTGAAGTCATTCAAGTCAAGATTATTCTCCTGGATTTCCCGCAGCAGAGGCATATGAGAGAATTGGTCCCGCTGGAGCAACCAATTCTTGGTCCATGAACTCCTCCTCACCTTGTTCATGGACCGGACTTGGGTTAAAGTTAAAGTATTAACCGCAACACCAAGCCCATACGCAGCACAAACTCTACGATGAGTACGTACTTCCAACATGACTAGAAACCGGTCGGCTGGTCAGACCAAACTAAACAGAACGCACTGAAGAACAGAAAGTCCTATGAAGAACGACCTGAAAAACAAAAATGAGCGGACGAGAACGCACTGAAAAACAGATACGACCTGACTACACGCACTGAAAGACAGATACGAACCCACAAGCACAAACTGAAATGCAGAAAACGATTTGAAAGGCACGGAGACTGAAAAGCGTGAATCGGCTAACACCAAACTTTTACTAACAAGCCGTAACACAAAATCAGCAAAAGCAGCCCAAAGGGTGTCGCCATTGGATTTAAACTTCCCCTTTATAGTGCCATCGTACGTGTTGTACGTCACCGTGTTTTGGACGGTCAGAATTTGATCTGACAGTGTGTATGCAAGACAGCTTGAACGGAATTCAGACGAAAAATTCCATCGGATTTTAGGCCATCGGAAATTCCGATCGTGTGTACAGGGCATAAGTCTTTATTCTCACATAGTGTTCTAAGACCTATATTGGACAAAGGGTTATTGTAAGTATGTTTGGGTGGCAAACTAGCCAGCTCTTTCAACACCAAATCCCTATACATATTGATGGCTGGAGCCAACTGAGTGGGGAGGTTGAGGACTGTTCCAGACGTGGCCGCCCTCGTGGAATTCTTAAAAGGATTGGAAACAATATATCTTTGAATATTTATTTTCCTAATATATTTATGGATATCGATAAAGGTATTAAATTTATCGAGCTTACGTGGGGGGGGCAAACTTAAGACCTTTGTCTAAAACTAGTTTTTCCTCTTTGGACAATTCTTTACTACTCAAATAGAACACACCTTGACAGGTTATGTTTGCCTTCTTTTTCCTTCTCTGAGACCTTCTCCCTCCTCTGGAACCTCTCTTAGGTCGGGACCCCTTTTTCTGCCTTGGGGGTCCTCGTGAAAAACCTGATTCGTATGAGAGTTGGGATTAGATTGGTTATATCCATATGGAGACTGGTCAAAATCTCAATTTGGATAGGGGTGAACTCCGTCATTGTAATGATCATGAAGCGGCGAATATCTGTTATAAATGGTTAATGGGAGATGGTTATATTGAAAATAATTGTAATAGGTGGTAGGATGATCATAATACCTTGCAGCGGAACCTCTCTGGTAATGTGTCTCCTGCTCATAATGATAATTCACAGGATTAGAGTGGTTTCCCCTTTGGCCTCTACCACCCCTTCTATTAGAGTTCTGACCTCTGCCCCTCTGTGAGTTATTAGGAGTATGCATACTAGGAAGGTGTCCTTTCTGAGAATAAGAGTTATCTCTAGGTTGATGCCCCTGAATAGTGGGAGGTTTAATGTTGGAATGAGTCTCATGCTGCGTACACACGACCGTTATTCATGTCATGGAAAAAAACGAAGTTTTTCTCTACGTGATTTTTCGTGTTTCCTCTCAAGCCTGCCTTGCATACACACGTTTGTGAAAAAAAATGCTCGAGCAAAGCGCGGTGACGTACAACACGTACAATGGCACTATAACGGGGAAGTTCCATTCGAATGGCGCCACCCTATGGGACGCTTTTGCTGATCCTCGTGGTAATAAAGTTCGATGAGAGACAATTCGTACTTTTCAGTCTGTTACAGCGTGACGAATGTGCGATCACCATTATGAACGCTAGTTTTACGAGAACGAGCGCTCCCGTCTCATACTTGATTCTGAGCATGCGCATTTTTTTCCCCTCGTAAAAGCATACACACGACCGTTTTTCACAACGTTAAAAAGAACGACGTGAAAAACAGCAAGAAAAAATAGAGCAGGTTCTAACTTTTTTTCGGGCATTTTTCTCGTAGAGAAAAATGCTCTGGAGCATACACACCACCGTTTTTCACGACCATTTTTAAAAATGGCATTTTTCTCGTCATGAAAAACAGTCGTTTGTATGCGGCATTATACTCGGTGGCCACTACTCCATCTGATTCAACAGAGGGATTGGTATTAACCTCTATGGCTGAATCAGATGTAGGTGGTTTCTGACAACTTATTTTTTTGGTCTCTATCCTCTTTGATGAGGTGAGCTTGGAGGTTGGATGAAAGGGAGTTACCGTATATACTCGAGTATAAGCCGACCCAAGTACAAGCCAAGGTACCTAATTTTACCACAAAAAAACTGGGAAAACGTATTGACTTGAGTATAAGCCTAGGGTGAGAATGCAGCAGCTACTGTAAGCAGAAAAGAGGGTCAACAATGCCCATTTGCAGCTTCACTGTGCCAATTGCAACCTCACTGTGCTCATTGCAACCTCACTGTGCCCAACCTCACTGTGCCCATTGCAACCTCACTGTGCCCATTGCAACCTCACTATGTCCATTGCAACCTCACTGTGCCCAACCTCACTGTGCCCATTGCAACCTCACTGTGCCTAACCTCACTGTGCCCATTGCAACCTCACTGTGCCCATTGCAACCTCACTGTGCCCAACCTCACTGTGCCCGAGTCAGTGTACCTGAAATTCTTGACAGGCTGTGGGCATCCATTCATTGTTTAAAAGTCGCGGTCTCCTCCTGGTCTCGTTCCATGATAGGCGTTTCCCAGCAGACACTGTGTTCAATGTTCCGCCTATCACGGACATTCTCTCATCCTCTGACTCCATTTCCCAGCATACACTGTGTTCAGTGTTCCAATAATTACAGAGGTCCTTTCATCCTCGGACAAGCGGACATCCGTGATTGGCGGGACACTGAACACAGTGTCTGCTGGGAAACGCTTATCACGGAAGGGACCAGAAGGAGACCGCGACTTTTAAACAATGGACGCCCGCAGCCTGTCAAGAATTTCAGGTACACTGACTCGAGTATAAGCCGGAGGGGGGATTTTCAGCCTTAAAAAAAGGGCTGAAAAACTTGGCTTATACTCGAGTATATATGGTATATTCTACCGAGTTTTTATACATTAAAAGGCCTTCCTTAGGTTCCTTAATCTCCCTATCCAAAACAGAGACGGTTTCACTTCCTGGTAATGAGGTACTTTAAAAATTTTGTGCCAGCCTCATTAAAATATTTAAACCAGGATTCGAGACCCGTATCACCCTGTTGAGGGTGAACATCCCATCTGAGACTCCGAGGTACCATATGCTCTGACACATTGGGGCTGATTTACTAATAACAGTGCGCTGCGCTGCTTCTAACCTTAATTGGTGCGCCGGATAACTCCTTCACTGGGCGCAGGAAGCAGCGGCGCACTGTTATAGTAAATAGAAATGTCAGCGGCGCTCTATTGAAAATGAATGGTTCCCTATGGGAGCCCATTGATTTGAATAGAGGTCGCCCGGGAAGTCGGATCCGACTTGCGGGCGACTCGTGTGCCGGCTGACACAGGGACAGCGCGACTCTGCGAGGCGACCTGGACACGACCTGAGCGTGAAGCAGCCGCTCAAGTCGTGTCCTAGAGGCGACTAGCCGGCCGAGAATGTGTCCAGCGCGATGTCATCGCGCTGGTCCTCGGCAACCTCGCTGTCCCATGTTTGGTATGAATCATGAAGGGGAACTCCAGGCCAAATTTTAATGAAAAAACCGGCATGGGTTCCCCTCCAGGAGCATACCAGGCCCTGGTCTGGATTTTAAGGTGAACCCCCTAAGCCGAAAAACGGAGTGGGGGTCCCCCCAAAATCCAAACCAGACCCTTAGGTCTGGTCTGGATTTTAAGGTGAACCCCCTTAAGCCGAAAAATGGCGTGGGGGTCCCCCCAAAATCCAAACCAGACCCTTATCCGAGCACGCAACCTGGCAGGCCGCAGGGGAAAAGGGGGGGACGAGAGCGGCCCCCCTCCCTCCTGAACCGTACCAGGCCGCATGCCCTCAACATGGGGGGTTTGGTGGGGTTTGGTGGGGTTTGATGGGGACAAGGGCCTCTTCCTGACAACCCTGGCCGTTGGTTGTCGGGGTCTGCGGGTGGGGGGCTTTTCGGAATCAGGGCGCCCCCTTTAAAAATAAGTCAATAAAAAAAAGACAACACAGGTTTGAAAAGTAATTTATTGGGCAGCTCCGGGGGTCTTTCTGCCGGGCCCTCGCTATCTTCTGCTAGCTCTTTTGCTAGCGGGGGTCCCGGGCTTCCTCGCCGTCTTCTTCCGACTTCGGGGGTCTCTTGTTCTGTTCTCCGGTTCTTCTCCTGCTCTCCGACGCCTTCTCCACGATCTCCGGTTCTTTCTGCCGGGCCCCCGCTATCTTCTCGCAGCTCTTTTGCTAGCGGGGGCCGGTCTTCTACGTCGCCTTCTTCCTTCTTCTCTTCGCCCGATGTTGCCTCGTTGCTGTCCACCGCCGCAATGATCTGTCCGAGCAGCGGTGCCACTTTTATTGGCATGGGGTGTGGTCACCGGATGATGCCACCGCTGACCCCGCCCCCGTTTCACGTCACAGTCCCATCATTCCCCGGGACTATGACATCATACGGGGGCGGGGTCAGCGGTGGCATAAGCCGGTGACCACGCCCATGCCAATAAAAGTGGCACCGCTGCTCGGACAGATCATTGCGGCGGTGGACAGCGACGAGGCAACATCGGGCGAAGAGAAGAAGGAAGAAGGCGATGTAGAAGACCGGCCCCCGCTAGCAAAAGAGCTGCGAGAAGATAGCGGGGGCCCGAAAGAACCGGAGATCGTGGAGAAGGCGTCGGAGAGCGGGAGAAGAACTGGAGAACAGAACAAGAGACCCCCGAAGTCGGAAGAAGATGGCGAGGAAGCCCGGGACCCCCGCTAGCAAAAGAGCTAGCAGAAGATAGCGGGGGGGCCGGCAGAAAGACCCCCGAAGTCAGAAGAAGACGGCGAGGAAGCCCGGGACCCCCGCTACCAAAAGACCCGGCAGAAAGACCCCCGGAGCTGCCCAATGAATTACTTTTCAAACCTGTGTTGTCTTTTTTTATTGACTTATTTTGCCACCAGGTGAATGGGTAGGGGTACGATGTACCCCATACTCATTCACATAGGGTGGGGGCAGGTATCTTATTAAAGGGGGCTCCCGGATTCCGATAAGCCCCCCGCCCGCAGACCCCGACAACCAACGGCCAGGGTTGTCGGGAAGAGGCCCTTGTCCCCATCAACATGGGGGCAGGGTGCTTTGGGGTGGGGAGGGCCGCAGGTCGCCCCCCCTTCCCCGAAGCACCAAACCCCCATGTTGAGGGCACGCGGCCTGGTACGGTTCAGGAGGGAGGGGGGCCACTCTCTCGTCCCCCCCCTTTTCCCCTGCGGCCTGCCAGGTTGAGTGCTCGGATAAAGGGTTTGGTGTGTATTCTAAAGGGACCCCACGCAATTTTTTTAGTTTTTGGCGCGGGGTTCCCCTTAAAATACATGCCAGACCTGAAGGGCCTGGTATGGATTCTGGGGGGACCCCCACGCCATTTTTTTTTCTTTTTTGGGGGGGTCCCCTTTGAATCCATACTAGACCCAAGGGCCTGGTATGGACCTGGGGGGGGACCCCATGCTGTTTTTTTTTGGGTTTTGTTTTTTGAACTGTTTTTTTTTTTTTTTACATTTCCTTTAACCTCCCTGGCGGTATGATTCTTTCTGGAATTATGTACCAAAAGCGGTACAATTATTTTGCATGAAAATTTGGTGTTATGTATTATAGGCCTGCGATTCTTAGTAATTACTTACTTAAACCTGACCAAACCAGAGTCTAGTAAACATCCCGGGTATGATAAATATAAAACACAAAATTATAAATTATAATATAATAAATAACTATAAATAATTATAAAAAATAGTAATCTAATTATAATAAAAATTATTCAATAATGTAATCAAATCAAAAACACTGAAATTTGCTCAGTTGCAGAATTGTCGCTGTCATTAGATTTAGTGTTTGATGACGAATTTCCCCACAAATCGCTATCGCTCAATTCTGCGAGTGATTCTAATTTATTATCGCTGCTTTCTAGCTGGTCTAAAACCACTTTTGACATAAAGGGACACTTTTTGGTTGCTATGGACAATCTCCAGTTTACAGGCAGAAAGAACGATTTTTATTATATAAAAGTGCATGCAGGACACTGGGCAGACCACTAGGGACAAAGGGGGTGTGTAATTATTACATACAGTACTGTAATCAGTAAGATTACAGTATACTGTATGTATACTATGTGTTTACCTTTTTGAATTTGCCGCCCAGTGCCGCTGCGGCTCGCAGGGAACGGAACTAGGAAGTCAGATGGGGTCGAAAGTGCCGACACTCGCCGGAGATCTCGCTGGCGATCACAGCAGAGGACATCATCGCTGGATCGCTGGATCGCCAGGAGAAGGTAGGGAAACTCCGCTGCGAGCTCTGCAATGTCTACCCCGAGCGTGACTCGGGGTTACCGATCCTAGCAGAAAAAAACAACCCCGAGTCACGCTCGGGATTACCGCTAGGGAGGTTAACAACCAGCTATAAACAGGTCAAACAAAAAATCGCCGCAAAATTGCGGTACTTGCGTTTTGGATGCGGGTCCATTGAATTCTATTACATCCAAAACACTGTTTTTGTCCTGGCAAAAAAAATCTGCAGTTGCGTTTAAAATCGTTTTTCACAAACCCTCAAAATGCCTTCAGACGCCAAAGATTTCCACGTTTCAGACTCGGTACCAGCGTTTACCCGCATTTTAGTTTAGAAGCGTTTTTAAAGGTGACCTATTTTTTTACATTGATAAACTCCAAATTTATGGCAAATGAGGAAAAACCATTATATATATATATATATATATATATATAAAAGAAATTGCTTCCATTGCATTGTGGACAATCCACAACTTGGGGCAGCTGACGTGGCAAGTGGACAATCCACAACTTGTGGCAAGTGATGTGGCAAGTGACACGCTAAATACAACTACACTGCTGCTCTCAGCTGCTCATATCACTCTGGTCTCACTAAATAGCTAAAATCGTAAATAATACTGTTTTTGGAGCTTAGGGCGGCTCCTTATCATATACACGCAAATGTGGTAAAACACGGCATGCAAACGCCACAAAGCGCGCCTTTCTAAACGCCACTTTCAACCTTACTTCTGAACACTTTGCACCAGCGTCCCGTCTACATGGGGCCTAAAAACGCCTATGCCATTTACAGCTCAAAAACGCCATGGTGGCCATGAGGCCATAGGCTAACATGGAGAGATGTTTTTAAGCTGCAAAAAACGCTCAAACAAGAGGCTTGAAAAACGTCCGTGTGCATGTAGCCTTATATTAACCACTTGCGCACTGCCCAGACCAAGTTTCACATTTCAGCGCTGATGCACTTTTAATGACAATTGTGCGCTCATACAACACTGTAACCCAATGAAAATGTTTTATTTGTTGGCACACAAATAGAGCTTGCTTTTGGTGCTATTTGATCACCTTTGTGTTTTAGTTTTATTTTTTTTCTATAAATACAAAAGACCGAGTTTAAAAAAAAAAATGGATATTTTACCCACTTCAGCACTGGACCTATTCTGGCACTTCTCTCCTTCATGTAAAAATCATAAATTTATGGCTATAAAATTACTTCAAAACACCAAACATTATATATTTTTTTGGAGCAGACACCCTAGGGAATAAGATGGCGGTCATTGCAAATTTTTATCTCGCTCAGTATTTGCGCAATAAATTTTCAAACGCCTTTTGTTTGCTAAAAATATTACAAAACAGTAAAGTTACGGCCAATTTTTTGGTATAATGTGAAAGATGTTGTTATGCTGAGTAAATAGATACCTAACACGTCACACTTTAAAATTGCGCACACACATGGCATGACACCAAACTTCAGTAATTAAAAATCTCCCTAGGCGATGCTTACATTTTTTTTACACGTTACCATTTTGGCATTACAGAGGAGGTCTAGTGCTAGAATTGTTGCACTCGTTCTAACGTACGCAGCAATAACTCACATGTGTGGTTTGAACGGTGTTTACATATGTGGGCGGGACTTACGTGTGTGTTCGCTTCTGAGCGCGAGCTACCGGGGACATGGGCGTTTTTTCTTATTTATTTTTCTTATTTTTTTACTTTTTTGTATTTCTTACTCTTTTTTTATTATTTTAAATTTTTTGGAATCACTTTTATTCCTATTACAAGGAATGTAAACATCCCTTGTAATAGGAATGTGTGTGACAGGTCCTCTTTATGGAGAGATGCAGGGTCAATAAGACATCTCTCCTCTAGGCTGGAAAGCATGATATTGTTCCAAAAAAATCACCAATCTCATGCTGACAGCCGAGATCACGGCTTGATTAACATACGGGAACACGACGTGATGTCATAATGTCGTACCCGCGCCTCCGACGGTCATAGAGATGACTGATGACCATCTGGTCACCAGTCATCTCCAAATTGTTCTCCGAGCCCCAGATGGCACGGGAGAGCCCGGAGAAGCACCGGATGGTGGCAAGAGGGGGGGGGAACGTCCCCTCCCCCCGCCTATAAGAACGATCAAGCGGCGGAACTGCCACTATGATCGTTTTTATTGTGCACAGAATCGCCAGCTGAAAAGAATGATATCTGAATGATGCCTGCAACTGCAGGCATCATTCAGATGTCACCGCCCAAAGCCAAGGATGTCATTTGACGGTGGGCGGTAGGAAACTGGTTAATATTTTTAAAAAAGGTAATTTTTCTTCTTCATTGATGTACACTGATGAGACTGCACTGATGGGCACTGATAAGGTGGCAAGGGTGGGCACTGAGAGGTGGCATTGCTATTTGGCACTGGTGGGCAGTGAGAAGTGGCACTGCTAGGTGGCAATGATAGTTGGCAGTGATAGGCATTGATAGGCAGCACTGCTAGGTGCCACTGATTGGCACCAGTGGTGGGCATTGATAGGTGGCACTGGCAGGGGCTACTAATTGTCACAGATGATGCAGAATTGCCTCTTCCTCTTCGGGCCCGATGTCCCTTGCACATAAGCCGGTGATTGCCTTTTTTTATGCTCACGCTGTCAGCACAAGGAGAAAACAAAAACCATTACCCAGCTTTTGTTTACATCATGTGATCAGCTGTCATTGGCTGACAGCTGATCACATGGTAAAGGGCAGGTATCGGCCCCTTACTTTGATCTGTCATCACCCGAGTCTCAGTGACCACAGCGCACACGCGCGAAGGGGAGGACATTTATTGACGGACTCCCGGCAATTGAGGACCATGCTGTGGCCGTCGATCAGTTATAGCGCTGATCTCAAGTGATTAAAGAGGGTCTAAATGGGCCATTGACATGCATCACAATTCAACTTAGGAATGAGTCTTTGAAAAGTTAAACTAAATAATTTGGCCACTTTATCCTTCCAAATAATTCACTTCCTGTCACATAGCCACACAGGAAGTGAGGGGAAATCCCTAACAATGTCTTTCCTTGGGGACACACAGGTCAGTCTAAATATTTTCCCCATTATGCACATTGCACTCCAGCATATTGCGGGGTACACCACAATTTATTAGGTAGTTTGGACTGTGGGGTTTATTTACTGAAGGCAAATCTACTTTGCACTTGCTGTATATCTGAGGGGGACATGCGAGCCAAAAAAAACACCATCTTTGCTTTTACATGATTGCAACATCCAATCACCAGTACTTTCCCTCAGATTTTCAGCAGCTACACTTTTACTGCAGAGTGGATTTGTCTTTACTAAAACCCAAACTACCCAATGATTTGGGGTGTACACAACAAAGTGCTAGAGTGCAATTTGCTTAATGGGGACACTAGTTAGATTGATCTGTGTGTCCCCAAGAAAAGCCATTGGTAGGGTTTTACCTTCACTTCCTGTTTAGCTGTGTGACAGGAAGTGAAGCCAATGTTACGAAAAGGAGACAAAGGCCAAACTACAAAAAAAAAAAAAAAAAAAAAAAAAAAAACACACACGCAGGGGTTCTAACACTTACTTTGTTTCCCTCAAAATGCCCACAATTAGAATTGTATGGCCTTGAGCTATTTTTAAGTGCAGTGCTCTAAATCAGTGCTTCTCAAGTACCCACAACAGGCCATGTTTGCAGGTTTTCCTTCATCTTGCACATGTGCTTTAAATCACAGTCAATGGTTTTGATTTTTGGACAGCAATTCTCGATAAGATAAATTCACAAAACATGTCCTGTTGGGGGTACTTGAGGACTGAGGCTGAGAACCACTGCAGTAAAAAAAGGAAAATTGAATACTTACCGCTCTGGATTTTTCATTTCCTGGTGACGCTCCATAGCAGCACACAATACAATCCATGCATATACTACCATGAAGGCACCAGGGTAGACAAATTACACCGGTTTTGTTTTGACATGCCAATTAGCTGTCACATTTGTTGCAAAGAAAACACAAAACAAACATCAAAACTTTGCATCTAATTTTATTGTTCAACAAAACAAAAGGGAAGGCAAAATAAAAAACATGGTCAATTTGAAACAGTTACACTCTCAACATCTTGAGCAATTTTTGGCCAAAAAAATGCAGCAGACAATTAAATCAAAGTGAACAAACAATACACATTAACAAAATCAGAATTATTTCAGGGGAACATATCTCCCCCACACCAAAAATAAACAATCCACATAAGTTAACCAATCACCTGTTTTGCAAAGACATAACAAATAAAATACATGTGTTACAAACTCGATAAGGACACCAACATGTACATTTTGCCCCCCACATACTTGCCTCTTCTCAAGGCAAGCGACCGAATACTCTGTGAGCTTTATATAACATATGTTTGTGTGCTAATGAGGCAATTGAAAACACATGCACAGTCCATGGAACACCCAAAATGCAAGTTCCCTCAATGTAGAGACTGAAATTCAAAGTGGGTACACCTGTTAAGGATGTCCTTCAATTTCTAACCCATAAAAACACTCTCTGAGTGAGCATGCCCAGAAATATCCAAGCGCTGTTCACACACAAAAAGCACGCCAAAAAAAAATAACTGGCTGGGCATGTGCAGAACAACACCAATGCAGCTAGCAAAAAATAACCCCCCCTCCCCCCGTCCAAAATTAAGCACATCATCCAGCATGCTACAAAATTAGAGATGGGACAATCACCCCTCCCCCCCACCAACAAATCCCATTGCAGTCTATGGGAACTGACTTGTTAATTTTGCTAGTCCCCACTTGGCTGGCTTATCTTCTACTTATTGGCCTTAAAATGGGGGCCCAGGTCCCACCATAAGGGACATATATCAATGTCACCAATTTGGAAAACACCAAAAACAAAACAAGGAAAAGTGCCTTTAAATATGCCAAATTGATTAAGGGCCATTTCACACCACATGCAGTGCATTGTGTTTTTTATGCATCCAAAATGCATGGAAAGTTGGTTATATGGTTCTAAATGCCAGTGTTTGTTCCAGTGCCTTCCAGTTCCACCAAAAATGTAGAACATGCTGCATTTTACCTGCACTGGACTGTACTGGAACGCATCAAAACGCATCATAAACGCACTGGAACGCACAGGAACACACCTAAATGCACCAAAAACTCACTGGAACACACTTGTCCTTATCTATGGTTAATAAAAAAGAGGGATGAAAAAAAAGCACTGGACTGCATCAAAAACGTAACAAAAATGCACTGGAACGCATGAAAACGTGCATGCAGAAAAGCACCTGGAACGCATCCGGATTGTGTTTCTATGGTGTGAACTGGCCCTAGTTCACACTATAGAAACGCAGTCTGGGTGCGTTCCAGGTGCTTTTCTGCATGCGCGTTTTTGACACGTTCCAGTGCATTTTTGAGGCATTTTTGATGCAGTCCAGTGGTTTTTTCCCCCTCTTTTCACTTAGGACAAGTGTGTTGCAGTGCGTCTTGGGTGCATTTAGGTGCGTTCCGGTGCATTCCAGTGCATTTTTGGTACGTTCCGTTGCGTTTTTGATGTGTTTTACTGCGGTCCAGTACAGTTCTGTTCCTAAAAAATGCAGCATGACCAATTTTTTTTTTGCTTTCTGAAACGCACTGGAACGGACTGCAGTGTTGTGAACTATGCCATTGGCATTAATGTGATCAACTTTCTTTGCGTTTTTCAGGCATCAAAAAAACGCACTGCACTGCATCCGGTGTGAACTGGCCCTAAATATCATACCCGGGGGTGTCTATAGTATGCCTGTAAAGTAGCACATGCTTTCCATGTTTATAACAGTTGGAGAGCAAAATGACATTTCTAAAGTAAAATAATAGTCATTTAAAAGTCCTTGCGGCTGTAATGAATTGCTGGTTCCTATCAATACAGATAAAAGTCATTGAAAGTCTTTGATTACACAAAAAAAAAGCGTGGGGCCCTTCAGGTCTGGAATGGATATTAAGGGGAACCCCGCTGGAAATTTAAAAAAAAAATGACGTGGGGTTCCCCCCAAATATCCATACCAGGCCCTTCAGATCTGGCATGGATTTTAAGGGGAACTCCACCCCAAATGTAAAAAAAAAAATGGCGTGGAGTCCCCCCAAAAATCCACACCAGACCCTTATCCGAGCACATAACCTGGCCGGCCGCAGGGGAAAAGGGGGGACGAGAGCGCCCCCCCTCCCTCCTGAACCGTACCAGGCCACATGCCCTCAACATGGGGAGGATGTCCCCATGTTGATGGGGACAAGGGCCTCATCCCCACAACCCTTGCCCGGTGGTTGTGGGGGTCTGCGGGCAGGGGGCTTATCCGAATCTGGAAGGGGACCCCCAGATCCCGGCCCCCCCTGTGTGAAATGGTAATGGGGTACAAATGTACCCCTACCATTTCACAAAGAAAGTGTAAAAAATGTAAAAAATGACAAGGGCCGGTTTTTGCAAATTCCTTTATTAATGTCTTTTCCTTTCTTCCATCTTCTTCTTCTTCCATCTTCTTCTTTTCTCCATTCGGGTTTCTTTCTCCATCTTCATCTTCCTCTTCATCTTTATCTTCATCCTCATCTTCATCTTTATCTTCATCTTCATCTTCCTTCTTCCTTCGGTCTTCTCGTCCGCATCTTGCTCCGGCGTCTTCCCTTCTTCTTTCTTCGGCCGCTCCGTTTGAATTGGAGGTTCCCGCTGTGCGACGCTTCAGTTCTTCAGTTCCCCATCGGGTCCACTTACACCCGGTGACCCCGCCCCCCTCTGACGCACATGCATTTCACGGGGACTTTCCCCGTGGTGTCAGAGGGGGGCGGAGCCTCCGGGGGGCAGCGGACCAAGTGTGGAACTGAGGCGTCGCACAGCGGGAACCTCCAATTCAAACGGAGAGGCCGGAGAAGAAAGAAGAAGGGAAGACGCCGGAGCAAGATGCGGACGAGAAGACCGAAAGAAGAAGGAAGAAGGAAGATGAAGATGAAGATGAGGATGAAGATAAAGATGAAGAGGAAGAAAATCGAATGGAGAAAAGAAGAAGAAGGAAGAAGAAGAAGATGGAAGAAATGAGAAGACATTAATAAAGGAATTGTCTAAAACCGGCTCTTGTCATTTTTTACATTTTTGACACTTTCCTTGTGAAATGGTAGGGGTACATTTGTACCCCATTACCATTTCACACAGGGGGGCGGGATCTGGGGGTCCCCTTTGTTAAAAGGGTCTTCCATATTCCGATAAGCCCCCCGCCCGCAGACCCCCACAACCACCGGGCAAGGGTTGTGGGGATGAGGCCCTTGTCCCCATCAACATGGGGACATCCTCCCCATGTTGAGGGCATGTGGCCTGGTACGGTTCAGGAGGGAGGGGGGCGCTCTCTCATCCCCCCTCTTTTCCTGCGGCCTGCCAGGTTGCGTGCTCGGATAAGGGTCTGGTGTGGAATTTTTAGGGGGACTCCACGCCATTTTTTTTTTAAATTTGGGGTGGAGTTCCCCTTAACCACTTCCCGCCCAGTCAATAGCAGATTGACGTCCGGGAAGTGGTTCTGTTATCCACCCTGGACGTCATATGACGTCCTGCGGGATAACAGCCGCCGCGCGCCCGGGGGGGCGCGCATCGCGGCGATCGGTGGAGCGGTGGGTCAGTCTGACCCACCGCTACACTGATCTCGGTAAGAAGCCTCCGTCGGAGGCTTTTTACCACGTGATCAGCCGTGTCGAATCACGGCTGATCACAATGTAAACAGGAAGAGCCATTGATCGGCTCTTCCTCACTCGCGTCTGACAGACGCGAGTAGAGGAGAGCCGATCGGCGGCTCTCCTGACAGGGGGGGTTCGTGCTGATTGTTTATCAGCGCAGCCCCCCCTCGGATACCCACACTAGACCACCAGGGAAGCCCCCCAGGACCACCAGGGAAGCCCCAATCATGTGGATGGCCCCCATGGCCATCCACATGTAGTAAAAACAAATAAATAAAATAAAAACATTAAAAAAAATATGCCAATCAGTGCCCACAAATGGGCACTGACTGGCACTTTTACAATGTGTGGTGGCTGGCATTGCTGGGCACCAGTGCCACCAATGCCACCTACTAGTGTCCATCAGTGCCACCTATCAGTGCCCATCCGTGCCCATCCGTGCCAATCTGTGCCCACCTATCAGTGCCCGTCCATGCCACCTATCAGTGCCACCCATAAGTGCCCATCAGTGCCGCCCATGAGTGCCCATCAGTGCCGCCTATGAGTGCCAATCAGTGCCGCCTATGAGTGCCAATCAGTGCTGCCTATGAGTGCCAATCAATGCCACCTATGAGTGCCCATCAGTGCCGCATACCAGTGCCACATATCAGTGCCCATCAGTGCCGCCTATCAGTGCCCATCATCAGTGCCCATCAGTGCCACCTCATCAGTGCCACCTCATTGGTGCCACCTCATCGGTGCCCATCAGTGTCGCCTTATCAGTGCCCTTCAGTGCCACCTTATCAGTGCCCGTCATTGAAGTAGAAAAGGTACTTGTTTACAAAAAAATTAACAGAAACAAAGAAAAACTTAGTTTTTTAAAAAAATTTTGCTCTTTTTTTATTTGTTGTGCAAAAAATAAAAATCGCAGAGGCGATCAAATAGCACCGAAAGAAAGCTCTATTTGTGGGAACAAAATGATAAAAAATTTGTTTGGGTACAGTGTAGCATGACCGCGCAATTGTCATTCAAATTGCGACAGTGCTGAAAGCTCAAAATTGGCTTGGGCAGGAAGCTGTATAAGTGCATGGTATTGAAGTGGTTAAAATCCATGCCAGATCTGAAGGGCCTGGTTTGGATATTTGGGGGAACCCGCACGTCATTTTTTTTTTTAATTTGCAGCGGGGTTCCCCTTAATATCCATTCCAGACCTGAAGCGCCTGTTTATGGAATTTGGGGGGACCCCCACGCTTTTTTTTTTTGGTTAGCAAAGACTTTCAATGACTTTTCTCTATATTGCCGGAAGCCGACAATTCATTACAGCCGCGACTGCTTTTAAATGCCTTTTTTTTCCTTTAGAAATGTCATTTTGCAGGCGCACTGGCAAGTTCAGAGCTGCGCCTGTTCAACTTATGCAAATTAGTTTCCGTGACTTGACATTTACTAAGATTGTGCCGGCGCAGTGTCCCGGCGCATTTGAACCATTGAAATTCCCGCGCTGAGCTCAAAAAAAACTCCCGCAGCTCGAATCGTACTTGCCGGCGCAGCGGGCTGGTTTTGAAAAAGTTACTTTATCACTCAATTTTGGCCATGTTTGTTATTTGGGCAGTTGTCCCTACACTTCCTCACATCACCCCATGTCTCCCCCATTATATTCTCACTTCCAACTTCTTTATATTTAGTGTTTAACATGCCGTGCGCCAGGTCCATAGTGGCGCACTGAGCGCCTCCTCCCGTCCGCAGACAACACTATAGTAAATGGCAAATAGGGCTGCGCTACAGGCGCTAATGTTTTGTAAATACCAAAACAGCCATTGCGCACGCAGATGCGCCAATACTCATGGCGCAAACGTTTGGTAAATCAGCCCCATACTGTTCCACATATGCTCAGTCTGTGGTGGTTCTTCTAGCAACTCCTCTTTACTTTCCATTCCTCTGATTTCTTATGAGGACTTTAATAGTCACACTTGACACAGTTTTTAATTTTTTTTTCATTTTGAATTGTGTATGTCCACAACTGGTTCACAATTGTTAATTTATAATTAATTGTGTTCACATATTCCCTTTGTGATAATACTCACATCTAGTCACTAATTTGTGTGAACATATATATGAGCACTGCATTTTTTCACATAATTATTTGCTGTTTGTCTTTGGACATGCTGGCTGCTATATATATCTTTTGAACCACAGCGCGGTATATATATATATATTTTTTTTAATCTTCTGAAAGTAAGTGGTAGCCCATCATTTTATTACACATTTTATGTTGCATTTGTGTTTTTTGTAATAAACCATCAAAACTATAAAAAAAATAAAAAAAATAGTAATTTTTCCTATACAAACCCTTTCTCATTTTAAAGAGACTTATTTCCATACATGTACCCCAATTTTTTATACCATGAAGAAGATCCACTTCACAAGGGAATATAACTGGGTAAATGTATTATAGCTGTTTGGAAGTTTGTAAATTTTCCAGTCATAAGAAACACTAATTTCTTTTCACTTTGAAAACCTAATCATGTGCATGTATTACGTACTACATGATATTTCAGCTCTTTAGCGCCCCCCTTTGGGCACCTTCTGCTAATGTTGCGTTTGGTGAGCATTAATTCCGAGCATGCGTGTTTGTACTTTGGACTTTTGTCCGACAGACTTGTGTAGACACGCTCGGAAAATCCGACAACAGACCATTGTCCAGGGAAAATTTTAAAGCCTGCCATCCAACACTTGTCCGCGGAAAATCCGACAACATTTGTCTGATAGAGCATACAAGCGGTCGGATTTTCTGCCAACAGCCTGTCATCACACAATTCCCGTCGCAAAATCCAATCGTGTATACGAGGCTTAAGTAAATAGAACTTTGCCGGGAGAGGATGAGATCCCTCTGAAGATAAAGACCCATAGATGATTACTTTGTATAGAAGCCACCACAAGATGGCTATGGCTATACTGAAAAAACTGCCTGCATAGGGAGTAATGGACTCCTGGGAGTACAGTAAGTGAGGCACACAGTCTTCTGAATAGAGAACATTCTTGGTTTGTGGACCCAGCAAACTAATGTGCAATTTCACTGCCAAAACAACCAACTAACCACAATGCACTTCCTCATATTTTTGAACTTAAAGTAATTGTAAAATGACTGCCTTGCAAAACTGGGTTGTTTTGCAAGGCAGTCATTTTACAATTACTTTAAGTCTAAAAAACTTTCAGTTTAAAAAATTATTGAAATGCAAAACAAAATACATTATAAATACCTTTTTTCCCTTTTTTATAAGTGATTTCTTCCGTTCTCAGCTGCATAAGAGCTGGGGGGAGGAGAAGCAGAAGCACACTGAGCTTCCCTGTGAATGGCTGTGCAGCGGGGGTGTGTCAGGACAAGTCTGATCATTGGAGTAGAGCACACTGAGTTCCCAGCATAGATAGAGAACTGAACACGATGTGTTCTCCTGCTTAGTGTGGTCAGTTTTTTTTTTACTAGGAAAGCAAAGGATCTGGCAGGAACACCAGGGATTTCACATAAAGGAAGCATACAAAGAGAACAGGATACTTTCTAATACATGTACATGGTACAGCAGGCACATATCAGGAATGTAAAGTGTTGGGGTATCAAATGCTTTTAGTCTTATGATTTAAAAAAGCCAATTATGTTCTTTATGTTCCAGCCCCCTCACTATAAAAAGCTTGGTTGACAGTGTCCATTTGTCAGTGTATGTTGAAGTAGCTTAGGAAAAGTTTGTGTGTAGGGAAACCTATTTGCTGCCGTACAGTGTTATGCAGTGCTACATTGTAATACATTTTTTGGGATTACAGTGTGGTAGACTACACATTATTATGTATTACCTCTATGTGTTCATAGTTCAGAGCTCCAGCTATCCTTTTTAAGACAACCTTTTTGTGTGTGTCAGTAACAATTGTATTTTCTGTTTAGCTGCTTAGGACATGGATGATTTTGGTAATGTGTAAAAATTCCTTGTGTCAGTTACTGACTGAAAATGAGGAACAGAGCTTCAGAACCAAAAAAGGAGGAGCGATCAGGTAAGAATCAGCAAAAGGCACTGTTACTTCTGCAGCTAGAGCTTACTGCTACAGTAAAGGAGCTACAACAACGAGGAGGAAGTCGATGATGAGGTGGAAGACCATATTTGGGTGCCTCCAATCGGAGATAAAGAAACGAAATAAGCATCAGAAGAGCAGTGAAGGAGGTTTTAGTTCAGCAGCAGAGCTGGCTTGCAGAGGACTAGTGGCAGCAGCCATCCCAAAATTCATCTGGTGGCCCACGGGAGCAGGTCACTTCTATCCCCAGGGTCGATCCATGGATCATCAGGCCAATAATGATTACATGTGCAAGTACAAGATAAGGACAGGCTCTGGGAAGCTTGGGTTATTTTCACCACATGAGGCTCGTTCACACTGAAATCGGCTGTGGATTTCACAAGAACATTGTGTGTCCCCATTTTCCAGTTCAGGGACAAATCAGGGCCAAATCTGTGCCTGAAACGAAGCCAAAGATGCACAGCGTTTCTGTGCAGTGCGCTCCACAGCCGCCCCGGAGATATGTGAACCGGCTCCATAGAGAGCCGGTCACATTCTCCTGTTCCTCTCATGTTCCTCTTGAAGCAGATTCTTCCTGGTCTGATAGACTAGGCACTGAAAGCAGCAGGAGGAAGAGGGGAACTTGCTTCTGTTTTAGGGGCAGCATATCTTTTGCCTACTGCAGGGAAGAACTACAAAATAAAGGAGGAGGGTTGGGGTGATGGTGCTGAGGAGGAGGAAATGGGTCAGACTTCTGGGGAATATTTCACCCCTCCCGAATCCCAGGAGTTGTATGTAGATGAGGTGAGATTGCTGGGGACAGTTTCAGGATATTTGTAGAGAATAGGCTCTTTTATGCTAAAATGCCTGTGCAGGAACTCTAGAACTACGGCCTCGTACACACGGCCGAGATTCTCGTTGAAAAAAACATGTCGTTTTTTTCGACGAGATTCTTGGACAAGAAACTTGTCCCGGCCGAGTGTACACACGCTCGTTTCAAAGAACCCGCGGTTCTTTGAAAGGAGTGTACGCGGTGATGTCATCGACTACGTCGAACATGCGCTCGTCACATTCGATGCCGTCGCCGCCATCTTGGTATGCCCTACGTATGCCTAGGAAGCTACCGCGCATGCGTCAAATTCCGGGAGGACAGGTAAGTGTACACACACTCACTTTTCTCGTCGAGAAACATGCCGAGGAGAATCTCGACGAGAAAATAGAGAGCAGGTTCTCTATTTTCTCGTCGAGGTTTCTTGACGGTTTTCTCGACGAGAAACCCGATAGCAGCGTACACACGACCGATTTACTCGGCAAGACCTCTCTGCCAGCAAGTTTCTTGCTGGTTCTTGCCGAGAAAATCGGTCGTGTGTACGAGGCCCCAGGCTATAAATATGAAGTTAAGCTATTGGATGGCCACCTCATTAGATCCTCAATAAAAGGGGATAATGGACGATCTGCTGCCACTATCTCAGAGGGAGCACAAAAAGCAGCATTTTAGGGAGATGCTACATAAAATCCTCTTGGCCTTGGCCTCATGATGGCAGGAAATGGCCTGAATCTTCCTGTCCTCTGACACTGTGTACCTGTTCACTTTCATAAAAATTACTCAGTCCTGAATTAGTGATTATTACAAAACCCCTGCTGTTGATGCTGCTGACAACATTTTTCAGTGTCCCCACCCTCAAAAAAAAAAGATGGTACCTGCCACCATTACCAGCTATTGCCACCTCTACTGCCTTAACACCATTACCAGCTCCTGTCATCGTTCCTGGCCTGTTCCAGTGCTCTGGCACAGCAAGGGTGCTACGTATAATGTTTCTAGAGCTTGACCTCAGCTGCAAAGTTTGCAATGTTTTTTTGGTTTTTTTTGCAGGGTAAATCATACATTGTGCCTCAAAGATTTATGGTCTATTTCATTGCTATGGCAATGTATAGGTGCCTTACTTTATGTTTTACTGAAGGGTAAATTTTGCATTGCACTTCAAGGTTTACAGCCTGTTTTGGTGCTCAGTAATTGTAAATATGCCACATATTGTTTCCACAGCTGGGCCTCAGCTGCTAAATTTGTATTGTTTGCTGCAGGGTAAATTCTGCATTGTACTTCAATTTTTGTTGACCTATTTTGGTGCTCCATCACTGTAATGGTACTTCCGCAGCCAGTCCTCAGCTAACAAATTCTAAATGTTTGCTGTAGATTAAATCCTGCTTTCTGTCTCCAATTTTGTCACCTATTCCAGTTGTCAGGAATAGGTGTGACCAGAAATGTGTGGACTGCCACAGAGAATACCAGGCAACATGTAAAATAATATAATTTTTAAAAATAAGTGAATAACATAAATGTAAATGGACCTCCAATATATCAAAACTGTATAAATCAAAACCAAACAAATAGTGACACACTGAACAACTCCCCAAAATAAGTATATACTGAAAACAGGAGATGCGAAGCATGGTCATTACCGGGCCATGGTCATACACAGGAGATCAGACAGAGAAAGCTGGGAGCAAGACAGGACAGGGAGAGGGTAAAAGGAGACGGGACGAAGAGACAGGAAGGGATCAGGGTGCAGGGTCGGGGTCAGGGTCCAGGATCCGGATACAGGAACACAGGTCAGGGACACTTGGAGCCAAAACACCAAGACAAGGAGGAAGAGCATAGGCAGGGATTAAATACACTTCATTCAAAAAAGCATCAGGTCATGCCTGATTCCCATGAACTTCTGGCTGCTGGGGGACATCCGCTGGCACTGGTTATCTGACCCAGGTCCCCTAGTGCACCTGGAGTTGTGACAATCTCATCTGGGTCATGGAAAGGCACAAATAGTACTCTGCCACTCCCCTGGAGGTAATGAAGTCAAGTTTAGCTACCATTTATGAAGGGTATGTCCAGACCACCAGGCTTTGGCGTCATTGGAGCAACATACTGCAAGAGGGACCCAACCAAGGTGACTGTAAAAAGAATCTCAGGCCAAACAGGTAACCCATATAAGGTACATGAAGACTCAGAGGTTTCAGACCCAACAGCAGACGAAATCCTGCCCTTAGCATGTCCTACCCTTAGCTCATTGACCATCCACCACCTCAAGCATGGCTTGAATCAGCTACAAAATTGGGGTCTATCCCAACCCCCAGATTCTACTCCCTCTAATGCTGTGTTCCCACAACACATCTTGGATACATGGCACAACGCAATTAATACCTAGTCTTTATCATACCATTAGATCAGCATTGGCTTTGTAGCATAAACAATTATCTACATAGTTTCTCTGTGCTGGATTCTGATGTTCAAACCAGTTGAAGTTTGATGAATTTGTTCTCACTGTTCTTTTTTGATATTCCCCTCTTCCCTGGAATATAGGTGTGCTATGCATACAAGATTGTATATTTGTTCTTTCCTACTCTACCTATTCCCTTCCCCCTCTTCCCCCTCTTTTAGGCTGGTATGAGTCGTATCCTCTAAGTGACCTATTACAACATATTATTTGGTATTCTAACTCTCACATTGCCAGTAGTCAACACCTGATGCATTTACACTCACTTGTGTATTACTATGTCACTTAAAGTTCTATCATTAAATGCCAATGGACTCAATAGCCCCTTTAAAAGATTACTCTTGTGGAAAGTGGCTCTCTCTGCCAAGTGTGATGTAATATGCATCCAAGACACATTTTGCTGCCTTTAAAGTATCCAAAACGCTCCCATCCGAAGCTACCTCACATCTTTTTTGCCAATGCCAACACCAAGCGGGAAGGAGTTATTTCTATTCGGAACTGAGCCTACTTCTACATTCTTTAGATGCTGACCCCAACAGCCAGTTTCTCATCATCACGTGACAATCAAAATGACTGTGTGACTCTATAATTTTATTTGTAGGTTTATTTTAACAGTGAGAGACAGAATAACAACAAAAAAAATCCAGAAAAAAAGCATTTAAAAAAAGTTATAAATTTATTTGCATTTTAATGAGTGAAAATAGTATTTGACCGCTTCGCAAAACATGACTTAGTACTTGGCGGCAAACCCTTGTTGCCAATCACAGAGCAGAGGTGAGATGTTTCTTGTAGTTGGCCACAAGGTTTGCACACATCTCAGGAGGGATATTGTCCCACTCCTCTTTGCAGATCCTCTCCAAGTCATTAAGGTTTCGAGGCTGATGTTTGGTAACTCGAACCTTCAGCTCCCTCCACACATATATTCTATGGGATTAAGGTCTGGAGACTGGCTAGGCCACTTCAGGACCTTAATGTGCTTCTTCCTGAGCCACTTCTTTGTTGCCTTGGCCATGTGTTTTGGGTCATTTTCATGCTAGAATACCCATCCACAACCCATTTTCAATGCCCTGGCTGAGGGAAGGAGGTTCTCACCCAAGATTTGATGGTACATCGTCCCTTTGATGCAGTGAAGTTGTCCTGTCCCCTTAGCAGAAAAACATTACCAAAGCATAATGTTTCCACCTCCATGTATGACGGTGGGGATGGTGTGCTTGGGGTCATAGGCAGCATTCCCCCTCCTCCAAACACAGCGAGTTGAGTTGATGTCAAAGAGCTTTATTTTTTTTCTCATCTGACCACAACACTTTCACCCATTTCTCCTCTGAATCCTTCAGACGTGCATTAACAAACTTCAAACAGGCCTGCACATGTGCTTTCTTAAGCAGGGGGACCTTGTGGACGCTGAAGGATTTCAGTCCTTCACGGCGTAGTGTGTTACTAATTGTTTTCTTGGTGATTTTGGTCCCAGCTGCCTTGAGATCATTGACAAGATTCTCCTGTGTAGTTCTTGGCTGATTCTTCAACGTTCTCATGATCATTGAAACTCCAAAGTCCCAGACAGAGAGAGATTGACAGTCAATTTGTGTTTCTTCAATTTGCGAATAATCGCACCAACTGTTGTCACCCTCTCACCAATCTGCTTGGTGATGGTCTTGTAGCCCATTCTGGCCTTGGGTAGGTCTGCAATCCTTGGACAGCTCTTTGGTCTTGGCTATGGTGGAGAGATTGGAATCTGATTGATTCATTGATTGCTTCTGTGGACAGGAGTCTTTTATACCGGTAACAAGCTGAGATTAGGAGTACTCCCTTTAAGAGAGTGCTCCTAATCTCAGCTTGATACCTGTATAGAAGACACCTGGGAGACAAAAATCTTGCTGACTGATAGGGGATCAAATATATTAGTATTACACTCATTAAAATGCAAATGAATCTAAAACTTTTTGGAAATGCGGTTTTCTGGATATTTTTGTTGTTATTCTGTTTCACTGTTAAAATAAACCTACCATTAAAATTATAGACTGATCATTTCTTTGTCAGTGGGAAAATGTACAAAATCAGTAGGAGATCAAATACTTTTTTCCCCTCACTGTATATGCCCTCAACACCCACCAGAAATCTTTTTTTTCGATCTCTTCTCTCTAGACTCAAACCTTACAAAGCCAACCCCATAGTAATCTGCGGGGACTTTAACAAAGTCCTTGATCCCTCAATGATTCCACCAGCCTTACTCGTAGATCATCCTCTTCTCTCCACTCCCTTATTTCCCAAGAGGATTTCTTTGATCCATGGAGGTGTATTCATGGCAACAAGAGAGACTTTACCTTCTACTCTCCTTTCCACAAAGTATACTTAAGAATCGATTTCTTCCTGGTAGATAAACTCAACTTCTATTGGATGGATCACCTGGTCCCACCATGCCCCTATAACTCTGGAACTTTCTATTTCTGCCAGTAGCGGCTCTCCATTCCCATGGAGACTCAATTCTCCTCTCCTTACCAAACCTGACTACCAAAAACAAATTGATTCTGCCCTTGACAATTTCTTCATGACCAACTCTGGTTCAGTCTCTGACCACACGATAGTTTGGAACAGCCACAAACCCTTCATTAGAGGCATATTTATCAAAATTGCAGCCCAGGAGAAATGCCAACAGATGCACTCCAATAACCAACTAACCTCCCAAAAACATCTTTTAAGCCTCGTACACACGGCCGATTTTCTCGTCATAAAAAACACGTCGTTTTTTTCGACGAGATTCTTGTTAACCTTGGCGATTTTCTCGTCAAGCTTTCCATGCGTACACACTGACATTTCCCAAATTCCTCGTTGTTCTCCGTGGTCACGTCCAGCACGTACGACGGCACTATAAAAGGGAAGATCTATTTCCCTGGCGCCACCCCTTGGGCTGCTTTTGCTGATCTCGTGTTACCGCGTGTGAAGTAAAAGTTTGGGAAGAGACGATTCGCGCTTTTCAGTCTTCGTGCTTTTCAGTTCGTTTTCTGCGGTTCAGTTTGTGCTTGTGGGTTCATATCTTGTCTTTCAGGGTGTCTAGGCAGGTCGTATCTGTTTTACAGTGCGTTCTTGCCCGTTCGTTTCTGATTTTCAGTTCGTTATTCATAGGCCTTGCTGTTCTAAAGTGCGTTCTGTTCTGTACGTTCTGATAAGACAACCGTTTCCTAGCCATGTCGCCTGTACGTTCTCGTCATCGAGTTCGTGCTGTGCATGCGCTTGGTGTTGGTCTGCTTGTTTTGGACCAAGACCAGTCCATGAACGGTGTGAGGAGGAGTTCATGGACCAAGAATTGGTTGCTCCAGAGGGACCAATTCTGCCATATGCCTCTGCTGCGGGAGATCGTCGAGAATAATCCTGAGGACTACAGGAATTTTCTGCGGATGTCTGACCCCGTTTTTCAGCATCTGTTGGCTTTGGTGTCCCCCTATATTACCAGGAAGGACACCGTTATGCGGGAAGCCATCAGTGCTGAGCAGAGGCTCATCGCCACCTTACGTTACCTGGCGACAGGGAGAAGTCTGCAGGACTTGAAGTTCACGACAGGCATCTCCCCCCAGGCTCTGGGCCTCATAATCCCAGACACCTGTTCTGCCATTATACAAGTCCTGCAGGAGGACTATATTAGGGTAAGTTTTCTCCATTAACATCACATTTTATGTATTTCATGTATGCTAATGTATTGTATTTCTTTCATCCTTCCCTAATTACCATGATTGTAATATGCTGAGAATGTCCCCTTTGTCCTCATGCATGCTGGAAGCTTTTAAATGCCCCTTTTTTCTCCTCCATGCATATTTCCCTTCACTAACCTTTCCAGCAGGGGCGTCTGTTGCTCCAAATGTTTGGGGGTCCAACCCCAATTTTAGGAACTAAACTTCCTCCTTTTTAGTGACTGTGCCTATTAAACGCCACCAGTTGCCCCTTCCAATGCAGCCATTTTGTCCCCTCCAATGCAGCCATTTTGTCCCCTCCAATGCAGCCATTTTGTTCTCTCCAATGCAGCCATTTTGTCCCCAGCCCTGCACTTACCTTCTTCTGGTCAGCGCCATCCTTCTTCTGTCCTTGATGTCTTTTCCTGCCCTCGATGTTGCATCAGCCAATCATGTAACCGTAAAACAGACTTGGTGAACATGATTGGCAGAGCAGCCTGTCAGTGTTTACCCAAGGAATGCCCCCCCCTGCGTCCCCTATTTTACTTTTATCAAGCCAATTGCATCCTTCAGGCTGGATTTTGCAAGCCTATTTGCCCCCCTGTTTCTGATATGCAATTTTCACCCCCTAAATGCCGCAGTTATTCATATGGCCGTCGCTCAACAGGGGGCCATCCACCTGAATAGTGGGCGGCATTGACAATACATAGGTTCATGCAAGGCATGAACCTATGTATTGTTCTGAGTGACGGGCACAGGTGAGAGGGGGCAGTGCTCCAGCGCCCACTCTGGACGCACCGCCACTGCAATGCTATCCTGTGGCCAAACACATCTACCCCCCCCCCCAAATTTTGTTAGAATGGACCATCACAGGGGGTGATGAATATGAAACATGAGCCTTCCATTATACTTATTAAAAACACCTTAAACTGAGATTTTTATTGATGTTGGCCTCTAATGTATTTTCTTATAATCTACTTGCAATGTTCTATTTAAAATTTGTAATTTTTTTCATCTTGTTTGACTCCCCAGCTTCCTTCTACGCCACAGGAATGGCAGACTGTGGCATCGGAGTTTGCCATGCGGTGGGACTTCCCCAACTGCGGTGGTGCCATAGACGGGAAGCACGTCCGCATCGTGCCGCCACCCCGTTCTGGGTCCTACTACTTCAATTACAAGGGGTTTCATAGCATTGTGCTGATGGCGGTGGTGTCAGCACGGTATGAATTCCTCTATGATGATGTAGGGAAGAATGGCCGGATGTCCGATGGGGGATCCTTCATCCAGACGGAGTTTGCCCTCCGTCTCCAGAGTGACGACCTTGCATTGCCACCGGATGCAGGGAATGTTGAAGGACTCCCCTTTGTTTTTTTGGCTGATGAAGCCTTCGGACTTGGACCGCACCTCATGAGGCCATTTCCACAGAGGACCCTGACCCCAGAGAAGAGGGTATTCAATTACCGGCTGGCCAGGGGCCGAAGAGTCGTTGAAAATGCCTTCGGCATAATGGCCAGCCGGTTCCGCCTTTTTATGACTCCCATCCACTTGGCGGAGTACAAGATAAACTATGTCGTTTTATGCTGCTGTGTGCTCCATAATTTTCTGTGCCGAAAATCAAGTACTTATATGGCCTCAGTATTGCCTGAGGCTGGACTTTCCCATGCCAATCCCCTGCCGGGCCTCGAATCTGCCCGTCCTGGCTTGCCCCCCCAAAATGCCCGTGAGGTTCGGGAGAAATATATGGACTATTTCACGGGTAGGGGGGCAATTCCTATGCCAGGCCATGACTAAAGAATTGTGCATAAAAAACTCATTAAAATTCTTTTTTAATCTGGTAACTTTGTTTGTTTCCTGTCTCCTAGTTTGTCTTAGTGCATTTGTAGTGGCAATTGTTTTTTCCTTTAGTAAATAACAACCATTTCACTATGCAACCCAAAAAAATACACAAATAAGGTTAGAGCGTATTTGAAAAAGAAGCTACACTTTGTTGGTGTTCAAATATTTTACTCTGTGCACATTCACACACATGGTAAAAAAAAAATTTTGTCGTTTTTTGGGCTGGCCACAAACCGGCAATTGTTTTCTTATGAAAATACAAAACCATTAGTTGCATTCTAAAAAGTACAACATTGGATACCTCTGAGCAATATGAGACATTCACTTACACAAACTATGTCTCTATGTGCCCATCCTAATATGGGGTATTGGCACCCCTTGCCCAGCCAAAAATTGAATATGCACACATTTTGAAGTAATTTCCAATAGGGATTTTAGACTCCTGATCCCTATTGACAACATGTGCCATCTGCCATCAGGGGTGATCAATGGACGTGTTTTGTGGGTGCAACCCCTTCCTCAGTTCACCTACTTTAGATACGAGAAAGGGGTTACACCCCCAAAAGCCGTACATGGATATCCCCTGATGGCAGATGGCACATGTTGACACACTGTGTGCATATTAAATTTTTGGCTGGTTTGATTGTCAAAAATACATTAAAAGGGTGAATAACAAACTGAAAACAAAAATGGGGGTTTTGAGGCTCTGGGGTCCCATGGATGCACAAATGGCAGCAGGTTCTCCAGCGCTGCCTTCTCTTTTTTTTTTTTAAAACATGAATAAATGTTATTTTTGTTTAAGTTCATACTTGACTATGTTTATTTTTACAATTTTTTAATTTAGCTTTGGAGTAAGCAGATACATTTGACAGACCAAAAAAAGGAACAGATAACAACCCCCCAAAAAAACAATAAAATAATAATGTAAAAAATATAGGGTGTAAAATTTACAATAAAAAAAAAACAAATATACAATGGGAGATCACTAGCAAAACATTGCCAAATTAAAATTAAAATCTGTTAGAAAAATCTAAAACAGTAAAATATTCCGAAGATCTTGCACGATATAATACACCTAAATCTTCTTAAGAGCAGCATGAAAAAGGTTAAAAAACATAGTCATAACTCTGTGTGAATATCAGCAGCAAAAGAAGTTCATTCGTTTTGATTAATGTAACATTCTAAAGAAGATTTCAATGCACAACATTTAAACGATGCAATAATTTAGAGCGTGACGAATGTGCTATCTCCATTACGAAGGCTTGATTTAGCTGAAGATGCGCTCCCGTCTCATACTTGATTCTGAGCATGCGCGCTTTTGGAAGAGTCGTAAAAGCATACACACGAACCATTTTCTCATCACAAAACAGGCCGATGAGAAACACGACGAGGAAATCTTGAATCCTGACGAGAAAATAGAGAGCAGGTTCTCTATTTTCTCGTCGAGATTCACAGCAGTTTTCTCGTCGTAAAACCATACACACGAACGGTTTTCTCGACAAGAAAGCTCTCGCGGCACTTTTCTTGCCGGTTTTGGACGAGAAACTCGGTCGTGTGTACGAGGCTTTAGATTTAGATCTTTTACATCTTTTAGAGGGTGGTCAACCATATCAAAAGCAGCCGAAAGGTCCAGAAGTAGGAGTACAGAATAGTGTCTATTGGTTTTTGCTGTTAGTAAGTCATTTGTAAGTTTTAAAAGAGCAGTTTCTATGGAGTTTTGAGGGCGAAATCCAGACTGAAGGGGATTTAAGAAGGTTACTCTTAATGAGGTGGTCACACCTCGTTGGTTGTAGACCAGGCATTCAAGGAGTTTAGTGGAAAAGGGGAGCAAGGAGATAGATTGTAGATTGTAGTGTAGATTGTAAAGATTGGTAGGGTCCTTCCTTTGAACCTTATACATTATTTGCTGGGTCTCCATTTCCTAGGGCTAAAGGGAGGTTGATGTCCTTTATATTGCTGGTGGCTAAACGGTTATCCCCAGACATTGGTTATCTACCTCACCCCCTACGTTTACACAACTTTTAGCTACCTTGGCAGATATACGCAGGATGGAACATCTGACTGCATTAATAGATGGTACACTACAAGAATTTTCTAAAATATGGCAGGTGTGGGATGATTCTGAATATTGCTCTGAGGCACGCAGCTCGATACAGTAGGTTAGTAGACTTCATGCAATTCATTTTTTGGCTTTAGTGATGATGACAGTTGTGTATATTACTGTCTTTTGTGCAAATCCTTTTCTTTTTTCTACATGATTGTATGTGTAGTAATTGGCATAGCATGAAGACCCCATTATCTGATATGGGGGTCATATATTTCAGCTTGAACCACTGGTTAAAGGAATTACCTAGTTTGGTTAAGTATTTTTGCATACACTGGCAAATTCTGCAAAAGCATGCATATTGCAAGAGCAGCATGCTTTGCAGATGTGCTATTTCTATATGGAGTCCTTGAGGTGTTAGAATGTCTCAGGCCACTTTCCTGTGTACTGTCACAGTCATATGGTGTGGCTACTAATAACAAAACTATGTCAGCCATCTTTCAAGGGGCAACCTTATGTTCAGCCACCTTGAGAGGGGCCATGTGTATAATGGTATAATGATATGGAAATGTACACCCATGTATTAACCATGTCCCCTTCCCTATCTGTGATTGGATGATTGTCTCCACTATAAATGCTCTGTCCCCGCCTTTTATTAAACAGATAACATTTGGATACAACCACTGCCTCGTCTTTTTCCTGTGTCCAATTAGAAATGATCTCTTCAGTACTGAACGGGTCTTGTAAGTGTGGTAATTGCTGTGATTAGCCCCAGCGTGGTTTGTCAGGTACTTCAGGTACCATTTGTATTCCCTTCAGTATGGTGTGATATATTCGCATAATTGAATCCAAACCGAGATATAAATCAATGTTGGTTCATACCATACCTTTGATACTTATCTTTTTCTTGTTTCTATGACAGTGTATATTTGAAATGTCTAAAATGTTCAATTTTCTATATTCTTTTGTAAACTCTGCAAAAATTCTATAGACAATAATAAAAAAAAGATTGGTAAGGGTTCAAGGATGGCTTTTTGAGTATGGGGGTGACCAGTGCATGTTTTAGAACATTGGGAAAGATGCCAGAAGAGGGGGAGAGATTGAAGATGTATGTGGGTTAGAGAGTGTAGGATAGAGTCAGTGGGTTATTGCAGTATTTGAGAGGGAATAGGGGCCAGGGTACAGGTGGCTAGGTGGGCATTAGAAATTAGTGCAGTAACTTTGTCTATAGTAGCAGGTTTGAATAAGGGGAGTGTTAATTGTACCTGTTGACATGGGGTGTTAAGTGGGGGAGATACCTGTAGAGTGGAGATTTCATCAAAAATTGAATCAATCATATTTTTCAAGTGACTATCAATCTCCTGGGCAGTGAGTGAGTTAGTGGGTGGAGGCAGTGGAGGAGGAAGTAGAGAGTTAAAGGTAGAGAAGAGTTAACAGGGACTGGGTGAGAAGGTGTTAATGAGAGTGATAAAATAGGTCTGCTTGGCAGTGTGGAGGCAAGAATTTTATTTTTGGAGGGCAGATTTGTATTCGTACACACGACCGAGTTTTTCGTCGTTAAAAACACGTCGTTTTTCTCGACGAGATTCTTGTCAAGCTTGACGAGATTCTTGTCAAGCTTTCCTTGCATACACACAGTCAATCCCAAATCTCGTTGTTGTTCTGCGCGGTCACGTCCAGCACGTACGACGGCAGTATAAAGGGGAAGATTGTTTTCAATGGCGCCACTCCTTGGGCTGCTTTTGCTGATCTCGTGTTACCGCGTGTGAAGTAAAAGTTTGGGAAGAGACGATTCGCGCTTTTCAGTCTTCGTGCTTTCAGTTCGTTTTCTGCGGTTCAGTTTGTGCTTGTGGGTTCGTATATTGTCTTTCAGGGCGTGTAGGCAGGTCGTATCTGTTTTACAGTGCGTTCTTGCCCGTTCGTTTCTGAATTTCAGTTCGTTCTTCATAGGCCTTGCTGTTCTAAAGTGCGCTCTGTTTAGTACGTTCTGATCAGACGACCATTTCCTAGCCATGTCGTGGGTACGTTCTCGTTGTCGAGTTCGTGCTGTGTGGGCGCTTGGTGTTGGTCTGCTTGTCTTGGACCAAGACGAGTCCATGAACGGGGTGAGGAGGAGTTCATGGACCAAGAATTGGTTGCTCCAGCGGGACCAATTCTGACATATGCCTCTGCTGTGGGAGATCGTGGAGAATAATCCTGAGGACTACAGGAATTTTCTGCGGATGTCTGACCCCATTTTTCAGCATCTGTTGGCTTTGGTGTCCCCCTATATTACCAGGCAGGACACAGTTATGCGGGAAGCCATCAGTGCTGAGCAGAGGCTCATCGCCACCTTATGTTACCTGGCGACAGGGAGAAGTCTGCACGACAGGCATCTCCCCCCAGGCTCTTGGCCTCATAATCCCAGACACCTGTTCTGCCATTATACAAGTCCTGCAGGAGGACTATATGAGGGTAAGTTTTCTCCTTTAACATCACATTTTATGTATTTCATGTATGCTAATGTATTGTATTTCTTTCATCCTTCCCAAATTACCATGATTGTAATATGCTGAGAATGTCCCCTTTGTCCTCATGCATGCTGTAAGCTTTTAAATGCCCCTTTTTTTTCCTCCATGCATATTTCCCTTCACTAACCTCTCCAGCAGTGGCGGTTGGTGCTCAAAATGTTTGGGGGGCCACCCAAATAATTTAATAATTTAAAAACTACCATTTCCGCGACTGTGCCTATTTAACGCCACCAGTTTGTCCCCTCAAATGCAGCCAGTTTGTCCCCTCAAATGCAGCCAGTTTGTCCCCTCAAATGCAGCCAGTTTGTCCCCCAGCCCTGCACTTACCTTCCTCTGGTCAGCGCCGTCCTTCTTCTCTCCTCGATGTCTTCTCCTGCCCTCGATGTTGCATCAGCCAATCAGGTTACCGGTAAACAGACTCAGTGAACATGATTGGCAGAGGAGCCTGTCAGTGTTTAACCAAGGAACGCACCCCCCTGCGTCCCCTGATTAACTTTTTGGAAGCCAATTACAGCCCTCAGTCGCTGGCTCTGATAGGCACTTCCCTTAAAAACTCTGACGCTGTTATTCAGATGTCCGCCGCTCAACAGGGGGCCATCCACCTGAATAGTGTGCGGCATCGACAATACATAGGTTCATGCAAGGCATGAACCTATGTATTGTTCTGAGTCCTGCTACTATGAACGCACTGCCACTGCAATGCTATCCTGGGCCCAAACACACCTAGCCGAGTCACTTCCCAATGTATTTCTGCAGCTCCATTGTAGTGCTTTACCCCGATTCCCATCCTAAAATTTCGCAATAAATGTTAGTTCTCCTTATTTTTGGCCATTCCCAAACTCATCTAGCCCCCCCCCCAAATATTTTTAGAATGGACCATCAGAGGGGGTGCTGAATATGATACTTGAGCCTTCGCTTTGATTTTGGAAAAACACATTAAACAGAAACTTAGAATCATGTTGGGCTAGAATGTATTTTAGTAGAATCTGCTTGCAATGTTATGTGCAAAAGTAATAATATTTATTTTTCTGGTTTGACTCCACAGCTTCCTTCCACGCCACAGGAATGGCAGACTGTGGCATCGGAGTTTGCCTTGCGGTGGGACTTCCCCAACTGCGGTGGAGCCATCGACAGGAAGCACGTCCGCATCGTGCCGCCACCCCGTTCTGGGTCCTACTTTTTCAACTACAAGGGGTTTCATAGCATTGTGCTGATGGCGGTGGTGTCAGCACGGTATGAATTCCTCTATGTGGATGTGGGGAAGAATGGCCGGATGTCCGATGGGGGATCCTTCAGCCAGACGGAGTTTGCCCTCCATCTCCAGAGTGACGACCTTGCATTGCCACCGGATACAGGGAATGTTGAAGGACTCCCCTTTGTGTTTTTGGCTGATGAAGCCTTCGGACTGGGACCGCATCTCATGAGGCCATTTCCCCTAAGGACCCTCACCCCGGAGAAGAGGGTGCTCAACTACCGGCTGGCCAGGGCCCGAAGAGTCGTGGAGAATGCCTTCGGGATAATAGCCAGCCGGTTCCACCTTTTCATGACTCCAATTCACTTGGCGGAGTACAAAATTAACTACATTGTTTTTTGTTGCCGTGTGCTACATAACTTTCTTATCCGGAAGTCCCAAAATTATATTGCCTCAATAGTGCCTGATGCAGGACTTCAAACTGGCAATACCCTGCCAGGCCTAGAAACTGGCCGTCCTGGCTTGCCCCCCCAAAATGCCCGTGAGGTTCGCCAGAAATATCTAGAATATTTCACGGGTAGGGGGGCAATTCCTATGCCAGGCCATGTCTGACTTTTTCTAGAGAAAGTACAAAATAAAAATCTGGTTTAATCTGTATTTTGTTTTTGTTTTTTTCTGTCTCCTAGTTTGTCTTAGTGCATTTGTAGTGCCAAGTGTATTTTCCTTTAGTAAATAACAACCATTTCACTAGTAACACCAAAAATATACACAAATAAGTTTATAGTGTATTTGAAAAGAAGCTACACTTTGTGGTTGTTCAAACATTTTACTCTGTGCACATTTACACACATGGTAAATAGAACATTATTTTACAGAAACAGGCCTTTTTTTTTGGTAAAAAAATACAAAACCATCAGTAGCATCCAACAAACTACAACATTGTATACCTCTTGGCAATATGAGACATTCAATTTCACCAAAAATGTCTCTATCTGCCCGTCATAATATGAGGTATTGGCACCCCTGACCAAGCCAAAATTTGAAGATGCACACAATTTAGAGTCATTTTAAAATGCTATCTGCCATCAGGGGTGATCAATGGACGTGTTTTGGGGGTGCAACCCCTTCTTCATTTCACCTACTTGGGATGCGAGGAAGGGGTTGCACCCCCAAAACTTGTACATGGATATCCCCTGATGGCAGATGGCACATGTTGACACACTGTGTGCATCTTCAAATTTTGGCTTGATTGATTGTCAAAAAGCGTAATAAAATTGGGGGAATAACAATATCAAAAAATAAAATGGGGTGTTTTGTGCCTTATTCAATTCACCCCAAAACATCTAGGATGTCCTTAAAGGTTTGATCCATCACATTAATTCTTTGCTTAATTCTGTCCAGTTCTGTACTACATTCCATCACTTGCTGGATGATTCGTAGGGCACTGTCAGCAGAGAAATGCGTACTTTCTTTCACCCCAACATTTTCATCCCCTATAAAAAAAAATACAAAAGGTATTATAACTCTGCAGGCTCACATCTCTTACCTGAAGCTGTGGTGACAGATACTGACCTGTTGTGGTGACCAGTTCCACCACGTCATCCACTTCTCCTTCCTCCACTTCTCCTTCCTCCACCTCTTCAACTTCCTCAACATCCTCAGGTTGGGGTTCTTGGTGAGGTTGAGGTTGTTTAGAAGGTGTGGGGTTCCTGTGCTCCCTGGAGTGGTGTCCTCCCAGTCTTCTCTCCCCTATGAGAATCAAACAAAAGGTATACTTAGCACACAGATATTTTCTTTAAAATAAATGAACATGATACATTGCTTGCGATTGGGGTACAAGTGTCTGTTTGGAGGAATTTCAAGATGAAGACTTTTTTTTGCCCAAAAATATTCTTGACTATTCACCTTTTGATGACATTTTTTACACATGGAGGCACCCCAAAAATACACTGATGCACCTGTGTGGGGCACCCTAAAAAGGTGGTTCTGGTGGCCCACACTATAGTGCTCAAGAGTCCAGATGTGGAAACAGCTGCTGAGTGTCCTCTCCTTTACATTGATTACAGTTTGCATTTCATTCTCTTTCCAAACACATCATCTAGCCAACAATGTACTAACATTTATGGAATAAAAACAGTCATCTCTGTAAATTATTGGCACCCTGTAAAATCGCTAAACATCGTATATAGTGGGCGAACGATGTGTCTGTAACGACTGATTACTGAGCCAAACCAAGTCCTAACGATGAAATTTTGGAAGGTACAATAGTCAAATGCAACAACATGAAGCAACATGCAAGTTCTGAAATACAATAATAGGAATACAGGAGAAGTACTTACTTTTTTCTAGCATTCTCTTAATGCCCCTTAACTGCTCCGGCTCCCTCAGTTTGAGGTCAGACCACCTCTTTCTAAGCTGCTCCTTTGATCGTTTCACCCCGAAATTCTTCTTCAGACTTTTCACTACTTTCTTCATTATTTTGTGTATACGGCCCATGCTTTGCGTCATAATCCGACTTTAGCAATATGTCCACCATCTCCGCCATCTCCGCGTAAGACATATTCGATGCCTTGAATCTCCTCCTTGATCGTGACGTTTCACGGTCTGGGCTGGTCTCCTCCTCATTATTTGAAGAATTAGCAGACACCTCTTGTGACTCCGCCATATCTGTCTGCGCGCCGAAAGAGAAGGGGCAGGGAAAAGTTGATACTTTGAACGTCATGGGCAGGCGACGTGTGCAGAGCGACGTGTGCTGTGTTTCACGCATGCGTGGTGTATATAAAGCAAACACACATGTGACGATACTACGTTCGGTGTGCGGAGAGAGGAGGAAAAGTGACGGACGTGAGAACGAAGGTATGTGATTTTTTGACTTTGTGAAATCGGCGGCCTATAATGCCTAGAGATTGTTGGAGGATATATATGGGGAATCTGATTTACAGGAGGTTAGACTGTGTGACTGACATTCCTTTTTTTGTCTTCTTTTTTGGCTTGCAGAAACAAAATGAATGCTTTTATCAGCGACCGTGAATTCCTGGCAGAATTTATAGACCGGGTAAGGGAGCTGCCCGCTCTGTGGGAGACCAAAAACCCCAGTCACAGAAAGAAAGGTGTAAGGAAAGCAGCGCTGGAGACCCTGCTCCCATTTGTGAAGACCAAGCTACCCACAGCAACCACAAAACAGGTGGACAGTAAAATTGGGAGCTTGAGAGGCACATACAGGACTGAGCGCTTTAGGGTCCTGGCTTCTCAGAGGTCAGGAGCAGCAGCAGCTGATGTATATGTCCCGAATTTGTGGTACTATAGCAGGATGTCCTTTCTGAATGACCACCTTGAGGCAAGGCCATCACTGTCCAGTCTTCCCCCCAGACTTCCCTGCAGCCAACCTGAGCCTTCTCTGGAGCAAGAGGAGGCAGCCATCCTGGAAGAACCTGATTTAGACATCTGGAGCCAGGTATAGTATTTTCATTAAATGTCTTGTGAGGAAATTAATGCATGAAAAAGAAGATAATATGTAAATCCACCCAAAAATTGGGAGCAAAAAGTGATCTCAATATCAATAGACAGTAGTGGGCCCAAAATTGGCGGAGAAGAATGAAAACTGATGGGGTCATAATAATAGTCTTTTCTATTGATTTACATTCAATTAGCAACAGTTAGGAGCTATAATTTGTGTGAAAATGATGAGCCACAAACTAAAACTATGTCCCTTTTTCATACACAGGATGACATCAGCCAGGAGGAGGGTCTGGAAAATGTCAGGCAGGAGGAGGCAGGGCCCACTGTGAGCCAGGAGGAGGCAGGGCCCACTGTGAGCCAGGAGGAGGCAGGGCCCAGTGGCACACAGGAGGTGGCAGGGCCCAGTGGCACACAGGAGGTGGCTGGGCCAAGTAGCAGGGCCAGATCGCAGGTGCCTCCCATCCGCCTTCCAAAAAGATCAAGGAGGGACAGGAGCACAAGCGAGGCAGCAATGGCCCTTATTAGAGAGGCACATTCCACCCTCCAGGAGCCCACATCCCCTGAAGAGGTCATTGCCGGCCTAGTTGAGGCCAAGTTCAAGGTGATGAGCATGGAGCAACGCCTCCTATGCGAGCCCCTGCTCATCACCTTGCTGAAAAAGGGGGTGATGGAGAGAATTACCCCCAATACGGCCATATGTGAGGTCGCCCAGCTATCCCAACCTCAACCTCCTCCTCCTCCTCCTCCTCCACCTTCTTCTTCTCCTCCACCTCCTTCTCCTCCTCCTGACACGAGTACACCTCCAGTGGCACAGCCTCCAGCCACACGCAGAAGGAAGGCTGCAGGGAAGGCTTCAGGGAAGGCTGCAGGGAAGGCTGCAAAGAAGACCAGGAAGTGATGGCCTTGCTTCAATGTGGTCTGACAGAAGGCAGCCTGTTGTAGTACCACAGACTTGGGACATGTATATCACCTGCTGCTGTTCCTGACCTCTGGGAGTCCAGGATCAGATTGTGCTCACAACTGTTGTGCTTCTCAAGCTCCCAGTTTTATGGGCCACACAGGGTTGATGTGTGCTCTGGGGTCCCATGGATGCACAAATGGCAGCAGGTTCTCCAGCGCTGCCTTCTATTTATTTTGTTAGATACATGAATAAATGGTTTTTATTTTTACAGTTAATACTTGACTATGTGTTTTTATAATAATTATAAATTTAGCTTTGGAGTAGGCAGATACATTTTAACAAATAAAATAAAAGGGACAGATAACACAAAAAAATCTCCTTGAAGGTCTAAAAAAATAAAAATAAATAAGGGGTAAACTTGACACAACAAAAATAATAAATAAAATCATGGAGATCACTATAAAATAAAGAAGCATTTAAAATGAAGATCTGAATTCAAAATTAAAATAATATAATTATTAATTATTAAGGAGATCTTGCTCGATATAATACAGCTAAATATTCATGAGATCAGCATGAAAAAGGTTTAAAATAGTTAGTCAGAACTCTGTGTGAATATCAGCAAGTTCTTTATTTTTCATTATTGTAACATTCTAAAGAAAATTTCAATGCGCAACATTTAAACGATGCAATAATTTACACGAATGTGCTATCTCCATTACGAAGGCTTGTTTTACCAGAAGAAGCGCTCCCGTCTCATACTTGATTCTGAGCATGTGCGCTTTTTGAAGACTCGTAAAAGCATACACACAAACGTTTTTCTCGTCGCAAAACAGGCCGACGAGAAACACGACGAGAAAATCGAGAATCCTGATGAGAAAAAAGAGAGCAGGTTCTCTATTTTTCTCGTCGAGATTCACGGCAGTTTTCTCGACGAAAAACCATACACACGAACGGTTTTCTCGACAAGAAAGCTCTCTCGGCAGTTTTCTTGTAGTTTTTGGACGAGAAAATCGGTTGTGTGTACGAGGCTTAAGTCTTATGCCAAAGATGCTCAAGAGCACGGCAAATGTTTTGAGATTTCTGGTGTCAACTGTTTGCCAGGGTTGTAGGGGTCGAGGCCTGATTCTGTGTGTAGTGAGGTGGGTGAGCTTGTGCAGGGTGGAGAACAAGGATTTATTGTAGACAGAAGTAGTTAGATTTGGGCAGGACAGGGGTTAGATTTTGTCATAGAGGTGTTCAGTAGCAGTATAGAGAAGAGAAGAAGAGAAGGGTTGAAGTGGCGAAAGTTTCTACGGGTGATGGATAGGCAATTGGAGGGAAAGGTGGTGGAAGACAGGGAGAGAGAGAAACTAATAAGGTGGTGATCAGAGAGAGGAAAAGGATTGATGGATAGGTTGCATGGAGCACATAGGTAGGAGAACACAAGGTCAAGAGTGTTGCCTTAAGAGTGAGTAGAAGCATGTACCCATTGCTTTAGGTCAAATTAGAAGGTTAGACTAAGAAGTTTAGAAGTAGCAGGAGTGTTTGTATTAACAGGGATGTTGAAGTCGCTGAGAAGGATTGTGGGAAATTCAGAAGAGAGAAAGTAGGGTAGCCAGGCAGAAAAGTCATCAAGGAAAGTTGATAATGGTCCAGGGGGCCGGTAGATCACAGCAATTCTTAAAAAAGTTGGAGAGAATAGACGTATACAGTGAGCTTCAAATGATGAGAGGGACAATAGGGAGGAGAGTATTATAGACTGCGGTTCCTGTCCTCAATAATTCTTAGAATCCATTATTTTAACTGAACCCAAACCAGGTAAGCCTTCCGATAACCCTGCTAACTTCCACCCCATCTCACTCCTTAATTCAGACACCAAACTATATGCAAAGATCTTGGCTTAGGCATAGATTCAGGGCCCTATAAATCTCACGCTCTACTAACCCACTTCTTCATAGCTGCTAGACTATCCATTGTTCGAAATTGGAAATGACCAACTGCACCTTCCATCCCTTAATGAACATGCTCAACTTGAATATGCTTTGCCAGAGCACACTTATTGCAAGACAATGGCATTACTGGTTGAGTTACCCTCTTTGTACCGTACCACTTTAAAACCAGAATTCCACCACCTCATGGTGCTCACATCAGCCCTCACTGCCCCATAGAATCTATGTCTTTCCCCGATCTGAGCATTATTCAGACTTTTGGTTTATTTTCTATTGTATACTGATGTTTCACTAACTGATCTGATATATACAAAATGCATAAATCTTGACCTTGATTTGTTATACTCAATTGTAGACGAACAATGCACAAGATTACCTTAGCTACACTTTATCCAGATATCACCTAATATCATACCAGTCTCCCTCTGTCTCTTCTCACTCTTCCCCTTCCCAACTCTACCCTTTCCCTTTTTTCCTCTACTCTCTCCTTCCTTTGTATAATTGCATCGTGGCTATGCAATTTAAATTTGTTGCTGGTTTACTTGATAAACCAATAAAGAAATATTAAAACTAAAAATAATAATGGGGAACCAAGGATTAACCCTGCAAGAAAAAAAATGAACACATGTGGCACTTTGAAACTGCAGTAGCAATAGACTAGAGCTGTGTATAAGCAGTACAAGGTGGTATTGCTATGAGGCCTACTGTGGCAGAAGGAGATGGTTATGGTGTCAGGCCAGCAGCAATAGAAGGCCATTAAAGAGGAGAGGTGACTGATCTGTCACTGTCACCAAGTTTCAGGGCATAGGGTGGCACTATCAGCTCCAGCTATGTGCTCTGTCCTGCATCCTTCCAGGTCAAGGCTGTCAGCAGTTACCCAGTGAGTCATGAGGAATACATAATGCTAGGGAATTGCTTCTGGGCAAAAGAATGATGGCTGGAAACCTACCACTGTGGTACAACACAGGCCATAAAGTCACAGAAGTGGGCAGACTCCAACAGCTGCAACCATGAGCTGCTGTAAAACTAGAAATGTTGTTAAGCTGGCCTTGAGATTGGAACAGGGTGCTTATAGGATTTCTAGCATTCTGGCAGCGAGGGAAGGGACACCTTCCTGTTCAATGATACAGCTGAAGATGGGATTTGGAGACTTAGAGCATAGTTTTAGACTAAGTTTTTCTTTACTCTGCATGGCCCCATGCTAACCCTCTTCCCCTGCTCGAAGTTTCATAAGGTAAGCCTCCGATACCCCTTGTAAGACTTACATGTCTAGCACTTGTGACTGCAGATGGAGAATCTTCTGTAATGGGTGAAGGGATGGAAAGGGACGAGCAGGAAGGAGGAGGAGGAGGAGTGATGAGCCTTTTCTGCTGACCAGTAGCATTCATGTTCTGCTCTTACTAAGTTTTGTGGTGAGCTGTCATGTCGCTTCATGCAGGTGGTACCCAAATGACCAACAGATTTTCCACACTTTGTACACTACTGGCAGAGACCACAAATGATTTTGCAGCACATGTGTGGAAAAGCCCACATAGCTGAGCTATGTGGAACAGACCTAGGGATACCAATGACCTGCACCCATCTAGAGGATTAGCGTGGCTGCTCCCTCCACTCTTTTGCAAGCTGCCCCTGGACTTCATCTTACCTCTGTGATGTTGTGCCTCCACCTCATTTTTATCCTACACTTTACCTGGCAAGTAGGTACGATAAGACACCTCATCATCATCCCAAATCTCCTCATTGCTGTAGCCAACTTGGCAGTAAGCTGCAGCTACAGGAATATCACTATCCGTTGGTTCTTTCTGCCAATCGTCTTCTCCCTCTATGCTCCTGTTGTTCTCTTCCTCACCCACCAGATAAAATAAATAGCTTGTGAGACAACAGCAGGATTTGCTGTGGATGAGGAAGAACAGCTAAACTTGGGAAACACCTATATTTTATTCTAAGCATTTTGACCACCCTTCCCCCTCCCCTCCCCTCCTTAAATAATCCTTCACCAAGCAACAGCATAAATTTGCTGCTATAAGTCCCATAGGATGGAGGTGTCTTTAAAACAATATGAGCCTGGCCAGTAGAAAGATGACTTACTGAAAGATAACAGAGATGGGAAATCATTACCAGTATGATCATTAATTTCAAGTTTTAATTAAATAATGACTGAAAATATTGTTATTTACACCGTATTTTGTAAACACTAAAATAACATTAATTGGATGCTGGGCATCATTTGAAATAACAATTTGCATAGGATATAATATAGAATTTTTTTTTTTTTTAAGGCAAAGCCGTATACTGAGACAACTGAGTGGCCTGAAGGTATTAATAACTTTAAGATCAATTTTTGTCTAAATTTTGGTTCATCAGCCAATGGTGATAGGTGAATCTGCTTGGGTTCGAATTAAGGACAGGTTCGGCGAACATATACAGAATATCGCAAATCGCAAACTTTAACCACTTCAGCCCCGGACCATTTGGCTGGTCAAAGACCAGGCCACTTTTTGCGATTCGGCACTGCGTCGCTTTAACTGACAATTACGCGGTCGTGTGACGTGGCTCCCTAACAAAATTGACGTCCTTTTTTTTCCCCACAAATAGAGCTTTCTGTTGGTGGTATTTGATCACCTTTGCGGTTTTTATTTTTTGCGCTATAAACAAAAATAGAGGGTCTCTGCCACATACCTGGTGAACTTGGTTTCTTTAAAGCTTGGCCCCTTTGTAAGGAGAAGACATCCCTCCAGAGAGTTACCGGGCCCCTTCCTTCACTATGACTTCTCACCAGTCCCTCGGAACGGTCCTCCCCCGGCCTCCTCGTCTAAGATACGGGTCCCCTCGCAAGGCGGCACCCTGGGATTCCTCGATCCTTGATGGGTCCCAGCCGAAGGTGCTGGGCCCAAGGCCTTTAGTTTCAGCCCCAGGACTAAAGGTGCCTGGGACTGATTCAGCGACCTCCGCCCTGGGCCAAAGGTGCCCAGGGCAGACAGGAACACACACTCCCTGGGAGAAGGACTCCCGACGACCAACCAACGACCACCCTGAACAGGCAGCGTCTGCCCGTTTTATATCCTCTCCCAGCATACACAGCAGGCCGACCACTACCACTGTATGGTTGCCGAGAGGGGACACACAAGGCACAGCACTGTATCAGCAATTCAACCCTGCCCCACTATGGCAGCGCCACCTGCAGGCCACAGGGAACAGTACACTGATACTCTTCCTGCAGACAAAAATGCTTGATAATGTCCTAACAATTTAGGTGTTTGAGCAGAACTACCACTCAAACACTACCCCTAAATTGAGGACCCCGCTACTCACACACATATATATATATATATATATATATATTAATACACTACCTGCACTGACTGAACATAGAGTAAACACTGAAAATATAGCTAAATGCAGAATATATATATATATATATATATATATATATATATATACTAGACTGACTATATATATATATCAAATACACTGCCACTAACTGAATAATCTGCCTGCTTAATCTAACTCAAGTTATCTCTCTGTCCACGCCAACAACACTACACACGGCTGCTCTGTAAGCAGTCTTATATAGTGTGGAGCGTGGACTTTGTCCCCCTGAGGCAGTGCGCTGTGATTGGCCAAAGCATGCAGGTCAGGTGCATGCTTTGGCCAATCATCATACAGCAATGAAAAAGACAAGCAACAGGTGCCTCTTAGTAAGACTGATCAAAATTTAAAAGCAAAGATGCATTAAAAAACTCACATTTAGGTATGTGTAATCAGGCACAGGGAAGTCCAGTACAGTCACACTTTGTCTCTGTAGTCTAGTGTAGACGAAGTGTGACTGTACTGGACTTCCCTGTGCCTGATTACACATACCTAAATGTGAGTTTTTTAATGCATCTTTGCTATAAAATTTTGATCAGTCTTACTAAGAGGCGCCTGTTGCTTGTCTTTTTCTCTTCCATATATGGAGTGGCTTCAACTCCCTCCACAAGGCTGCCCTAGCAACAAAGACTGTTAAACTCACACAGAGCTGATCCAGCTCAAAGGACTATTATATGAACTATACATTGCATATCATTATACTGTAACCTGCGCCACTATCCATTGTGTTTTTCTGTATCATACAGCAATGCACTGCGATCTCGCAGTGCATTATGGGGCATTCCGCGGAGATCGAATTTTCAACGAATGCCCCATATCTGTCTGCCTGTCTATCTATCTCTATCTATCTATCTGTCAATCTGTATCTATCTATCTGCCTGTCTATCTATCTATCTACGCCATTTATTTTAAAAAAATTGGCACAGAGTTACCCTTAACATTCATACCAGACCTGAAGGGCCTGGTACGGATTTTGGGGGGACCCCCATGCAATTTTATTTTCATTTTGGTTTGGGGTTCCACTTAATATTCATACCAAACCCAAAGGGCCTTGTAATGGACTAGGGGGGAAGGGGAACCTATGCCGTTTTTTTCAATGATTTTTATCTATATTGCCGAGACCCGACAATTCATTACAGCCGCCATCAGTTTTAAATTACTTTTTGTCCTTTAGAAATGTCATTTTGCTGCGGGACTGTTCTAAACACGGGAAAAATGCGCCACTTTGCAGGCATACTATAGACACCCCCAGGCACAATAATTAATATTTAATTCTTATTGTTTCCCTTTAAGCATTATTAAAATCACTGCTCCCGAAAAAACGTTTTTTTGCATTGATACATGTCCCCTGGGGCAGGACCCATGTCCCCAAACACTTTTTATGGCAATAACTTGCATATAAGCCTTTAAAATGAGCACTTTTGATTTTTCATGTTCGTGACGCGTAGACTTTACCGGTGTTTGCGTTTTCGAACAAATTTTTTGCTTGTTCGCAAGTTCTGGTGTAAACTGGACTAGGGGGGTGTTCGGCTCATCGTTACTGGTCACTCTATCCTTCAATCCTATATCCAGGTCTTACTGGGGACCGGCAGGCTGTGTATGCAGGTATGCAAAGCCTTTAAAACCCTAGGCTTGGGCATAGTTCAGGGCTCCACCCTCCCCAGGAATCCATGGAGTCCATAAGGCTGCAAGGGTGCAGCCAGAGGCATGCGTGTCTGTACAGTGAGTACAGTGAGAGCAGCAAGTAACTTTGAAAGGTACAGAGCTATACATGAGGGCAGTGTGCTGTGTAATGTTTGGAAGTATCAAAAGTCAGAGTTTGAGGCCTGAGCAGTGGTTCTGTAAGAACAAACCTGAAGGCTGAATGTTTGTTGAGAAAAAAAAACAATCCCTTCTTGGTGATCTATGTACATTGCAAGGATTTTACCAAACTTTGTTGCAGATTCCTACCTTTTGTTATTCTGAAAATGTAGCTGCTTATCTATGTCCATGTGAATCGGAGTGACTTAATATTTATCAATCAGCTGCTGTACATGCATAATTCTAATAAGGAAAATGGCAGGGTCTGAATCCCGTGATTTACCGTTGCGAGTATCTCACTAAAAATTACATTTTTGTTGCAGAGGATGCCCAAAATCTGTCTCGTATCTTAGTTCAGACTTTTGGGAAAATCAATGAGTAAATCACACAAGCAGGATATTACATTTCTGGGCGGGCGTTTTGTACATCTCTGCAGAGTGCCTCCTGGTTGCCATTTTGCATTTTACAGAAAATTACAGATATTGAAAAGGAAAGGAAATTTTTAATAACATTACAATACAATTCCAATATGATTTGTGTAGCAATTGTATATGCTATGATATTTTTTTTTATTGCTATTTTTCCCCACAGAAGTGGAGTTACCATTTAAATGTGTTTCCATCATGTTTGAAGTGATGTCGGAACCCACTGAAAGGGCAACTGTTTTGTTTAAACTTTACTTTTCTTGTTACAGTTTTTCTCCATTGTTTTGGCTCATTTCTTGAAACAGAAATGACATTCTCAAAACTCTAAGATCATTTGGCAAAACAGTCTTACAGTTCAGCACAACACTATAACTCACGTGCAAAAGCTCATATCTCTCCCAAAACTGTTCACTCATGCTTCAAAACCATATTCCTTTCCCATATAAAGAGTCAGTGCCCCCAAAATGCCAAAGATTCTTCTCAATTGCTTTGGCTCATTTCTTGAAACATACCAGACATTTTCAACTCTCTTGATGCTTTTGCCAAAATAACCTGGATGGTTCGGCACAACACCATGGTTCACCTTCAAAAGCTCATATCTTTCCCAAAACAGTTCACTCATGTGTCAAAAATAAATTTCTTTCTCATTCAAATAGTCAGTGCCCCCAAAATGCTTCGTCCCTTTGGCATTGTGTAAGCACTGCAAGTCAAAATGTTTAGATGTTTTGTCTCTATGGCAGAGGACCATTGAAATATCCCTCATGTCCACCTTTCAGTCTTAGCCCAGTCCTTCATTGACAATGGTTACTGTACAGTTTTTGTCTAGCTAACTGAATACAATTGTGTATAAAACTAAAAAAAAAAGAAAAGATTTTAGGGTAATGCCCCATACACAGGATCGTTTTTCATGCCGTTAAAAATGCCATTTTAAAAAATGGCCATTAAAAATGATCGTGTGTATGCTCCAGAGCATTTTTAACGACGTGAAAAACGGCCATTAAAAATTTCGAACATGCTCTCTTTTTTCACGTCGTTTTTCATGTCGTTTTTTTTAACGACGTGAAAAACGATAGTGTGTATGCTTTCACGAAGTGAAAAAAAACGCGCATGCTCAGAAGCAACTATGAGACGGGAGCGCTCGTTTTGGTAAAGCTAGCGTTGGAAATGGAGATGGCACATTCGTCACGGTGGAATTAATAGCATCGTTTTAATGCTGCACATTCCGTTCTGCTTTTGATAATGCTTATACAATTACGTTCTTTTGCTAATGACATTGAGAGTTATGCCAAACTTGTTTCTAAAGTAATTCCTAATTGATTTAATGATAGCAAAATTTTATTTTTAAGCCGCATCTCCCTCATAAATTCATGAATAAATGTAAATATCCCTTTTTTTTTTAAAGTCTATATTTATAATTTTTTGTTTTTTTGTGGCCTTTTTTTTTTTCCCTTAAATTATTCTTGTGTAAAGTTACCACACCAACCTTCAAAATTTGTCTCATTTTGCCTCATGGAGGTTTGTGTCCCTTGTTAATAACAATAATATTATTTGAGATGTCCCTGCCTGCTCCCTAGCAAACTGTCTTTTGAAATACAAATCACATAGTCAAGTATTTTAAGGCAAAATCCAAAAACCTTTATTTAGGAACATAAGAAATTAAAGGGAAAGGCAGCACTGGAGAGCCTGCTTGCATTTGTGCATCCTTTTGACCCCACAACAACCATCCAAGATGTCCAAACCAAACTATAGATTAGATCAAAAAAAAAAGGAGCCCAATCTTGGCTTGAACTCCCAGAGGTCAGGAGCCACAGCAGATAAGTCATGTATGTCCCCAGTCTGTGGTACTACAGCAGGCATTATTTTTTCCTCTTCCTTGTAGCCTTCTCTCCAGCCTTCTCTGCAGCCTTGGTTGGTTTCTTCCTCGGTGGCTGGGGATCAGGAGGAGAAGTTGTGGCAGGAGGAGTAGTAGGAGGAGGAGGAGGAGGTGGAGGAGTAGGGACAACCTCTGTGATGTCAGTGTACTTGGTGAGCTCCCCCAGCAATCCCTTGTTGATGACTTTTAAAAGAAGGCTCTCGCTGTAGAGCTTTTGCCGCAAGTCCATTTGGCCTAGCTTCTGCGCGAGGACTGCGGCAAATCCCTCCTCAGCAGAGGGTGCCTCCCTGAGGGCCGCTGTTGCCTCTCTGATGAAGTCTCTTGTTTCCTCCTCCACCTGCCTACCTCTCCTTGGCCCTCGTGGTTTAACTATCAGGGGAGGCATCTGGGCTCTTGTGCTGGGCCCAGCCTCCTCCTGGGTGCCACTGGGCCCTGCCTCCTCCTGATCCCCAACATCACCCTCTTCCTGGCTCTGCTCTGGCTGTAAAAAAAGAAAGGCACATTATGTATTTTTTCACACCATCAATCACACACATTGTTCACCTCTAGACATTGTTGAATTGAATGTGAAAATTTATGTCATTTTCCTTGATTCCGCATCCTGATTTTGTTGCCTTGTCCACATTAAATTAGACCACTACTGTATCTTGCTCTTTAACTATTTATTTTGTAGTACATTAAATACCTAACAATACTAACATCAATTTTAATTCATAAATTTTGTAAGATATAAATGTAGATATCAATACTTTACCTGGCTCCATATATCCAAATCTGCCTCCTCAAGGACCTCATCTTGATCCTCAGAGGAAGCCAGAGCAGGGTTGCCAGGAAGGCTGGAGGGCTGGCTGCAGGGAAGGCTGGAGGGTTGGCTACAAGGAAGGCTGGATTGACCTCTGGGGGGAAGGGTGGAGAGAGATTCCCGCACTTCCAGCTGGTCATCCAGAAAAGAAAGCTTGCTGTAGTACCACAGACTGGGTTTATAAACCTTATCTGCTGCAGCACCTGACCTCTGGGACCTCAGGACCATAGTTCTCTGGGTCCTGTATGTCCCTCTGATGGGCGCAATTTTGGTTTTCACATCTTGGAGAGTTGTTGTGGGTATCTTGGTTTGCACAAATGCAAGCAGGCTCTCCAGTGCTGCTGTCCTGGCCACTTTATTTTTATTTCCGCCACTTTTTGTTTGCCATAGGATAGGTAGTTTTTTCCATTTATCAATGAACTCCCCCATGAACTCCGGGTTCTTAAATGAATTCATTCTCTCTGTAAAATCAAGAAACAACAAAATACATATGTTTCAGGCAGCATTCATCAAATCTGCATTTTCGACATATTTAGAAGCCCCAAATTTCCTCTGATGAAACTCAAATCCTTAAATTGTTATGTACCTTCGTCAACACATTCGTTGCTAACTCCCTCTCCCGCCAAATGAACATTTTTGCGACACATGGTTCTTCACTTGATATACACTGCGCATGCGTGAAACTACACACGCTTTGCCCGCCCCTGACGTTCAATATTGTACTTTTCCCGCCCCTTCTCACTCGTCGTAGTGCTTATCAACATGGCGGAGCCACAGGTGACAGAGATTACCTCGACAGAGGATGAAATTCCTGAGGAGCCCAAATCTTGACCCAGGAGATATAAGGCATCCAACATGTCATTCGAGGAAATGGTGGATATGGTCGCCATTTTGAAGAGGGAGGATTATGATGCCAAGCATGGTCCTTATGAAAGGCCTAATCTTGTCAAGACAAAAATTATGGGCAAAGTGGTCCAAACTCTTTGCAAGAAATTCTGGGTGTGCAGAACGAAGGAACAGCTCAGAAAACGTTGGTCTGATCTGAAGTTGCGGGAGCCCGACCAATACAAAAGAATCAAGAAAGTTTTAGGAAAAAGTAAAGTATTTATTTTCTATTTTCCCTGCTAAAGATTCTAGCCTCGTACACACGGCCGAGATTCTCGTCGAAAAAAACATGTTGTTTTTTTCGACGAGATTCTTGGACAAGAAACTTGTCCCGGCCGAGTGTACACACGCTCGATTCAAAGAACCCGCGGTTCTTTGAATGGAGCGTACGCAGTGACGTCATCGACTACGACGAGCATGCGCTCGTCACATTCAATGCCGTCGCCGCCATCTTGGTATACCCTACGTATGCCTAGGAAGCTACCGCGCATGCGTCAAATTCATTTCGAACATGCGCGGGCTTCCCGGAGGACAGGTAAGTGTACACACACTCACTTTTCTCATCGAGAAACAGGCTGACGAGAATCTCGGCGAGAAAATAGAGAGCAGGTTCTCTATTTTCTCGTCGAGATTCTTGTCGCTTTTCTTGACGAGAAACCATACACACGAACAAATTTCTCGGCAAGAAATCTCTGCCAGCAAGTTTCTTGCTGGTTTTTGCCGAGAAACTCGTTCGTGTGTACGAGGCCTATTACTTGAATTATGTTGTGTATTTTTGTCTTTGATATAGTACAGTGAAAGATACCATCTTTCTGGTTCGTCCGCACAGTAAACGGACGTATTAAACCTCTTTCTCCGTACAGTTCATAAAACGATGTTTTGGGTTCATCCAGTGTGAGCACACATGTATTTAATTTTATTTGGGGGAGCAAATTTGGTAACCATTTTTTTTTTGGGATAAAATCCAAAGGACAATTTTTTGGAAAAAATAAGGATATGCATGGTAATGTTTAGGGGTGTGAATGCTCAGCAGCTGATTAAACAACAGAACGCAGTAGTACAAGTGTGGGCCAAAAGCCAAAAACCTTGAGGGTGTCACACACAGGTGATCGTGTGTATATACTTTGGGGTGTTACAATGTGTCAAATATTTTTTTTAAAGTATATGCTATGTTTTTGGCTATGTATCCAATCATGTGTTCTGGTTGTCACTGGGGGTACATTTAAAAATGGAACACACTTCAAAATTATGTTTACCAATTATTTAATCATGCTTTAAATTTCACTCAAATATATTCACTACTAATGAAACTATACCTTTTCGTGCAATCTCCATAGGGATTCAAAAAGCTACGTCAGATGTGTCCAAAATGCCAACACCTTCAACAATACCCCCAGAACCACATGATGGAGAGGAATGTGAGGTTGTGGAAGTGGAAAGTGGCACCACAACAGGTCAGTGTCAAACCAGACAGATGCAGGTTAATAGATGTAGGCCTACATATTCTATACTACATGTTTTTTTTTAATTTTAGAAGCAGTTCTGGCCAAAGACCCGGATAAGTTGACACATCATAGTGCCCAGATCCTGATCCAATACCTCATGGTCTGCTGTCGTGACCTCGAAAAAATAAAGGGAGACTTGACAGAGATCAGGCAAAATACAAAGCGGCTGGAGGAAAGGCTACAAAAGATCATGGCTGTGCTTGGGCGTGTTTAATTTTTTTTAACAAAAGAAGGTTGAAGTTGCTGTGTTTTGGCAGGTTTGTTTTTGTTTTCACCTTTAAAGGCCTAGTGTATGTTTATTTTTAACCAATATTTGTTAAGATATTTTGTTTATGCATGGCTGGTCATGCGTTTTAAAAACCCAAAAATTAAGGGGACATCTACATTTCAAAGGAAGTTTCCCCCCCAAAAAAACAATGAAGGTATTTTGATCCTCAAAAAATGTGGCTTCATTATGTAAATGTTGTGCTAAGTGAACTACTCGATGTTTTGTGCTTACACTGACAATGAAGGCAAATTAAGAATGCTAAATACACATGGCAATACAAGTGCACTAGGTAAACCTACGAGAAACATAAAACATTAGTAAATGAAAACACCAAACCAATCTTTAATCCAAAAAAATATTTATTTTGCTAAATGGTAAGGTTAAAATTGTTCAGGCATTTCAATGGCCCCCCTACCCACAAAATAATCGACATATTTGTCACGGACCTCACGTCCGGTTTGGGGGGCCAAGCCTGGCCGGCCAGGTTCCATGGCCACTAAAGTTTCATTATTCAATAAAGAGGCCTCAGGCCCACTCAAAGCCAGATAACTGGTGGAATGCACCCGTAGGAAATTATGGAGCACACAGCAAGTCATTACCACATGGTTCCATTTGTATGGGGCAAGGTGGATGGAGGTCAGGAAGAGGCGGAATCGGCTGGCCATGATGCCAAAGGCATTTTCCACCACCCTTCTGGCTCTGGCCAGCTGATAGTTGAACACCCTCCTCTCAAGGTTGAGGGTGCGTTGCGGGAATGGCCTCATCAAATGGGGTCCCAGGCCAAACGCCTCATCCGCCACAAACACAAACGGAAGTCCCTCCACATTCTGCTCCGCTGGTAGCAAGGCCAGCAGATCCAAAAGGAGCCGTTCCCCAAACTCCGTCTGGGCAAATACTCCTCCATCAGACATCCTGCCATTCTTGCCAACGTCCACATAGAGGAACTCGTAGGTGGCCGACACCACTGCCATCATCACGATGCTGTGGAACCCCTTATAGTTGTAATAAAAGGATCCCGATTGGGGTGGTGGGATGACCCGAACATGTTTGCCGTCGATGGCTCCTCCACAGTTCGGAAAGTTCCATCGGTGGGCAAACTCGGAAGCCACATTCTGCCATTCATGTGGCGAAGAAGGGAACTGTGGAATAAAAGCAAAAATAAATTAATAATTTGAGAAAGAAACATTGAAAGCAGATTTCATTAAAACATTCAGGGCCAACATTGGTAGAAAAAGAAAAAACAAAATATTAGTAAGCAACAACAAACCAAGAACAAACCCTTAAAAAAAAGTTGGGGGGGGGTTGAAGATGAGTTGCAGATATCACAAATGAAGGCTGTAGCACTCTGTATGAAGTAAACCAAAAAAAAACATTCCTAGCCCAAATTTTGTGTGCGTTTTGGGTAAAGCACTACGATGGAGCATAGAATAAAATACATGGAAATGACTAGGCAAGGTAGGTATGGCTCTGGGATAGCATGCTGGAGAGGTGGGGGGGGCGTGTCCAGACGTGAAGCAGGGAAGACGTGCTGGAGCTGGGCTCAGCACACACGGGGACAATCCTTTGCCATCCCTTGCTCGTCTTACCCCACTGGACATAAAAAGTAACTTTCCCCGTACCTGGGCATCTCCTGCCGCAGCCCCAGCCAGTTTGTGCGGTCTTCGCTTGATCGGACTCGTCCCGAGATTGCAGCTGGCTTGACGCTGCCGAGGCCTGCCGCCATCTTGAGGCCTACGGAGCCTCCGGTGATCCCCGAGCTCGCCTGCCGAGACCCGCGAGGGCATCAGGCTCTCCATCCCTCTCCACCACACCTCCGGTGGCATACAGCGACTCTGCTGAGGGACACTTACAGCGCTGATCCCCTGCAGGAAAGCTCCATGATCCGGCGGACCCGACGCCATTTTGAGGCCTTCAGACCCGGCTGCATCCTCCGCTCTCAGGTACTGTGATAGGCGCCCCTTGTTGCAGTGATACAGCCGGTACCTCCTGTGCTTGATCGCTGGCTGGGATCCGTCGCCTGTCCTTAGTGGGGAGGTTGTGGCCCAAACGGAGCGGAGCTCTTCCGGTCGGCGGCCGTTCGTAGGAAAGTCCGCGGCTCCGGCCTAGTCCCGGAAGACGGCGACCATCTTGCTACACCCGAGGCCCCAATACAGTTAAACATGGCCTGCTTTAACCCCTATGCCGCCCTGCTCTCCCTGCACAAGGCCCCTACCTCTTTCCTCTTCCCACAGCCACTGCAAGGGTCCCTTTTACTAACTACCAACTGTGCAACATAAGCCCGCAGAGGCCATCTTCCTACACCCTACAGCTCAACCACTGCCTCTGTCTCTCTCCACTGCTTGGCCTGCTCATCCCCGTATCATAAGAGCTCCCCGATCTGCACAGATAGTCACCCTGCTAATTAGATACCGGATACACGGCCCACCCTGGGCAGCTAGCTTACGCATGGCGCTAAGGAGATGCGCTCAAACTGAGCTCCGTCTTGCTTTCGGCCTAAAACAACCAGCAATGCCATCTAAGGGCTCTACCTCCCGTTCAACTCTAGGTAAACGCTCCGCAAAATCCTCTACTTTGCACCAAACCACGGTAGGGTCCATCAAACGTTTCCTAGCTACGGAGCGGGAGAGTCCCAGCTCTCGGATTACCAAAACCAGAACCTCAAGATCGCTTATCTCTCCAGCTTAACATGCCGCCTCTGCCCGTTAACGTTCTCCGGCCTCTTCCTGCGGTTCGGAGATAATGGAGGACCCCGGCTCCCCCGCTGGATCAGACATGTCATCTTTGGTGAGTGAACTTAAAAAAGAAATGGCGGGCATGTTTCACAACATGGAAAAATCGATCAAAAAGGAAATTTCTGCTGTTAGGGCGGACATGGCCCACCTACTGGTCAGAGTAGAGGAAACTGAACAACGCCAAGACTCACATGAAGTGGCTATTAAAGAACTACAAGAATCTGTCACCCAATTAGCATATGCTCACAGGGCCTCGCTATACAAACTCGAGGACCTTGAAAATCGCAACCGCAGAAACAACTTACGTGTCCGCGGCCTGCCGGAAGCGACCAGAGACAATGATTTAGAACCCTCAATCCGAGGCATCTTTAATACCATATTAGGTAACCCGGTTATGGATCCTCTGCGATTTGACAGGGTTCATCGTGCCTTGAGGCCCCGCAATATCTCCTCTGACCAACCCAGAGATGTGATCTGCCGTCTCCATTATTTTGAAGATAAAAATACCATCATGACCAAGCTATGAAACACCCCTAGCATTGACTTTGATGGAGCTACCCTTAACATATTTCCAGATATAGCTAAGGAGACCCTTGACCGACGCCGGGCTTTAAAACCTCTCTTGGAACAACTGAGGGGTAATGGAATCAACTATCGATGGGGTTTTCCTGCGTGTTTGATAGCAACTAAGAATGGTCGTTCCTACACTTTGCGGTTTCCTGAAGACCTCCCTGCCTTTCTTCAAGATCTACACCTTCCGCACATTGAGCTGCCGGGTTGGCAGAACCCTGTAGCTACTTTTTCGCCTCTAGACTCCTCCCAATGGCGGAAAACTCCAGCCAAACACAGGCGAGTTTCTACCCCTGGATCATCTCAGAAAAATGGGTGAGATATTTTGCCACGTGTATCCACCCCCATTGCTACCTTTTCTTCCTGTATGGTTGGTAGCCTGACCTCCACTTTCAGTTGTTCTCTCTTCCATGGCAAGAGTCTGTCTCATCTCACTGGACACTCTCTGGTACAATCTCGAAGTTCTGTTATGATCGTATTGAGTTCTCTTCTATTTTGTTTCTTATAATCCCTTATGTTCCTGATCTTCTAGCGTAGAGAGACAGCTTGACATCTGGAGAGTGTTATATTCATGTTCTGTTAATTGCTTGGTCCTACAAATGTTCATTTAACTTTTTCACAGGCCGTTCGCTGACGGAGCCCCATGCTCTTTACTGATGCTCTTTCACAGGCGTTCGCTCCCTGCCCCTCTCCTCCTGGGGTTGATGGGAGCTGGCGGTTTTTACATCCTACTTCTTAATTTTTGTTTGGAACTCCTTCTGACTGCCTGCTTCCGTCATCCCCACTGGGACCACCGCAGATTTCTGCGTGACCCTTTTTTCAATCCCAATTGCTTTATAGTTTGCTATAATGCTCTTCTTGTGTATTTTTTCTCCTCTTCTTTTCTTTTCTCTTCTCTGATCTCTCCTCATCCCCTTCTTTTTGTCCCCTCCCCCCTCCCTAGTCTGTACTGCTGGCACATGTGGTTATGAAAATTACTGGTCCACTTTTCACTGATGACATGGCTACTCTAAAGATCCTCTCTTATAATGTAAGGGGCCTTGGCGTGGCTGCAAAGAGACACCAAGTGTTGCGAGAACTGAAAAGCTCTGCCTGTTCTATTGCTTTCCTCCAAGAAACCTACTTGACTCATACTACATCTGTAAAATTATATTCACAACACTTTCCACAATGGTACTATAGTTTATCTGACACTAATAAGGCCAAAGGAGTAGCCATTGAACTCAGTAAAAGTGCATCATTTCGTTTTATTGACATGTTGACGGATGATCATGGTCGCTTCCTTTTTGTCAAAGGCTATATTGGGAATACTAGGTGTACTTTAGCTAATGTCTACTGCCCCAACCACAACCAACCCGCTTTCTTTTCTCAAATCCTTACAAAACTTTCACAATTTGCTGAGGGGATGGTAGTTCTTGCGGGGGACATAAATATGCCTTTAGATCCCACTATCGATACCTCCCAAGGCCGCTCTAGTATCCCATTCAAAAGATTAGCACAAGTTAAAAAGAAACTCCTAGATCTTCAACTTATAGATGCTTGGCGTCTTCTACACCCTAGAGGAAAAGACTACTCTCACTTCTCTAAAACGCACAATTCTTACGCTAGAATAGACAATATTTTCCTGGATCATTTTCACCTTCCTCTCCTAAATACAGCCTGCATTGGGACTGCTACGCTCTCTGACCATGCTCCTGTTTCTATATGCTTGACCTCCCCGATTTGCCTCATCGCTCCAATAATTGGAAGCTCAATGACTCCCTTATTGCTAACTCTACGGAGGTTTCCATTTTATCTACTACTCTATCCCAATATTTTAAGGAAAACTCTACTTCAGACACTTCCCCCTCTGTCCTATGGGAAGCGCATAAGGCCTCAATGAGGGGTAATCTTATTGAATTGGGCGCAAGAAGAAAGAGAGAGCATGGTCAACAGCTCAAGCAGGTCCTACAACAAATTGCAGACTTAGATAGGAAACATAAACTTTCACTACATGCCTCACACCTCGAAGCTCTCACCCTTAAAAGAGAAGAACTCAAATCTCTCCTCACCCTTGAAACCAAGAGAAAATTTCACTACATTTCCCAAAAAATATACGAATGGGGTAACAAACCAGGTAAACAATTGGCCAGATCTCTCACAGCCAAAAAAACCCTATCCTTTATACCCAAAATAAAACTGCCATCAGGGGACTTAGTACATACTACCCCCCAAATTTCAAAAGCCTTCAGGGAATTCTACGCTGACTTATATAATGTGAAGGGTGGCATGGCTTCTTTATCACCATCAGAAAAACGTGCACGTATTCTCACCTATCTTAAGGAAGCCAACCTCCCAAAATTGTCAAAGTCGGCCCTCACTGACCTGGAAGCCAACTTCTCCATTGAGGAATTTCGCAGCGCGCTAAAATCATCTCCCTCTGGTAAAGCCCCTGGTCCTGATGGTTTTACTGTCCTGTATTATAAAACCTTTAGTGACATTTTACTTCCCCATCTCACAGCTTACGCAAATTCAATATCCCACGAGTCTGGCCTTCGCCCGGAATCCCTTTCTGCCCACATCACCGTTATTCCTAAGCCTGACAAAGACCCTACCCTTTGCAGTAGCTATAGACCCATCTCCCTTCTTAATGTGGACACCAAACTTTATGCCAAGGTTATGGCAAATAGATTGCTCCCCCTTTTGCCCAAGTGGATTTCAGCTGATCAAACTGGTTTCATTCCCAATAGAGAGGCTAGAGATAACTCACTCCGCACTCTATCCTTAATCCACTATGTTCGCAGGTGCTCCCAGTCCACTCTTCTTCTTTCCACTGATGCTGAAAAAGCGTTTGATAGGGTGGACTGGGACTACCTTAACACTACCCTTCCTTTTTTTGGTCTTGGCCCTAAAATGTTTCACCGTATTTCCTCACTCTACTCCAACCCCACCGCGCACATACGTATTAATGGCTCTTTAAACGACCCCTTTACATTACATAACGGCACCAGACAGGGATGCCCCTTATCCCCCCTTTTGTTTGCTATTTCTCTCGAACCCTTTCTGGCCACAATTAGACAAAATAGGAATATCCACGGCATCCAAGTTGGTAGTAGACTCCATAAATATGCAGCCTACGCTGATGACATTTTGTTTTATATCCAACAACCACGCATTTCACTGCCAACCTAATGTCTGAATTCTCTACCTTCCAAACGCTATCTAACTTTAAAATCAACTTGTCAAAGTCTGAAATTCTTAACATTACAGTTCCCCAATTGTTGGCCGATCAATTAAAGCCCTTATTCCCATTTCGCTGGGAAACCACACACATGAAATACCTTGTTATATACCTTACCCCTCACCTACATTCCCTCTTTAGACATAATTATATTCCTCTCCTAAATACCATCAGAGCAGATCTTCGGAAATGGTCTTCCCTCTCACATTCGTGGCTAGGTAAGGTTAACATTATCAAGATGAACATACTCCCCCGCATTCTCTTCATTTTACAAATGATCCCCTTACGAGTTCCCATAGGCTTCTTTACACTATTGCAGACCATGGTCAACCGCTTTATATGGAGAGATGGTCATCCAAGGGTCTCCAGAGAAGTCCTCTTTAGAGCTAAATGCTCCGGGGGATTGTCCTTACCTAATTTTAAGGCCTATTATCTTGCCGTTATACTATCACGTATAGCCGATTGGAAGTATGCCATTGCCTCTAAATTATGGGTGCAACTGGAATACTCTCTATGTGACTCTGATCTCTCCACGATCCCTTGGATACCATGCTCGTCCAGAGACCTCTCCCACAATACCTCGCCTCTTACTATATCCTCCTTGGATGTTTGGGATGGACTTCATAAAAAATATACATGGGCTTATGACTCTCCGCTGACTCCCCTCCTACACCATAAATATTTCATGCCAGGTTCCATTGACCCGGGTTTCCAATCCTGGTCACCAGGAGGCCCTCTTCTCTTACATCATATCCTTTCCCCCAATGCTCTTAAACCCTTGTCTGAAATTATAGGCCATGGACCAATCACATTTATGGACAAATGGAGACATAACCAATTGTACTGTTTTCTTAAATCTCTCCCCCAACCACTGAGGGGACTCCAAGATCTCAATGGTATTGAACATATATTTCTTCATAAAGACGCCCCTATACACTGTATCTCCCAGTTTTACAAAGCGCTTATTGAATTGCAAAGCCCTAAATATCCAAACTATCTGACCAGATGGGAAACCGACCTGGGTGCTGTCATCACGGACAAAGAAAAAGATAAGGTTTTCCAACTCACTCATGTCTCCTCATTGGCCTCCTCCATGGCTGAATCCAACTTTAAACTCCTCACTAGATGGCACCATACGCCTGTCAAACTTCACCGCATGTTCCCTGTTAATTCTCCGCTGTGCTGGAGAAACTGTGGGCAGGAAGCCACTCACGCTCACATATGGTGGTTTTGTCCCCTCATTCGTCCTTACTGGTCCGAAGTGATAGACCTGATTCACCAGGTCACCGAAGTTAAATTACCTTTGGACCCGTGGATAGTCCTCTTTCACGCTACTTCAAGACCCGTGGGTAAATACAAGCGCTCGCTCATTCCACACCTTCTTAATACAGCTAAAGCTATCATCCCTACGCTCTGGGGGAAACCTACAACTCCAACCATAAAGTCCTGGCTACAAAAGGTTTCTGAAGTAAGTCGCATGGAAGAACTCACCCACATCGCAAGAGACACCACTAAACAATATACCTCAACCTGGGCCCCATGGTCCTCCTTTCTTTCTACACAATCTTACAAGGACATCCTTCTAACAACCACTACAGATACCCTTGCTTCCTAATTAATTTTGCTGCTACTCCCATTGTCTTACTTGTACTGTAGGGGGAGGATTTAACCTTCCTTTAAGGAGTCGTTCTCTTATGTGCCATAGCAATGTGTTCATTGTTAGTGCCGAATGTGCCAGCCTCCCCACCTAATCCCTTTTCCCCAAACCCTCCACCTCTTTCCACTCCTTTCCCTGTCTTTCTTTTCTCTCCCCCTTCTCCCCCTCTTTTCTATTTCAACTTTTCATTTGTTGTATACTTTACTAAACTTGGGTTGCTTAAAATGTCATCGCTGTGACCATGTTTAACTCTATTGATAAGCTAATCCTACAAACTATTGTTCTTGTATTCTACTTTATTGATGTATCTATATTTTTTCTTCAATAAAAATATATTAAACAAAAAAAAAAGCATGCTGGAGAGGTTAAGTAAGGCACATTTAAAAGGTAGGCCTCAAACCACACACTTTTACAATAAATACATGGGGAGAAAGGGGACATTCCCTGCAGCTAAGAATCATGTGAATTAGGGACTGATAATTAAGCCAAAAATAAAGTATACAACACCCAAAAAAAAAAAGTTACATAGTTACATAGTTACATAGTTAGTCAGGTTGAAAAAAGACAAAGTCCATCCAGTTCAACCATAAAAATAAAAAAAATATCGTGCAATCCCATATACCCAATTCTATACCCACAGTTGATCCAGAGGAAGGCAAAAAACCCCAGCAGAGCATGATCCAATTTGCTACAGCAGGGGAAAAAATTCCTTCCTGATCCCCAGAGAGGCAATCGGATTTACCCAGGATCAACTTTACCTAGAACTGTTAGTACTCAGTTATATTATGTACATTTAGGAAAGTATCCATGCCTTTCTTAAAGCAATCTACTGAGCTGGCCAGAACCACCTCTGCAGGGAGTCTGTTCCACATTTTCACAGCTCTTACTGTGAAGAAACCTTTCCGCATTTGGAGATGAAATCTTTTTTTCTTCTAGACGTAAAGAGTGCCCCCTTGTTCTCTGTGTTGACCGTAAAGTGAATAACTCATCACCAAGATCAATATATGGACCCCTTATATATTTGTACATGTTAATCATATCCCCCCTTATTCTCCTCTTCTCAAGAGTGAATAAATTCAGCTCCTCTAATCTTTCTTCATAGCTGAGCTCCTCCATGCCTCTTATCAGTTTGGTTGCCCTTCTCTGCACTTTCTCCAGTTCCCTGATATGCTTTTTGAGAACTGGTGCCCAAAACTGAACTACGTATTCCAGATGAGGCCTTACTAATGATTTGTACAGGGGCAAAATGATGTCTCTCTCTCTGGAGTCCATACCTCTCTTAATACAAGAAAGGACTTTGCTCGCTTTGGAAACCACAGCTTGGCATTGCATGCCATTATTGAGCTTATGATCTACCAAAACCCCCAGATCCTTTTCCACTACGGATCCCCCCAGTTGTATTCCCCCTAGTATGTATGATGCATTCATATTCTTAGCCCCCAAGTACATAACTTTACATTTATCAACATTAAACCTCATCTGCCACATAGTCGCCCAATTAGACAGGGCATCGAGGTCGGCTTGTAAAATGGAGACATCCTGCAAGGACGTCATTCCACTGCATAGCTTGGTGTCATCTGCAAAGACAGAAATGTTACTTTTAATCTCAGACCCAATATCATTTATAAAGATATTAAAAAGTAAGGGTCCCAGCACTGAACCTTGGGGTACACCACTGATAACCTTAGACCATTCAGAGTAAGAATCATTAACTACTACTCTCTGAATTCTGTCTTTTAGCCAGTTTTCTATCCATTTACAAACTGATATTTCCAATCCTGTAGACTTTACCTTACACATGAGCCGTGTGTGGGGAACTGTATCAAACGCTTTTGCAAAATCCAAGTATACCACGTCCACAGCCACGCCTCTGTCCAAGGTTTTACTTACCTCTTCATAAAAAGAAATCAGGTTTGTCTGACAACTTCTGTCTTTCATGAATCCATGCTGTCTGTTGCTGAAATAGTTTTTTTTCCAGCAAGAACTCATCTATGTGGTCTTTTATTAATCTCTCCAGTATCTTCCCAACTATGGAAGTTAAACTAACAGGTCTATAGTTACTTGGTAAAGACTTTGTTCCCTTTTTAAATATAGGCACCACATTGGCCCTGCGCCAATCCAGTGGTACTATTCCTGTCATTAATGAGTCCCTAAAAATTAGATACAATGGCTTTGAAATTACAGAGCTCAATTCTTTTAGGATCCGTGGGTGGATGCCATCTGGTCCAGGTGCTTTATCCACCTTTACTCTGTCTAAATATTTCTGGACCATATCACTTTTGAGCCATTGTGGATTTGGGGCTGTGTCACTACCACCCCCATTATGGACATGAACTCCCCCATGCTCCATTGTATACACAGAGCTGAAGAAAGTATTTAATAAATTAGCCTTTTCTTTGTCCCCAGTCACCCACTCTAGATTATTTTGTAAAGGGCCTACATGCTCAGACTTGACCTTTTTACTATTAATATATTTGAATAATTTTTTGGGGTTTGTCCTACTATCTTTTGCAATCTGTCGTTCGTTTTGAATTTTTGCATCCTTGATTTCCTTTTTACATATCCTGTTATATTCTTTGTAACATTTAAACGACTTAAGCCAGCCAGCTTTTTTAACTTTAACTGTGAGCCACATAGGTTTTATTTTTAGCCTTTTAAACTTATTGCCCATGGGAATATACTTTGCAGTGAGTTCACAAACAGTCTTTTTGAAGAATTCCCATTTCTGTTCTGTGCCCATTGATGCCAATTTTCCCTCCCAGTCTAAGTCCTGGAGAGCAGCCCTCATCCTTGGAAAATTTGCTTTATTGAAATTAAGTGTTTTTATCCTTCCTGCATGTATTTCTTGCTTACAGCTAACATCAAATGAAATCATGTTATGGTCACTGCTACCCAGGTGTTCCTTTATCTGAACATTAGTAATGTGCTCTGCATGGTTTGAGATTACCAGGTCCAACAGAGCATCATTCCTAGTTGGGGCCTCAATAAACTGGACCATAAAATTGTCCTGCAATAGGCTTTCAAATTTTTGCCCTTTAACTGTCCCAGCAGTGCCATTACTCCAGTCAATTTCTGGGTAGTTAAAATCCCCCATTATTATCACCGTCCCAGCCCTTGCAGCCCTTTCCATCTGTGCAAGGAGCTGAGTCTCCACCTCCTCATTAACATTGGGTGGTCTATAACAAACTCCAATGATTAACTTTGAACTACGCACATCTGTATGCAGTTCCACCCATAATGCTTCAGCCTCATCACACTCTCCATCAACCAGGTCCTCTTTCACACTCGCTTTGAGATCACTTCTCACATAGAGACAGACCCCGCCACCTTTCCTTTTTGCCCTGTCTCTCCGAAAGAGTGCATAGCCAGGAATATTAATAATCCAGTCATGTGAGGATTGAAGCCACGTTTCAGCAATACCGATTACGTCATAGCTCTCCTCATGCACCAGAGCTTCCAACTCACCTATTTTGCTTGGCAGACTTCTGGCATTGGTGAACAAACACTTTAATGTATTACATTTTTCTCTGGTGTTTTTCATATAATTTTTAGTAGTACAAATGGCACTATAGTTTCCAATGGCTGTTTGCAACATGGGAACTTTCTTGTCACCTGCCATAACCCTCCCCCCATCTATCCCCATTCCACTCTCCATTAATGTCTGACCACTAACTGACCTGTGTGCCCGATGTAATTCTAGTTCACCCTCCCCCCTCAAACCTAGTTTAAATACTCCTCCAGCCTTCCCCTAAACCTCTCCCCCAGCACCGCAGACCCCCTTCCATTCAAGTGCAAACCGTCTTTAGCATATAGGTTGCACCCCAATGAAAAGTCAGCCCAGTGCTCTAGAAACCCAAATCCCTCCTCCCTACACCAGGTCTTTAGCCATGCATTCAGCTCTCTAATCTCCCCCTGCCTTTCCTGTGTTGCGCATGGCACAGGCAATATTTCAGAGAATATCACCTTGGAGGTCCTTGCCTTCATCTTGCAGCCTAGTTCTTTAAATTGATTCTTAAGGAGCCTCCACCTTCCATGTATACTGTCATTGGTTCCAACGTGGACCAAGACAGCTGGGTCATGCCCAGCCCCTCCCAGTAATTTATCCACCCGGTCCACCACATGCCGAACCCTGGCACCAGGGAGACAGCAAACCATTCGGTTGAGGCGATCCTGGCAACAAATTATTCTATCAGTCCTTCTGATTATAGAATCCCCTATAACCACCAACTGTCTTGGCCTACCTGCACTCCCCTCACCACCTCTACTAGATGGGTTGCTCTCCCGGCTGTTAGGGGTAGCAGTGACATCTAGGGCTGCCACCTCTGTGTTTGCCACCTCCACATCTTCACCCAACGTGGAAAATTTGTTTTGATGCACAACTACAGGACTGGCCTTCCTTTTCTGCAAGCCCCTTCCACTCCCTCTAACTACATTAACTCATCTTCCTATCTGATAATCCTGACTTGCCACTCCACCCTCCACATCAGCCCTACTGACCACCTGCTGAGCGAGCAGAGGACCCCTTTCAAGGTTGCCCTTTCCGCCCAGTGTTGCAACTTGCTCTTCCAGATCTCTAATGCGAGCTTCCAGAAGGGCAACCTGCTCACATCTGTCACAGCGGTATCCATCCTGGAGCTGTTGCACCAATTTTGCATACATGTGGCACACTGTGCACTGAGCAAAACCTTCAACCCTGCTAGCACTCATTTCCCAGTTACAATATAATTACTTGTAGGAAGTTTATAATGTTACTCACAGTTTAGAAGACTCCTATCTTAACTCCTGTTTTAAACTCCTGGTTTTTAACTCTCCACTGTAGATCAAAATTCCACTGATGTTCACAAAATCCACATGCAAGCCACCATCAGCAGGGAGCCAGCTCCTAAGGGAGTTTGTACAGACACTTATATACTCACCTGTGAACAATTAACCACTCCCCTTAATTAGCAGAAAGGAAAAAAAAGCTGTTTAAAAAGTGTCAGAGAAAGGGGGGGGGAGTATTTTTAAAACTGATAAACGTATCAAATAAAGGACAAAAAATACATATAAATCAACACTTGCAAGCAGAAGCAGTTAAAAGCAAAACTCCTGGTTTTTAACTCTCCACTGTAGTTCAAAATTCCACTGATGTTCACAAAATCCACATGCAAGCCACCATCAGCAGGGAGCCAGCCGTTTAAGTGAGCTTTTTAAGAAGAAAACTTACCTTAATATAGTCCTCCTGCAAAACTTGAAGGATGGCAGAACAAGTCTCTGGTATAATGATACCCAGAGCCTGGGGGGATATGCCTGTGGAGAACTTAAGGTCCTGCAGGCTTCTCCCAGTCGCCAGGTATCGCAACGTGGCAATGAGCCTCTGCTCAGCACTGATGGCTTCCCGCATAACGGTGTCCTGCCTGGTAATGTAGGGGGACACCAAAGCCAACAGATGCTGAAATACGGGGTCAGACATCCTGAGAAAATTCCTGAAATCATCAGGATTATTCTCCCTGATCTCCCGCAACAAAGGCATGTGACAGAATTGGTGCCGCTGGAGCAACCAATTATTGGTCCATGAACTCCTCCTGACCCTGCTCATGGCATGGAGTCGGGATACAGCATGAACCCCTGCACCAACTACAGCACGAACTCTACGACGAGTACGTAGCCGCAGCATGGCTAGATAACGGTCGGCTGAACAGAACGAACTAGAAGAACGCACGGAAGAACAGCAAGGCCAATGAAGAACAAGCTGAAAAACAGGAACGAGCAGAGCAGACCGCACTGAATAAACAGATACAAACTGACTACAAGCACTGCCAAACAGATACGAACCCACAGGCACAAACTGAACTCCACAAAACGATCTTCAAAGCACGAAGACTGAAAAGCGCGAATCGTCTCTCACCAAACTTTTACTAACACGCGGTAACACGGAATTAGCAAAAGCGTCCCAAAGGGTGGCGTCATTAGAACGGAACTTCCCCTTTATAGTGCCGTCGTACGTGTTGTACATCACTGCGCTTTGCTTCATCATTTTTTAAAATGATCATGTGTACGCAAGACAGGCTTGAGAGGAAACATGAAAAAAAACTACGTGAAAAACGGCAAGAAAAAAAATGGCAAGAAAATCGATCGTGTGTACGTGGCATAAGACATCACACATTGCACTCATACTGCCAATGAAAAATTACTTTACAGTATTGTAACCATTATCATTCACACACAATAACTTCCATACATCAGAGTAAAAAGAAAATGTATACAGCATAATATACGGAAATATAAACACACAAACAAAAAGCAAGGGAAATTACATTTAGCCTACAATGCTGTAAATAAAGCTGGAGTTTCACAACTACTGTAACTTCACTGGCCACCGTCCTCACCCTCCTGCCCATCCACACGCTGCTGTCTGTCTGGCCATAGATTCTCGTCAACATCGCAGCTTATATCCTCCCTTGCGATGCAACGAGGGAAGAAACGGCGTGCATGTCGCAAACATCCCCTACACTGATCTCCTGTAATATCCTCCTCACAGGCAGCGTCCATTGCATGGAGCAGGGACCTCTGATCTTGAGCCCGATGCTCATATACGCTCCACCTCCAAGCGGAGAAAAACTCCTCAATAGGGATGAGCTTCGAGTTCGAGTCGAACTCATGTTCGACTCGAACATTGCCTGTTCGCCCGTTCGCCGAACAGCGAACAAATTGGGGTGTTCGCGGCAAATTCGAAAAATCTATGGGAGAAATCTAAAGTGTTAATTATAAAGGCTAATATGCAAGTTATTGTCCTAAAAAGTGTTTGGGGACCGGGGTCCTGCCCCAGGGGACATCTATCAATGCAAAAAGAAGTTTTAAAAACGGCCGTTTTTTTGGGAGCAGTGATTTTAATAATGCTTAAAATGAAAAAATAAAAGTGAAATATTCCTTTAAATTTCGTACCTGGGGGGTGTGTATGATATGCATGTGAAGTGGCGCATGTTTCCCGTGCTTAGAACTGTCCCTGCAAAAAATGTCATTTTTGAAAGAAAAAAAGTCTTTTAAAACTGACTCGCGGCTAATAATGAATTGTCGGCTCCCGGCAATACATACAAAAGTCATTGATAAAAAAAAAAAAAAAAGCGTGGGGGTTCCCCAGAATTCAATTACCAGGCCCTTCAGGTCTGGAATGGATATTAAGGGGAACCCCGCCGCAAATTAAAAAAAAAAATTGACGTGGGGTTCCCCCAAATATCCATTCCAGGCCCTTCAGATCTGGCATGGATTTTAAGGGGAACTCCACCCCAAATTTAAAAAAAAAATGGAGTGGAGTCCCCCTAAAAATCCATACCAGACCCCTTATCCGAGCACGCAACCTGGCCGGCCGCAGGGGAAAAGGGGGGGACGAGAGAGCGCCCCCCCTCCCTCCTGAACCGTACCAAGCCACATGCCCTCAACATGGGGAGGATGTCCCCATGTTGATGGGGACAAGAGCCTCATCCCCACAACCCTTGCCCGGTGGTTGTGGGGGTCTGCAGGCGGGGGGCTTATCGGAATCTGGAAGACCCCTTTAACAAAGGGGACCCCCAGATCCCGGCCCCCCCTATGTGAATTGGTAAGAGTTACGTTGTACCCCTACCATTTCACGAAGAAAGCGTAAAAAAATGTTTAAAAAAACACACAAACACCTTGAAAAAGTCCTTTATTAAAAAAAAAAAAAAAAAACATTCCAGCGGTGAAATCCAGTGTCCCGCGGCGATCCCGATGTCCAGCGCTGTCCTTCATTGGTTGTGCCTGAGCGGACCTGATGGGGAACTCCCTCTCAGTATTTTAAATGTATAGACCCGCCCCTTCTAAAGTTCCCCATCAGGTCCGCTCCCTCGGTATGTCGGACCCGCCTACGTCATTGGCTTGAGCGGGGAACTTCCTTCACTGTGTAATTTAAATTTACATAGTGAAGGAAGTTCCCCGCTCAAGCCAATGACGTAGGCGGGTCTGACATACCGAGGGGGCGGACCTGATGGGGGACTGCTCTCACTTTGGTAATACATGTATAGACCCGCCCCTTCTCATGTTCCGCATCTGGTCCGCTGAGCGGACCTGATGGGGAACTTTAGAAGGGGCGGGTCTATACATTTAAAATACTGAGAGGGAGTTCCCCATCAGGTCCGCTCAGGCACAACCAATGAAGGACAGCGTTGGACATCGGGATCGCCGCGGGACACTGGATTTCACCGCTGGAATGTTTTTTTTTTTGTTTTTTTTTTAAATAAAGGACTTTTTCAAGGTGTTTGTGTGTTTTTTTAAACACTTTTTACGCTTTCTTCGTGAAATGGTAGGGGTACAATGTACCCCTTACCAATTCACATGGGGGGGGGCCGGGATCTGGGGGTCCCCTTTGTTAAAGGGGTCTTCCAGATTCCGATAAGCCCCCCGCCCGCAGACCCCCACAACCACCGGGCAAGGGTTGTGGGGATGAGGCCCTTGTCCCCATCAACATGGGGACATCCTCCCCATGTTGAGGGCATGTGGCCTGGTACGGTTCAGGAGGGAGGGGGGGCGCTCTCTCGTCCCCCCCTTTTCCCCTGCGGCCGGCCAGGTTGCGTGCTCGGATAAGGGGTCTGGTATGGATTTTTAGGGGGACTCCACGCCATTTTTTTTAAAAAATTGGGGTGGAGTTCCCCTTAAAATCCATGCCAGATCTGAAGGGCCTGGAATGGATATTTGGGGGAACCCCACGTCAATTTTTTTTTTAATTTGCGGCAGGGTTCCCCTTAATATCCATTCCAGACCTGAAGGGCCTGGTAATTGAATTCTGGGGAACACCCACGCTTTTTTTTTTTTTTTTATCAATGACTTTTGTATGTATTGCCGGGAGCCGACAATTCATTAATAGCCGCGAGTCAGTTTTAAATGCATTTTTTTCTTTCAAAAATGACATTTTTTGCAGGGACAGTTCTAAGCACGGGAAACATGCGCCACTTCACATGCATATCATACACACCCCCCAGGTACGAAATTTAAAGGAATATTTCACTTTTATTTTTTCATTTTAAGCATTATTAAAATCACTGCTCCCAAAAAAACGGCCGTTTTTAAAACTTCTTTTTGCATTGATACATGTCCCCTGGGGCAGGACCCCGGTCCCCAAACACTTTTTAGGACAATAACTTGCATATTAGCCTTTATAATTAACACTTTAGATTTCGAACGTTCGAGTCCATTGTATTTAATAGGGTTCTAAAGTTTACACAAACATTTTGTCTGTTCGCAGGTTCTGGTGCGAACCGAACAGGGGGGTGTTCGGCTCATCCCTGCTCCTCAATAGGATTGAGGAAAGGAGAGTAAGGTGGTAGGAACACCATATCCATCCTTGAATGAGCAGTGAACCAGGCCCTGATAAGCGGGCCACGGTGGAAATTCACATTGTCCCATACAATTATATATTGTGGTAGGTGAGGCCCTATGAGACCTCTCTCATTTTCAGGGATCAAATCCAAATGAAGGCAGTCCAAGAAGATGAGGAGCTTCTGTGTATTGTATGGGCCAAGACTGGGGATGTGAGTGGCCACACCATTCTCAGAAAGGGCAGCACACATAGTTATATTACCCCCTCGCTGGCCTGGGACATCCACCGTGGCCCGGTGGCCAATAAAATTACGGCCACGTCTTCAGCCCTTGGCCAGGTTGAAGCCAGCCTTGTACACATGGGTACTGAAACCAAAAATTTTTGGAACCACTGCTTACGGTAATTGTAAAAATGTTATCTTGATGGACAACCAGTGACTGACTTACATGTACATACTGGTACAGCAGCTCTTTCACTCTGTCAGAGTTCCTCTGAAATGGTACCCTGTAAATTTGCTTCATTGTCATCTGATGCTTCTTCAATATGCGGGCTATTGTGGAGAAGTTTATAGAGTTGACATTTTGGAATATGGCATTGTCTTGTAGGATTGCAGTGCGGATCTGTCTCAATGGGATGGCATTATTTGCAAACACCATGTTACAAATCTCTTGTTCTTGTTGTTCATTGAGAAGTTTTCCTCGGCCACCCGTGCCAGGTTGTCGTTCAATCCTAGACATAGAATTCAAAGGACAACACTCCATTCGTAATTTATACCTTATGTATTCCGTACAGAATGAGTTACCAATGTAATCGTATTGTTGTTTTACTTACAGTAACTTTACCACAATTCTAATGCATCACTGCACAGTGACTGGAATACTACTGTAAACTGTATAATCAATATTGTGGAAAATAAACTATTCCATACTATTCCATAGTTTATTTTCTACAAAATGTTTCTTGTCATTGTTAGTATCGTACGTAACATCCCACTGAGGTAAGATACTGTAATACTGTAGGCCTATCACACACACACACACACACACACACACACTAAATGAATACGTAAATAAACATATTTGTTGCTCTATGCACAGTGTCCTGTCCTATACATTATATAATTCCATCATTGACTGACTACATACCTGTTTTCCCTGCAAAAGGTTTGGATGATAGAGGAGACTGTAGAGCGAGGCACATTAGGCTGCACTCGGCGACCTGCCTCCGCCATTGTGAGGCCATGGTTGATGACATGGTCTATAATTGTGGCCCGAATTTCATCAGGGACAGCATGGTGTCTTTGTGCTCTTCGGCCTCTTCCCCCTATTACACCACCACACACTCTTACTCCTCCTCCTCTTCTTCTTCCTCTTCCTCGAGCAGGCAGTTGCCCTTGTTCATTTACTTGGCCAGGTGCCTCCATGTTCAGAAATTGTACTGGTCCTGCATGGTCAAGCTCTATATATACATGTTTGGCAGCATTCACAATCATGGACAGCATCTGTCAGGTAACTAAACATACTGTTTGATTGGTCATCTGAGACCAACTCCAACTCCTTCTTCGTTAGTCAAGTTCTAGTTGCACCTGACTGTCAATTGCTGTAATAATTTTATCAAATGTTCCAAGAGATTCATATATGTGTAGCGGGGTTCCTTTAAATGCTCTCGAACTACTGTTCCCAGAACCCCACTGGTTCCCAGGATGTTTTGCTTCTGCCCCAGAGACTCATGGGTGGGGATATATAAGGAAGGGGCGAGGCCTGGCTCGGCCTCTTTGGACACGGGACGGCAGAGACTGATACACCTGTGCGGACCTGTGCTGGGTAAGGCCTGAAGCCTGGGACCTTCCGCAGCCGACCAAAGAGCCTTCCACCCCACTGCGAGCCTGGGTGGCATCCGACATCTCTACTTACAGCCTGGATGGGATCGGGGACCCGATCGCAGCAACCGCTGTGGGTGAGTGAAGTCACAACCGGTGGAAGTTCCGGACGGAGATCGGTCCGGCGGGTGAGCGAGCGTAAGCTCATTCTCTAACCTGTTTGCTAGTACTGTGCCTATAAACTGCCGAGGCCTACTACCTCATGTTAAAGACTCACTGGAGATTCACAGCAGGACTGATCCAGAGGATCTCCAGTGAAGTGTTGTCAGTTATCAACTTTCCCTTTTCCTGGATTACAATTGTTGTTTATTCTTAAGTGCACCACCTCTACAGATGCCGGTGAAGAATCCATCATTCATACAGGACTGAGTTCTAGAGTTAGGAATCAGGCCTGATTCATCAGGGACCTAGTTTAGTTATTGCGCCACAGGGCGCCTAGTTAACAGTCGCCCCACGTGGCGTCTCCTTATCCACCTCCCCCCTTCTCCATGGTGTAGTGTGACTGATATTTTAATATTGCAGGGCTCTGTGAATATTCTAATGGTCAAGTTGTTATCACTGTTCATTCCCTTTGCATAGCTGAAAGTAAAAATCTGTTATTCCTTTATAACTACTCTGTGTCTGAGTCTCTCATAAAGTATAAGTATTAAATGTGTATACCCCTAAACTAACTGTGCCAGAAAGGGTCGAGTAGATTGCCGGGGGTTGGCGGAGCTGTACTCAGGGCCCAGACCAAATCTGCGGCCCTCTTAGTTGAGGGTAACGCTACACGTGGGGGCTCATCCGGGATCCTGATAGAGCAGAAAACCCGCCAAGAGGTACCGGCATGGACCCGAAAGACATCAGAACGTGGTGTGGAGTAGCTAAGACAGATCCAAGCCAGTCAGTGGTCATTAACATGCCCGGTCAGGAATGGTCGACCGAGACGGTGGAAGGATTAATGAAGTCAGTGACCCCAGATGGTACACCGTGGGTGATGGGAACAAAGTTAGACCCAGACACCTCACACCAGTATGCACTAGTGGAGTATTCAGATGGGAAGCCAGAAGTTTGAAAGCGCAAATATACGCAGACGTCGGATAACAGATCTTATAGTCTGGCGCATGCTATTAAGAAGGAGCCACCCCTAACGGGACCACCGCGGACTGCGGCCCGTACCTCACCAGAGAGGAGAGATGGAGCGACACCTCCGGTGACGCCTGCACCTGCCACGGCCATATCACCCGAACTGATAAAGGCGCTAGGGGACCTACTAACAAACTGTCAGAAGGCAAGCACGGTGCACGTAGAGACTAGCTACCGGAGACTAAAAGCATTCTATGGGAAGCTCCCCGTCCCTGCGGGGGAGGAAGATTTTGACACTTGGGTGGAACAGGCATTGCAGGCAGTAGAAGCATGGGAGGTGCCTGAGGCACAGAAGAGACAGCGAGTCCTAGAAAGTATGAAAGGTGCCGCGGCAGAAGCGGTGAAGAGCTTCCGGTTTGGAAATGAAAACTGTACAGCTCAAGATTGCCTGGCCATGCTGCAGGAAGAGTTTGGTCAGCTGGAGAAGGTGTCAGAGATGATCTATCAATTTGAACACACTCTCCAGCAGCCGAATGAGAAACTGTCAGAATATGTTAGAAGGCTGAACAGGCAGTTATGCAAGATTGTACTGAAGAAGGGAATGCTGCCCAAAGATGCAGATGAAGCACGCATGAAGCAGATCATGAGGGGAGCGCGGCGCTCAGACCCGGTCTGGCTGCACCTGAAAACCTCAGGAGGAGGAATGTCACTAACCTACTCTGATCTAATAAAAATTATTAGGGACAAAGAGGCGCTGCAGGAAGATCAGCAGGTGGCCAAGGCGAATGTCACACCTGTACCAGTGTTGGTCCATTCGGTCAAGAGCCCGGAAAGAGATGCAGAGGTTGACACTTTGAAATCGCAAATGGCCCAAGTGTTGGAGATGCTGACCTCTTTGATGGAGAAAGATCAGAGAAGACCAGAGAAACCAAGCCCAAGAAAGGAGTTGTTCCCGAACACCTCAGCACCGGCCTCCCTACAGGACCGAGAAGAGGTGATTTGCTATAACTGCGGAGGGAGTGGCCACTTTGCTAACGTATGCTCCAGCCCAAAGAAGAAGAGAACAGATAATTGCAAGCCAGCGGGAAACTCCAAAGGGCCCCGGTGAAGGAGTCAACCGGGTGCCCATCATCTTCAGTGCGCTCCAAACTAAAAAAAAAGGCCAAGAATGGAGGAGACAAAACTCCTAGGAGGAGGTATAGTACCCCCCCACCAAGATGTACCCCAGAGGGAGGGGGCAAGACCCCTCAGTGGAAATACAGCACCCCAAAGAAGGAACATCCACCTAAGAGGAACAATAACATCCCTCAGTGGGTTTGTGCCCCCATTGAGAGGGAGAAAGTCAATGCATGCCAGGCTCAGGAAAAATTAAAGTCCAAAAGGAGCAGGGCAAGGAAAAGCCCAAAGAAGAAGGTGACCCCAGTCCGGCCATACCCAAAGGAACTGGTGGCCCCGTCTCCTACTGTGCCCATTCAAGTGGAAGGAGTCTATACTAAAGCTCTTTTGGACACCGGAGCACAGGTGACTTTACTATACCGGGACTTCTATGATAGGCACTTGAGTCATCTGCCTATCCAGAAGATAGAAGAGCTGGAGATATGGGGACTTGGAACCCAGAGTTTCCCTTACGATGGGTACCTGCCCATAAAGATGACTTTCGACCCATCCGTGGCTGGGAAGGCTGAAGTGTTTGACACCCTGGCAGTTGTGTGTCCTCGGCCGCCTGGAGCCAGCAAGATTTCCCTGATCATTGGGACAAACACGGATCTAGTCAGGAGACTCCTGACCCCTCTAGTGAAAGAGAGAAACCATTCAGCCACCAAAATCCATCCCATGCTAAAGACGGCCTACCAACGACTGGTCTTAGAGCAGAAGACCCCGGGAGAGGGGATAGGGAAGGTGTGGAGACTTGGCAGAGAAGGAGTAGTGCTACAGCCCGGAGAAGTAACCTGTCTTAGGGCCACTGTGAAGCTTACGTGGGAACAACCCGGACCCTTTGTCATGCTGGAATCCGACCCAAGGGAAGAGTCCTCAGGCCTGGAAGTGATACCAGAAGTGATTCCGTTCAAGGCCCTGAAGAAGGCCCATGGCAGAGTTCCGGTGAGTGTTAGGAACACTACGGGAGGGCCCATGGAGATTCCTGCCAGAGTGTTGCTGGGTCAGGTGAGCCCTGCTGCCCCGGTCACTTGGTCCGAAGTCAAAGGACGGGTGACGGAGGAGATGTTTGGGAGAAGCTGTCCGTGGAAAACCTGAACCTACCCAGGGCTTGGAAAGAAAGAGCCAAGGCCCAGCTGACCAGGTGGGAGAAGATCTTTTCCGAAGATGAATTCGATGTGGGGTGTGCAAGAAGTGCCACCCATCGGATCCGCCTCCAAGAAGATAAGCCCTTCTGAGAGAGGGTCAGGCGGGTCCCCCTGGCAGATCTGGAGGATCTGAGGGAACAACTTGTAGAACTAAAGAAGACTGGTGTGATCCGGGAGTCTAGAAGCCCCTATGCCTCCCCAATCGTGGTGGTCAGAAAGAAGAATGGATCGTTGAGGCTTTGTATCGATTACAGGACTCTCAACAGGAGAACCATCCCTGACCAATACACCACGCCAAGGATAGAAGATGCCTTACAAAGTTTGTCTGGAGCCAAATGGTTCAGTGTGATGGACCTCAAGAGTGGGTACTATCAAATCCCTATGCACCCAGAAGACAGGGAGAAGACAGCCTTCATAACCCCGGTGGGATTCTTCGAATTCAATAGGATGCCTCAGGGTCTATCTGGAGCTCCTGCTACCTTTCAACGCCTTATGGAGAAGACTGTTGGAGACATGAATCTTATAGAAGTCCTTGTGTACTTGGACAATGTCATTGTCTTCGGGAGAACCTTGGAAGAACATGAAGCCAGGCTGGAGAAAGTATTGAGAAGACTCAGTGAAGAGGGACTTAAGCTTTCCCCCGAGAAGTGTCGGTTCTACCAGTCTTCTGTGAACTATCTGGGGCACATAGTGTCTGAAGAAGGGGTGGCCACAGATCCTGAGAAGTTGGAAGCAGTCACTTCCTGGCCACGACCCACCACAGTAACAGAGCTCAGATCCTTCCTGGGGTTCTGCTCCTATTATAGGAGGTTTGTGGAGGGGTTTGCTCGGATTGCCCGCCCGTTGAATGAATTGCTAAAGGCAGAAGGGGAAGAGGATGACTCAGGGCCCAGGAGGCCTGGTGAGTCAGTTCAAGATCAGTGGAACCCAAGGTGTGAAGAGGCCTTTCAGGCCCTGAAGAGGAGCTTAACCACTGCCCCAGTCCTGGCCTACGCCGACCCTACCAGACCTTATGAATTACATGTGGATGCCAGCCATGAGGGTCTAGGCGGTGTGCTTTACCAAGAACATGAAGGACAACTGCGACCAGTGGCCTATGTGAGCAGGAGCCTGACCCCCTCAGAAAAGAATTACCCCACTCATAAGCTGGAATTCCTGGCCCTCAAATGGGCGGTAGTAGACAAGCTAAAAGACTACCTGTATGGGGCAGAGTTTACTGTGAAGACAGACAACAACCCCCTGACCTACCTCTTCACCACTGCAAAACTAGATGCCACCGGACACAGCTGGTTGGCCGCATTGTCTGGATTCAACTTCAGTCTGAAGTACAGATCAGGAGCTGGAAATAGGGATGCAGATGCCCTGTCCCGGAGGTCTCATGCCACGACAAATGACTGGGAAGATTGGACCCAAGTGGCACCAGACGGGGTGCAGGCCCTTTGTCAAGGGGCTGAATTCCAAGCCAGAGGAGGCTCCAGAGCAGAAGAAATAGGGGTTACCATGGTAGGAGTCCCCAAACACTATTGTGGAGTAACTCAACTGGAGGAAGACAACCTACCGAGACTGTCCAAGAAGGAGTTGAGGTGTGACCAATTGGAAGACCCCATGGGGAGATTGGTCCTCGAAGCCCTGGAGAATCAGGATCCCAACAAACTCCTACATCACCCCTCAAAAGAGGCTCGCCTGTTGAGGAAGGAATTGGACAGGCTGCAGGTACATCAGGGAGTGGTCTACCGAAGGGGCCCCTCTGATGACTCAGAAGATAAGTGGCAGTTATTCCTTCCAGAGAAGCACCGAGAGACTGTACTAATTGCCCTGCATGACCACCATGGTCACCTAGGGGCAGAAAGGACCTTCCAGCTTGTTAGAAATCGGTTCTATTGGCCCTGCATGAGGGCAGAAGTAGAGGAGTATTGCCATTCCTGTGCACGATGCATTCAGAGAAAGACCCTACCCCATCAAGCTGCCCCAATGGGCCACTTACAGAGTCAGGGCCCAATGGATCTGGTATGCATTGACTTTCTCTGCCACGAACCCGACCTGAGTGGATTGGAGAATGTTCTGGTAATAACCGACCATTTCACCCGCTATGCTCAAGCTTTCCCAACCAAAGACCAGAAGGCATCCACCGTGGCCAAGATACTTATGGAGAAGTATTTTGTCCATTACGGACTACCACAGAGACTCCACTCAGATCAAGGAAGGGACTTTGAGAGTCGGTTGATCCGAAGACTTTTGGATTCATTGGGAATAACGAAGACCAGAACCACGCCTTACCACCCACAAGGAGATGCTCAGCCGGAGAGATTTAACCGGACCCTGCTCAACATGTTGGGAACCTTAGAAACAGAGAAGAAGCAACATTGGAGTCAACACATATCAGCCCTAGTGCATGCCTATAACTGTACCACAAGTGACGCCACTGGCTACTCCCCTTATCGACTTATGTTTGGGAGAGAAGCAAGGCTACCCGTGGACCTGGCCTTTGGCACTTCTTTAGACAATACCTCAGCTACATCCCACAAGGGATACGTGGACAGACTTAGACGTAGCTTACAGTTGGCCTATGAACAAGCCCAGGCGGCTTCGGATCAAAGGGGAGCCCGCAACAAGAGAAATTTCGATCTGAAGGTTCGAGTGCAAGATCTGCAGCCCGGGGACCGAGTACTGCTACGCAATCTGGGGGTCCCTGGAAAACACAAGCTTGCTGACAGATGGAGATCTGAACCCTATGTCGTCTGTAGGAAGTTGCCTGGTTTGCCTGTCTACAAACTAAAGCCAGAAGGAAAGGTGGGTCCACTGAAGACGTGGCATCGAAACCACCTGCTCCCACTTGCTGAGGCAGTCAGAATACCTCCCGTGAGAGACTCCCCTGAACCGGCCTCTATTCTGGATACTCCTAGGCCGAGCACTCGGTCCCAGACTTCTAGAGTTGAAGATGGGGAGGCCTCCCAATTGAGTACAGATGAAGGTGGAGAACTGGACTGGCTGTGGCCTCCCTTGACTCTGGGAACGTCCGCCATAGATCTCCCAAATGGAGGGGATACCCCAGATGCAACGCTGAATCCGGAGGCTACTGAATTCATACCCTTCAGTCCCTCAGCTGATTACTGGGAAGATGTTCCTGACACCTGCGCAGAGGAGGACCCTAGAGATTCCATACGTCAGTCGACTTCTGAATCAGAGGTTCCAGAACCAGCAATGTTACCTGAACTTACTCCTGAAGAAGAGCCTGTGGTGCCAGAGTCAGAAGCACCAAGAGAGCAGAGGGCTCGCAGAGTCATCAGGCCTCCCAAGAAACTAACTTACCCCCAAATGGGGACGAGCTCAGAGGACTCTGTTGTAACGGCTAGGAGAAGTGTTGAACAACCTGATCCCTCCACTGTCCATTTGGTGGAGGGCAACCCCAGCTCACTCTCTGGCACAGTTAGGCAGGCCACTCATGGTAGTGTGACCTGTGGGCAAGAGAGTTCCATCCCAAAGTTTTGGTGGGAATTCCCTATGCCAACATCATGCTCGACATTGTCCAAAATGGTAAACAGTATTTGTTGAAGTTTATCTTTGGGGACCAAAGAGTTTAAGTGGGGGGAGTGTGTAGCGGGGTTCCTTTAAATGCTCTCGAACTACTGTACCCAGAAGCCCACTGGTTCCCAGGATGTTTTGCTTCTGCCCCAGAGACTCATGGGTGGGGATATATAAGGAAGGGGTGAGGCCTGGCTCGGCCTCTTTGGACACGGGACGGCAGAGACTGATACACCTGTGCGGACCTGTGCTGGGTAAGGCCTGAAGCCTGGGGCCTTCCGCAGCCGACCAAAGAGCCTTCCACCCCACTGCGAGCCTGGGTGGCATCCGACATCTCTACTTACAGCCTGGATGGGATCGGGGACCCGATCGCAGCAACCGCTGTGGGCGAGTGAAGTCACAACCGGTGGAAGTTCCGGACGGAGATCGTGTCTGTCAGGTGAGCGAGCGTAAGCTCATTCCCTAACCTGTTTGCTAGTACTGTGCCTATAAACTGCCGAGGCCTACTACCTCATGTTAAAGACTCTCACTGGAGATTCACAGCAGGACTGATCCAGAGGATCTCCAGTGAAGTGTTGTCAGTTATCAACTTTCCCTTTTCCTGGATTACAATTGTTGTTTATTCTTAAGTGCACCACCTCTACAGATGCCGGTGAAGAAGCCATCATTCATACAGGACTGAGTTCTAGAGTTAGGAATCAGGCCTGATTCATCAGGGACCTAGTTTAGTTATTGCGCCACAGGGTGCCTAGTTAACAGTCGCCCCACGTGGCGTCTCCTTATCCACCCCCCCCCCTTCTCCATGGTGTAGTGTGACTGATATTTTAATATTGCAGGGCTCTGTGAATATTCTAATGGTCAAGTTGTTATCACTGTTCATTCCCTTTGCATAGCTGAAAGTAAAAATCTGTTATTCCTTTATAACTACTCCGTGTCTGAGTCTCTCATAAAGTATAAGTATTAAATGTGTATACCCCTAAACTAACTGTGCCAGAAAGGGTCGAGTAGATTGCCGGGGGTTGGCGGAGCTGTACTCAGGGCCCAGACCAAATCTGCGGCCCTCTTAGTTGAGGGTAACGCTACATATGGTATTCATGGTATTATGTTCCTGAATAATTTTGACAATTGAACAGACTATTGTGCATGTGATGACTTAAACAATGAAATGACACTGACACGTTTTGGAGAGAACAACCATTAGACTGAGAATTGACAATCAGTTTAGATCAACAAGATCTATTCACTTGGAAATTGTGCTAAATGTAGGCTACTTGTACTTAATCATTTGAAAGATATCCTGAGACATTGAGACAATGTACTGAGACATTTGCAATTTGATGAAATTAATGAGAAATTCAATTCAGTTGTGAACAATTGCCAAGTGGTTTGGGGCGGGAGGTGCGGTGGCGGTATAGCTACTGTCGGAATTGCCGCGGAATTGCGGCGGTATGCGGTTTTAACCCCCGCTAGGGGCCAAAAAAGGGTTAATACCACCGGCAATGCGGAGGCGCATTGCCGGCGGTATTACTGCGGTTTCCCATTGCTTTAAATGGAAAGGAGCAGTGTAGGAGCGGTAAACACACCGCTCCTTTCACCGCTCCAAAGATGCTGCTAGCAGGACTTTTGGAGCCGTCCCGCCAGTGCATCGCCTCAGTGTGAAAGCACTGGGGCTTTCACACTGAGACTGCAGGGCAGGAGTTTTTCAGCCGGTATTTAGGTGCTATTTTTAGCGCTAAAACGCCTGAAAAACTCCTCAGTGTGAAAGGGGTCTTATACCTAAATGTATGTTTTATACCAAAAAATTGAATCACGCTATGGAGATCTCCTGATTATTTGTACATGAGTAAAACATTATATCATCTTGCCATCTTGCTGTGAAAGAGTGGAGGACCTGAAAGTACAGTACAACTTAGGATTTCAATCATACTGACAGACGTGCGGGCACATAGGAGAGGAGCACGCCACCTTATTGCACTTTACTGGCACAGAAGCATTGGTGCACAGATTGCACTTTTGAAGATTACCTGCTTTGCACTTTGAAAAACGCACGATTATGCACTTTATCTATGAACTTTAGTTAATGTGATTTTTTTCATTTGTTTGATTTATCAATTTTGCACAGTTTGAGTGATTTTATATCCTTTTTTTTTGTATAGGGAAAGCGCTGGATCTTGTACATTGAATATATAAAGGGACTACATACCTTTATTCCAGCAGCAGTTCTTTTAGGTACGGTTATATTTAAACACGCCGCAGCGCGGGTGTATTCATTCTAGAAGTAAAAGTCCTGCTTGGTCTGCAGAGGGTGTCAAAGAGCCTGAGAAGTCAGCTGTAATTTCACCCCGTGGTCACATTGGCCAGTGAAAGCACTGCAGAGGAGTGGTTCCAGAGGCAATGCACTGAAGTTAAGATTGCTACACCTACTACATTGAGGGGTAAGACTGTTGCCAATGTAATCATGGGAAAGATAGGTTGTGAGGCTGTCCACTGTGAATTGGGAGTGACCCTAATTGGAAGATCCACTGTCTGGGTGAGAAGGATTTGCCTTGGTGCAGTGCCCTGTACAATGGGGAGGCAAGGGTTAAAGCCAAATATGCACCTGTGTCGATGTCTAATGGTGAATTGCGTTTTCTGCATATACCTGATCTAAACCATAAAAGTGCTGAGATAGATATATTAGGGGTGACTACTGAGAAATTTTAGCCATTTCTTGTAGCAACAGCATCAGGTACAACAGAGATGTCCCTGGAAACCTCCAACTTTGAAGCTGCCCTGGTGGGTGAGAATGTCCCTTTAGAGGTGAATGGTCTTGTGTTAACCTGGCCACAGGCTCAAGTTGGCAAAGTGCTAATACAGCCTGCTAGAGATAAAAATATCTGTGATAAGATTAACAAAAAAATACATTGCTGCTAAAAAACAATTGGTGGTGTGCAGACCAAACACTAGGGTTAAAGTGATTGTAAACCCTCACCTTGTACAACAATACATTAAGGTTTAAATAGAAATGAAAGGTAAAACATTTGTGTATAGATGTGAAAAACCTTATAAACACTTTTTTTTCCCTTTTTTAATAAGTGATCATATTTCCTCTGTTCTCAGCTGCATAAGAGCAAGGGGAGGATAAACAGCAGCAAACTGATCTCCCCAGTGCAAAGCTGTGCTAGCTAGAGAACAGACCACAGTGTGTTCTCCTGATTAGTGTGGTCAGTTTTTAATAGAAAAGCAGAGGGTCTGACAGGTACACCAGGGATTTCACACAAAGGAAGAAATACAAAGAGAACAGGATACTTTTTTTTTTACTTTTAAGTACATGGTACAGCAGGTTCATATCAGGAGTATGAAGTGTTGGGTTTACATATTCTTTAACCACTTAAGGGCCGGAAGGATTTTCCCCCTTAATGACCAGGCCATTTTTTGTGATATGGCATTGTGTTGCTTTAACTGACAATTGCGCGGTAATGCAACACTGTACCCAAACAAAATTTATGTCCTTTTTTTCCCACAATTAGAGCTTTCTTTTGGTGTTATTTGATTTTTACTTTTTTGCTATAATATATATCCCCCAAAAAAATATTTCTTCCTCAGTTTAGGCCGATATGTATTCTTTTACATATTTTTGTTAAAAAAAATCCCAATAAGCGTATATTGATTGTTTTGCGCAAAAGTTATAGCGTCTACAAAATAGGGGATAGATTTCTGGCGTTTTTTTTTTTTTTTTTTTTTTACTAGTAATGGTGGTTATCAGCGATTTTTAGCGGAACTGCAACATTGCAGCAGACAGATCGGACATTTTTGACACTTTTTTGGGACCATTGACATCTATACAGCGATCAGAGCTAAAAATAGCCACTCATTACTGTATAAATGTAATTGACAGGGAAGGGGTTAACACTAGGGGGCAATCAAGGGGCTAAATGTGTGTCCTAAGGAGCGTTTCTAACTGTAGGGGGATGGGTCTGCCCAGAGGAGGAGACTGATCGCTGTTCATAATCAGTATGAACAGCAGATCTGTCTCCTCTCTCCTAACAGAACAGAGATCTGTCTGTTTACATTGACAGATCTCCGTTCTGTGTCTCTCAGGAGCGATCGCGGGTGCCCGGTGTACATCACGGCCGCCGGGCACACGCATCGGCTCTGTCATAGCGCCGCATGTGCCCTCGTGCTCCCTAGTGGTCCTAAAGCGGCCGACGTACAGCTACGGCGATTTGCCCAGCGGAGCCATCCTGCCACAATATAACTGCAGCGGCTGGTTTTTAACTGGTTAAAGAGGTTTTGTCTCCCCTGGCAATGGTGGGTGAGGCAGCAGAGATGTCCCTGGAACAAGAGGTTACCTCAGACAACTGTGATGCCGCTCTGTTGGGACAGAGGGACCTTTACTTTATAGAAAAGTGTGTTGGTGCATGCCGCAAATGAAAATTCATGTTCAATGAAGTGCCACCAGAGCAAGATGGGGAGAGCATGGTATTGCCACCTGCTGTGGTTAAAAATTATTGCCACAGTCCGCTTTTCGGAACCCTCCCCCCCTCTGGTGTCACATTTGGCATCTTTCAGGGGGAAGTAGATACCTGTGTAATACAGGTATCTTGCTCCCACTTCCTGGCATAAATACTCGAGCCACCCGCGGGTATCTACGTCACTTCCGGCACCTTCTCCGTCCCCCACGCAGTCTTCTGGGAGACTCACAGGTCCCAGAAGACAGCAGGGACCAGTGGGATAGCGCAGTGCGAGTCGCGCGTGCGCATTAGGGAACCAGGAAGTGAAGCTGCAAGGCTTCACTTCCTGATTCCCTTACCGAAGATGGCAGCGGCAGCACCCGAGAGCCGAGTGATAGATCAGGTTCGGGTGCCGACATCACGGGGGCGCCATGGACAGGTAAGTTTCCTTATTTTAAAAGTCAGCAGCTGCAGTATTTGTAGCTGCTGACTTTAAAAAAAAAAATTGTCCGACCTCCGCTTTAAGGTTTGACTTATGTCTTCCTCTGCTTCAATGCCTCCAAAAAAGCAAGAATCCTCCTCCCTGTCCTCTTGTGTGTTCCGTGACATCGCAAGAATGGTGTCTGCATAAAGTGGGCCTTGAGAGGAAAGCAAGTCCTCCTCTTTTTCCTGGAGCTCTGCCTCGAGTGCCTTGTCCATCATGCCACACAGAGTCTGCTCCAGCAGGAACACAAGAGGGATTGTGTCACTGATACATGCACCACCAAATTGTTGACATGTGCCAGGCATGGCACATGTGTCAACTTTCCCTGTTGAAGGGTTGGCAGGTGGTTAGTGCCATTATTGCACACCACCATTCCTGGTTCAAGCTTCTGTGGTGTGAACCACCTCTTGGCCTGCCCCTGCAGAGCTGACAGAATCTCATGTCCCCTGGACAGACCAGCTGAAGCACCACCTGGCATCTTTTAGCCTGACTTATTGAATAGCCCCTTGAATGCTTAGGGGGTCCTGTTGGTTCATAGGTCAATTCAGCAGAGGAGCAGCAGAGGAGGGCATGGAGGAGGAGGAGGAGGGAGTGGGGATATGACATATCTCACATCATCACCACCAGTGGAGACGTGGCGGCAAAACAAGCTGCAGCACTGAGCCTTGTCCTGTATACTTCAGAGTTGCAAGCAGAGTTACCCAGTGTGCTGTAAATGAAATATATTGTCCCTGACCATGCTTGCTGGACCACGAGTCAGCAGTAACATGGACCTTGAGGCTGACAGCATTGCCCAATGATGCCACAACATTGCCTTCCACGTGATGGTACAGAGTTGGAATGGCCTTACTTGCAAAGAAATAGTGACTGGGAACCTGCCATTGTGGTACAGCACATTCTGCAAATTCAAGGAAGGGGCTGAATTTACAAGACAGAAAGGCAGGAGTTGTAAAACCAGCAGCTTTGTCAAGCTGTAATTTAGATACTGGGCATGTGGGTGGCAGTGACTGTATTTTTTTTCGCTGCAGCAGCTGGGGCAGAGAAGTTTGCCTGCTATATTCTAAAGCTGGTGGTGTGCTGCTGGCAGAAGTGCTGCAAGGACCAGTGACACCCTTCGCTATACCATCTAGACATGTGCACAACATAAAAATGTGTTTAGTTTGATTTTGTTTCTGTGCGTTTCCGTTGATTCGTAACGATTCGTAATTTCGTAAGACGTGGGTTATCGTATTCGGACTCTTTCGTATTTCCGTCTTATTTTTCTGTTGATTAGTTTTTCCGTCTGTCTAATTTTCGTTGATTCGAAATTCGTATTTACGCTATATTTTATATTCGGCCGTGTTCGTATTTTCGTAAAAAAACTATATTTTCGTTGATTTGCAATGATTCGTATTTTCGTGTCTAATTTCCGTTGATTGGAAAATCGTACTTTTGTAGATTTAATTACATTCCTACTTTCGTTAGAATACATTTTCCATTAATTCAAAACACTACTCGTCGTAGTTTTGTAATTCGTACTTTCGTGAGATTGACAGGCTCATTTATTCGTCCTTTCGTAACATTGTTTTCGTAGATTAGTAATCGGGGCATAATTCGTAATTTTACATAATGTGTCAGCATAGGAGAAAACAAAAATATGTCAGAGATATTACAAAATACAAATATAGAAATTAGAATCTAGACAGAGTATGCTTAAGAAACAAAGAATTTCTCTCTCACAAGTCACAACTTTACTCACAAATCCAACAGAACAGTGCAACCTACCCAACCACAACCTATCTGGACTGTGGATGGAATGCACTGCAGTCTAACACAGAAAAACACACAAGGGAATAAGAAACAAGCTCATTGGGGGAAGAAACAACCTCTTCAGGGGAAGGGACAAGCTTATTGGCCATTGGCCAACGTCCAGAACTAATTCAGAACTAACGAAATAGAATTTAAGTTTTTTCGAATTTTCGTTGTTTTGATTTCCGTTTTCCAAAGATTCGTAATTTTTTTTTCGTTCATTTTGATTTTCGTTAATATGGATCTTTGTTCGTTATTTTCATTGTTTTGTTTTACGTTTTCCGAATATTCGTAATTTCGCGTTTTCGATTATTATGATTCTCGTTATTTTTTGATCTTTGTTCGGTATTTTCGTTGTTTTTATGTTTTCGTTTTTTACTTTTTCGTATTTTGGCTGTTTCAAATTGACTAAATTCGTATTTTCGTTGTTTTCCATATTCGTTCTTTTCGATAATTCGTTGTTTGTTTGTAATTTTATCAAACCGTTTGTTTATTCATATGTTTACGAATCAACGAATATAACGAATTTTGACGAATAACAAATTCGTAACTAAGCGAATTGCACATGTCTAATACCATCATCCCTGTCAGTGGGGGCTGCTGAGAGGTTATGAGATATAGCAGGGTAGACCTGAAAGGTGAGAAGTGAGCAGGACCAGAATTTCATCCCTTTTGTGTGGCTTTCAGGTGCTCTTGCCAATGGGCTGAGTGGTGGGAGATCAAATTCAAGCATGTGGTACCCAAATGGCTGGTGTTTTTGCCACAGTTTAATCACACACATAGGTTGGACTAGATGGTCTTTTTTCAACCTCACCTACTATGTAACTATGTAACTTGATCTACTTGAAGCAAAATTTGCAAATTGCAACAGTGTGATCAGCTGCACATTTTCTAAAAAAGGCCCAGACAGCTGAGCTGTGGGAAGTGGGCCAGGAGTAGGGATGAGATCCGAGTTCGAGTCGAACTCATGATCGACTCGAACATTGCCTGTTCGCCCGTTCGCCGAACAGCGAACAATTTGGGGTGTTCGCGGCAAATTCGGAAAGCCGCAGGACACCCTGGAAAAGTCTATGGGAGAAATCTAAAGTGCTAATTTTAAAGGCTTATGTGCAAGTTATTGTCATAAAAAGTGTTTGGGGACCCGGGTCCTGCCCCAGGGGACATGTATCAATGCAAAAAAAAGTTTTAAAAATGTCAGTTTTTTCGTGAGCAGTGATTTTAATAATGCTTAAAGTGAAGCAATAAAAGTGAAATATTCCTTTAAATTTTGTACCTGGGGGGTATGTATAGTATGCCTATAAGGCCGGGTTCACACTGGGGCGACAAACGCTCCGACATTGGGAGCTCATGTCACATGACGTGTGAAAATCAATGTTTCCCTATGGGAGCCGTCTTAACTGCTCCCTGTACTACTTTGGTCCGACTTTGATCCGACTTCAGCCCATTGACTATCATTGAAGTCGGATCAAAGTCGGACCGCAGTCTTGCATGATCCGACTTTGGTATGCGACTTGTGTTCTGCTGATCTTGAGGGGGAACTCCACGCCAAATTTTAAATAAAAAACCGGCATGGGTTCCCCCTCCAAGAGCATACCAGGCCCTTGGGTCTGGTAAGGATTTTAAGGGGAACCCCCTAAGCCGAAAAAACGCTGCTGTGAGGCATAATATAAAAGCATATCCTGGTATTAACCTGGTTTCCAGGTGACCCAGAAGATGCCAGAAACGCCACTCGATCACCAGGACACATTCTAAAAATCATATTGGCCTCTATAAGGGTAGAATAAGGGAACATAGCAAATGAGGAAAATTACAGGAACTGAAACCTTAAAGGGCCAGAAACATAGAAATGAATGAAAAATGCCTCCCATCATGTGGGGACAATAATTGCAGCATAATGTGTGTCAAATAGATAATAGTAGATCAGCACAACCACGTTTCCTGTCAGTAGAACAATCCTTCTAAGATTACTCTAAGATTACAAATACCAATGAGATATTAATAAAAAAATTATAATAACCCATCCGTGTAATGAACCCATCAAAACATATAAAATAAAAATGTAGATTAACCATTATCGATCTGAAATAAAACAATTGAGGTCGAACTCAACGTTCAACCCCAACGGCACCCCAACCTTAGTTTCGTACCCCCAAAAGGACTCACGTCGGCTAAGTTGCCGAATAAAAATCCCTCCTCTCTAGTGATTCGTCACTTTCTCAATCCCCCAGAACTGCAACCCCACAGGGTTGCGATTATGGAAAAGTTGAAAGTGCTTCGAAACGTTGTGCGTTATGAGGCCCGTTTTGATGTTGGTGCTCTCCAATCCTCACATGGAGGGGCCTAGAAGTCCTCCCAACATTTTGGAGGCCACACTCACACTGTAGCATATATACGGCTGTATTGCAAGTGATCAGCTCCTTGATTTTGTATCCTTTGCTAGTTGCCGATGCCACAAATTCCTTATGTTTTTTTATATTATTTCTGGCTTGTCTGCATGCAGGACAACAACCGCATGCATGAAAGCCAGTCAGGAAATTGAAGATTCTATTCTCAAAATGTATAGGGGGATCAATAACCCCTAGGGCTAGCTTATCCCTAAGAGAGGGTGCTCTTTTGTAGATGAATTGGGGACAGTCTGGTAATATAGGGCCCAGAATCCTATCGTCTTTTAAGATTGGCCAGTGTTTCTGCATTATCCTTTCAAATTTCCTGCACTGAATGTTAAAATCCAAAATCATTTGCATCTTCATAAAGTCATTCTGATTAACACACGGGCCCCCAACTTAATTTGCTGAGGAAGTCCTTACCAACAGATGATACGCGTGCAGGGGGTTACGTGACGTCAGTACACCCACCTATCTGGTTTCTTATGCATACTACATGACCTGTATCCGAGCACTGGGATTCAGTGCCACTCTTGTGAGTAGTATTTTTTATTTAATAAACTAGTATTCTTTTATTAAAACGGTGAGCACTATATATTTTTTATTGAATTTTACATGGACAAATGCATGTCTAAGAGTGTGACCTGGGGTTACCGAATGAATGTGGAGATTGAGTGAAGGACCATATAAGAAGTCAGCCCTCTCAACTTTTGTGATTACCCTTGAAAAGGGACTGCATGAATGACCTTTCTGTTAAATCAGAGGTCTATTCATTAAGGTGAGCGGCCTGTACCTCTGGTGGTGGAAACACTGAAAAGGATGCACAGTGATTAATACCGCTTTTAAGCCCCTGTTCACTATCAAGAAGCCTTCTCTCTTCCCGTCGGTGTGTCAGCTGATGACACCTTTCTTGCTTCAGAAAGTCTTCACACTGGGACTTTTTGCTCTATGTGTTATACATCATAAATGCCTGATTATATTGCTTAATTATGTTTATTTATATCACTACCATGAATCACCCCTAGGGGCTTGTGACACTCAGGTTATCTTCACGCTATAAACGTATTATTGCAAACACCCACAGGCCTCACTCAAAGTCCCAACCCAACCCCCCTTTTTTTGTTTCCATGTACATATGTGTTATAATAGTTTTATCTAAGTGCTGCACTGCTTTCTTATTTATGTTTGACCTAAGGGTTGTTTTATATTGACTTTCAGTGTTCAGCTGCATACAGTTAGAGCTGGTTCACACAGGGGCGTCATGGGATCGGACTTCAAGACGCCCTAAGTCACCCCAAGTCGCGCGGTTTAGAAAAGTAATGGAAGTGAATGGAGCCGTCTTAATGTACACTACTGCAGTCGCTCCGACTTCAGAAAATTTTCCTGTACGACTTCAATCCGACTTCTAGGCGACTTGTACCCATTGATTTCAATGGAAGTTGCCTCCAAGTCGGTTCCCTTGTCTTAACTGAAGCAACTTTCCAAGAAATTAAAAATAGTTTTCCAGGCAAACCCCTCCCTCCCCCTCCCTCCCACAGAGCTGATTATTGTTTGATTGGCCACTGGAAAGTCGCCTGTCCTGGAGGCAACTTGAAGTTGCCTTCTAAGTTGCCTCATGTCGCGCTGTGATTCATGCTCAAGTCGTGTCCAAGTTGCCTCCCAAAGTCGCGCTGGAAGTCGTGTTGCCCCTGTGTGAACTGGCTCTTAGGATTTGTGTTTTGGTTTTGCGCTGTCTGATTCTTTTTACTGTAATACTTTATGTCACACCGTATTTGCGCAGCGGTCTTACAAGCGCACTTTTTTGGGAAAAAATACACTTTTGTGACTTAAAAAATAAGACAACAGTAAATTTAGCCAACTTTTTTTTTATATTGTGAAAGATAATGTTACGTTGAGTAAATTGATACCCAACATGTCACGCTTCAAAATTGCGCCCGCTCGTGGAATGGCGACAAACTTTTACCCTTAAAAATCTCCATAGGCAACGTTTAAAAAATTCTACAGGTTGCATGTTTTGAGTTACGGAGAAGGTCTAGGGCTAGAAATTTGGTCTCGCTCTACTGATCGTGGCGATACCTCACATGTGTGGTTTGAACACCGTTTTCATATGCGGGTGCTGCTCACGTATGCGTTCCCTTCTTCACGCAAGCTTGTCGGGACGGAGCATGTTTACATATTTTTTTTCTTATTATTTATTTTACCTTTTATTTTATTTTTTTACACTGTTCTTTTAAAAAAAAATTGTGTCACTTTCATTCCTATTACAAGGAATGTAAACATCCCTTGCAATAGAAAAAAGCATGACAGGTCCTCTTAAATATGAGATCTGGGATCAAAAAGACATCAGATCTCATATTTGGACTAAAATGCAACAAAACAAATAAATACAATTTTGTCATTTGAAAAAAAAAAAATGGCCCTTTAAGAGCTATGGGCGGAAGTGACGTTTTGACATCGCTTCCGCCCTGCTATGGTATGGAGATGGGTGGGGGCCATCTTCCCCTCACTCGTATCCATACACAGGAAGGAGAAGGACCCGATCGCCTCCGCCGCTACTGACGGTTTTGGTAAGCGATGGAGGGCACGGGAGAGCGGCGGAAGGGGGCCCCTCTCCTGCCGCCGAGAACCTGCCGCAGAGACCACCATCATCAGAAACCGGACTGCCGGCTGAAGACGAGGATACCTGGGTTATTGCAGTAAATTGCAGTGCATTATTGCAGGTTTACTGCAGTATATTTCAGTATGTTAGTGCACATTTAACGTAGTATATTGCAGTGCGTTACTGCACGTTTAACGCAGTATCTTTTTTAGTGTGTTACTGCATGTTTAATGCAGTATATTTCAGTGTGACTTCCCAAATTTCGACTTGGCAGGGGTCCAGATATGAGAAGGAATAGGTGGAGGTTGAGGCATTGAAGGAAGAGGTGTAAGATCATCTTCAAGGAGCAGGGGAGGCCCAAACTTTTGAAAAAGGCATCTCTTTTGTGAAGGCCTCGAAAGTCATGTTGGGAGCCATCTTTAGTTGCAATTAGATGAAAAAGGAAGCCTCAGTAGTAGGAGACATGGTGATTCTGCAAATGGATTGTGATTGGTCTCAGGTTGCACCTTTTTGCGAGGGTTATGGGTGATAAGTCGCTAAAGATTTGGATTCTGTCAACCTTGTGCTCAATTTGCAACTTGTTGCGAGTTGCCAAGATCAGGGCCTCTTTACTATCATAGTAATGGAAGCAGACAATAATGTTGCGGGGTCTGGCTCCCACCAGTGGTTTAGAATCTAAAGAGCGGTGAGCCCGATCAAGACGCCAGTCTATATCCACTATATCTGGGGCTAAGGCATTAAATAGGCCCATGAGATAAGGATGCTGCTTGGTATCACTCCCCAAATGCGCAGATTTTGCCACCTTTCTCTGTTCTCTAAATCTTCTTGTTGAGACTGAAGTTGGAAAAAAGCATGTTAGGGGGTAGAGTTTTCTTCCTCTAACACATGGACATACTGAACTATGTCATCAAGTTTAGTCTCCAAGGTGTCACGATCAGGCGTCAGGCTTGAAGACCAGTTGCTATAGCAGTTGCAGGACTACCACCAACCAGCAGGAAAGGTGCACAGGCAGTCACCCTGGCAGATGACACAGGCTCACCTGAGGTGCGGAGTCTAAGTACTAGCCAGTGTTCACCAGAGCTCCTGATGGTGGAGTTGGATTTATCTACGTGCTAGCACCAGGTTGCGGTCCTCAGGTTTGCCCCACAAGGGTGTGAGCAAGCCTGGGTCCAGTAGCGGATGAGCAGATAAGGATCAAAACGGCAGTGTGGTCAATAAACAAGCCAAAAGGTCGGTAACGAGTAGTTGCAGGTTGGAATCAGGCAGTAGAGTAGTCAAGGAACAAATGTTAAAATATATGATGCGCTTACACCAACCTATTGTTTGTGCACAGTGAACTAATTTAACGTGCTTAATACAATGTGCTAAAAACACAATATGCTCAGTGCTAATATAATCAACTTAAACAGTGATAAAATGCAGTGCTTATAAAGAAAAACAGCATAAATGGATTCCAATGTGGTGGACACGACAGTCCTGCTCACAACTCCTTGCTTCCACTATGCGAACTGTAACCTCAGATGATTCATCCAAGCAATCACAAAACACTGCTGAACAATTCACTCTGAACTCATAATAAAAAGGTCCGCCAGTCTCCCTGGCCACCCGTGGCGAGACCGCTTCAAAACAAGGCTCCCCTTCTCTAGATCACTCGGGGTTCCAAAGATGTCATCATATAAGGGATACAAAGAAAAGAGATCATTGCACAATAATCACTACACCATCAGCTTCAAACAGCTGTGGCTGCACTCACATAACCCTGGATAATCAGCGCTCAAGCTCAGCTCAGTTTGATGTAATCCTCCTCAGGCTGTTGGTAGTGTCACTAGGCTCCTCCCCCTACGTGTTACGTCATTGGCACTTGACTTATTCATGGGTAAGCATGTGACCAGACAGCGCGTCCTTTTATAGAGGGTGAAAAGACCTCTCGCTTGTAGTTATAGCGATGGTCCAATCGTAAACACATCATTGCTGGTTAGCGCTGATCCATAATTTCGCTAATATTTAAACAATCTCAAAAACAAATGCCTTTAATAACATGGCTATTCATTCATTAAAAACACATGATACAAATACATATAAAAAGCAGATACTTCATGACTCTATATATAGATAATGCAATTGGTTCCTCCAGTGGCCATTTCTGGTACTGCTTCCCAAATTTCTTTAATTAATGCGGGGGAACTCCAATTTTAAATCAACATATCATGAAGTATATAATCTATAATATCTAAAATTACAGAATTAAAAACAGGATACAAAATTGATGAATTTATAAGAAGATAAAAACTATAAAACCTAAAAAGCATAAGCTTAATAAAAATATTAATATTGTTAAAACCTGAAAAACCCCATGATCTGAACTCATAGTCATCTAATATATATGATTCCATTTGCCCAAATTTAGTTGATAAATAAAAGAAAAGAAAAGGAAAGGGAATATGTTCTTAATCCCTCTCTTAGGCCCAATAAGGTCCACTTAGGGTGTCATCCTATAAATATAGATAATTTTCCCCTATAATGATTATTACCCTATATTACCCTATAAAGCCAGTTTTTTTGGCTTTATAGGGTAATAATCATTATTGGGGAAAATTATCTATATTTATAGGCTGACACCCTAAGTGGACCTTATTGGGCCTAAGAGAGGGATTAAGAACATATTCCCTTTCCTTTTCTTTTATTTTATTTATCAACTAAATTTGGGCAAATGGAATCATATATATTAGATGACTATGAGTTCAGATCATGGGGTTTTTCAGGTTTTAACAATATTAATATTTTTATTAAGCTTATGCTTTTTAGGTTTTATAGTTTTTATCTTCTTATAAATTCATCAATTTTGTATCCTGTTTTTAATTCTGTAATTTTAGATATTATAGATTATATACTTCATGATATGTTGATTTAAAATTGGAGTTCCCCCGCATTAATTAAAGAAATTTGGGAAGCAGTACCAGAAATGGCCACTGGAGGAACCAATTGCATTATCTATATATAGAATCATGAAGTATCTGCTTTTTATATGTATTTGTATCATGTGTTTTTAATGAATGAATAGCCATGTTCTTAAAGGCATTTGTTTTTGAGATTGTTTAAATATTAGCGAAATTATGGATCAGCGCTAACCAGCAATGATGTGTTTACGATTGGACCATCGCTATAACTACAAGCGAGAGGTCTTTTCACCCTCTATAAAAGGACGCACTGTCTGGTCACATGCTTACCCATGAATAAGTCAAGTGCCGATGATGTAACGCGTAGGGGGAGGAGCCTAGTGATGCTACCAACAGCCTGAGGAGGATTACATCAAACTGAGCTGAGCTTGAGTGCTGATTATCCAGGGTTATGTGAGTGCAGCCACAGCTGTTTGAAGCTGATGGTGTAGTGATTATTGCGCAATGATCTCTTTTCTTTGTATCCCTTATATGATGACATCTTTGGAACCCCGAGTGATCTAGAGAAGGGGAGCCTTGTTTTGAAGTGGACTCGCCACGGGTGGCCAGGGAGACTGGCGGACCTTTTTATTATGAGTTCAGTGTGAATTGTTCAGCAGTGTTTTGTGATTGCTTGGATGAATCATCTGAGGTTACAGTTCGCATAGTGGAAGCAAGGAGTTGTGAGCAGGACTGTCGTGTCCACCACATTGGAATCCATTTATGCTGTTTTTCTTTATAAGCACTGCATATTATCACTGTTTAAGTTGATTATATTAGCACTGAGCATATTGTGTTTTTAGCACATTGTATTAAGCACGTTAAATTAGTTCACTGTGCACAAACAATAGGTTGGTGTAAGCGCATCATATATTTTAACATTTATTCACTTTGGAGGGCACAGATTCTCTTTTTATGTTTGCAGTTAGCACCATTTAGGTATCTTTGGTTTGTGGTTTACACTATTTACATATTAGCGCTGTAGTAATTTTTATTTAGTCAAGGAACAAGCCAAGGGTCGATCACGAGTGGTAGCAAAATACAGACGGCAGCAGGGAAGACAAGAGCAAGGCACTGGCTGAAAAGGAACAATAACCTGGCAAAGAGGAAGGGCTGAGACAAGGCTTAAATAGGAAGTTCATGGGAGGAGCAAGGAGTTCAAGGTTCAACAGCAATCAATACACAAGGCAGGGTTGTCCAATGGATCAGATAGGATTGTCCAATAGATCAGGCAGAGAGCTGTCCAGCATCCCAGATAGCTCGGTGGGAAGAGTCAACACCGGACACAGAAGAGGTCCCAGGTTCAAGCCCAGGTCCTGACAGTACTCCTCTCCTCTCAGGATGTCCTCTGGACATCTTAGGGCTGGGTTTGTGAGGAAACCTCTGGTGGAATTCTCTTGTTAATCTAGGGGCATGAACGTTCTCCTCCGGCTCCCAAGAATTTTCTTCTGGCCCATATCCTTTCCATTGGACCAGATATTGTAGCTTGTTTCGAAAGATCCTGGAATCAAGAATTTTTTCCACCACAAATTCTACTTCACCCTGTACCTCAACAGGTGGAGGAGGTGGAAGGTTTTCATTAAATGGTTTAAGTAGTGATATGTGAAAAACAGGGTGAATTTTCATACTATCAGGAAGTTTTAAGCAAAAGGTAACCGGATTGATTTGAGCAGAAATCTTGATTGGTTCTACAAACTTCTTGCCCAGCTTTGCAGACGGAACATGGACCTTCAAATTTTTGCTTGATAACCAAACTTTGTCACCCACATGAAAGGTAGGAAGTGATCTGCGATATCTACCAGCAGCCTTCTTGTAACATTCCTGAGCCTCCCTCAAAGTTTCGATCAATTTCTCCTGAATCTCCTGCAGAGTAGTTAATCTGTTGGTAACAGAAGGAATTGGAGTTGAGATAGGGAGATCAGGAATAAAAACTGGATGATACCCGTTGTTTAAATAAAAAGGACTTTGAGAATTTGTTTAGAATTATTATATGTAAACTCTGCTGTAGAAAGATAATCCACCCAGTCATCCTGAAGATAACTGACAAAACATCGAAGGTACTGCTCCAAGGTTTGATTGGTCCTCTCAGTCTGACCAATATTTCACCTCTATTGGAATTTTTTAGCTAATACTGGATTGATTCCTAGAGTTTCCATACTGTGATCATAATATCTATTTTTATTTGGGACTTTTATTTGTTTTTACACAGCTCAGTTCATTAAGATACACGGTTATATGGACTATCATGTGTATAAAATAAACAAAGTAGCGCTACTGGGTGAACAAATGAATAAGTGGCTGCTAGCATCGGCAAAATAGACAAATTGCAGAATAGTTAACAGAAAATAAAAAATGCAGCGCCAAAATACTATGTGAAAACCCAGATATAAATATAAATATGAATCTGGGCGTGTGATAGTTGAACTAACTAATTAATACAAAAAGAGGGAGTGACCCCAAAGTATATATAAATATCAAACAGTTGTGAAAAATGCAAACTCATATATAAAAGTTCTATAAAGTGAAGTGACTGACAGCCAAGTCCAATGAGATGCTCAGTAAGTGAACTGAGAAAAAATGCAGTCAATCAAAAAACGGTATATCCATGGCGACTTCAAATTCGTGTAGAATATATGTATACATAAAACTGCAACACCCGGGGACGTGATTCCAACACCAGGAATGGGGAAAAAGCAATGGATACTCTTACCCCTATGTGTGGACACACACACCAGCGGTGGTAGGTCAATCAAGCAAAGGTGTAGATGTAAAATCCTCAGGAACCGTCCTCACCAATCGATGGATGCAGGGACACCGAATCTCCGGCCGGATCTATTCCCGTCTGGATCTTCTCCTGGTGGACCAGTTTTACCTGGAGAGGGTACGGGCCAGATAGTTTGAACCCAGAGGAACATATGTTCAGTGGGTCAAACGGGCTTGGTGTGGTGGAACCACGATGGAACCTGGACAATCTGTATGCTGCAAATTGCTGTGATTTAAGTTGATATAAAAGTGCTTTGCAAAGAATGTGGCAACAATGGAGTCCTCCTGAAGCGTTTCGTCTCCTAGGACATCATCATGTGTGATTAACTTTGCATGGACCCTTTTTGCAATATTTTTTGTGGTTAATTTTTTCTCACATAATTGATGTATTTCATATAGTGATCAACCATTTCACCAAATGTGTTTAGGTTTGATTTTTATGAATCATTTTAGTGGTTGCATGCTTGTTTTCACTTTCACAGTCTGACCATTAGACTGGGGATGAAAAGCAGAAGACAGATTAAATGTTTTTCCAAAATTTTGAAGTAAACTGTACTCCTCTGTCAGACACCACATCGTCAGGAATTCCATGTAGTTTAAATACTTCACGAACCATTAATTCAGCCGTTTGTTCAGCTGAAGGAACCCCGTTAACAGGTATAAAATGAGCCATCTTAGTGAGACGGTCAACAACAACCAAGATAGTGGTCATTTCTTTTGAGGGAGGTAAATCTACCACAAAGTCCATAGAAATTGAGCCCCATGGTCTTGATGGAACAGGGAGTGGCTGGAGCAACCCCAAAGGAGAAGCTCAGGGAGTCTTACTGCGTGCACAGGTCAGGCATGAGGCCACATAGCGTTTGACATCTTTCTTATAGCTTGGTCACCAAAAAGAATGTGACAAGAGCTCTTCTGTTTTGGAAATCCCAAAATGCCCAGCAAGTTTTGAGTCATGAACCAAACTGAGGGCTTCAATCCGAGCAGATTCAAGTACATAGAGACTATGTTACATAGTTACATAGTTAGTCAGGTTGAAAAAAGACAAAGTCCATCCAGTTCAACCATAAAAAAAAAAAAAAAAAAAAAAAAAAAAAATATCGCACATTCCCATATACCCAATTCTATACCCACAGTTGATCCAGAGGAAGGCAAAAAACCCCAACAGAGCATGATCCAATTTGCTACAGCAGGGGAAAAAATTCCTTCCTGATTCCCCGAGAGGCAATCGGATTTACCCTGGATCAACTTTACCTATAAATGTTAGTACTCAGTTATATTATGTACATTTAGAAAAGTATCCAGGCCTTTCTTAAAGCAATCTACTGAGCAGGCCAGAATCACCCCTGGAGGGAGTCTGTTCCACATTTTCACAGCTCTTACTGTGAAGAAACCTTTCCGTATTTGGAGATGAAACCTCTTTTCCTCCACACGTAAAGAGTGCCCCCTTGTCTTTTGTGTTGACCGTAAAGTGAATAACTCAATACCAAGTTCACTATATGGACCCCTTATATATTTGTACATGTTTATCATATCCCCCCTTATTCTCCTCTTCTCAAGAGTGAATAAATTCAGTTCCTCTAGTCTTTCCTCATAGCTGAGCTCCTCCATGCCTCTTATCAGTTTGGTTGCCCTTCTCTGCACTTTCTCCAGTTCCCCGATATCCTTTTTGAGAACTGGTGCCCAAAACTGAACTGCATATTCCAGATGAGGTCTTACTAATGATTTAAACAGGGGCAAAATGATATCTCTCTCTCTGGAGTCCATACCTCTCTTAATACAAGAAAGGACTTTGCTCGCTTTGGAAACCGCAGCTTGGCATTGCATGCCATTATTGAGCTTGTGATCTACCAAAACCCCCAGATCCTTCTCCACTACGGATCCCCCCAGTTGTACTCCCCCTAGTATGTATGATGCATTCATATTCTTAGCCCCCAAGTGCATAACTTTACATTTATCAACATTAAACCTCATCTGCCACATAGTCGCCCAATTAGACAGAGATTTGAGGTCGGTTTGTAAATTGGCGACATCCTGTAAAGACGTTATTCCACTGCATAGCTTGGTGTCATCTGCAAAGACAGAAATGTTACTTTTGATCCCAGACCCAATATCATTTATAAAGATATTAAAAAGTAAGGGTCCCAGCACTGAACCTTGGGGTACAACCGTAGACCATTCAGAGTAAGAATCATTAACCACTACTCTCTGAATTCTGTCTTTTAGCCAGTTTTCTATCCATTTGCAAACTGATATTTCCAATCCTGTAGACTTTACCTTACACATGAGCCGTGTGTGCGGAACTGTATCGAACGCTTTTGCAAAATCCAACTATACCACGTCCACCACCACCCCTCTGTCCAAGGTTTTACTTACCTCTTCATAAAAAGAAATCAGGTTTGTCTGACAACTTCTGTCTTTCATGAATCCATGCTGTGTGTTGCTTAAATAGTTTTTTTCCAGCAAGAACTCATCTATGTGGTCTTTTATTAATCTCTTCAGTATCTTCCCAACTATAGAAGTTAAACTAACAGGTCTATAGTTACTTGGTAAAGACTTTGTTCCCTTTTTAAATATAGGCACCACATTGGCCCTGCGCCAATCCAGTGGTACTATTCCTGTCATAATTGAGTCCCTAAAAATTAGATACAATGGCTTTGAAATTACAGAGCTCAATTCTTTTAGGATCCGTGGGTGGATGCCATCTGGTCCAGGTGCTTTATCCACCTTTATTCTGTCTAAATATTTCTGGACCATATCACTTTTGAGCCATTGTGGATTTGGGGCTGTGTCACTACCACCCCCATTATGGACATGATCTCCCCCATGCTCCATTGTATACACAGAGCTGAAGAAAGTATTTAATAAATTAGCCTTCTCTTTGTCCCCAGTCACCCACTCTAGATTATTTTGTTAAGGGCCTACATGCTCAGACTTGACCTTTTTACTATTAATATATTTGAAGAATTTTTTGGGGTTTGTCCTACTATTTTTTGCAATCTGTCATTCGTTTTGAATTTTTGCATCCTTGATTTCCTTTTTACATATCCTGTTATATTCTTTGTAACATTTAGACGACACTAGTGTTCCCTCATTTTTATATTTTTTAAAAGCTCTTTTCTTATTGTTTATAGCTTTTTTAACTTTAACCGTGAGCCACTATGTGCATGAGTCCAAAAACCATTCTTGTACACAAGGTTAATATCCGTAGGTGGATGATTGAGAATAGGGTCATTTTCATACCCCTCCTTTAGGAGACTCAAGAATGTCTTGAAACCCGTGGCCCCTATGAAGTTCTTTTGAGGCAGGATCGTACATTCAGGGTTGTCTTCCTGGCATGGTTCAGTCAACATTTTTGATAATGCATCGGCCTTACCATTCCTTGACCCAGGTCGATAGGAGATGATAAAATTAAACCTGGAAAAGCATAGTGACCACCGTGCTTGTCTAGAAGACATCCTCTTGGCAGAACGAAATTCTAGATTTTTATGATCAGTGAGAACAGTTACTGGATGCTAAGCCCCTTCCAGCAGATGCCTCCATTCAGAAAAGGCTTCCTCAATTGCAAGTAACTCCTTATTCCCGATGTCATAATTTCTTTCGGATGATAACATTAAGCGAAAGAAATACGCAAAAGGATGAAGCTGCTTCTTTTCTCCTTTTCGCTGAGAAAGGATAGCTCCCACAGCAGAGTCTTAGGCATCCACTTCCACTATAAAAGGAACTTCAGGATCAGGATGTACTAATATTGGTGCAGAAGTAAAAAGCATCTTCAGCTTAATAAAAGCAGTCTGTGCCTCAGCTGACCACACAAAGGGCATCCCTTTCTTTGTCAGCTGTGCAATTGGTGCTATCACTTTAGAGAAGTTTCTTATGAATTTTCTGTAGAACATGGCAAAACCAACACATCGTTGTATCTCTTTAACATTTCTAGGAGCAGGCCAATCCACCACTGCTTTTATCTTCTCAGGATCCATGCTTACTTTAGGAGAAATAATATATCCCAAGAACTGCATCTGGGTTCATTCAAACTCGCATTTCTCCAATTTAATATAAAGTTGGTTGTTCCTTAGCCTTTCAAAGACAGTAGAAACGTGTTTGCGATGTTCCTCCAGGTTAGAGTTGAGCGGACACCTGGATGTTCGGGTTCGACGGGTTCGGCCGAACTTCGGAAAAAAGTTCGGGTTCGGGACCGAACTTTAACCCGAACCCGAACCCGAACCCCATTGAAGTCAATGGGGACCCGGACTTCTAAGGACTAAAAAGGCTCTAAAAAAGTAATGGAAAGGGCTAGAGGGATGCAAATGGCAGCAAAATGTTGTTAAGAGCATGGCAAGTGCTCTGCAAACAAATGTGGATAGGGAAATAACTTAAAATAACATAAAAAAAATAAAAATAAAAAATAACAATCTTGACCTAGGAGGACGAGGTCCATATGGAGTAGGAGGTTGAGGTGGCGGTGGATGTGGCTGTGTAGGTGGAAGCGGCGGTGGAGGAGGACGAGGTAGCCAACACTGGTTCAAAAATACAACAATGGCTGGGTAAGGCCGGTGATGTGTCGAATTCTGTCCCCCGTCAAATAGTGTCCACCCTGTACTGCGCTTGCTCAGTATGTAGGACAAGGGGATTTCGAAAATCTCCCAAGACGAACGGCGCCTGCGTGGTGAGTTCAGGTGAAGGCCACACCATCCGTGGTTCAAGCCGAGCCAAGTGAGGCCGTGCCCGAAGCGTGGCGATCGAACCGAGCCCGTGAGGGGCCCTGTTACTATGTGCTACCGTATGTCCACTTGGATGGTGGGGCTTGAACCTGCACTCACAGCGCAGGCGCCGTTCATCTTCGGAGATTTTGTGAATCTCCTTGTCCTCTGTACTGCGCAAGCGCTGCGCCTTCGCAGTATGGGCCGGACACAATCCGATGGCCGGACAGTTTTTGTCACAACACCGGTATACATGTCTATTCTGCACAAGGTACGGACAAGTCCTGTGGGATCCATGCCTGGTTCATTTTAATGAACGTGAGCTTGTCCACATTGGCTCTGGACAGGCGGCTGCGCTTGTCTGTGATAACGCCCCCTGCCGTGCTAAATACACGTTCAGATAATACACTGGCTGCAGGGCAGGCCAGCACCTCCAAGGCATAAAAGGCAAGCTCAGGCCATGTGCCCAATTTGGAGACCCAGAAGTTAAAGGGGGCAGACCCGTCATCCAGTACATGTAGGCCTCTGGACACATACTGCTCAACCATTTTGGTGAAATGCTGCCTCCTGCTAAGACGTTCCATCTCAACTGGTAGTGCTGGTTGTTGTGGCGTGCTGACAAAGCTTTTCCACATTTCAGCCATGCTAACCCTGCCTTCTGAGGTGCTGCCGGTGCCCCGGCTGCGTTGGCGACCTCTTCCTCCTCCTCTGCCTTCGCCTTGTGCTTCCACCGTACGCCCGCTGTCAGGTGGGAATGCCACCAGCAGCGCGTCTACCAGCGTGCGCTTGTACTCGCGCATCTTACGATCCCGCTCCAGTGAGGGAATTAAGGACGGTACGTTGTCCTTGTAATGGGGATCCAGCAGGGTGGCCACCCAGTAATCAGCACCAGTTAAAATGTGGGCAACTCGGCGGTCATTGCGGAAACACTGCAGCATGTAATCGCTCATGTGTGCCAGGCTGCCCAGAGGCAAAGAAAAGCTGTCCTCTGTGGGAGATGTATCGTCTGTGTCCTCTGTATCCCCCCAGCCACGCACCAGTGATGGCCACGAGCTGGTCTGGGTGCCACCCTGCTGTGAAAATGGCTCCTCCTCCTCCTCCTCCATCTCCTCCTCCACCTCGTCATCCTCCAGAACTGTGCCCTTTCTGCCGGACAATTGTGTACCTGACGTTTGTTGGTGCAGGAACCCACCCTCGTAGCCACTTGTGAAAGACTGCCCTGAAAGCCTTTGAAATGATCCCACTTCCTCCTCCTCCTCCTCATCCTGCTGTGCCACATCCTCTTCCATCATCGCCCGAAGCGTTTTTTCAAGGAGGCATAGAACTGGGATAGTAACGCTAAGAACGGCATCATTGGCATTGGACATGTTGGTGGAGTACTCGAAACAGCGCAACAAGGCACACAGGTCTCGCATGGAGGCCCAGTTATTGGTGGTGAAGTGGTGCTGTTCCGCAGAGCGACTCACGCGTGATTGCTGCAGCTGAAACTCCACTATCGCCTGCTGCTGCTCTCACAGTCTGGCCAGCATGTGCAAGGTGGAGTTCCACCTTGTGGGCACGTCACATATGAGGCGGTGAGCGGGAAGGCCGAAGTTACGCTGCAGCGCTGACAGGCGAGCAGCAGCAGGGTGAGAACGCCGAAAGTGCGCACACACAGCCCGCACTTTCTGCAGCAGCTCTGGCATATTGGGGTAATTTTTAAGGAACCTCTGGACCACCAAGTTCAGCACATGCGCCAGGCAAGGGATGTGCGTCAAACCGGCTAGGCCCAGAGCTGCTACGAGATTTCGCCCATTATCGCACACCACCAGGCCGGGCTTGAGGCTCACTGACAGCAACCACTCATTGGTCTGTTGTTACATGTCCCTCCACAACTCCTGTGCAGTGTGGGGTTTTTCCCCCAAACAGGAAAGTTTTAAAACTGCCTGCTGTCGTTTACCCCTGGCTGTGCTGAAGTTGGTGGTGAAGGTGTTACGCTGACCGGATGAGGAGGCGGTAGAGGATGAGGAAGCGGAGTAGGAGGAGTTAGCAACAGGAGGCAAACTGAAACGCCCTGCAATCCTCGGTGGTGGAAGGACATGCGCCAAACTGCTATCTGCCTCAGGCCCAGCCTCCACTGCATTTACCCAGTGTGCTGTTAGGGAGATATAACGTCCCTGACCGTGCTTACTGGTCCACGCATCCGTAGTTAGGTGGACCTTGCCACAGATGGCGTTGCGCAGTGCACACCTGATTTTGTCCCCCACTTGGTTGTGCAGGGAAGGGATGGCTCGGCTGGAAAAATAGTGGCGGCTGGGCACGACGTACTGTGGGACAGCCAATGCCATCAGGCTTTTAAAACTCTGCGTCTCCACCATACGGAATGACAGCATTTCAAAGGCCAGGAGTTTTGAAATGCTGGCATTCAGGGCCAGGGATCGCGGGTGGCTAGGGGGGTACTTCCTCTTCCGCTCCAATGTTTGGGAGATAGAGAGCTGAACGCTTCCATGGGACATTGTGGAGATGGTTGGTGACCCAGGTGGTAGTGTTGCTGGCAGATCCTCTGTTTGCGGGGTGGCAGGTGCCACTGTCACTACAGAGGTGGATGAAGAGGCCGAGACTGCAGCAGAAGAGGAAGCAGGAGGAGCCAGAGACCTTTCTTGGTTTTTGAGGTGTCTACTCCACTGCAGCTCGTGCTTTGCACTTAGATGCCTGGTCATGCAGGTTGTGCTCAGGTTGAGAACGTTTATGCCTCGCTTCAGCCTCTGATTGCACAGCCTGCAAACCACTCGTGTCTTGTCATCAGCACATTGTGTGAAGAACTGCCACGCTAGGGAACTCCTTGGACCTGGCTTTGGTGTGCTCGGTCCCTTGCTGCGTTGGGCAGTAGCAGACATACTGTCTAGGGGACGGACGCTCCGCTTTTGCACCCTGCTCCCTCTTCTGCTGTGCTGGTGGCTCTGTGCGACCACCGCCTCTTCCTCCAAACTACACTGGTCACCTGCATAACGTTCATTCCATGTGGGGTCGAGGACCTCATCGTCCTCCACATCATCTTCCACCCAGTATTCACCCCTGCCCTCCTTGTCTATCTGCACAATTGCGAAAGCAGCAGCAGTTGGCACCTGTGTTTCGTCATCATCCGAGACGTACTGCGATGGTCCTCCCATGTACTCATCATGAAACATAAGTGGTTGGGCATCGGTGCACTCAATCTCTTCCACTTCTGGGGCAGGGCTAGGTGGATGGCCCTGGGAAACCCTGCTAACAGAGTCATCGAAAAGCAGAAGAGACTGCTGCATGATTTGGGGCTCAGACTGCTTGGCTGATTTGCAAGGGGGTGAGGTGAAAGACTGATGGACATGGGTTTCAGGTGCCAACTCTGATCTTTCATCAGAAGAGTGGGTGGGAGACAATGTGAAGGAACCCGAGGCACTGTCAGCAACCCAATCTACTATCGCCTGTACTTGTCCTGGCCTAAACATTCGTACAGCCTCATTAGGCGCGACAAAATACCGCCGCAGGCTCGGTCGCCTACTCGCACCTGAGGAAGGTGTTTCACTTGTGCGTGTATCTGGCACAGATCCACCACGTCCTCTCCCTGCAACAGGAGCTCCACCAGCAGCACCACGACCGGGGCCACCACGTCCCTTTGACCTTCTCCTCATATTTTCCAAATTTAGGATGTTGCCCTAAATGGGTGTTTTTGGAAGAGCAGAACACACCCACAGTACGTAACCGCTGAATCGCACAGCTACAGAACTGCAGAAAATGCTATTCAAAAAAAAATGTTGTTTTTTTAGTATAGCACAGTAGAAGAAAACTATTTAGAAATTGTTTATTTCACACACCTCCAAATATGTATAACACACTGCAAATTATTTTTTGTGCCCCTAAACGGCGTTTTTTGGAAGAGCAGAACACACCCACAGTACGTAACCGCTGAATCGCACAGCTACAGAACTGCAGAAAATGCTATTCAAAAAAAATGTTGTTTTTTTAGTATAGCACAGTAGAAGAAAACTATTTAGAAATTGTTTATTTCACACACCTCCAAATATGTATAACACACTGCAAATTATTTTTTGTGTCCCTAAACGGCGTTTTTTGGAAGAGCAGAACACACCCACAGTACGTAACCACTGAATCGCACAGCTACAGAACTGCAGAAAATGCTATTCAAAAAAAATGTTTTTTTTTTAGTATAGCACAGTAGAAGAAAACTATTTAGAAATTGTTTATTTCACACACCTCCAAATATGTATAACACACTGCAAACTATTTTTTGTGCCCCTAAACTGCATTTTTTGGAAGAACAGAACACACCCACAGTACGTAACCGCTGAATCGCACAGCTACAGAACTGCAGAAAATGCTATTCCAAAAAAATTTTGTTTTTTTAGTATAGCACAGTAGAAGAAAACTATTTAGAAATTGTTTATTTCACACACCTCCAAATATGTATAATGAAAGGTTCTGGTTCTGTTTGGTTCTGTTGGACCTTCTTGGCTCGAGCTGGACTCAGGATCTGTGGAAGTCTCTCTGACCGGTCGGATATTCAAGACATCAATAAACAGTGAATGGGTATACTAGAATATGTGGTTTAATGGTTACATGTCCTTTTTTATCAGCAATAAGCAAAAACCTCATGAGTTAGACAAAAATAAATTCTAACAGGTTTTTTGACTTCTGCAAAAGCGGTCAGTTAACATACGTCAATTGTGGTCAAACTAGACATGTTCTGACATTTGAAACAGGAAGATAAGAAACGCCAGATGTCAGTGCGGTCAATCTGTCAGTTAAAAAGCAGAAGTGAGATAAACTTTTTCCCGGAAAAGGCCTAACCACAAAGTCACATTTCAACCTAAATATACATGCTTGTCAGTTACACAGAAGAAAGATTAGCCTGACCACAAAAGTCACATCTTGTTCATACTCATGTCAGAGAAACATTATTGTAAAATATATATATATATTTGAGGAGAACTCTAACTATGAATATTGGTTCATGATCTTCTTATACCTTACAACCCCTCCTTATGATCATGGCTTCAAGAATTGAAGCCCATCGATCTTTGGATTTTTAAGGACGACAGGTGGTGTGCCATTTTAGGAGAGGGGTGAAGTTTAGAGGTACTGCCATTAGGGGGATCCTAGCAGTGCTAGGATGGAGTTTACTACATATCCAACATTTTTCATATCCTGATTTTTGAGCATAAGCATACTTAAATTTAAGCAGCAGCATTTTACCACTAAAATTGTCTTCCATACTACTTTTTGGTCTGTTAGAATTATCTGACCAACAGTGTCCTATGATTATGAGCATTAAAATAAACAATGTAATCATTAAGGAAAAAATAAAAAGTTTTGCCGAAGTGACCCCTCCTTTTTGACCATTAGTATCTATGGGTATGGAACTCTGAGTTTCTTGTTTTTTATGGTCCACTAGGGAGTATTTTCCAGATCCTTTTCTGGAATACTCTTCAGAACAGAGGTCTTTGTCTTCTCCTTCACCTTCTTCCAGTTTCCCTTCGGAAATGTCTTTAGTCTGGATGCATGGATCCATTGTGGTCCTTGATCTGTAAGAACAGCTGTTCTGGCAACCTTCAGAATTTCAAATGGTCCTTGGAAGATAGGGCCTGGTTGTTTCCGGACAGCAAGTTGTTTTATCAATATTTTGTCTCCTGGGATATACGGATGTGTAGGCTCTGTGGAGAGAGGAGGAAAAGTGACAGCAACCTTGTCCTCTGTTTCACTAAGGCTACTTACCAGATGTTTCACGTACTCTTCCTGTAAGGAATAAAGATTAACCTCCTCTCCCTCATCAGGTTTCCTCTGTGCTGGCCTACCCATAAGTATCTCAAAAGGAGATATTCCTGTTCTGTGGGGGGTAGTCCTGATTTGATATAAGACTGCTGGCAAGTAATCTAACCAGTTTTTCATTGTGCCACCTGTTGCTTTTTTCAATTTGTCTTTTATGGTTCTGTTCATGCTTTCCTCTACTCCTGAGCTCCTTCACTAAGGCCGAGGTAAATGCTGGACCTTGATCTGACCATATAGTGGCCGGAAGGCAAAACCTACAGATCCACTGATTTATTAGTACTCTAGCTGTCTCTCCTGTGGTAGGGATTGCTTCTACCCATCCTGTAAATCTGTCAACTATAACCAAAAGATATTCTAAATTGCCCATCTGTGTGGGGACTTGTGTGTAATCTAGGGATTCTATCATGTGGTGTACTCCTTTTATTCCCTATTATTCCCTCCTTGGTTGACCAAAGTCCAGTAGGATCTTTTGTCAACCCGTGTACCCATATCTGCTGTCAGTGTAAATGTTTACATCTTTTCCTTCAAAAATCTGACAAACCATAGTTATAGCAATGAGTTCTGCAATCTGGACTGAACTAGCATTCAGAGATTTGGCTTCAATCATTACATCTGGCAATTGAACAATGGCATAACCAGTTTGATAAGTTTTGTCATCAGGTCGGGAGCAGCTGCCATCTACATAAACATTTTCCGCATTTGGATACGGAACATCTGTGAGGTCTGGTCTAGGGAGGGTAGTTTCTGCAAGTACCTGGGCTTTGAGGTTTCTGAACATGATTTTATGGTTAGATTATGTGTTTTTAGCAAGATAATCTCATAGCCGCTGCACCTTTGCATTGTCATGTGTTGTGTGTTCATGTTTGTCATGAGGTGTGTAGTATACAGTGTGAGGTCATGTCCCAGAACCACCTTTGAAGCCTCTTGTACTGCCATTGCACAGGCTGCTACGGCCTGTAAGCAATGTGGCATACTTTGAACTTGATCTGGAAGTTTCTTTGAGATGTATGATACGGGTCTCAGAGAATTCCCATGTGATTGTGCTAGGACCGCTGCAACCGTAGGTCCAGATACCACACAGTACAATGAAAAAGGCCCTGCGCACTCTAAGTCCCAATGCAGGGGCTTGCCTTAGAGAGCTGATTAATGCTGTGAAAGCCTTAACCCTCTCTGTTGTCCAATCAATAAACTTTGGGGCATCCTGCAGGGTAGCAGACCTTAGGATAGAATCATAATAAGAGCAATCAGGTTTCCACTGCCTGCAGTATATTATGGACCCTAGGAAAGAGAGAAGCGCTGACTTGTCTCTTGGTGGACTCCAGGAGGACAGTGCCTTGACTCGAGCTGGTGACACCAAACGTTCAGTTCGGATTATACACCCCAAGTACTCAACCTGCGACCTGCACCACTGGATCTCTTTGCGAGACACCAAGTGACCTTTTGAGGCGAGGTGAGTTAGTAGGTGCTCTGAGTCCTCCGCACAGCTGACCTCATTTTCATTACACAGCAATAGGACATCCACATACTGAAGCAACACTGAGCCTTCCTTTGGTACCCAATTGCTCAAAGATCGATTCAAGACCATGGAGCACGCTGCAGGACTGTTCGCAAAGCCTTGCGGGAGCCTAGCCCAGGTTTAAAGTAATTTTGGGCTTCCTCTGCAACAGGTATGGAAGAGAACGCGATACTTAAATCAATGACCATGTAGATCTTGGACGTTGCCGGTATCTCATAAAATATTGTAGCAATATCCGCAACAAAAGGTGGAAGGGGGACAATAGCTTTGTTCAGGGCCCTTTGGTCCTGTGCAAAGCGCCATTCACCACTGGCTTTGACTGGGTGAATGGGGGTGTTCCAGGGACTGATTGTATGTTTCAGTATTCCTTCTGCTAAATATTGCTTTATTTGTGGTGCTATGCCTGCAATTTTTCCTTCTGACAGGGGATATTGTTTTTAGTAATGTACTACTGCTCCTTCCCCAATGATGGGCTTGTATCGTGTACAATGTATGCAGTGCCCATATAGGGTGTGTTTCAAGGTGTGCCGGTAGTAACATAAAGTACCCTCTAAAATCCTGTCTTTTTTTTTGGTTAGACAAATCACAGATTTATGATGTAGCTAGCAGGCCCCCATCTTTTGTAAATTTGATGTGAATGTTTAAACTTGACATTAAGTCTCTTCCCAGAGGAAGTGGTCAGTCAGAATGGCAAAACTCATTTAAAAAGATGTTGGTCATGAACTGTACCAACGGGCAATCTGCCTCTTCCCATATTACCCCTGTGGTTAGCTGCCCTACTTGTTCCTCTCCTAAGGGGGCATTCTGACTTCCAATGTCCCATGTCCCTGAATGTGAAACAACCCTGCTGGTTATCCTGGGGATATGCTTGGTGTTGTACTTGTTGGGATTGTTGGGGAACTGGTTGTGTATAAGGGACAACCATTTGTGCAGCAGCTAACTGCGGGCTTTCTATCTGTTCGGGGTTAAATGAGGGAAATACCCCTCCTTTTGTAGTGAATAAGCCAGAGGATGTACGCTTTTTTTAATGTCTTTGAGAAAGGCATCAGGTTTTAATGTTGACCAATTGGGGGTAATTAATTTAAGTAACTGTGTTGTTTTGGGATCTCCCCCGGACATGACTGTGCTCACATACAGTTCAGGGTTCTCCATTCCTGTATCTTTGTATAACTGGTGTACCCGTTTACAAAATGAATAAAAGTTTTCTCCCGGTCCCTGCTTTGCAGTGCACATTATCTGCAAAGCGCTCTCTCCTTTGTAACTTTACTGCCAAACAGCTGCCCAAAATGATTCCCATCCCTTTGCATTTTTAAAGGGGTCATTATCAGCAAATAATGTCTTAACTTCTACATCGCAGATAGGATCTGGATCCACTGTCTGTATTATTATTTCACAGTCATCGGCATTCATGCCAGTGCCTGCGCAATGTCTCTGTAAGAACAGAGCTGCCTCTCTGGGGTGTTTGCGTGGCTTTGGGCAAAGATCTTTAATATCCCTTAACGTCCCGAGGGGGAGTGGGATATGGACCGGGGTTTCTCCCATGTGAATAACTGGGAATTTGAGGGCTTCTATCCCCGAGGTCAAGCCACCCACTGCCTCATCATCCTTATCCTCCTCAGCTTTCCTTCTATCACTTTTTCTTCATCTTCCTCTTTTTTTAATACACTGTTCTTCCTCCTTTACTAATTGACTTAAACGTTCCTTTATCTGTCTTCTATCTTCCCCCTCTCGTAACCAATTAGTTCCCTTTTGTTTAGCTATGGTTAATACTCCTGCTATAACATTTGGATCTAACGAGGGGTATATTTTCTCTGGGACAAGGGATTCATCTTTTACCATGGCATATGGAGGGGGATTTTTTTGATAAAAATTAGGGGGAGCTGATGGACTTCCTATTGCGTCTTCTAATTGCTCTTTCTTTTCCATTTTTACACTTGTATATTTCTTTCTATATTCCTTCATACCCTTTGCCCAAATCTTACAACATTTAGTCATGTAATCTTTGTCAAGGTCTTTTATGGGATAATTATACTGTTTATGTTGGCCACATATTCTGGTTACTTCCTCCCACTCTTCCTTGGAACATGATCCGTATTCCCCCAAACATGGCACTTCTAACTGATGTGCTCTTTTTAAAACTAGTGACCAAAAAGGATCAGTATAATTTTTCCCATAATTGACTTTAATGTAATCAATCGGAGAGGGTTGGTGCTGCTTACCTTCAGCTTCCTTTCCTGCTTGATTACCCATTATAGCAAACAATAATACTTATACTTTAAAATTAAAAAAATTCTGTCTTGCTTTCTCTATTTCGTTCCAGGGGCGGAAAATGTCCTTAAACTTATGACAATTTATAGATTTATGACAAGGAACCCAGTGTTCTCCTTTTTTTGGTATATAATTAGACACTGGATTTCAGCCACACTTAGGCCCTCGAGTGTCAAACTATATGATAAAGAATTATGTATATTAAATCTTAACATATGTTGTTTTGATCCCTGGAACATAGGACCCTTGCCAATTTTGACATGATACCCCCCTGGAACAATTGCCACTAATGACGTGGTCTTCCCTTTATAAGCAAACAATAAACCAGTTTTACATTCAGGACAACAATATACAGTCGACATTTAAAAAGGTAACCCTTTTTGTGTACACCTTTAGATATAGAGTTTCCACAGATCCGTCCTATGTAGAGAAGAATTTAAGATTCTTTCTCAATCTAATAACCTGGTCTGGCCAACCTAGCGAGACCCTCTGTATCTATTCTAAATCTACCTTTCAATCTTAACAGAGTCCCAGAAAACGTGTAGTTTTCTCGAGAGTCTACTTTATGGTGAACCAATTGACAAGGCAAGACTGTTGTTCCCAATAATAATTAAAGGGGGTCTTACCTGTTCAATTGGATCATCCCACTTCTGACACCACTGAAAGGTTCTGGTTCTGTTTGGTTCTGTTGGACCTTCTTGGCTCGAGCTGGACTCAGGATCTGTGGAAGTCTCTCTGACCGGTCAGATATTCAAGACACCAATAAACAGTGAATGGGTATACTAGAATATGTGGTTTAATGGTTACATGTCCTTTTTTATACACAGCGAGAAAAGTTGCCTCCCTCCTATGGACCTATCAGCAATAAGCAAAAACCTCATGAGTTAGACAAAAATAAATTCTAACAGGTTTTTTGACTTCTGCAAAAGCGGTCAGTTAACATACGTCAATTGTGGTCAAACTAGACATGTTCTGACATTTGAAACAGGAAGATAAGAAACGCCAGATGTCAGTGTGGTCAATCTGTCAGTTAAAAAGCAGAAGTGAGATAAACTTTTTCCCGGAAAAGGCCTAACCACAAAGTCACATTTCAACCTAAATATACATGCTTGTCAGTTACACAGAAGAAAGATTAGCCTGACCACAAAAGTCACATCTTGTTCATACTCATGTCAGGGAAACATTATTGTAAAATATATATATATTTGAGGAGAACTCTAACCATGAATATTGGTTCATGATCTTCTTATACCTTACATATAACACACTGCAAACTATTTTTTGTGCCCCTAAATGGCGTTTTTGGAAGAGCAGAACACACCCACAGTACGTAACCGCCGAATCGCACAGCTACAGAACTGCAGAAAATGCTATTCAAAAAAAATGTTGTTTTTTTTGTATAGCACAGACAGTAGAAGAAAACTATTTAGAAATTGTTTATTTCACACACCTCCAAATATGTATAACACACTGCAAACTATTTTTTGTGCCCCTAAACTGCGTTTTTTGGAAGAGCAGAACACACCCACAGTACGTAACCGCTGAATCGCACAGCTACAGAACTGCAGAAAATGCTATTCAAAAAAAATGTTTTTTTTTTTAGTATAGCACAGTAGGAGAAAACTATTTAGAAATTGTTTATTTCACACACCTCCACATATGTATAACACACTGCAAACTATTTTTTGTGCCCCTAAACGGCGTTTTTTGGAAGAGCAGCACACACCCACAGTATGTAACCGCTGAATCGCACAGCTACAGAACTGCAGAAAATGCTATTCAAAAAAAATGTTTTTTTTTTAGTATAGCACAGTAGGAGAAAACTATATAGAAATTGTTCATTTCGCACACCTCCACATATGTATAACACACTGCAAACTATTTTTTGTGGCCCTGAATGGCTCTTTTTGCAAGCGTACATTAAAGTGCAAATTTTTTATTTTTTTTGCCCTAAACTGGTCTTTTTTTGCACGAGCAAAATAAAATGCAAATTTTTTTATTTTTTTTTGCCCTATGGGTCTTTTGGAAAAGAGCACAATAAAGTGCCTTTTTTTTCCCCTAAAAGTTAGATTTTCTCTGACACTGGGCTCATGGCAGTGTAAAAAGACTGCACTGCAACACAAACAGGTAAACCTATGCAGATCGCTGATTTTAATCTCTGAATCTGGACTCCTATATAATATTCTCTCTCCCTGAAAGCACCAACACAGGAACCTGGCCCTACACTACACTATCTCTCTATCTTTTCCCTCAGATTGCAGAATCAGGACTACCTCATGTATTTTTCTATCTCTCCCTAAAAGCAGCAGCAGCAGCAGACTAGATCCTCTCCCTATCTATTCTGAAGCAGAGTGACATGTGTGCTGTGTGCCTCTAGCTTATATAGAAGCTGGGTCACATGTTGCACTGACCAATCACAGCCATGCCATTAGTAGGCATGGCTATGATGGCCTCTAAGGGCGCACCAGCTAATCAAACGGTGATTGGCTGGCCCCTGAAGCATTTCTAAATGCGTAATTAGATTGCCGAACCCGAACCCGGACTTTTGCGCAAAGTCCGGGTTTACAGTTCGGGTTCGCTCAACACTACTCCAGGTTATTAGAAAAGATGAGAATATCATCCAGATAAGCAATCACAAACTGGTCCAATAGGTCTCGAAAAGCATCACTGATGAAGTGTTGGAAAGTGGCAGGGGTGTTGCAGAGGCCAAAAGGCATAACCATGGACTCAAAATGGCCATATCTGATTCTAAAGGCAGTTTTCCATTCGTCTCCTTGACGCATGCGGGTGAGGTTATATGCCCGCCGTAAGTCTAGTTTTGTGAAGACTTTGGCAGAGCAGAGTCTTTCCAACATTTCAGAAATTAAAGGAAGTGGATAGCAATTTTTAATAGTGATCACGGTAGTCAATGCATAGACGCAAGGTGGAATCTTTCTTTGCAACAAAGAACAGGGCTGCCCCTGCAGGAGACGTTGAGGGTCTAATGAAGCCCTTCTCTAAATTCTCATCAATCCATTCCCCTAGAACCTTTAATTCTGGTTCTGAAAGATTGAAAGGCGACCAAAAGGTATTTCAGCCCCTGGGAGCAGTTCGATGGAACAATCATATGGGCGATGAGGGGGTAACTGATCCGCATTCTTCTTATCACAGACATCCCAAAACTCATGATATTGTGGAGGCAGGTTGTCATATGACTGCGTAGTAACAACATCCACCTGTGATTCCGTGACCGGCAAAGAACTTGTTTGACAAGGTTCTCTACAGAATTCCTCACAGTGGGGGGATGTAAAGATTATAATCCGAGCTTCCCAGTTGATGGAGGGATTATGGGTGGAAAACCAAGGAATGCCCAGGATGACAGATGACAGGAAATTTGGGTGACGTAATCAGCTGAAAACTGATGGTCTCATGATGGCTAGCCTCAAATTGCAGTACCAAAGGGACTGTTTCGTGGGTAACAGGTCCTGAAGTTAAGGGCGAACCATAGACCGTCTCCACATCGATAGGAGCAGACTTATTTCTTGTTTGGATATTATTACTGTGGGCAAAGTCTATGTCCATAAAGTTCCCCCCAGCCCCAGAGTCCAGCATAGCAGAAAAGTCGCTGCAATTGTTCTTCTACCCGCGTTAGGGCAGTTAACTGCGTAATGCCCAGAGTCCCCACAATATAAACACAGGTTTTCTGAAGTAGAATTGGATCTCTTAATTGCATCAACCTGCATAGGTTCAGCTGTGTCAGAATCTCTTGGATCCTTCTGAACAAATGGACTAGCAGAGAAACGCATGCCACCATTACTTCCAAACATTCCCAGTCTCTCCTTCCTCCTTTCAGTAAGTCTTTGATCAATTCGGATTCATAGTTGGATGAAGGCCTCAAGATCATTAGGAGTCTCCACTCTGGCAAGCTCATCTTTCACCTGTTCAGAAAGCCCTTGGCGGTACTGACTCAGCAACAGAACGTTTACCCTGCCGTAAACTATGCAACTTTGCTTCAGCAGAAGCACAGCGGTTGGGATCATCAAAAACCTGATTCATCGCAGCCTCAAAAGTCTGGAAATTATGCAGCGTGGCACTGTCTTGTTCTATATAAGGGGAGGCCCAGGCTAGAGCTTCCCCAGTCAGGAGGTTTATAACAAACATTACCTTCTGTTTTTCAGAAGTGAATGCAGCGGGTCGCATTTGGAAATATATGCGACACTGGTTAAGAAAACCTCTGTAATGGCAGCGATCTCCATTAAACTTGGGTGGGTGAGGCATATGTGCGTTAGCATCATCTCGGGAACGTAGGTCCAGCAATTGTTTTTGCAGAGCACGGATCTCTTCGTGTTGCCCTTTCACCGCACTTTCCAGTCCCACAAATTTTTCTTGGTAGGTGACACCAAACTCCTGAAGCTCCGCAATTTGCTGCCTGAAAGGAGCCACAGCATTTGCTATAGCGGCCTCCATGTTTTAGGCCAGGTTATTTTGTCACGATCAGGCATCAGGCTTGAAGACCAGTTGCTATAGCAACAAAGAACGGGGAGGGAGAAGTGGGACTTTAAATGAGGCTTGACATATGCCACTGATGATATATAATATACAGAATTCATAAGATTTATTTTTATAATCATGTTGAACATGCCATATTTATTAAAAAACAATTGAATCAATCAACAATAAATTAGTGGTCATAGTGACTCACACATAAAATATATAGGCTCATATGGTACAAATATTCAATACACATGATTAATAAATCAGTAAAAAACACTTATTGAAATCATCATATAGGCAAATTTGGTGGGAAGAAAATTATTCATGGATAACTCATACATCCAACATAAACAATGCATAAATAAATGCTTGCTTGGAACCAAGCTTGTCTTGGCATTTATGGATTATAATTTGACGCACGTTTCATGGCTCATGTCAATTATCAGGAGTAAAAATGCTCTGAAATTAAATCAATAAATTCTATAAATATAGGTGTAGCACACAGACCCCCTTTTACCTGCCTTATTCTTTGGCTCTTCGCAGGAAGAAGGGGCACACCATGCCACAAGCCCGTACCCTCCTGTATTAAGAGGTTGAGCGTTGTTGGTGGGTCATTTCACAGTTGAGCCCGAATTTTTTTTCTCACCTCTGTGGATAACAGATTTGAGTACTTGTTTCCCCCAGTGAATAGAATGTCCACACTCACTATAACTCCAGCAGAGAGTTTATTTCTTCTCTTAGCAAATAACAGTCTCTTGATAGGAACAAAGGTTGGAGCAAGAAAAAGGACAGCACAAGATGTGGGGAGAGGTCAAGGCACAATCTCAGTCACTTCACTGTTCAGCTTCTCGAACCGACTCAGCCTCAAATGGATAGTCTACTTAGGACAAGACTATCAGCCAAATGACACTCACGCTTTACTCAAGGCCTCTATCAAAGACCTGGTGAACTTGGCCTTGGCCTAGGGAGAAGACATCCCTCCGGAGAGTTACCGGGACCCTTTCCTTCACCGTGACTACCGCATCAGTCCTTCGGAATGGTTCTTCAACCGGCCTCCTCTACTCAGATATGGGTCCCCTCGCAAGGCGGCACCCTGAGATTCCTCGATCCCCGATGGGCTCCAGCCAAAGGTGCTGAGCCCAGGACTTTGCTGCAACTCCCGAGTCGATGCACCCAAGACGGACAGGAACAGCAGAGTAGTACCTCACCCTGGGACTAAAGGTGCCCAGGATGGAACAGGAACAGAGAACACCCGCCCTTGGGCCTAGGGCGCCCAGGGCGGACTGGAACAAGAACCTGGGGTAGGACCCCACCGACTAACCACCACCAACTCCGAACAGGCAGCGTCTGCCGCTTTTATCTCCTCCCCCAGCATGCACAGCAGGTTAACCCCGCCCTACCGTACGTTTGCCGAGAGGGGACACAAAAAGCACAGCCCTGTATTGGTGGTTCAACCCTAGTCTACTATGGCAGCGCCACCTGTAGGCCACAGGGAACTGCACACCAATACTCTCCCTGCGGATAAAATGGTTGCAAAACCCTGACAAATTAGGGTGTTTGGGCATAACTACCACCCAAACACTTCCCCTGAATTTAGCACCCCGCTACATAGGATACCCTTTAAAAGGAGAACAATCTCTCAAAAAAGGTCTGTAATTCACAGTGCGGCTCAGTGGTGACGCCCAACCCATGTCCAAGGGGATGCAGGGGAAAGGTATGATGATCTCCCCTAGGGCTGAGGTGAGGAGTCCATCCAAGCCAGAGAGAGCAGCCAGGCACGGACCGAGCAACCATGTCACAAACCAGGTGTATCTGATAGTGCTTGATAGTCCACACTGCTCTGCAGGATAGGAACAATGAGACCATGTGAATTAAATATAGTCTTAATGAGATGACTGTATGCCTGTGAATGAGTGAAAATAAAAGATGAGTGATTATTGAAATAATGTGTAGTCTCCCTAGTGTATTAGCTAGGGGGACTACAACTAAAAAAACATGTAGTGACCCACAACAAGTGAATTAAAAACAAACCCACCATAAAGTGGTGAGCTGTGGACCAAAATTAAACCCAAAGGTATTGTGTGTAGGTATGAGTGAGGCTCAATTACCTTGTGTGATTCTGTGACTGCAGAAATGCCTGGAATCCTACTTGTGTGAATGGTTCATGTGGAATGGTTAGCCAGCCAGTCCGAGCAGCTTATATCTCTGGTAAGGGGTGTGTCCCCACCAACGTCATGAGGCCCCTAATAGGTGGAAAAAGGGGGGGGGGAATTTGCTCCACACTGAGGTGTGTTGTTACACTGCGCAGGGCATCCAATCATGATGCAGATGCCCAGGAGGCAAGGCCCCGCCCCTACGCCTGATTGGTGGGAAACTGGGCATTAAATAGGCCCATGAGATAAGGACGCAGCTTGGTATCATCCACAGTTTCTGGGACTCCCCAAATGCGCAGATTTTGGCGCCTTTCTCTGTTCTCTAAATCTTCTTGTTGAGACTGAAGTTGAGAAACAGCATGTTTGGGGGTAGAGTTTTCTTCCTCTAACACATGGACATACTGAACTATGTCATCAATAGGGATGAGCCGAACACCCCCGGTTCGGTTCGCATCCAGAACATGTGAACAGGCAAAAAATTTGTTCGAACACCGTTAAAGTCTATGGGACATGAACATGAAAAATCAGTGCTCATTTTATTTTTGTTTACAAACGATTTTATTCAAAGATCAACATCATACAAAGAAAATGTCAGACAGTATAGTTGAATCAGAGAATGGTAGACAATCACAGGATATGAAAAGGAAAATACGGATATGGACAGCCGCACTCCAAAAAACCTTGACGGTCGCCTTTATTGTAAAGGATTGGCTAAAATACACCAAAAAAATAACAGCATAACAGCTGACATGTTTCGCACTGTAACTAGTGCTTACTCGTAGCCGTTTCGCACTGTAACTAGTGCTTACTCGTAGACAATCACAGGACATGGGAAAAAGATAAGGGCAGACATCAAAAGTACCAATACATGTGAATACATCAATTTAGTAGAGCATTTAGGTACAAGTAGAGAGGTTATATGGGATGCTAACAGAGAAAGTCATATGACATTATGGAGGCATATTAGTCCAGTGTTTCCATTTATTTTCATATATTAGCATGGTGTCATAGAGCGTGTGGTGAATGCGTTCCGTAAGTTTGATGGCGTCCATTCGTGCTAGTACCTGAGACCACGAAAGGGAAGAGGAACGCCAGTTGAGTGCAGTTACCCAATGGATGGCTAAGAAAAGTGTGTATATTAGTTTTTCACAGGGTAAAGGGATGTCAGGTATGGGCGTAAAGCATAGGCACATTTGGGCAGAGAGGGTAATAATGCAGCCAGCGATTGTTGATACCTTCAGGGCCGCCACTTGCCAAATGGGCTTAAGATGCCTACAGCTCCAAAATGTGTGTATTAACGTGCCCACCTCAGAGCAGCCCCTAAAACAGAGCAGGGATATCGCAGGGTAGATGGAGTGTAGGCGTGAGGGGGTCAGGTACCACCTGAGATGTAGTTTGATAGCTGTTTCCCGTATGGAGTAGGCCCTGGTGTGTTTGTACATATTAGTCAGCATCTCCTCCCAGTCTGGCGGGTCAAAAGTCATGGCCAACTCCCCCTCCCACCTAAGCATTGGTTTGGTTTTGACTGGCAGGGCACATTCGTTAAGCATAATGTATATTCTGGATATAACCCCTCTATCTCTGGAAGAGTGAGAACATATGCGTTCATAAGGGGTACTATGGATTTGGGATTCTAGGGAGCCCCTAAACTGATAAAAATGCCTGACCTGTATGTATCTATACATCTCTGAGGGTGAGAGGTCACACTCTGCTTGTAGTTGCTGGAAGGATTTAAAATGACGGCCTTCTTTCAAGGATTGAAACGTTATAACAGCTGATGTCAACCACTGGGAGAATCCAGCTCTATCATGAAAGGCTGGGGGGAAATCAGGGTCACCTATAAAGGAGTATAACGGGGAAAGAGGAGAGGATAAGTGGAATTTATGGCTGTACAGCAACCAAAGGTGGACCGTCTGGCTAACAATAGAGTTTAGTGGGGCGAGTTGGCTTGCCTTGATGGACCTGGACCACAGCAGCCCCGGCAAGTGGAAGGGGAGGATAGACTGAGACTCAAAGGCCAACCAGGGAATACCGTCAGAGGAGGTGTGCCATTGTGCAGTTTGTGCAAACCTGGATGCTAGATAATAGCGCCAAAGGTCTGGAAGGCCCAGACCTCCCAAGGGCTGGGGTCTATACAGCAAGGATTTATGGAATCTTGGTTTCTTATTATGCCACACAAATTTATTAATATCTTTTTGGATTGATTCAATATAGGTCTTAGAGACATATATAAATGCAAAGTGTTGCCTCAGCGAGGATTCAAGATTATGAGGTATATTAATTGGCATGGCCGAGCATTTAGCTAAATTAACCCCCAGCCCTGAAATTAGGTGAAATGAATCTAGTAAGGATGTGAGATTCGGTAGGGCTATGAGTGGGTTGGTCAGAAATAGGAGCACATCATCAGCGTATAGGCTGAGTTTAAATTCATCGGGGCCTTTACGATATCCTTTGATATTTACATTATTGGTTATGGCACGGGACAGGGGCTCTATGGCCAGAGCAAAAAGGAGAGTGGATAGTGGGCATCCCTGCCTAGTGCCCTTCTGGAGGGGAAAAAATGGAGAATTGTTGCCTGGCAATTTAATATGCGTTTGTGGGTCTCTATATGAGGCATGAAAACCGTGTATAAAGTCTCCGGTGATGCCAAATTTGGGCAATAAGTGATCAAGGTAGGACCAGCTGACGCTGTTGAATGCCTTGTGTACATCTAGGCTGAGAAGGAGAGTTTGTTTAGAATGTAGGTTGGCGTCTTATATTATATCAGTGACCAGGCGGATGTTATCAGTGATCTGCCTACCGGGAATAAACCCCGTCTGGTCAGGGGAGATCAAAGTGGAGATCACAGAGGCTAGTCTATCCGCTAGCAATCTGCCAAAGATTTTCAAATCATTGTTGATTACTGATATCGGGCGGAAGTTCTGGGGCAATGAATGATCTTTGTAGGGTTTGGGGATAAGGGACATGTTGGCCAGTAGCATCTCAGCTGGAAAGTTATTTCCTTTCAAGATATGGTTATAAAGGGAGGTCAGATGAGGGGATAATATGTGGGAAAATTTCTTGTAATAGGAGGTGGAATAGCCATCTGGGCCAGGGGCAGTTGAGGACTTGAGTGATTTGATGATGGTCTGTATTTCTAAATCCGTACATGGGGCATTCCGGGCCTCTAATTGCTGGTCAGTTAGAGTGGGTAGGGCTAGGTCTGAGAACCAAGACTGCGCTGAAGGGTCAGAGGTTGGGCGAGACATTTTAAACATTTTAAACAGGTTCTTAAAATAATCTACAAATATATCCATGACATCATTAGGGTAAGAGACCAGTACCCCAGCAGAATTTCAAAGTCTATAGTTATGTGTGGGTTTTATGGCCTGGTTCAGTTTCCGTGCGAACATAATAGATGAAGCATTACTATGCAACATGAATTTAGCTTTAGCTCACCTCAAGGCCTTTTCTGTACCTTCAGAAAGCAGGAGGTCTAATGCCTGTTTTTTGCTGTGAATTTGTTGAAGGAGGGTCAGGGAGGGATCCTGATTATACTGGTTATATAGGCTATCTAGGGCCCTTGTGAGCGAACGAAGTTCAGATATTTTAGCTTTGTTCCTTTTGGAGGCTATATCAATGAGGTTGCCCCTCATGACTGCCTTATGGGCAGTCCACAAAGTGCTTGGTGAGGTGTCAGGTAGGTGATTATCCACAAAGTACTCCTGGAGCATGGTGTTGAGCGCCTCAATCGTGGAGGAGTCAGTGAGCAGCGAATCATTCAATCTCCAGGAGTAGGTCGTGGGTTTGAGGCCCATCCCGTGGATTGTTAACTCAACCATGTGATGGTCAGACCAGGGGCAAACATGAATATCTGCCCCGGAGGAGTTAGCTAGGACCGTTGGGGAGCTAAAGATATAGTCCAAGCAGGCATGACTGTCATGAGGATTAGAGTAGAATGTGTAGGATCTTCATCCGACATTGTGAGCTCGCCACGTGTCAATAAGCTGCAGGGAGTTCAGGTAGGGATGAGCTTCGTGTTCGAGTCGAACATACGTTCGACTCGAACATCGGCTGTTCGATCGTTCGACGAAGATCGAACGATTTGGGCCGTTCGCGCCAAATTCGAGTGACGCGAACGGCCCACAATGCACTACGCCATTGCAGTGTCATCCAGGCGCTGTGATTGGCCAAGCATGCACTGTGACCCCGCATGCTTGGCCAATCACAGCGCCGGCAGCGAGGAGAGCAATGATTGGCCACAGGCAGGATGCCTGTGGCCAATTATTGCTGAGGGTGTTTAGTACACGCCCCACACTATAAAAGGCCGCCAGCACGGCGGCCTAGTGTAGTGTGTTCCGGAGCAGGGATAGAGCAGCATAGGCAGGGACAGTGACTGTTATTTCTTTCTTGCTTAACCTGGATTCCTTTAGTTTAGGGAAAGAGAAGGATAGGTAGGGAGAGTGTCAGTGTGTTTTGTGCTTGTGCTATAGTGTGCTTAAAAAAAACATTTATTCTAGGGACAGAAAACTGTAGGTAGGGACAGTGTCAGTTTCTTTCACTCTGCAAGTCCTTGTTTCCAGGGACCTGGAAGGACAGTGAGTGAATTGTCCTTGTGCTATATTGTGCTTAAAAAAACATTTATTCTAGGGACAGAAAACTGTAGGTAGGGAGAGTGTCAGTTTCTTTCACTCTGCAAGTCCTTGTTTCCAGGGACCTGTAAGGACAGTGAGTGAATTGTCCTTGTGCTATATTTTGCTTAAAAAAAACATTTATTCTAGGGACAGAAAACTGTAGGTAGGGAGAGTGTCAGTTTATTTCACTCTGCAAGTCCCTGTTTCCAGGGACCTGGAAGGACAGTGAGTGAATTCTCCTTGTGCTATATTGTGCTTAAAAAAAACATTTATTCTAGGGACAGAAAACTGTAGGTAGGGACAGTGTCAGTTTCTTTCACTCTGCAAGTCCTTGTTTCCAGGGACCTGTAAGGACAGTGAGTGAATTGTCCTTGTGCTATATTGTGATTAAAAAAAACATTTTTTCTAGGGACAGAAAACTGTAGGTAGGGAGAGTGTTTTTTTTCTTTCACTCTGCAAGTCCTTGTTTCCAGGGACCTGTAAGGACAGTGAGTGAATTGTCCTTGTGCTATATTGTGCTTAAAAAAAACATTTATTCTAGGGACAGAAAACTGTAGGTAGGGAGAGTGTCAGTTTATTTCACTCTGCAAGTCCTTGTTTCCAGGGACCTGGAAGGACAGTGAGTGAATTGTCCTTGTGTTATATTGTGATTAAAAAAAACATTTTTTCTAGGGACAGAAAACTGTAGGTAGGGAGAGTGTTTTTTTTCTTTCACTCTGCAAGTCCTTGTTTCCAGGGACCTGGAAGGACAGTGAGTGAATTCTCCTTGTGCTATATTGTGCTTAAAAAAAACATTTATTCTAGGGACAGAAAACTGTAGGTAGGGAGAGTGTCAGTTTATTTCACTCTGCAAGTCCTTGTTTCCAGGGACCTGTAAGGACAGTGAGTGAATTGTCCTTGTGCTATATTGTGATTAAAAAAAACATTTTTTCTAGGGACAGAAAACTGTAGGTAGGGAGAGTGTTTTTTTTCTTTCACTCTGCAAGTCCTTGTTTCCAGGGACCTGTAAGGACAGTGAGTGAATTGTCCTTGTGCTATATTGTGATTAAAAAAAACATTTTTTCTAGGGACAGAAAACTGTAGGTAGGGAGAGTGTTTTTTTTCTTTCACTCTGCAAGTCCTTGTTTCCAGGGACCTGTAAGGACAGTGAGTGAATTGTCCTTGTGCTATATTGTGCTTAAAAAAAACATTTATTCTAGGGACAGAAAACTGTAGGTAGGGAGAGTGTTTTTTTTCTTTCACTCTGCAAGTCCTTGTTTCCAGGGACCTGTAAGGACAGTGAGTGAATTGTCCTTGTGCTATATTGTGCTTAAAAAAAACATTTATTCTAGGGACAGAAAACTGTAGGTAGGGAGAGTGTCAGTTTATTTCACTCTGCAAGTCCTTGTTTCCAGGGACCTGGAAGGACAGTGAGTGAATTGTCCTTGTGTTATATTGTGATTAAAAAAAACATTTTTTCTAGGGACAGAAAACTGTAGGTAGGGAGAGTGTTTTTTTTCTTTCACTCTGCAAGTCCTTGTTTCCAGGGACCTGTAAGGACAGTGAGTGAATTGTCCTTGTGCTATATTGTGCTTAAAAAAAACATTTATTCTAGGGACAGAAAACTGTAGGTAGGGAGAGTGTCAGTTTATTTCACTCTGCAAGTCCTTGTTTCCAGGGACCTGTAAGGACAGTGAGTGAATTGTCCTTGTGTTATATTGTGATTAAAAAAAAATTTTTTCTAGGGACAGAAAACTGTAGGTAGGGAGAGTGTTTTTTTTCTTTCACTCTGCAAGTCCTTGTTTCCAGGGACCTGGAAGGACAGTGAGTGAATTCTCCTTGTGCTATATTGTGCTTAAAAAAAACATTTATTCTAGGGACAGAAAACTGTAGGTAGGGAGAGTGTCAGTTTATTTCACTCTGCAAGTCCTTGTTTCCAGGGACCTGGAAGGACAGTGAGTGAATTGTCCTTGTGCTATATTGTGATTAAAAAAAACATTTTTTCTAGGGACAGAAAACTGTAGGTAGGGAGAGTGTTTTTTTTCTTTCACTCTGCAAGTCCTTGTTTCCAGGGACCTGTAAGGACAGTGAGTGAATTGTCCTTGTGCTATATTGTGATTAAAAAAAACATTTTTTCTAGGGACAGAAAACTGTAGGTAGGGAGAGTGTTTTTTTTCTTTCACTCTGCAAGTCCTTGTTTCCAGGGACCTGTAAGGACAGTGAGTGAATTGTCCTTGTGCTATATTGTGCTTAAAAAAAACATTTATTCTAGGGACAGAAAACTGTAGGTAGGGAGAGTGTCAGTTTATTTCACTCTGCAAGTCCTTGTTTCCAGGGACCTGGAAGGACAGTGAGTGAATTGTCCTTGTGCTATATTGTGATAAAAAAAAACATTTTTTCTAGGGACAGAAAACTGTAGGTAGGGAGAGTGTTTTTTTTCTTTCACTCTGCAAGTCCTTGTTTCCAGGGACCTGTAAGGACAGTGAGTGAATTGTCCTTGTGCTATATTGTGCTTAAAAAAAACATTTATTCTAGGGACAGAAAACTGTAGGTAGGGAGAGTGTCAGTTTATTTCACTCTGCAAGTCCTTGTTTCCAGGGACCTGGAAGGACAGTGAGTGAATTGTCCTTGTGTTATATTGTGATTAAAAAAAAACATTTTTTCTAGGGACAGAAAACTGTAGGTAGGGAGAGTGTTTTTTTTCTTTCACTCTGCAAGTCCTTGTTTCCAGGGACCTGGAAGGACAGTGAGTGAATTCTCCTTGTGCTATATTGTGCTTAAAAAAAACATTTATTCTAGGGACAGAAAACTGTAGGTAGGGAGAGTGTCAGTTTATTTCACTCTGCAAGTCCTTGTTTCCAGGGACCTGTAAGGACAGTGAGTGAATTGTCCTTGTGCTATATTGTGATTAAAAAAAACCTTTTTTCTAGGGACAGAAAACTGTAGGTAGGGAGAGTGTTTTTTTTCTTTCACTCTGCAAGTCCTTGTTTCCAGGGACCTGTAAGGACAGTGAGTGAATTGTCCTTGTGCTATATTGTGATTAAAAAAAACATTTTTTCTAGGGACAGAAAACTGTAGGTAGGGAGAGTGTTTTTTTTCTTTCACTCTGCAAGTCCTTGTTTCCAGGGACCTGTAAGGACAGTGAGTGAATTGTCCTTGTGCTATATTGTGCTTAAAAAAAACATTTATTCTAGGGACAGAAAACTGTAGGTAGGGAGAGTGTCAGTTTATTTCACTCTGCAAGTCCTCGTTTCCAGGGACCTGGAAGGACAGTGAGTGAATTGTCCTTGTGCTATATTGTGATTAAAAAAAACATTTTTTCTAGGGACAGAAAACTGTAGGTAGGGAGAGTGTTTTTTTTCTTTCACTCTGCAAGTCCTTGTTTCCAGGGACCTGTAAGGACAGTGAGTGAATTGTTCTTGTGCTATATTGTGCTTAAAAAAAACATTTATTCTAGGGACAGAAAACTGTAGGTAGGGAGAGTGTCAGTTTATTTCACTCTGCAAGTCCTTGTTTCCAGGGACCTGGAAGGACAGTGAGTGAATTGTCCTTGTGTTATATTGTGATTAAAAAAAACATTTTTTCTAGGGACAGAAAACTGTAGGTAGGGAGAGTGTTTTTTTTCTTTCACTCTGCAAGTCCTTGTTTCCAGGGACCTGGAAGGACAGTGAGTGAATTCTCCTTGTGCTATATTGTGCTTAAAAAAAACATTTATTCTAGGGACAGAAAACTGTAGGTAGGGAGAGTGTCAGTTTATTTCACTCTGCAAGTCCTTGTTTCCAGGGACCTGGAAGGACAGTGAGTGAATTGTCCTTGTGCTATATTGTGATTAAAAAAAACATTTTTTCTAGGGACAGAAAACTGTAGGTAGGGAGAGTGTTTTTTTTCTTTCACTCTGCAAGTCCTTGTTTCCAGGGACCTGGAAGGACAGTGAGTGAATTCTCCTTGTGCTATATTGTGATTAAAAAAAACATTTTTTCTAGGGACAGAAAACTGTAGGTAGGGAGAGTGTTTTTTTTCTTTCACTCTGCAAGTCCTTGTTTCCAGGGACCTGTAAGGACAGTGAGTGAATTGTCCTTGTGCTATATTGTGATTAAAAAAAACATTTTTTCTAGGGACAGAAAACTGTAGGTAGGGAGAGTGTTTTTTTTCTTTCACTCTGCAAGTCCTTGTTTCCAGGGACCTGTAAGGACAGTGAGTGAATTGTCCTTGTGCTATATTGTGCTTAAAAAAAACATTTATTCTAGGGACAGAAAACTGTAGGTAGGGAGAGTGTCAGTTTATTTCACTCTGCAAGTCCTCGTTTCCAGGGACCTGGAAGGACAGTGAGTGAATTGTCCTTGTGCTATATTGTGATTAAAAAAAACATTTTTTCTAGGGACAGAAAACTGTAGGTAGGGAGAGTGTTTTTTTTCTTTCACTCTGCAAGTCCTTGTTTCCAGGGACCTGTAAGGACAGTGAGTGAATTGTCCTTGTGCTATATTGTGCTTAAAAAAAACATTTATTCTAGGGACAGAAAACTGTAGGTAGGGAGAGTGTCAGTTTATTTCACTCTGCAAGTCCTTGTTTCCAGGGACCTGGAAGGACAGTGAGTGAATTGTCCTTGTGTTATATTGTGATTAAAAAAACATTTTTTCTAGGGACAGAAAACTGTAGGTAGGGAGAGTGTTTTTTTTCTTTCACTCTGCAAGTCCTTGTTTCCAGGGACCTGGAAGGACAGTGAGTGAATTCTCCTTGTGCTATATTGTGCTTAAAAAAAACATTTATTCTAGGGACAGAAAACTGTAGGTAGGGAGAGTGTCAGTTTATTTCACTCTGCAAGTCCTTGTTTCCAGGGACCTGGAAGGACAGTGAGTGAATTGTCCTTGTGCTATATTGTGATTAAAAAAAACATTTTTTCTAGGGACAGAAAACTGTAGGTAGGGAGAGTGTTTTTTTTCTTTCACTCTGCAAGTCCTTGTTTCCAGGGACCTGGAAGGACAGTGAGTGAAATCTCCTTGTGCTATATTGTGATTAAAAAAAACATTTTTTCTAGGGACAGAAAACTGTAGGTAGGGAGAGTGTTTTTTTTCTTTCACTCTGCAAGTCCTTGTTTCCAGGGACCTGTAAGGACAGTGAGTGAATTGTCCTTGTGCTATATTGTGATTAAAAAAAACATTTTTTCTAGGGACAGAAAACTGTAGGTAGGGAGAGTGTCAGTTTCTTTCACTGTGAAAGTCCTTGTTTCAAGGGACAGAGAAGGACACCTGAAGGTAGCCCTTATTGCTTTTTTCCCATCTCCCTGCAGGCCATCTATTAGAATGTCTGGAAGGCAAACAAGGAGAGGCAGACAGTCAGGAGGCAATAAAAGAGGGCAAGCAGGCTCTGTGTCTGGGGGCAACAGTGCTGGTCGTGGACGCGGTGCATTGTCATCAGCACATGGCCATGGGACACGCTTGTCCTTCTTTTCGGCAGCTGGACATGTTGAGCCACATCATGCCGAAGACTTGGTAGAGTGGATGACCAAGCCCTCCTCCTCCTCCTCATCCTCTCTCACCCAGGCTCAGGGTACTGGAAAAGCAGCTGCCAAAGCGTCGTCTTCCCTGGTATCAATGTCAGACAAATCATCAGTCACTCCTTCCCTAGACCCACCATGTCCTCCTCCTGAGGAGTCCCCCGAACTGTTTCAGCACAGTGTTGGGTACATGCTCCAGGAGGATGCCCAGCGTTTCGAAGGGTCTGATGATGAAACCCAGCTAGAGGAAGGCAGTAGCGTGAGAGCAGACAGAGGGGATGCTCAAGAAGGACACCAATCTGGCAGTCATGTTCCAGCAGCTGCAGCATACTGCCAGATTGGCTCCAGTGAAGAGGAGGGAGGGGATGATGAGGTCACTGACTCCACGTGGGTGCCTAATAGGAGAGAGGAGGAGGAGGAGGATGAGGAGGAGGCACATCTCCAACGAGGCAGGATGCCCTTTGGTGGCCAGCGTAAGGGCAGTACACCGACGGAATCACACCGCAGAGCTCCGCCTGTGCAGGGCGCTGCCTCTGCCCGTCATTCAAAAAGTTCTTTGGTGTGGGCCTTTTTTGAGGCTAGTGCATCAGATCGCACAGCTGCTGTTTGCAACATATGTCTCAAGCGTATATCGCGTGGCCAAAACATCAGCCGCTTGGGTACCACATGCCTGACCAGACATATGTTGACCTGCCATGCAGCTCGTTGGCAAGCCTACCTCAAAGACCCACACCAAAGAACAAAGCGGACCTCTCCTTGCACCGCATCAGCTGGGATCTCCAACCCCACTATAACTTCAGTCCTCTCTGAAACATGCACTGAGAGGAATGAAGGTGTAGAATTAGGTGTGTCACAGCCAAGTACTTGCGCCCACTCTGCTAGCAGTACACCGACGTCCGATTCTAGCAGGCAAATTTCCCTGCCCCAGCTGCTGGACCGTCGAAAGAAGTTCACTCCCAGCCATCCACATGCCCAGCGGTTGAATGCTAGCTTGGCTAAATTGCTAGCGCTTCAACTGCTGCCTTTTCAGTTGGTAGACTCGGCCCCCATCCGTGAGTTTGTGCAATGTGCAGTTCCTCAGTGGCAGGTTCCCAAACGCCACTTTTTCTCACGGAAGGCTATTCCGGCTCTCTACCGGCATGTGGAAGGCAATGTCTTGGCCTCGCTGGACAGGGCGGTCAGCGGTAAGGTGCATATTACCGCTGACTCATGGTCCAGCAGGCATGGACAGGGACGTTACCTTTCTTTCACGGCCCATTGGGTCACTCTTTTGGCAGCTGGGAAGGATTCAGGACAAGGTGCAGTAGTGTTGGAGGTTGTCCCACCGCCACGCCTCCAAAATGCTACTACTGGTTGTGACACACCTCTCTCCTCCACCCCCTCCTCTTCTTCTTCCTCCATGGCCTCTTCCTGTGGTTTGTCCTATGAACCAGCGGTGCTCCGTAGCCGTTCACGGGGCTACGCAAGTACGCAGGCAAAAAGATGCCATGCCGTGCTTGCGCTGGTGTGTTTGGGGGACAGAAGCCACACTGGGGCAGAGGTCCTGTCTGCTCTGCAGGGCCAGGCCGAGAGGTGGTTGACGCCACGCCAGCTTAAGCCAGGAATGGTGGTTTGCGACAATGGCACCAACCTCCTCTCCGCCCTCCGACAGGGACAACTGACCCATGTGCCCTGTGTGGCTCACGTCCTTAACCTGGTGGTGCAGCGCTTCTTGGGCAGGTACCCGGGCTTACAGGATGTCCTGAGGCAGGCCAGGAAAGTCTGTGTGCATTTCCGCAGATCTTATAATGCCAGTGCTCGCCTGGCTGAGCTGCAAAAGGAGTTGAACCTGCCCAAGAACCGCCTTATATGTGACATGCCCACCAGGTGGAACTCAACGTTGGCCATGCTGCAGCGGCTGCACACGCAGCAGAGGGCCATCAATGAGTACCTGTGCGACTACGGCACCAGGACAGGGTCAGGGGAGCTTGGTTTTTTTTCTCCACGCCAGTGGGGCATGATCAGGGATGCATGCACTGTCCTGGCACCATTTGAGGAGGCCACGAGGATGGTGAGCAGTGACAGTGCATGCATCAGTGACACTGTACCTCTTGTCCACCTGTTGGAGCACACGCTGCGTGGAATAATGGACAGGGCACTTGAGGCAGAACAGAGGCAGGAAGAGGAGGACTTCCTTGCCTCTCAAGGCCCCCTTTACCCAGACAGTGTTCCTTCTGTCCCACCCATCGCACAGGAAGAGGAGGAGGAGGAGGAGGAGGAGGAGGAGGATTGTGTCAGCATGGAGGTGGAGGCTGGCACTCAGCATCATCAGCAGCAGTCTTTTAGGGATGATTTACAGTCCCAAGAAACCAGTGGACTTGTACGTGGCTGGGAGGAGGTGGCTGCGGATCATGTCGTCCTTAGTGACCCAGAGGACTCCGGAGCGAATGCCTCAGCAAACCTACGCTGCATGGCCTCCCTGATCCTGCAAAGTCTGCGGAAGGATCCTCGTATTCTTCGGATCAAGGAGAGGGACCATTACTGGCTGGCCACTCTCCTTGATCCACGGTACAAGGGTAAGGTTGCGGACCTTATGTTACCGTCGCAGAGGGAGCAGAGGATGAGACAACTCCGGGAGGCCTTGCAGAAAGGTCTGTGCAACGCGTTCCCAGAGACTGGGAGGTTGCAAACTCCTGGTCCTGGACAACGAGTTGCTGAGGCTTCGGCCAGTCAAAGAAGGAGCGGTGGGGAAGGTGGCCGTCTGACCGATGCGTTCAGACAATTCTTTAGTCCGCAGCCCCAAAGTATGATCGGTTCCAGCAACCATCGCCAGCGTCTGATAAACATGGTGCAGGAATATCTAGGGGCAAGGTCAGACTTGGACACCTTCCCCACCGAAAATCCTCTGGCTTACTGGGTCTTGAGGATGGATCACTGGCCAGAGCTTGCACAGTATGCAATTGAGCTACTGGCCTGTCCTGCATCCAGCGTTCTTTCGGAACGCACATTCAGTGCTGCTGGAGGATTTGTCACGGATCACAGGGTGCGCCTGTCCACCGACTCGGTTGATCGACTGACTTTCATCAAGATGAACCAGTCTTGGATCACCACCAGCTACCACACACCTGATGCTGATATAACAGACTAATTGATTTTAACATGTCACATCCCTTCAAGACTGATGCTGATGCTGAGTGCCTGTGCTGTTATGTTGACTGGCTATCCTCCTCCTCCGAGTCCTCAATGATACGATTGATGATGATAGCTTGTAAGATCATTTTTGTTTATGGGTGCCGCCACCAGTGCCTAACGCCCAATTTTTCAGCCCCTGTTTAACAGGGGCGTGTAATTACAATTTTTGAAGCAATACTTTGCAACAGGGCTCATTGCTGTGCTCCAAGTACAGTATCTGTGAGGAGTTGCAGTGTTGTGCCACCAGTGCCTAAGGCCCAATTTTTCAGCCCCTGTTTAACAGGGGCGTGTCATTACAATTTTTGAAGCAATACTTTGCAACAGGGCTCATTGCTGTGCTCCAAGTACAGTATCTGTGAGGGGTTGCAGTGTTGTGCCACCAGTGCCTAAGGCCCAATTTTTCAGCCCCTGTTCAACAGGGGCATGTAATTACAATTCTTGATCTAATAATTCACAGCAGGGCCCATTGCTGCACCCACCAAGAGTAACTGTCAGGGCTTACAGTGTTGTGGCACCAGCACCACCATCAAAGGCCCAATTTTTACTACCACTGTTCAACAATTATATGTAATTAAAATTCCTGATATAATAGTTGACAGCAGGGCGTTCCAGCACCAACCAAGAGTAACTGTGAGTGCTTACAGTGTTGTGCCAACACCAACAACTAAGGGGCCTATTTCTGCAGAGTATATACGGCAGGTCCCTACTTTCAAACATCCAACTTACAAACGACTCCTACTTGCAAACGCAAGAAGACAACAGGAAGTGAGAGGAAATCTACCACTAGGAAGGAAAATTCTCTCCTGTAAGAATAAATATGGGAGAAAGGTGTCTCCTCTGTACTGATGCTTTATCAGCAATCCTTGTTTCAAGAAAAACACCACATTTCAAAAACAGTTGTCATTGGGACGGAAAGTGAGGTGAAATGTTCTGAACAGGGGCACAGACAGCAAAACAAATGTTACAGGGGTGATAACCCTTACCTATGTTTTCCAAAAAGTTTAAAAATAGATTTTTGGTCTGGAGCTACACTTCAACAATGTACCTGTTCAAAATTACAAACAGACTCTACATAAGAACAAACCTACAGTCCCTGTCTTGTATGCACCGCCTGTATAGGGCTGTTCAGAGTATATAGGGCCTTTTTTATTTTATGTGCGGGGTTCCCCTTAATATCCATACAAGACCCAAAGGGGCTGGTAATGGGCTGGGGTAGGGGGGGGGTCATGGGGTAGCTATGCCATTTTTCTTAAAGAATTTCATCCATATTACCGGGACCAGACATTACATTAAAGCCGCAAGCAGTTTTAAATGGCTTTTTTTTCCTTTAGAAGTGTCATTTTGTGCAGGGACAGTTCTAAACACGGGAAACACGTGGCACTTCACAGGCATACTTTAGACACCCCCCAGGTACGATATTTAAAGGAATATTTGACTTTTTTTTTTCACTTTATGCATCATTAAAATGACTGCTCCCGAAAAACGACCGTTTTTAAAACTTCTTTTTGCATTGATACATGTCCCCTGGTGCAGAACCCGGGTTCCCAAACCCTTTTTAGGACAATAACATGCATAATAGTTGTTATAATTAGCACTTTAGAATTCGAACGTTCGCATCCATTGTATTTAATAGGGTTCTAATGTTCGTTCGAACTTTCGGTCCGTTCGCGGGTTCTGGTGCGAACCGAACCGGGGGTGTTCGGCTCATCACTAAGTTCAGGCTACCAGTCAGGGTTTTGGGAAATGCTTTAGTAGCGGGGGTGCTCCTGCTCCTATCTAGGCTTGGATTGGCCGTGAGATTAAAATCTCTGCCTATTATCAAATGTGGCGAGAGGTATCGTTCCAAGATCGAAAAAAATTGCCTAAAGAAGGAGGTGTGGGCCTCATTAGGGGCATATATAGAAGAAATAGTAACTGCTCGGCTCTGGATTTTGCCTTGCAGGATTATAAACCTGCTACCCGGGTCTTTATATACCTCAAAGAAAACTGAGTTCCTAACAAAAATGGCCACTCCATGGGTTTTGTTGATTTGGGAGGTACAATAAAATTGCTTGAAAGATCGATCAAAATGGTGTCCGGAAGCCGATCGGGGTAGACGTGCGGCCATTGAGCTCCGCAATTGCTGCTCCAATCTACGGCCATCCTCGCTGCAGGCTTGGTAAGGGACGTTCCAAATCTACCCCCCTTGTCCCTGAGGGTCCCCTACCTTCATCCCGGCCTGAGTCGTGCCTCCCGGCCAGCCGATTGGAGCCCGCCAGGTCCGCTCCACGCAGCCCAGGCCCAACGCCATCTTGAGGCCTACGAGACCTCCGCCGCTCCCCTGTTGAGCTACAGATATCCCGAAGACGCCCGATACCCCCGCCGGGGCTTCGGTGGAGGTGGGGAATAGTGATGAGCCGAACACCCCCGGGTTCGGTTCGCACCAGAACCCGCGAACGGACCGAAAGTTCGTACGAACATTAGAACCCTATTAAATACAATGGATGCGAACGTTCGAATTCTAAAGTGCTAATTATAACAACTATTATGCATGTTATTGTCCTAAAAAGGGTTTGGGAACCCGGGTTCTGCACCAGGGGACATGTATCAATGCAAAAAGAAGTTTTAAAAACGGTCGTTTTTCGGGAGCAGTCATTTTAATGATGCATAAAGTGAAAAAAAAAAGTCAAATATTCCTTTAAATATCGTACCTGGGGGGTGTCTAAAGTATGCCTGTGAAGTGCCACGTGTTTCCCGTGTTTAGAACTGTCCCTGCACAAAATGACACTTCTAAAGGAAAAAAAAGCCATTTAAAACTGCTTGCGGCTTTAATGTAATGTCTGGTCCCGGTAATATGGATGAAAATCTTTAAGAAAAATGGCATAGCTACCCCATGACCCCCCCCCCCCACCCCAGCCCATTACCAGCCCCTTTGGGTCTTGTATGGATATTAAGGGGAACCCCGCACATAAAATAAAAAAGGCCCTATATACTCTGAACAGCCGTATACAGGCGGTGCATACAAGACAGGGACTGTAGGTTTGTTCTTATGTAGAATCTGTTTGTAATTTTGAACAGGTACATTGTTGAAGTGTAGCTCCAGCCCAAAAATCTATTTTTAAACTTTTTGGAAAACATAGGTAAGGGTTATCACCCCTGTAACATTTGTTTTGCTGTCTGTGCCCCTGTTCAGAACATTTCACCTCACTTTCCGTCCCAATGTCAACTGTTTTTGAAATGTGGTGTTTTTCTTGAAACAAGGATTGCTGATAAAGCATCAGTACAGAGGAGACACCTTTCTCCCATATTTATTCTTACAGGAGAGAATTTTCCTTCCTAGGGGTAGATTTCCTCTCACTTCCTGTTGTCTTCTTGCGTTTGCAAGTAGGAGTCGTTTGTAAGTTGGATGTTTGAAAGTAGGGACCTGCCGTATATACTCTGCAGAAATAGGCCCCTTAGTTGTTGGTGTTGGCACAACACTGTAAGCACTCACAGTTACTCTTGGTTGGTGCTGGAACGCCCTGCTGTCAACTATTATATCAGGAATTTTAATTACATATAATTGTTGAACAGTGGTAGTAAAAATTGGGCCTTTGATGGTGGTGCTGGTGCCACAACACTGTAAGCCCTGACAGTTACTCTTGGTGGGTGCAGCAATGGGCCCTGCTGTGAATTATTAGATCAAGAATTGTAATTGCATGCCCCTGTTGAACAGGGGCTGAAAAATTGGGCCTTTCGTGGTGGTGGTGGTGGTGGTGTTGCCACAACACTGTAAGCCCTCAGAGTTACTCTTGGTGGGTGCAGGAATGGGCCCTGCTGTGAATTATTAGATCAAGAATTGTAATTACATGCCCCTTTTGAACAGGGGCTGAAAAATTGGGCCTTTCGTGGTGGTGGTGGTGGTGGTGTTGCCACAACACTGTAAGCCCTCAGAGTTACTCTTGGTGGGTGCAGGAATGGGCCCTGCTGTGAATTATTAGATCAAGAATTGTAATTACATGCCCCTTTTGAACAGGGGCTGAAAAATTGGGTCTTTCGTGGTGGTGGTGGTGGCGTTGCCACAACACTGTAAGCCCTCAGAGTTACTCTTGGTGGGTGCAGCAATGGGCCCTGCTGTGAATTATTAGATCAAGAATTGTAATTGCATGCCCCTGTTGAACAGGGGCTGAAAAATTGGGCCTTAGGCACTGGTGGCACAACACTACAACCCCTCACAGATACGTTACTTGGAGCACAGCAATGAGCCCTGTTGCAAAGTATTGCTTCAAAAATTGTAATGACACGCCCCTGTTAAACAGGGGCTGAAAAATTGGGCCTTAGGCACTGGTGCCACAACACTCCAACCCCTCACAGATACTGTACTTGGAGCACAGCAATGAGCCCTATGGCAAATTATTGCTAAAAAAATTGTAATTACACGCCCCTGTAAAACAGGGGCTGAAAAATTGGGCCTTAGCCACTGGTGGCGGCACCCATAAACAAAAATGATCTTCCAAGCTATCATCATCAATCGTATCATTGAGGACTCAGAGGAGGAGGATAGCCAGTCAACATAACAGCACAGGCACTCAGCATCAGCATCAGTCTTGAAGGGATGTGACATGTTAAAATCAATTAGTCTGTTATATCAGCATCAGGTGTGTGGTAGCTGGTGGTGATCCAAGACTGGTTCATCTTGATGAAAGTCAGTCGATCAACCGAGTCGGTGGACAGGCGCACCCTGTGATCCGTGACAAATCCTCCAGCAGCACTGAATGTGCGTTCCGAAAGAACGCTGGATGCAGGACAGGCCAGTAGCTCAATTGCATACTGTGCAAGCTCTGGCCAGTGATCCATCCTCAAGACCCAGTAAGCCAGAGGATTTTCGGTGGGGAAGGTGTCCAAGTCTGACCTTGCCCCTAGATATTCCTGCACCATGTTTATCAGACGCTGGCGATGGTTGCTGGAACCGATCATACTTTGGGGCTTCGGACTAAAGAATTGTCTGAACGCATCGGTCAGACGGCCACCTTCCCCACCGCTCCTTCTTTGACTGGCCGAAGCCTCAGCAACTCGTTGTCCAGGACCAGGAGTTTGTAACCTCCTAGTCTCTGGGAACGCGTTGCACAGACCTTTCTGCAAGGCCTCCCGGAGTTGTCTCATCCTCTGCTCCCTCTGCGAAGGTAACATAAGGTCCGCAACCTTACCCTTGTACCGTGGATCAAGGAGAGTGGCCAGCCAGTAATGGTCCCTCTCCTTGATCCGAAGAATACGAGGATCCTTCCGCAGACTTTGCAGGATCAGGGAGGCCATGCAGCGTAGGTTTGCTGAGGCATTCGCTCCGGAGTCCTCTGGGTCACTAAGGACGACATGATCCGCAGCCACCTCCTCCCAGCCACGTACAAGTCCACTGGTTTCTTGGGACTGTAAATCATCCCTAAAAGACTGCTGCTGATGATGCTGAGTGCCAGCCTCCACCTCCATGCTGACACAATCCTCCTCCTCCTCCTCCTCCTCCTCCTCTTCCTCTTCCTGTGCGATGGGTGGGACAGAAGGAACACTGTCTGGGTAAAGGGGGCCTTGAGAGGCAAGGAAGTCCTCCTCTTCCTGCCTCTGTTCTGCCTCAAGTGCCCTGTCCATTATTCCACGCAGCGTGTGCTCCAACAGGTGGACAAGAGGTACAGTGTCACTGATCATGCACTGTCACTGCTCACCATCCTCGTGGCCTCCTCAAATGGTGCCAGGACAGTGCATGCATCCCTGATCATGCCCCACTGGCGTGGAGAAAAAAAACAAGCTCCCCTGACCCTGTCCTGGTGCCGTAGTCGCACAGGTACTCATTGATGGCCCTCTGCTGCGTGTGCAGCCGCTGCAGCATGGCCAACGTTGAGTTCCACCTGGTGGGCATGTCACATATAAGGCGGTTCTTGGGCAGGTTCAACTCCTTTTGCAGCTCAGCCAGGCGAGCACTGGCATTATAAGATCTGCGGAAATGCACACAGACTTTCCTGGCCTGCCTCAGGACATCCTGTAAGCCCGGGTACCTGCCCAAGAACCGCTGCACCACCAGGTTAAGGACGTGAGCCACACAGGGCACATGGGTCAGTTGTCCCTGTCGGAGGGCGGAGAGGAGGTTGGTGCCATTGTCGCAAACCACCATTCCTGGCTTAAGCTGGCGTGGCGTCAACCACCTCTCGGCCTGGCCCTGCAGAGCAGACAGGACCTCTGCCCCAGTGTGGCTTCTGTCCCCCAAACACACCAGCGCAAGCACGGCATGGCATCTTTTTGCCTGCGTACTTGCGTAGCCCCGTGAATGGCTACGGAGCACCGCTGGTTCATAGGACAAACCACAGGAAGAGGCCATGGAGGAAGAAGAAGAGGAGGGGGTGGAGGAGAGAGGTGTGTCACAACCAGTAGTAGCATTTTGGAGGCGTGGCGGTGGAACAACCTCCAACACTACTGCACCTTGTCCTGCATCCTTCCCAGCTGCCAAAAGAGTGACCCAATGGGCCGTGAAAGAATGGTAACGTCCCTGTCCATGCCTGCTGGACCATGAGTCAGCGGTAATATGCACCTTACCGCTGACCGCCCTGTCCAGCGAGGCCAAGACATTGCCTTCCACATGCCGGTAGAGAGCCGGAATAGCCTTCCGTGAGAAAAAGTGGCGTTTGGGAACCTGCCACTGAGGAACCGCACATTGCACAAACTCACGGAAGGGGGCCGAGTCTACCAACTGAAAAGGCAGCAGTTGAAGCGCTAGCAATTTAGCCAAGCTAGCATTCAACCACTGGGCATGTGGATGGCTGGGAGTGAACTTCTTTCGACGGTCCAGCAGCTGGGGCAGGGAAATTTGCCTGCTAGAATCGGACGTCGGTGTACTGCTAGCAGAGTGGCCGCAAGTACTTGGCTGTGACACACCTAATTCTACACCTTCATTCCTCTCAGTGCATGTTTCAGAGAGGACTGAAGTTATAGTGGGGTTGGAGATCCCAGCTGATGCGGTGCAAGGAGAGGTCCGCTTTGTTCTTTGGTGTGGGTCTTTGAGGTAGGCTTGCCAACGAGCTGCATGGCAGGTCAACATATGTCTGGTCAGGCATGTGGTACCCAAGCGGCTGATGTTTTGGCCACGCGATATACGCTTGAGACATATGTTGCAAACAGCAGCTGTGCGATCTGATGCACTAGCCTCAAAAAAGGCCCACACCAAGGAACTTTTTGAATGACGGGCAGAGGCAGTGCCCTGCACAGGCGGAGCTCTGCGGTGTGATTCCGTCGGTGTACTGCCCTTACGCTGGCCACCAAAGGGCATCCTGCCTCGTTGGAGATGTGCCTCCTCCTCATCCTCCTCCTCCTCCTCTCTCCTATTAGGCACCCACGTGGAGTCAGTGACCTCATCATCCCCTCCCTCCTCATCACTGGAGCCAATCTGGCAGTATGCTGCAGCTGCTGGAACATGACTGCCAGATTGGTGTCCTTCTTGAGCATCCCCTCTGTCTGCTCTCACGCTACTGCCTTCCTGTAGCTGGGTTTCATCATCAGACCCTTCGAAACGCTGGGCATCCTCCTGGAGCATGTACCCAACACTGTGCTCAAACAGTTCGGGGGACTCCTCAGGAGGAGGACATGGTGGGTCTAGGGAAGGAGTGACTGATGATGAGTCTGACATTGATACCAGGGAAGAGGACGCTTTGGCAGCTGCTTTGCCAGTACCCTGAGCCTGGGTGAGAGAGGATGAGGAGGAGGAGGAGGGCTTGGTCATCCACTCTACCAAGTCTTCGGCATGATGTGGCTCAACATGTCCAGCTGCCGAAAAGAAGGACAAGCGTGTCCCATGGCCATGTGCTGATGACAATGCACCGCGTCCACGACCAGCACTGTTGCCCCCAGACACAGAGCCTGCTTGCCCTCTTTTATTGCCTCCTGACTGTCTGCCTCTCCTTGTTTGCCTTCCAGACATTCTAATAGATGGCCTGCAGGGAGATGGGAAAAAAGCAATAAGGGCTACCTTCAGGTGTCCTTCTCTGTCCCTTTACTTAAGGATTTCTAAATATGGTTGAGGATTATTGCTTTTGCACAGAATAGCACAACGACAATTTCCCTGACTGTCCAAAAAACAAGGATTTCAAAGATGGTTGATGAGGAATGCTTTGGCACACTATAGCACAAGGAGAATTCCCCTCACTTTCCTTCTTTGTCCCTAGAAACAAGGACTGGCACAGTGAAAGAAACTGACACTCTCCCTACCTACAGTTTTCTGTCCCTAGAAAAAATGTTTTTTTAAAGCACACTATAGCACAAGGAGAAATCCCCTCACTTTCCTTCTTTGTCCCTAGAAACAAGGACTGGCACAGTGAAAGAAACTGACACTCTCCCTACCTACAGTTTTCTGTCCCTAGAAAAAATGTTTTTTTAAAGCACACTATAGCACAAGGAGAAATCCCCTCACTTTCCTTCTTTGTCCCTAGAAACAAGGACTGGCACAGTGAAAGAAACTGACACTCTCCCTACCTACAGTTTTCTGTCCCTAGAAAAAATGTTTTTTTAAAGCACACTATAGCACAAGGAGAAATCCCCTCACTTTCCTTCTTTGTCCCTAGAAACAAGGACTGGCACAGTGAAAGAAACTGACACTCTCCCTACCTACAGTTTTCTGTCCCTAGAAAAAATGTTTTTTTTAAAGCACACTATAGCACAAGGAGAATTCCCCTCACTTTCCTTCTTTGTCCCTAGAAACAAGGACTGGCACAGTGAAAGAAACTGACACTCTCCCTACCTACAGTTTTCTGTCCCTAGAAAAAATGTTTTTTTAAAGCACACTATAGCACAAGGAGAAATCCCCTCACTTTCCTTCTTTGTCCCTAGAAATAAGGACTGGCACAGTGAAAGAAACTGACACTCTCCCTACCTACAGTTTTCTGTCCCTAGAAAAAATGTTTTTTTAAAGCACACTATAGCACAAGGAGAAATCCCCTCACTTTCCTTCTTTGTCCCTAGAAACAAGGACTGGCACAGTGAAAGAAACTGACACTCTCCCTACCTACAGTTTTCTGTCCCTAGAAAAAATGTTTTTTTAAAGCACACTATAGCACAAGGAGAAATCCCCTCACTTTCCTTCTTTGTCCCTAGAAACAAGGACTGGCACAGTGAAAGAAACTGACACTCTCCATACCTACAGTTTTCTGTCCCTAGAAAAATTTTTTTTTTAAAGCACACTATAGCACAAGGAGAAATCCCCTCACTTTCCTTCTTTGTCCCTAGAAACAAGGACTGGCACAGTGAAAGAAACTGACACTCTCCCTACCTACAGTTTTCTGTCCCTAGAAAAAATGTTTTTTTAAAGCACACTATAACACAAGGAGAAATCCCCTCACTTTCCTTCTTTGTCCCTAGAAACAAGGACTGGCACAGTGAAAGAAACTGACACTCTCCCTACCTACAGTTTTCTGTCCCTAGAAAAAATGTTTTTTTAAAGCACACTATAGCACAAGGAGAAATCCCCTCACTTTCCTTCTTTGTCCCTAGAAACAAGGACTGGCACAGTGAAAGAAACTGACACTCTCCCTACCTACAGTTTTCTGTCCCTAGAAAAAATGTTTTTTTAAAGCACACTATAGCACAAGGAGAAATCCCCTCACTTTCCTTCTTTGTCCCTAGAAACAAGGACTGGCACAGTGAAAGAAACTGACACTCTCCATACCTACAGTTTTCTGTCCCTAGAAATTTTTTTTTTTTAAAGCACACTATAGCACAAGGAGAAATCCCCTCACTTTCCTTCTTTGTCCCTAGAAACAAGGACTGGCACAGTGAAAGAAACTGACACTCTCCCTACCTACAGTTTTCTGTCCCTAGAAAAAATGTTTTTTTAAAGCACACTATAACACAAGGAGAAATCCCCTCACTTTCCTTCTTTGTCCCTAGAAACAAGGACTGGCACAGTGAAAGAAACTGACACTCTCCCTACCTACAGTTTTCTGTCCCTAGAAAAAATGTTTTTTTAAAGCACACTATAGCACAAGGAGAAATCCCCTCACTTTCCTTCTTTGTCCCTAGAAACAAGGACTGGCACAGTGAAAGAAACTGACACTCTCCCTACCTACAGTTTTCTGTCCCTAGAAAAAATGTTTTTTTAAAGCACACTATAGCACAAGGAGAATTCCCCTCACTTTCCTTCTTTGTCCCTAGAAACAAGGACTGGCACAGTGAAAGAAACTGACACTCTCCCTACCTACAGTTTTCTGTCCCTAGAAAAAATGTTTTTTTAAAGCACACTATAGCACAAGGAGAAATCCCCTCACTTTCCTTCTTTGTCCCTAGAAACAAGGACTGGCACAGTGAAAGAAACTGACACTCTCCCTACCTACAGTTTTCTGTCCCTAGAAAAAATGTTTTTTCAAAGCACACTATAGCACAAGGAGAAATCCCCTCACTTTCCTTCTTTGTCCCTAGAAACAAGGACTGGCACAGTGAAAGAAACTGACACTCTCCCTACCTACAGTTTTCTGTCCCTAGAAAAAATGTTTTTTTAAAGCACACTATAGCACAAGGAGAAATCCCCTCACTTTCCTTCTTTGTCCCTAGAAACAAGGACTGGCACAGTGAAAGAAACTGACACTCTCCCTACCTACAGTTTTCTGTCCCTAGAAAAAATGTTTTTTTAAAGCACACTATAGCACAAGGAGAAATCCCCTCACTTTCCTTCTTTGTCCCTAGAAACAAGGACTGGCACAGTGAAAGAAACTGACACTCTCCCTACCTACAGTTTTCTGTCCCTAGAAAAAATGTTTTTTTAAAGCACACTATAGCACAAGGAGAAATCCCCTCACTTTCCTTCTTTGTCCCTAGAAACAAGGACTGGCACAGTGAAAGAAACTGACACTCTCCCTACCTACAGTTTTCTGTCCCTAGAAAAAATGTTTTTTTAAAGCACACTATAGCACAAGGAGAATTCCCCTCACTTTCCTTCTTTGTCCCTAGAAACAAGGACTGGCACAGTGAAAGAAACTGACACTCTCCCTACCTACAGTTTTCTGTCCCTAGAAAAAATGTTTTTTTAAAGCACACTATAGCACAAGGAGAAATCCCCTCACTTTCCTTCTTTGTCCCTAGAAACAAGGACTGGCACAGTGAAAGAAACTGACACTCTCCCTACCTACAGTTTTCTGTCCCTAGAAAAAATGTTTTTTTAAAGCACACTATAGCACAAGGAGAAATCCCCTCACTTTCCTTCTTTGTCCCTAGAAACAAGGACTGGCACAGTGAAAGAAACTGACACTCTCCCTACCTACAGTTTTCTGTCCCTAGAAAAAATATTGTTTTAAAGCACACTATAGCACAAGGAGAAATCCCCTCACTTTCCTTCTTTGTCCCTAGAAACAAGGACTGGCACAGTGAAAGAAACTGACACTCTCCCTACCTACAGTTTTCTGTCCCTAGAAAAAATGTTTTTTTAAAGCACACTATAGCACAAGGAGAAATCCCCTCACTTTCCTTCTTTGTCCCTAGAAACAAGGACTGGCACAGTGAAAGAAACTGACACTCTCCCTACCTACAGTTTTCTGTCCCTAGAAAAAATGTTTTTTTAAAGCACACTATAGCACAAGGAGAAATCCCCTCACTTTCCTTCTTTGTCCCTAGAAACAAGGACTGGCACAGTGAAAGAAACTGACACTCTCCCTACCTACAGTTTTCTGTCCCTAGAAAATTTTTTTTTTAAAGCACACTATAGCACAAGGAGAATTCCCCTCACTTTCCTTCTTTGTCCCTAGAAACAAGGACTGGCACAGTGAAAGAAACTGACACTCTCCCTACCTACAGTTTTCTGTCCCTAGAAAAAATGTTTTTTTAAAGCACACTATAGCACAAGGAGAAATCCCCTCACTTTCCTTCTTTGTCCCTAGAAACAAGGACTGGCACAGTGAAAGAAACTGACACTCTCCCTACCTACAGTTTTCTGTCCCTAGAAAAAATGTTTTTTTAAAGCACACTATAGCACAAGGAGAAATCCCCTCACTTTCCTTCTTTGTCCCTAGAAACAAGGACTGGCACAGTGAAAGAAACTGACACTCTCCCTACCTACAGTTTTCTGTCCCTAGAAAAAATGTTTTTTTAAAGCACACTATAGCACAAGGAGAAATCCCCTCACTTTCCTTCTTTGTCCCTAGAAACAAGGACTGGCACAGTGAAAGAAACTGACACTCTCCCTACCTACAGTTTTCTGTCCCTAGAAAAAATGTTTTTTTAAAGCACACTATAGCACAAGGAGAAATCCCCTCACTTTCCTTCTTTGTCCCTAGAAACAAGGACTGGCACAGTGAAAGAAACTGACACTCTCCCTACCTACAGTTTTCTGTCCCTAGAAAAAATGTTTTTTTTAAAGCACACTATAGCACAAGGAGAAATCCCCTCACTTTCCTTCTTTGTCCCTAGAAACAAGGACTGGCACAGTGAAAGAAACTGACACTCTCCCTACCTACAGTTTTCTGTCCCTAGAAAAAATGTTTTTTTAAAGCACACTATAGCACAAGGAGAATTCCCCTCACTTTCCTTCTTTGTCCCTAGAAACAAGGACTGGCACAGTGAAAGAAACTGACACTCTCCCTACCTACAGTTTTCTGTCCCTAGAAAAAATGTTTTTTTAAAGCACACTATAGCACAAGGAGAAATCCCCTCACTTTCCTTCTTTGTCCCTAGAAACAAGGACTGGCACAGTGAAAGAAACTGACACTCTCCCTACCTACAGTTTTCTGTCCCTAGAAAAAATGTTTTTTTAAAGCACACTATAGCACAAGGAGAAATCCCCTCACTTTCCTTCTTTGTCCCTAGAAACAAGGACTGGCACAGTGAAAGAAACTGACACTCTCCCTACCTACAGTTTTCTGTCCCTAGAAAAAATGTTTTTTTAAAGCACACTATAGCACAAGGAGAAATCCCCTCACTTTCCTTCTTTGTCCCTAGAAACAAGGACTGGCACAGTGAAAGAAACTGACACTCTCCCTACCTACAGTTTTCTGTCCCTAGAAAAAATGTTTTTTTAAAGCACACTATAGCACAAGGAGAAATCCCCTCACTTTCCTTCTTTGTCCCTAGAAACAAGGACTCGCACAGTAAAACACACTGACACTCTCCCTACCTATCCTTCTCTTTCCCTAAACTAAAGGAATCCAGGTTAAGCAAGAAAGAAATAAATGTCACTGTCCCTGCCTATGCTTGTCTTTCCCTGCTCCGGAACACACTACACTAGGCCGCCGTGCTGGCGGCCTTTTATAGTGTGGGGCGTGTACTAAACACCCTCAGCAATAATTGGCCACAGGCATCCTGCCTGTGGCCAATCATTGCTCTCCTCGCTGCCGGCGCTGTGATTGGCAAAGCATGCGGGGTCACAGTGCATGCTTGGCCAATCACAGCGCCTGGATGACACTGCGATGGCGTAGTGCATTGTGGGCCGTTCGCGTCACTCGAATTTGGCGCGAACGGCCCAAATCGTTCGATTTTCGTCGAACGATCGAACAGCCGATGTTCGAGTCGAACGTATGTTCAACTCGAACACGAAGCTCATCCCTAGTGGGGAACCTCTCTGTACGTTTGCCGGCCCATGGTCGGCTCCGGAGCCTGGTCGCCATCTTGCGGCCTGCAGGAAAGTCGGCATCCTCCGGCCTACATTGCCGCGATCGGCGGGGGGGACGACGCGGAGCTTGATCGCACCAGGGCCTACACTGGACTGACCTCTGTGCCTGTGAGACCTCAGGAGTAACCCCGGAAAGTTCGGTCCCACGGGTCCGCGGCGGCTGGCTCTAGGAAAGTCCGCGGCTTCGGCCTACCTCTGGAAGTCGGCGGCCATCTTGCTGCTCCCACTACACCCATTCGGCAGCAGACAACATCCCCCTTGTCTCCACTTGTAGAAGGCCACAGGAGGACCTCTGAGGACCTGATATACGGACACCTTGAGGCCTACGGAACCCCCCCTGTCAGGTACTGTGCTTTATAAAACCCCCGGTCATCTCCTACTCCTGCCCCTGGACCCTTGCCCCTAGGGGTGAACGGTTTCTTCCTACATTAGCCAGAGACTGTAGAGGGAGGGATACCAGAGGCCCATTACTATAATTGTTCATTGACGTCTGGCCACCCCCCCTCCCCCCCTCACAAAACGCGAAAAGATGCCTGTCCCCAATCCCCGCAACACTCCCATTGCAAACTTGCCTTGTAGACTCTGATTGTAACAAATACATAAAGGCCATTTTGCTACATCCAGAGGGCCACCCCCCCCCTGTTAAACGTACGCGGCAGACCGGTTGTGGACATATACTTGACGCAAAATATACCCACCGGACACTCACTTGACATGAGTTTTGTTGGAAGGCGCATGCACGGCTTCTAGCCGTGGCGGACGTGTGAGGCCCCCGCCACCTCCCTGTGACTCCCACTGAACGTTCAACGGCTTTGATTTCTACGGGAGTCGTCTCCTCAGTTCCACGCGACAGCCACGTGCCCCATGGGCAAAATTGGAGACCAACGACACAACTACACCACGGTCTTCAGATCTCAGACTTCAACCACGATGGACCGCTTCCTGAATAAGCCTACATCCACAGCCTCAAATAATGATGACGGCGCACAAACCGGACTGGAGCAATCAGACTTAGACACAGGTACTCTTTTTGCCATTCTCCCCACCCCTGTACCGGGGCCATCCCCCCCGCTGACAGAAGAAGTTTTAGATGCCAAATTGCAGTCCCTACTCCAGGCTATTACCCATAACATCGCACAGGAAGTCGGGAAGTTAGCGAAAGAATTACGGGGGGAAATTAACCAGCTTGGAGAGCGCACTGATTCCCTAGAATACAAATTCGATGAGATGGTTCAATATGTACAGGTGCTTGAGGAAGATAATGCTGCCATAAAAAACACAGTTACTCAGCTCCAAGCCCAACAAGAAGACCTAGAAAACAGGGAACGCAGGCAAAACCTGAGAATCAGAGGTATCCCGGAGGCTGTTGAAGACAGAGACCTCCGTTCTTACCTTCTAAGCTTATTCAATGTGCTTGCTCCAAACATCCCTGACATAGACTGGCGCTTGGACAGAGCTCACAGATCACTGGCCCCTAAACCCCTGGCTGGCGCTAACCCAAGAGATGTGATTGTCAGATTTCATTACTATGATAGTAAAGAAGCTCTAACCATTGCAACCCGTAATCAACCCAGAATCGAGTTCAAAGGATCCAAGATCCAAATCTTTAGTGACCTCTCCCCGATTACTCTAGCTAGAAGAAGGAACCTGTGCCCGCTGACGCTACATCTTCAATCTCATAAAGTTGTATATCGCTGGGGGTTCCCCTTCCGCCTTTCTGCATCTCGAGATGGCGTACAATACTCTCTCCGTGATCTTCAAGAGAGCGACACCTTTTTACGCAACCTGGGCATACCCCCTCTTCCTGATGAAGATCCAGCACCGCTTCCTGTTACTCCTAAACCGTTGACGGCTCCAAATCGCATTTGGACCCCGGTACGCCAGAAACCATCCAAGTCCAATCTTACGCCCCAGAGGCGTCATGCTTCAAGATTCCCAACCTGAACTTCCTTTTAAAAATGTCTGAGGTTCTGTATACCAAATTTAATTGGCCTCCAGTTGTTGTTTTTTCTATGTTTTTTTTTTTGGTGTTTTTTGAGTGGCCATTGGCCCCTTAGTGGGTTTTTTCACATCCCCTGGCCCGGGGGATACGTGGCTTGTCGCTCCACAGCCACCCTGGTTTATCGGTTCTATATATCTACTCCCTCAGTTTTATACTCCAGGACTCTTTGCTCTGGGAGGTGGCGGGGGTTTTCCCGTCTCCATGTCTGGGGGCTCTCGTGCTCCTCTTAATGACCCAAGGCTTGGTCCTGGGTTCCCTGGAGGCAATCGGCCTTCCAGGTTTCTATTTAGTAGAAGTTGACATTTTTTTTTTTTGTTTTTTTTTCTTTTTGTTTCTACATTTATTTTTTTCTTTCAGGTCTTTTTTTTTTGACCTGCGGTTACTGTCTCAGATAGCCTTAAGACGTCCCCATTGCAATGCTACCAATGTTTTATTTGTATCTGTGATATTTTATTTTCTTTATATCCACAATGCACCATGGTATTCTTCATCCATTATATATTGTAGGCTATGTCTATTGGTTTTTTTCCAGACTGAATTGTTATGGCTCTAAAATTTTTGACATGCAATGTTAAAGGTTTAAACTCTATTCAAAAAAGATGGCTGGCTTTGAAAGAGTTTAAAGCTTCTAGAGCAGATGTAATCCTGATCCAGGAGACTCATTTCCGCACTGGAGGATCCTTTAAATTCGCTAGTAAACACTTTCCTAAGTCCTTTATAGCATCTGACCCATCCGGGAAGGCAGGCGTAGCTATTTTGATTAATAGATCATGCCCTTTACGAGTTAAATCTACCCACCTGGACCCCCATGGCAGATTTATTGTTCTGGACTGCTCCTTTCTCAATCAATCCCTTACTATTGTTAATGTGTATGCCCCCAATACAGGTCAGATCAAATTTTTATCCTCTATGTTTGAGATCCTAGACAATTTCTCCCAACCTTTCATGGTCATTGGGGGTGATTTTAATGTTACCATGTCACCTGGCAAAGACAGACACATATTGTTTCCATCCTCTTCCCCTGCCAGACCTGATCGCCTTTCTAAATCCTTCCGTAAGCTCATCAGAGCTAAAAATCTTTTAGACATTTGGAGGATTAAACATCCTACACATAAACAATACACGTTCTACTCACACTCCCACAAACTCTACTCCAGACTAGATCATTTTTTTATCTCTACTCCTCTCCTGACGTCCACGATATCCTCTGATATCAATCCCATACCTTGGTCTGACCACTCGTCTGTAAACCTTGACATTCTCCTCTCTTCGATGTCCCCTAAAACCTGTCATTGGAGACTCAATGAGACGTTTCTCCGTATCCCTGACATTAAAGATCACCTATCTGCTAGCCTAACTGAATACTTTCAACTTAACGCTGGTTCAGTCTCGGAGCCCTCCACTTTGTGGGAGGCGCATAAGGCCGTCTTCCGGGGACATTGCATTGCTACAGGTTCCCGTCTAAAAAAAGATGCTGCATTTCAATATTCATCTATTATGTCTGAACTCCGTTCGGCGGAGAAGCTCTTGTTGTCATCCCCCACGGTGGCTGGGCTCCGGACTGTTGTTTCCTTACGGAATCGACTTAAGGCCTTGAAAATGGATAAAATTGACAAAGCTCTTTTATGGTCTAAACAAAAATTTTATGAATACTCAAATAAACCTCACAAAATGCTGGTAAATAGGCTGAAACCCCGCCCCTTTCAAACCTCCCCTGACTTTCTTAGGCAAACGGATGGAACACCCACATATTGCCCTCTCACTATGTCCAAAATCTTTGGTGAATTTTATCACCAATTGTACAACTGCCTACGTACGGATTCCAGGTATGAATTTACTCAAGAGAAATTTGATTCATTCTTCGAATCCCTACAACTACCTAAACTTTCACCCGCACACTTAGCCTCCTTGAACTCGGCAGTTACACCCGAGGAATTAGAGGATGTAATAAAACATTTCCCCACCCAGAAATCTCCTGGCCCTGATGGTCTACCGTACTCCTATTATAAGACCTTTTTACCTATCCTAAGCCCTCACTTGCTTTCCTTGTATGCTTCACTATTTAAAGGTACCATTCCACACCCACACTTTTTACATGCCCATGTTTCTGTGATCCCAAAACCGGGTAAAGACCCCTCCATCCCTGATAACTATAGACCCATTGCATTACTTAACTCTGATTACAAGATATTTACAAAAATATTGGCGAATCGATTGTCCCATTTCCTTCCCAGACTCATACACAAGGATCAGGTAGGCTTTGTGAGGACCAGACACGCAGGTGATAATACGAGACGCACGATCGATCTAATAGACCTATTGAACAAAACGTCCCGTCCAGCCCTGATACTGAGCCTTGATGCACATAAGGCTTTTGACCGGCTCAGCTGGCTGTTTATGTTTGCTACCCTCTCCAAATATGGGTTTGGAGGTCCCTTTATTGCAGCCTTGCACGCCCTATACTCATGTCCTTCATCCCAAGTACAACTATCCTCTTATCTGTCGTCATCCTTCTTATTGAGCAACGGTACCAGACATGCCTTGAACCCTTAGCCGCGGCTATTCGCAACCATCCTGATATTCGTGGGGTCTTACTTCGCCAGAAGGAGTATAAATTAACCCTGTTTGCAGATGATATTCTGCTGACTCTGACTAGACCCCATACCTCTCTTCCAAACCTCATAGCGCTACTGAACGAATTTAGTTCTATCTCGGGTTATAAAATTAACACCACTAAAACCGAAGCCCTACCTATACACATTCCACCCTCAGAACTCACAACTCTCACACAAAATTATTCATTTCATTGGTGCTCGGATTCCCTTAAGTATTTGGGGGTGAATTTAACCTCTTCATACTCCACTTTATATCAGGCTAATTACCCCCCACTCTTCCGAGACATTGATCGGCTCTTGCGACAATGGGATATGTATCCCATCTCTCTCTTGGGTCGCATTAATGTCCTGAAGATGTCTATTATGCCTAGACTTTTATACTTATTTGACACTCTCCCGATTCCCATTCCTATGTCCCAACTTAAAGCTACGCAAAGAGCATTTCTTAATTTCATCTGGCACTATAGGGCTCACAGGATTGCAGGCTCTGTAGTGCTGGCCCCTAGGGCAAGAGGTGGGTTGGGGGCCCCAGATCTCATTAAATATTATTACGCCACCCATCTCAAACCGATCATTGTTTGGTCCTCCAGAATGGCGCCTAGTGTGTGGGCAGAGATCGAAATGAGTGTCACTAGACCAGTACATCCATGCGCTATGATCTGGGCTAACCTGGATTCGTCTATAGGTCAACTTCGAAGTATTTGCCTAGGGCCAATGTTGTTCTCCCTCTCTGTGTGGAAAAAATGTTCACGCCAATTCTCTCTTGCATCCCCATGTCCACCGCTACTAAACGTGTTGTTCAATCCTGACATCCCTGATAGCCTATCTTATATTCGCATGCTTCCGTGGACACAAGCTGGAATCTTTCAACTTCGAAACATTGTACACCCCCTCACTCGTACACTTTTGCCCTTTGCTGACCTACAGAGGAAATATCAGATCCCTAAACAATTGTTATACTCCTATTTCCAGATTAAACATTACTTTGCTTCTAAAGCAGCTTCTCTGACTCTTGAAAAACCTACCCCGTTCGAACTTTTGTGTGCTCAGGGACCATACCAGACCCATCTCATTTCTGATATCTACAAATATTTGCATAACGCTGCCTCACTTACTGACACATCCCATCTATACATGCACAAATGGTCCCAATTAATAGGCCGTCCCATCCCCCTTCCTCAATGGAGGACGATTTGGGAGGCTATTTCCAGGTCTTCACGATGTGTAGAACAAAGAGAGACGGCATACAAAATTTTATATTTTTGGTATAGAACACCTGAAATACTACATAAATATGACCCCACAACCCCTTGCGTATGTTGGAGATGCCGGGGCGACGTTGGCTCTCATTTCCACATTTTTTGGGAATGTCCTTTGATTCGCCCATTTTGGTCTTCTGTCCAGACCTTTCTACAGCAGTTGTTGGACGTCACTCCCCCATTAGACCCGGTTCATTTCCTTCTAGGCCTGCCGATCCCTGGTGTCTCCAAACATACCCAAAAATTGGCTACCTATATCATTTTAGCAGCAAAACGGGCGATACCCTCACGATGGTTGTCCCCTTCCCCGCCCACACTTCCACAAGTTCTTCAAATATTGGGACTGATCTGTAAAATGGAACGCCTCACTGCAATGGTGCACGACACTCTTCCTCAATTTTCGAAAGTGTGGGATATTTGGGAACACTCAGATCTCAATCCTAGTGGCACTTCCTTATCTTCCAGCGAGGAGACTTTATCTTGACCTTTTATCCCACAATTAGAATGTAGAGGTTTTGTTCACTACTCCCTTTGAAGATTCCATGGTGCTTTCCCCCGCCCCCCCCCCCCCCTTTTTTGTTTTTTGTTTTGTTTTGTTTTGTTTTTGTGCTCTCACTCGGTGCGATACCTCCATGGTGCCCTCGATTTCTGGGGGGGGGGCGCCCTGGGTGTCTCACTGTCACCAGACCCAGTGAATACAATTTTGCTTACATGCGTTATATGATGTTTAGTTTTGTTTTACCCATTCACTGGCTACTTACTCACTCGCTCAATTCCTTTTGTACGGCTCATATCCCATGATAATTGTATGTTGGCAGTACTGGGATTTGATTGATACACTTTTATTATATGCTGTATGCTCTATTTTATATCCTGACAATCTTTTGTATCTGTTTTTTGTATACATGAAAAATTTCAATAAAAAACTAAAATTGAAAAAAAAAAGATCGATCAAAATATTGTGGGTGGTTTGAATTGGAAAAATGGGTCTCTTGTAGCAGGAGTATGTCCGCTCCTAGGCTTTTATATTGTCTGAAGGCCTTCCGTCGCTTTTGGGGCAAGTTAAAGCCCTGGACATTATGAGAAATGACCTTAAGGGCCATCATAAACTAACAGGGAGGGGGCACGGGGATTGGAGGAGAATACGCGGGTAAGGATACCCCGTAGAATAGCCATTTGAGCCCCTGCCTTATCTCTAACACAGCATACATGTCTCTGGATAGTGAAATCAAGCGTCTGATCATTAGCATGAGATATAAGCAATATGAATGACATTTCAAGGTATAATGCAAAGGTCTAAAAAAAACAAATACAATTTTAAAACAAAAGTGCTCACAAACCACGTATGAGCATGGGGGTCAGAGGAAAACTTTCCTAATGACCAAAAAAACTTTTCCATTGGACTATACAGTCCTATACCAACCGGAGGACCCCGAAGGGGTCACAGCGACAAACAGGGCGACCATAAAATACACATCACCCTGAACCCCGCAGCGGCCTGGGTCCCAGAGTCAGCAGGGGGGGGACAGTGAACGAAAGGAGACATACCGCCTCAGAGCATGTCAGAGCAAAAGAAAAACAACATCAAAAAAGAAAGTTACTGGTGCATGCCCTCCGTCAGGAGGGGATTGGACCGACCAGATAATGGGGGTAAAGCGTCCACCAAGAGGGCCCGGGCTTAAACAGCACAAAACAGGGGATAATTGAACAGTATCGGCAAAGCTTCCAGCTCTCTATATCAATGGGTTGTGACACCCGGGAGTGCCGGGTACCCCAGTTGATGTCACAACCCATTGATATAGAGAGCGTTCAATCCAAGGAACTATTTGGGACTGTATTCACATTCTGCTACACATAGGATGTTTGTTATTGTTATCAGTCTACACATCTACTGAAAGACTTTTCAAAAGTTTGGCACCACCACATCCTGTGGACCACTTTTTGTCATTTATGTTTTTTCCTCTTTTTAGAGATTTATTGTTATATTGTTTCATTTTGATTCTTTTCATCACTGTATCACCATTTAATACTTATCCTATGCCCTTAGTGCACGTCACATGCATTTTTTACTCATAGGGTACACAGGACCATATTGAGGTTCAATATGGCACATTGTTCTTTATAAAGTCTTAAAAAATTTTTTTCACTTGATATCACTTCTTGTGATAAACACAGCGCCACACTTTATTTATATAATATGCAAGTTATTGTCATAAAAAATGTTTGGGGACCCAGGTCCTGCCCCAGGGGACATGTATCAATGCAAAAAAAAGTTTTAAAAACTGCTGTTTTTTTGGGAGCAGTGATTTTAATAATGCTTAAAGTGAATCAATAAAAGTGAAATATTCCTTTAAATTTCGTACCTGGGGGGTGTCTATAGTATGCCTGTAAAGTAGCGCATGTTTCCCGTGTTTATAACTGTCCCTGCACAAAATGTAATTTCTGAAGGAAAAAAAGTCATTTAAAACTACTCGTGACTAGGTCACTTGTCAGGTCCCGGGCAATACAGATAAAATTCATTGGAAAAAACGGCATGGGTTCCCCCCCAATCCAATTTTTTTTTTAAATGGTCGTAGGGGTCCCCCTAAAAATCCATACCAGACCCTTTAGGTGGATTTTAAGGGGAACCCCGCACCAAAATAAAAAAAAATGGCGTGGGGTTCTGCGCAAAAGTCCATACCAGACCCTTATCCGAGCACGCAACCTAGCGGGTGAAAAGGTCGGTAACGAGTAGTTGGAGGTTGGAATCAAGCAGTAGAGTAGTCAAGGTACCAAGCAACTCCTCTGAGTGCCCCTGTGTACTCGGGGATGCAGGCCTAGTGAGATATCGCTCCATGGTGGATGGAGGCCGTGTGATGACGGGACAGTGGATTTTTGCCAGCCAATTTTGACCATAAGGTGCGCAGGGTAATGAGTGGCAGAAAGAGCTTACCTCCAGGAGCGATCGTTGCGGAGCAGGGACCACAGGGAGCGAGTTGTTACTGGAGCCTGACTAGAAGACATCTGCCATCCTCAAAAGCCATGCATGCTCCCCCCTTGAGATTCTTAATAACCCCCAAGACTTCCGTTTCTGCTATATTTTCTGAAGAATCATTCTATGTTCCCATTTAAATTTCAGTAGTGGGATCTCATCCAGAAAGTCAGTGAGGATGCGAGGTCCAGATCCATTGTCCGCCTTATACAATGTTGCATAGAAATCATGGCAAACAAACAAAGGCAGCCATGATCTGTTGCAGGTATATATATATATATATATATATATATATATATATATATATATTTTTTTTATATATATATATATTTATTGCATTTGTAAATAAGTTTGAAATGCTTTTTCCCAGAATCAAATAAGGTGTGTATTTTAAATGCTTTTTTTTTTTTTTTTTTTGTTATGTATCACATAAAAAAAAAAGTTGCTAGGAAATTTTACCAATAGTGTTCGGACCGAGCATAAGTTTGACCCGAACATCGCCCGTTCACCCATTCGGCAAACACCTAAATATGCGGGGCGCTTGGCAATAATGTTTGCCGAGTGTCTAATAATGCACTGCGCGCTGCACAGTGCATTTTAAGGCCTGATTGGCTGAAGCAATGCACCTGAACACTGGTCAGGTGCAAGGCTTTGCCCAGTCAGGGCAGAGTGAATAGCTGGTTGTTAAGGAGTGGGCTGGGAAGCTAGCCATTGCATCCTTAACAATGCATGAGTCATCAGCTGTCAACGGAAGAAAAAAAATATTGTCGGCAATAGAAAAATGTGAAATAAAAAACGGTGTGGGGGTCCCAAAAAAAAAGACATGGGTTCCCCCCAAAATCCATACTAGACCCTTATCCGCAGCCTGGCAGACTAAGAAAGGACAGGGGGACGAACGAGGACCCCCTTCCTGAACCATACCAGGCCACATGCCCTCAACATCGGGGGTGCTTTGGGACAGGGGAAGGCTCTGCCCCCTCCACCCCAAAGCACTTTGTCCCCATGTGCTTTGTGCGGGCAAGGGGATTATCAGAATCTGGAAGCCCCCTTTAACAAGGGAGCCCCCAGATCCCACCCCACCTATGTGAATGAGTAGGGGGTACATTGTACCCCCTACTCATTCACAAAAAAAGTGTCAAAAATAAGTAAAAATACACACAGTTTTTGACAATAACTTTATTAAAAAAAAAAAAAAACAATGTCCCTGGATGCAGATCCATCATCAATCACGACGTCTGTCGCACCACCAGACCCAAAAAAATTTAAAAAATCTCTGCCCGCAATGAAGGCTAACTGCTTACTGCCTGCTCTGCCGTTTGACAGTTCCTAAATAGGTAAGGGGTAGGGCCACCTGGTGACGTCACCTGGTGGCACCGCCCCATGTGATATCACCGACTCAGCATGCAATGATTGGTGATGTCACACGGGGCAGTGCCACCAGGTGACGTCATCAGGTGGCTCTGCCCCTTAACTATTTAAGACCTGTCAGATGGCGGAGCAGGCAGACGGTGGTTAGCCAATATTGTGGGCAAAGCCTTTTTTTTTTCTTTTTTCAGGTCCAGCGGTGCAGCGGGCGTTGTGATTGACAATGGATCTACATCGGGGGGAAATTGTTTTTTTTATTTTTAATAAAGGAATTATCAAAAACTGTGTGTATTTTTACTTCTTTTTGACTCTTTTTTGGTGAATGATTCACATGGGGGAGGCCAGAACTGGGGGCCCCCTTGTTAAAGGGGGCTTCCAGATTTTGAAAAGCCCCCTGCCCGCAGCTCAGTGTTGTCTGGAATAGGCCCTTGTCCATCAACATGGGGACAAGGTTCTTTAGGGCAGCGTCGCTCGCCTCCCTTTCTTGGTCTGCCAGGCTGCATGCTTGAATAAGGTTCTGGTATTAATCTTGGGGGGTAACCCCACGCTGTTTTTTTTTTTTAATTTTGGAGTGGGGCTCGCCTTAAAATCCATACCAGACCCATACTGTGTTATTACCAGGAATGGTTTGCAGCCAGGAAAATCTATTTAAATGTATTTATTTTTTCTTTATATATGTCAGTTTTGCTATATACACTACAGATGTGCCACTTTACAGGCAGATTAAGGGGACCACCCAGGCACTATATTAAAAGGAATTTAATTTTGCATGTTCTCCCTGTCCCTGCGGTAGGTTATTTGGCACCTGTCTAAATTGGCCCTAGTATGTGTATGTATGAAAATGAGTTAGGGACCTTAGATTGTAAGTTCCTTGAGGGAACGGACTGATGTGAATGTACAATATATATGTAGATATATAAGTACCACAAATAAATAAATAAAATAAAAATAAAGAGACCCAAAGCAGAAATATAAACATTTCTCTGGTCCATAGGCATTGTACAGGTGTTAAAGCTGAAATAGTCAATATTTTGGAACAGAAATACATTGAAGAAAATCTTTGTATTGATATTTGTATTGTCAAAATGCACCTCATTCTAATAATGAATACATTTTCTGTAATGTCAGCTGCTAATTTAGTCACAGTTTCATTATTACTAGGCAAATAAGATAACATTTTCACACTTGTTTGATGAAAACCAGTGGAAACACTGGCTAATTTGCTTCTGAAGATTCAATAAATATATATTTTTTTAAATTGGGTATTTTTCAATTGTTTTCATTTTCATGCTATCAACTGGAAAGTCAATGTTTTGTGAATCATATAACAAAGTAGTAAGCTTATGTACAGTGTTGACCATTTTTGTCAGTGTTGGAACTGTCACCATCTTAAATTACATCACCCTTTGATATTTTCAAACTTAATTTGTACAAAGCTTGTTGACATGCCAGGATACAAATAGTTGGATAAATAAAACAACTAATATATTTTGGACATGATTGCTCACCCTCAGCTGCCAGCAACTGCAGCTGCTTAACATTAGCCATTAAACTATGAAAAAGAATGGAAAGAAATGTTAAAAAACTATGTTTAAAACATCAGAATTTCATATTTTATAATGGAGATGGATGGTGTATGAGTCAGAGCAGATCTATATTAAGAGGATGTGTGTATTTTATACTGAGCTATTTTAGTAATAATTTACATTTATAATATTTTTTTTGTATTGACTTAAAAACTTGTCAGACAACTTTAATGATCTTCCAGACCTTAAGTAGAAAAACATGCAATTTTCTGTTAACTGTGGTGCATTATTTCTGGGTTAAGATTTATTAGTGATGATTTTCACTTTTCTAAAAAATAACATTACTATCTAAGCATGACATAAATTTGCCCATAATAAATGCCCTCGTATTAAATGTGATCAGGTTCCACCCAAATTAACTCCAACTGGACAGCAGAAAGGTGGCTAATAGGCATGGGGCTTGCATTCATGAATGCCTAAGATTAGCGCAAACTTTGGGTGTTTGCAAATCATTGAATGGGCAATATAGGGTGCTTGTCCACCCACTGAGTTAAACCTCTGGCTGCAATCAAAAGTAAAAAAAAATTTGTGTTGGTATTATTAATGCCACTAAAAAACAACTTTCTTTGTGCATCCTACAAACATTTTTAGTTGCTAGGATGAAAGTGACAGTCTGAACCCTGACAACCAAGGATGCTGTGCAGGTTGGCCACTTGTGTCCAAGCAACTGATGACATCATTGGCTACTAGGAAGCCTATAGCTACACAGCCTTTTGTTTGATATGGTGCACCACAACAAAATAGTTTCAAAGACCATTTTTTTTATAATTGTATTTTTATTAAGGATTTATCAAAGTACAAAAATGAGATCATACAAAAAAAAACACATGTATAAACAGTACCAGAAATGGAGGCAACAATGAAAGCGGGCTACAAATCGTTAATACCTATAGCACATATCATAGTCAAAGAATAAAGGAAAAAGGACAAAAAAGGAAAGTAAATGTAATTGTGATATATAGCTATAACTTATATAAGAATACACAAGAGGTCAAAGTAGAGAGAGCAGAGACATGGGATGCAGGGACCTAAAAGAAACTTAGAACAGATGAACCCACCCGTCTCGATCAGTCGAGACCAGGTGGGGTACCAAACTCAGAGGAGTCCCAAGCATCGCATATCTTGTTAAACTGGGTTACAACATCTCCCATCTGAGCAGTCATATATTCCATTCTACGTATTTCCAAAATCGCCTTCAAAAGTTGGGCTTGAGAGGGGGGTAATGGATAACCAATGTAGAGGAATAGTTATTTTAGCTGCTAACAAAATAAAAGAGGCCAATTTGTTCATAGACTTTCCAATACCAGGAAATGGGAGGCCCAAAAGACAATATAGCGGATCCAACAATAAAGAGTGAGCAAGCACTTGTTGGATCAGAGACATTACCGTAGACCAATAAGGCACAATAATCTCACATTGACAGAAAATATGGAAATGGGTACCTCTATCCATACCACAACGCCAGCATAGAGGGGAGAGAGATCGATCTTGACAATGTAATACTTCAGGGGTTGTGTAACAGAACATAAGAATTTTATAAGCTGTCTCTCTCTGCGCCACGCATCTGGAAATTTTGGAAGTGGATGTCCATATTTTGTTCCAACCTGGGAGGGTGATGGGGCATTGAAGAATGGAAGACCATTTACACATATAAGCATTTTAATCTTCAGAAATTGGGGTGGTGTCATGAAGTAGTTTATAAAAAAAGTAAATCAGATGCAACTGATGGGGGCCTTGAGCACAAATAAGTTCAAAGGCGGTAGGTTTAGATAGTATAAGACAGGGGTGTCCAAACTTTTTTCAAAGAGGGCCAGATTTGATGAAGTGAACATGCGTGAGGGCCGACCATTTTGCCTGACATTCTTTGAACCATTAAAATACGGTCTAAGTGTGTTTGTCCGAGCACTAATACACTACCCAACAAGAATTCTCTTGCCTTTGTGGCTGTGTGTGGTGAAGAGATGAGCTCAGGTGTGTTACTTGGATATATATATATATATATATATATATATATATATATATTGTGAGGGGGTTAGCTCGGCAGCGGGTGTGTGTGATCCCCTGGATGGGCTCCCCACACAAAAACAGGCCCAGCAGACGGAGGTTGTGGTTTTCAAGATCAAAACGGTGCGGTTTATTTCTCTATTTACAGTGACAAAAAACACAGCAAAGCAAAAAGAAACATAAACAAAATAAACCCTGGTCAGCTTGACCTCTGACTAAACATGCAGGTTTCCTAACTAACAACTGGGATCAGCCTGGTGCTGTCCTAGTCCCTAAGTCCCTGGTTTAGTAAATGTCCAAACAAATAGCCACACAGGCTTTGTCTCACCGCACAGGGGTTCACTCTCCCTAGACAGTCCACACAGGTCTGGTTCCAGGCATGAGCAAACACCTAATGAAGCTGGGAGTTTTTATAGAGGCCTTAAACGAGCTGACAAGCTTCAGCTGGTCTCATCAACTCCCTGCCTGCACGACGCCCAGCACTCTCCCTAGAGGTATGAATCATCCATGAGCCCACTAGCCTCAGCTGGGCTTCATCAACTCTCTCCCTAGTTGTATAAGTCGGCATAAAGCCTGAATCTGGGAGAAATATACCTACCCCCCTGGATGCAACCAGGTGACTTTACCTTCCTGCTGTCACATACCCCCCCTCTTGTTTTAACCTTGGGGTTGGAACACCAGCAATCAGGCATTCATGTACTCGAGACAAAGCATCCACATTCCCCATTTGAACGCCAGGGCGATGCTTTACTGTGAAGTTGAATTCCTGTAGGGCCAGGAACCACCTATTTACTCTTCTATTTGTCTCCTTGTTTTGAGCCATCCACTTTAACGGAGCGTGATCCGTAACCATGTCAAAGTGCCTACCTAGCAGATAGTACCGAAGGGAATCTAGAGCCCACTTCACCGCTAAACACTCCTTTTCAACCGTGGCGTAATTTACCTCATGGGACTTCAACTTCCTGCTGAGGTAAATGACTGGGTGCTCTTCCCCGTTCCAGACCTGGGACAATACTGCTCCTAACCCCACATCTGACGCATCACTTTGTACGACAAAGTCTTTAGAGAAGTCGGGTGAGTACAACACTGGCTGGCTACATAAGGCTTGTTTCAAGAATTGGAACGCTGCCTCAGCCTCGGGGGTCCATTTAATCATGACCGACCCTTTCCCTTTCGTCAGGTTGGTTAGGGGCACAGCCTTAGAAGCAAAGTGGGGAATGAAGCGCCGATGATAACCCGCGATTCCCAGAAAGGCTCGTACCTGCTTCTTGCTGTTGGGACGTGGCCAACTCTGGATGGCCTCGACTTTGTTGAGTTGGGGTTTTATTACTCCCCTGCCAATGGTGTACCCAAGATATTTGGCCTCCTCCTGCCCAATGGTACACTTCTTGGGGTTAGCCGTAAACCCCGCTTCCCGGATAGAGTCTAGGACTGCTTGCACTTTTGGCAGATGTGAGGCCCAATCTGTGCTATGGACAATTACGTCATCCAGGTAAGCCGCAGCATACTTCGGCACCAACACAATGGGACTAGACCAATCACTTTGGGACTCCTCTATCACCCCTAAGTTCAGCATTTTCTGTACTTCCTCCCGTATTGCCTCCCGTCGGGCCTCTGGGATCCGATAGGGTTTTAACTTCACCCTTTCACCGGGCGGGGTAATAATATCATGCTCTACCCCAGATGTTTGTCCCGGCAGCTCAGAGAACACCTCCTTGTTGCGAAGCACAAACTCCTTAACCTCCTGTTGTTGGGGTTGTGACAAGGTGGCTGCTATTCCAACCTCCGGAATCACGCAACCAGTTTGAGCTGGTGACCAAGTTTCTGCGACTAGGGACTCTCTATCCCTCCAGGCTTTCAACAGATTAACGTGATAGATCTGTTCGGGCTTTCGCCTTCCTGGTTGTCTGACCTTGTAATTCACTTCGCTCACTTTTTCCATTATCTCGTAGGGGCCTTGCCATTTGGCAAGGAATTTACTTTCAACCGTAGGGACAAGTACCAATATCCTATCCCCCGGGGAAAAGGTACGGGTCTTGGCTCCACGGTTGTACACTCTCTGCTGTGCCAACTGCGCTTGGGCCAAATGTTCCTTCACGATGGGCATTACCTGTGCAATTCGATCTTGCATCAGGGCGACATGCTCAATCACACTCCTGTGGGGAGAACTCTCACTTTCCCAAGTTTCCTTGGCAATATCCAACAGCCCTCTTGGGTGTCTCCCATACAGTAACTCAAAGGGGGAGAATCCCGTAGAGGATTGGGGCACCTCCCTAATAGCAAACATCAAATAAGGAAGTAGACAGTCCCAATCCTTTCCATCTCTATCCACCACTTTCTTCAACATTTGTTTTAGGGTTTTGTTGAATCTTTCAACCAGCCCATCGGTTTGGGGGTGATACACAGACGTACGCAATTGCGTCACTTTGAACAATTTACACAGCTCTTTCATAACCCGGGACATAAAGGGTGTACCTTGGTCCGTAAGCAGTTCTTTACAAATACCCACCCGGCTAAAAACAAGAGATAGCTCTTTGGCTATGGTTTTGGCCGAGGTATTTCGGAGAGGGATCGCTTCTGGATAACGGGTGGCATAGTCCATTATAACTAATATGTACTGGTGCCCCCTAGCGGACTTGATTATAGGACCTACCAAATCCATTGCGATCCTCTCAAACGGGACCTCAATGATGGGTAGAGGGACCAGCGGGCTACGGAAATGTGGCATCGGGGCCGACCTCTGACACACAGGGCAGGAGGAACAATAATTTTCTATGTCCTTCATCACCCCAGGCCAATAGAATCTCTGTAATACCCTCTCTCGGGTTTTCTCTGTCCCCAGATGACCTCCAAGAATGTGCCCATGGGCCAACTCCAACACCAACTTCCTGTAAGGTTTGGGCACCACAAGCTGCTCAACGGTTTCTTCTGCCCTTTTTGCCACCCGATACAGTAGGTCCTTCTCTACGCTGAAGTATGGGTAAGTGCAGGTATTATCTGGGTTCACTAACTCGCCATCTATTTCCACTACGTTTTCCCGTGCCTTTATTAGGGCGGGGTCTTTTAACTGTTCTGTGGCAAAATTTTCCCTGTGAACCTCAAGATCAGAAAACTCCACAGACGGTAGGTTTTCGTCTGAGGAGGTGGGCTCCTCTCCAGTTTCTTGAGTCTCGCCTGCCAATACTGACAAGGGAAATTCTGGAGAGTCCTCACCACTCTCAGAGGAGTTCTGGCTATCACCTTCCTGGTACATAGGGGCACCAGTGGGGGGCTCAGGATCATCCCACAGTTCCCAGAACTTCGGAAAATCCCTTCCCACAATGGCATCATGCGGTAATTGAGATACTAACCCCACTGGATGAGAGAGGGTACCTTTGGGGGTCTTGAAACACACTGTAGTCACTGGATACTCTCGGGTGTCCCCATGCACACAAATAACAGCTACCTTGCTATTCCCAGAGACCTCTGTTTTAACTAATTCAGCCTTTATCAGGGTCACAAGGCTACCTGAATCCAGTAATACCACAACATTTCTACCATTAATACACATTTTGCATAAATGTTTCTCAGTTCCCCGAATGGCAGTGCATGCGACTGCCGCACACAGCGACTGACGTCTGTCCGTCAGAAAGTCACATTGCATGGGTTCCTCCACAACCGGGCAATTTGCTGCAATATGTCCCGCTTGCCGGCAGCGGTAGCAAACAATCCATTTGGCTGCCTCTTGAGCCCCTGACTTCCCAGGCTGTTCTCGCCAAACCCTGGGTAGAGCTCCCACCCCCCCACTCTCTCCACCCTCACCCCTTGGAATCCTCCTATCCGCCCCTGGGGATGGTCTGGTCTTAGGGTGGAAAGTCCGAGAGTCTCTGGAAGAGGCCGTCAGGTTCTCTGTAGCCAAGTATTTCTCTACACGATCCACAAGACCACCGGCCGTCTCTGGGTCTCCATGGCTTACCCACTTTTGGATGGCAGTAGGAAGAGCTCTCAAAAACCGATCCATTACAACACGTTCCACAATCTCTGGTGCGGACAAAGTCTCTGGCTGTAGCCACTTCCTGCTCAGGTGAATGAGATCATACATTTGAGACCTGGGGGGGTTTTCCAAGCTGGAAAGTCCAGTTATGCACACGCTGAGCCCGGACAGCCAGGGTGACACCCAGCCTTGCCAATATTTCAGCTTTTAGCATCACATAGTCTTTTGCTTGGTCAGGCTCTAGGTCATAGTAAGCCTTCTGCGATTCACCAGTTAACAGAGGAGCCACCAGTCCAGCCCACTGCTCCTCAGGCCACTTTTCTCTTTCAGCAGTCCTTTCAAATGTGGTCAAAAATACCTCTGGATCATCCTCTCCAGTCATTTTTGTCAATAAACGACTCACCCCAAAGGACGCGGTATTAGTGGGACGGCTTTCCTCACTGGTCTGCGGACGTTGCTGCATTACTGCTTCCATTTGTTGTAGTCTCTGCTCTTGCTTCTGTAACAGGTCTATGAAGCGGGCCTCAGATTGCTGCTGGGCTGCAAGGCTCTGTTGATGAGCTTGCTGCTGGGCTGCGAAGCTCTGTTGTTGAGCTGCAAGGCTCTTTTGCAAACCTGCATTTGTCTGCTGTTGATTGGCATTTGCTAGAGCCAGCTGTTTCAGTATCTCCTCCATGCTGGCTTAAAAAAAAACTGCCACTGGTTCTCCACCAACTGTGAGGGGGTTAGCTCGGCAGCGGGTGTGTGTGATCCCCTGGATGGGCTCCCCACACAAAAACAGGCCCAGCAGACGGAGGTTGTGGTTTTCAAGATCAAAACGGTGCGGTTTATTTCTCTATTTACAGTGACAAAAAACACAGCAAAGCAAAAAGAAACATAAACAAAATAAACCCTGGTCAGCTTGACCTCTGACTAAACATGCAGGTTTCCTAACTAACAACTGGGATCAGCCTGGTGCTGTCCTAGTCCCTAAGTCCCTGGTTTAGTAAATGTCCAAACAAATAGCCACACAGGCTTTGTCTCACCGCACAGGGGTTCACTCTCCCTAGACAGTCCACACAGGTCTGGTTCCAGGCATGAGCAAACACCTAATGAAGCTGGGAGTTTTTATAGAGGCCTTAAACGAGCTGACAAGCTTCAGCTGGTCTCATCAACTCCCTGCCTGCACGACGCCCAGCACTCTCCCTAGAGGTATGAATCATCCATGAGCCCACTAGCCTCAGCTGGGCTTCATCAACTCTCTCCCTAGTTGTATAAGTCGGCATAAAGCCTGAATCTGGGAGAAATATACCTACCCCCCTGGATGCAACCAGGTGACTTTACCTTCCTGCTGTCACAATATATATATATATATATTGTGAGGGGGTTAGCTCGGCAGCGGGTGTGTGTGACCCCCGGGATGGGCTCCCCACACAAAAACAGGCCCAGCAAACGGAGGTTGTGGTTTTCAAAATCAAAAAGGTGTGGTTTATTTTCTATTTACAGTGGCAAAACACAGCAAAGCAAAAGAAACATAAACAAAATAAATCCTGGTCAACTTGACCTCTGACTAAACATACAGGTTTCCTAACTAACAACTGGGATCAGCCTAGTGCTGTCCTAGTCCCTAAGTCCCTGGTTTTAAATGTCCAAGCAAATAGCCACACAGGCTTTGTCTCACCGCACAAGGGTTCTCTCTCTCCAGGAAGTCCACACAGGTCTGCTTCCAGGCATGAGCTAACACCTAATGAATCTGGGAGTTCTTATAGAGGCCTAAATGAGCTGACAAGCTTCAGCTGGTCTCATCAACTCCCTGTCTGCACGACGCCCCACACTCTCCCTAGAGGTATGAGTCATCCATGAGCCCACTAGCCTTATACAACTCTCCACCTAGTTGTATAAGTCAGCGTAAAGCCTGAATCTGGGCGAAATATATCTACCCCCCTGGATGCAACCAGGTGACTTTACCTTCCTGCTGTCACATACCCCCCCTCTTGTTTTAACCTCGGGGTTGGAACACCAGCAATCAGGCATTCATGTACTTGAGACAAAGCATCCACATTCCCCATTTGAACGCCAGGGCGATGCTTTACTGTGAAGTTGAATTCCTGGAGGGCCAGGAACCATCTATTCACTCTTCTATTTGTTTCCTTGTTTTGAGCCATCCACTTTAACGGAGCGTGATCCGTAACCATGTCAAAGTGCCTACCTAGCAGGTAGTACTGAAGGGAATCTAGAGCCCACTTCACCGCTAAACACTCCTTTTCAACGGTGGCGTAATTTACCTCATGGGACTTCAACTTCCTGCTGAGGTAAATGACTGGGTGCTCTTCCCCGTTCCAGACCTGGGACAATACTGCTCCTAACCCCACATCTGACGCATCACTTTGTACGACAAAGTCTTTAGAGAAGTCGGGTGAGTACAACACTGGCTGGCTACATAAGGCTTGTTTCAAGAATTGGAATGCTGCCTCAGCCTCGGGGGTCCATTTAATCATGACCGACCCTTTCCCCTTCGTCAGGTTGGTTAGGGGCACAGCCTTAGAAGCAAAGTGGGGAATGAATCGCCGATAATACCCAGCGATTCCCAGAAAGGCTCGTACCTGCTTCTTGCTGTTGGGACGTGGCCAACTCTGGATGGCCTCGACTTTGTTGAGTTGGGGTTTTATTACTCCCCTCCCAATGGTGTACCCAAGATATTTGGCCGACTTGGCCAGGGGGATTTGCCAATACCCTTTTGTGAGGTCAAGAGTCGTCATGTATCGGGCTGTTCCCAGCCGGTCGATCAACTCATCTATACGTGGCATGGGGTAGGTGTCAAATTTTGTAACTTTGTTCAACTGACGAAAATCGTTACAAAATCGCCAGCTCCCATCCAGTTTAGGCACCAACACAATGGGACTAGACCAATCACTTTGGGACTCCTCTATCACCCCTAAGTTCAGCATTTTCTGTACTTCCTCCCATATTGCCTCCCGTCGGGCCTCTGGGATCCGATAGGGTTTTAACTTCACCCTTTCACCGGGCGGGGTAATGATGTCATGCTCTACCCCAGATGTTTGTCCCGGCAGCTCAGAGAATACCTCCTTGTTGCGAAGCACAAACTCCTTAACCTCCTGTTGTTGGGGTTGTGACAAGGTGGCTGCTATTCCAACCTCAGGAATCACGCAACCAGTTTGAGCTGGTGACCAAGTGTCTGCGACTAGGGACTCTCTATCCCTCCAGGCTTTCAACAGATTAACATGATAGATCTGTTCGGGCTTTCGCCTTCCTGGTTGTCTGACCTTGTAATTCACTTCGCTCACTTTTTCCATTATCTCGTAGGGGCCTTGCCATTTGGCAAGGAATTTACTTTCAACCGTAGGGACAAGTACCAGTATCCTATCCCCCGGGGAAAAGGTACGGGTCTTGGCTCCACGGTTGTACACTCTCTGCTGTGCTAACTGCGCTTGGGCCAAATGTTCCTTCACGATGGGCATTACCTGTGCAATTCGGTCTTGCATCAGGGCGACATGCTCAATCACACTCCTGTGGGGAGAACTCTCACTTTCCCAAGTTTCCTTGGCAATATCCAACAGCCCTCTTGGGTGTCTCCCATATAGTAACTCAAAGGGGGAGAATCCCGTAGAGGATTGGGGCACCTCCCTAATAGCAAACATCAGATAAGGAAGTAGACAGTCCCAATCCTTTCCATCTCTATCCACCACTTTCTTCAACATTTGTTTTAGGGTTTTCTTGAATCTTTCAACCAGCCCATCGGTTTGGGGGTGATACACAGATGTACGTAATTGCGTCACTTTGAACAATTTACACAGCTCCTTCATAACCCGGGACATAAAGGGTGTACCTTGGTCCGTAAGCAGTTCTTTACAAATACCCACCCGGCTAAACACAAGAGATAGCTCTTTGGCTATGGTTTTGGCCGAGGTATTTCGGAGAGGGATCGCTTCTGGATAACGGGTGGCATAGTCCATTATAACTAATATGTACTGGTGCCCCCTAGCGGACTTGATTATAGGACCTACCAAATCCATGGCGATCCTCTCAAACGGGACCTCAATGATGGGTAGAGGGACCAGCGGGCTACGGAAATGTGGCATCGGGGCCGACCTCTGACACACAGGGCAGGAGGAACAATAATTTTCTATGTCCTTCATCACCCCCGGCCAATAGAATCTCTGTAATACCCTCTCTCGGGTTTTCTCTGTCCCCAGATGACCTCCAAGAATGTGCCCATGGGCCAACTCCAACACCAACTTCCTGTAAGGTTTGGGCACCACAAGCTGCTCAACGGTTTCTTCTGCCCTTTTTGCCACCCGATACAGTAGGTCCTTCTCTACGCTGAAGTATGGGTAAGTGCAGGTATTATCTGGGTTCACTAACTCGCCATCTATTTTCACTACGTTTTCCCGTGCCTTTATTAGGGCGGGGTCTTTCAACTGTTCTGTGGCAAAGTTTTCCCTGTGAACCTCAAGATCAGAAAACTCCACAGACGGTAGGTTTTCGTCTGAGGAGGTGGGCTCCTCTCCAGTTTCTTGAGTCTCCCCTGCCAATACTGATAAGGGAAATTCCGGAGAGTCCTCACCACTCTCAGGGGAGTTCTGGCTATCACATTCCTGGTACATAGGGGCACCAGTGGGGGGCTCAGGATCATCCCACAGTTCCCAGAACTTCGGAAAATCCCTTCCCACAATGGCGTCATGCGGTAACTGAGATACTAAGCCCACTGGATGAGAGAGGGTACCTTTGGGGGTCTCGAAACACACTGTAGTCACTGGATACTCTCGGGTGTCCCCATGCACACAAATAACAGCTACCTTGCTATTCCCAGAGACCTCTGTTCTTGCTTCTGCAACAGGTCTATGAAGCGGGCCTCAGATTGCTGCTGGGCTTGTTGCTGAGCCTCCAGACTCTGTTGCAAAGTTGCGTTTGTCTGCTGCTGGGCTGCAAGGCTCTGTTGATGAGCTTGCTGCTGGGCTGCGAAGTTCTTTTGCAAACCTGCATTTGTCTGCTGTTGATTGGCATTTGCTAGAGCCAGCTGCTTCAGTATCTCCTCCATGCTGGCTTAAAAAAAAAACTGCCACTGGTTCTCCACCAACTGTGAGGGGGTTAGCTCGGCAGCGGGTGTGTGTGACCCCCGGGATGGGCTCCCCACACAAAAACAGGCCCAGCAAACGGAGGTTGTGGTTTTCAAAATCAAAAAGGTGCGGTTTATTTTCTATTTACAGTGGCAAAACACAGCAAAGCAAAAGAAACATAAACAAAATAAATCCTGGTCAACTTGACCTCTGACTAAACATACAGGTTTCCTAACTAACAACTGGGATCAGCCTAGTGCTGTCCTAGTCCCTAAGTTCCTGGTTTTAAATGTCCAAGCAAATAGCCACACAGGCTTTGTCTCACCGCACAAGGGTTCACTCTCTCCAGGAAGTCCACACAGGTCTGCTTCCAGGCATGAGCTAACACCTAATGAATCTGGGAGTTCTTATAGAGGCCTAAATGAGCTGACAAGCTTCAGCTGGTCTCATCAACTCCCTGTCTGCACGACGCCCCACACTCTCCCTAGAGGTATGAGTCATCCATGAGCCCACTAGCCTTATACAACTCTCCACCTAGTTGTATAAGTCAGCGTAAAGCCTGAATCTGGGCGAAATATATCTACCCCCCTGGATGCAACCAGGTGACTTTACCTTCCTGCTGTCACAATATATATATGTATATATGTATATATATATATATACTGTGAGGGGGTTAGCTCAGCAGCGGGTGTGTGTGACCCCCTGGATGGGTTCACCACACAAAAACAGGCACAGCAGACAGTGGTAGGAGAAAACAAAAAGGTGTGGTTTTATTTGAACTATATACAGACAAATAAATACAGCAAAAACAAAAGAAACATGAAAATAAATCCTGGTCAACTTGACCGCTCACTACACACGTTGGTGTCCCTAACTAACAACTGGGTACAGCCTTGTGCTGTCCCAGTCCCTAGCTCCATGCTTTTTTGAAGTTCTTAGCAATAACCACACAGGCTTTGGCTCACCGCACAGAGATCACACTCCCCAGACTATCCACAAAGATCTAGTTCCAGGTTTGAGCATCTCCCTTAGCACGCTGGGAGTTCTTGTAGAGGCCCTAACGAGCCCACTTACTTCAGCTGGGCTCATTAACTCTTCCCCTGCAAGATTCCCCGCACTCCCCCTAGTGGTATAAATCGGCAAAAAGCCTGAATCTAGGACATATATACCTTCCATCCTGGATGCAACCTGGTGATTTTACCTGCATGCTGTCACATACCCCCCCCCCCTCTTGTTTTAACCTTGGGGTTGGAACACAAGCAATCAGGCATGCATGTACTCGAGACAATGCATCCACATTCCCCATTTGAACGCCAGGGCAATGCTTTACCGTAAAGTTGAATTCCTGTAGGGCCAGGAACCACCTATGTACTCTTCTATTTGTCTCTTTGTTTTGAGCCATCCACTTTAAAGGAGCGTGATCAGTAATCATGTCAAAGTGCCTACCTAGCAGATAGTACCGAAGGGAATCTAGAGCCCACTTCACCGCTAAACACTCCTTCTCAATCGTGGCGTAATTTACCTCATGGGACTTCAATTTCCTGCTGAGGTAAATGACTGGGTGCTCTTCCCCGTTCCAGACCTGGGACAATACTGCTCCTAACCCAACGTCGGATGCATCACTTTGTACGACAAAGTCTCTAGAGAAGTCTGGTGAGTACAACACTGGCTGGCTACATAAGGCTTTTTTTAAGAATTGAAATGCTGCCTCAGCCTCTGGGGTCCATTTAACCATGACAGACTCCTTCCCTTTTGTCAGGTTGGTTAGGGGCACAGCCTGAGAAGCAAAGTGGGGAATGAATCGCCGATAATAACTAGCGATTCCCAGAAAGGCTCGTACCTGCTTCTTGCTGTTGGGACGCGGCCAATTCTGTATAGCCTCAACTTTATTGACTTGGGGTTTTATTACTCCCCTCCCAATGGTGTACCCAAGATACTTGGCCTCCTCCTGTCCAATGGTACACTTCTTGGGGTTGGCCGTAAACCCAGCTTCCCGGATAGAGTCTAGGACTGCTTGCACTTTTGGCAGATGTGAGGCCCAATCTGTGCTATAGATAATTACATCATCTAGGTAAGCCGCAGCATACTTCTGATGGGGCCTCAGTATCTGGTCCATTTTCCGCTGGAATGTTGCCGGCACATTCTGTAAACCAAACGGCATTCTTTTATATTGGAACGCCCGGTCTGGGGTTACAAATGCGGTTTTCTCCTTGGCCGACTTGGCCAGGGGAATTTGCCAATACCCTTTGGTGAGATGAAGAGTTGTCATGTATTGGGCTGTTCCCAACCGGTCAACCAACTCATCTATACGTGGCATGGGGTAGGTGTCAAATTTTGTAACTTTGTTCAGTTGTCGGAAATCGTTACAAAATCGCCAGCTCCCATCCGGTTTAGGCACTAACACTATGGGACTTGACCAATCACTTTGGGATTCCTCTATTACCCCTAACTTAAGCATTTTCTGTACTTCCTCACGTATTGCCTCCCGTCGGGCCTTTGGGATCCGATAGGGTTTTAGCTTCACCCTTTCACTGGGCGGGGTAATAATATCATGCTCTACCCCAGGGTTTCTCAACTCCAGTCCTCAAGGCGCCCCAACAGGTCATGTTTTCAGGCTTTCCATTATTTTGCACAGGTGATGTAATCAGTTTCACTGCCTTAGTAATTACCACAGCTATTTTATCTGAGGGAAATCCTGAAAACATGACCTGTTGGTGCGCCTTGAGGACTGGAGTTGAGAAACACTGCTCTACCCCATACGTTTGTCCCGGCAGCTCAAAAAAAACATCCTTGTTGCGAAGCACAAACTCCTTAACCTCCTGTTGTTGGGGGTTTGACAAGATGACTGCTTTTCCAACCTCAGAAATCACGCAATCAGACTGAGCTGGTGACAAAGTTTCTGTGACTAGGGATTCCCTATCCCTCCAGGCTTTCAACAGATTAATGTGATAGATCTGTTCGGGCTTTCGCCTTCCTGGTTGTCTGACCTTGTAATTCACTTCGCTCACTTTTTCCATTATCTCGTAGGGGCCTTGCCATTTGGCAAGGAACTTGCTTTCAACCGTAGGGACAAGTACCAATATCTTATCCCCCGGAGAAAAGGTCCGGGTCTTGGCTCCACGGTTGTACACTCTCTGCTGTGCCAACTGCGTTTGGGCCAAATGTTCCTTTACGATTGGCATTACCTGTGCAATTCTATCTTGCATCAGGGCGACATGCTCAATCACACTCCTTTGGGGAGAACTCTCACTTTCCCAAGTTTCCTTGGCGATATCCAACAGCCCTCTTGGGTGTCTCCCATAGAGTAACTCAAAGGGTGAGAAACCCGTAGAGGATTGGGGTACCTCCCTAATAGCAAACATTAAATAGGGAATTAGACAGTCCCAATCCTTTCCATCTTTATCCACCACCTTCTTTAACATTTGTTTTAGAGTTTTGTTGAATCTTTCAACCAACCCATCTGTTTGGGGGTGATACACAGATGTACACAATTGTGTCACTTTGAACAACTTGCACAGCTCTTTCATAACCCGGGACATAAAGGGTGTACCTTGGTCCGTAAGCAGTTCCTTACAAATACCCACACGGCTAAAAACAAGAGATAGCTCTTTGGCTATGGTTTTGGCCGAGGTATTTCGGAGAGGAATCGCTTCCGGATAACGGGTGGCATAGTCCATTATAACCAAGATGTACTGGTACCCCCTAGCGGACTTCATTATCGGACCTACCAAATCCATTGCGATCCTCTCAAAGGGGACCTTAATGATGGGAAGAGGTACCAGCGGGTTATGGAAATGTGGCATCGGTGCCTACCTCTGACACACAGGGCAGGAGGAACAAAAAAATTCTGTTTCCTTCATGACCCCAGGCCAATAGAATCTCTGCAATACTCTCTCTCTGCTTTTCTCTGTCCCCAGATGACCTCCAAGAATGTGCCCATGGGCCAACTCTAACACCAACTTCCTGTAAGGTTTGGGCATCACAAGCTGCTCAATGGTTTCTTCTGCCCTTTTAGCCACCCGATACAGTAGGTCCTTTTCCACGATGAAGTATGGGTAAGTGCCGGTCTCATCTGGGTTCACTAACTCGCCATCTATTTCCACTACATTTTCCCGTGCCTTTATTAGGGTGGGGTCTTTTAACTGTTCTGTGGCAAAATTTTCCTTGTGAACCTCGAGATCAGAAAACTCCACAGATGGCATGTTTTCGTCTGAGGATGCTGGCTCCTCCCCAGTTTCTCGAGTCTCCCCTGCCAATACCGACAAGGGAAATTCTGGAGAGTCCTCACCACTCTCCGAGAAATTCTGGCTATCACATTCCTGGTATATAGGGGCACCAGTGGGGGGCTCAGGACAATCCCATAGTTCCCCGAACTTTGGAAAATCCCTTCCCACAATGGCATCATGAGGCAAGTGAGACACTAATCCCACCCGATGAGAGAGGGTACCTTTGGGGGTTTCAAAACACACTGTAGTCACCGGATACTCTCGGGTGTCCCCATGCACACAAATAACAGCTACCTTGTTATTCCCAGAGACCTCTGTAGTAACTAATTCAGCCTTTATCAGTGTCACGAGGCTACCTGAATCCAGCAATACAACAACATTTCTACCATTAACACACATTTTGCATAAATGTTTCTCAGTTCCCCGCATGGCAGTGCATGCGACTGTCGCAAACAGCGACTGACGTCTGTCCGTTAGAAAGTCACATTGCATGGGTTCATCCACAACCGGGCAATTTGCTGCAATATGTCCCTCTTGTCGGCAGCGGTAACAAACAATCCTTCTTGCTGCCTCTTGAACCCCTGACTCCCCAGGCTGTTCTCGCCAAACCTTGGGTAGAACTCCCACCCTCTCACTCTCTCCACCCTCACCCCTTGGAATCATCTTACCCGCCACTGGGGATGGTCTGGTTTTAGGGTGGAAAGTCCGTGAGTCTCTGGAATAGGCAGTCAGGTTCTCTGTAGCCAAGTACTTCTCTACACGATCCACAAGATTATCGGCCGTTTCTGGGTCTCCATGGCTTACCCACTTTTGGATGGCAGTAGGAAGAGCTCTCAAGAAACGATCCATCACAACACGTTCCACAATCTTTGGTGCGGACAAAGTCTCTGGCTGTAGCCACTTCCTGCTCAGGTGAATGAGATCATACATTTGAGACCTGGGGGGTTTTCTAGGTCATAGTAAGCTTTCTGCGATTCACCAGTTAACAGAGAAACCACCAGTCCAGCCCACTGCTCCTTAGGCCACTTTTCTCTTTCAGCAATCCTTTCAAATGTGGTCAAAAACACCTCTGGATCATCCTCTCCAGTAATTTTTGTCAATAAACGATCCACCCGAAAGGACGCAGTATTAGTGGAACTACTTGCCTCACTGGTCTGCGGACGTTGCTGCATTAACGTTTCCATTTGTTGCTGTAGTCTCTGTTCTTGCTTCTGTAACAGGTCTATGAAGCGGGCCTCAGATTGCTGCTGGGCTTGTTGCTGAGCTTCCAGACTCTGTTGCAAAGTTGCATTTGTCTGCTGCTGGGCTGTAAGGCTCTGTTGATGAGCTTGCTGCTGGGCTGCAGGGCTCTGTTGATGAGCTTGCTGCTGGGCTACAAGGCTCTTTTGCAAACCTGCATTTGTCTGCTGCTGATTGGCATTTGCTAGAGCCAGCTGTTTCAGAATCTCCTCCATGCTGGCCTTAAAAAAACTGCCACTGGTTCTCCACCAACTGTGAGGGGGTTAGCTCAGCAGCGGGTGTGTGTGACCCCCTGGATGGGTTCACCACACAAAAACAGGCACAGCAGACAGTGGTAGGAGAAAACAAAAGGGTGTGGTTTTATTTCATTTATATACAGACAAAAAAATACAGCAAAAACAAAAGATACATGAAAAGAAATCCTGGTCAACTTGACAGCTCACTACACACGTTGGTGTCCCTAACTAACAACTGGGTACAGCCTTGTGCTGTCCCAGTCCCTAGCTCCCTGCTTTTTTGAAGTTCTTAGCAATAACCACACAGGCTTTGGCTCACCGCACAGAGATCACACTCCCCAGACTATCCACACAGATCTGGTTCCAGGTTTGAGCATCTCCCTTAGCATGCTGGGAGTTCTTGTAGAGGCCCTAACGAGCCCACTTACTTCAGCTGGGCTCATTAACTCTTCCCCTGCAAGACTCCCCGCACTCCCCCTAGTGGTATAAATCGGCATAAAGCCTGAATCTAGGACATATATACCTTCCATCCTGGATGCAACCTGGTGATTTTACCTGCATGCTGTCACAATATATATATAAATATCTTTTGTGGCCCCAACCAATCCCAGAGCACCACTCAGGACTATGGATGGGCTTGGGCGTGTTATTTGGATATATCGTATTTATCGTCATTTAACACGCACAGGCGTATAAAACGCACCTTCACTTTAATGCTGCGTACACACGATCATTTTTCCCGTCGGGAAAAATAAATTTTTTTTTTTTCGCCGAGAAAAACGATCGTCTGTGGGCTTTATGCCGTTTTTCTCGTTGAGAAAAACGGCAGGAAAAACGACGAGAAAAATTAGAACATGTTCTAAATTTTCTCATCGTTTTTTCCATCATTTTTTTCCGCGGCAGTTTTCCCATAGGGAGACACTGCCGCGGAGCCCACAGACGGTCGTTTTTCTCGACAAAGAAAAAAATGACGGGAAAAACGGTCGTGTGTGGGGGAAAATGCCGTTCCCTCGTTTTTCATTTAATTTCATGTCGTGATTCACGGCGGTGTTTTCACCGCCGTGAATCACGATCGTGTGTACGCGGCATAAGAGGGAAGTTTCAGGAAAAAATATATGTTTTAAATAAAGAACCGTGAACCAAAATAAGGGTCAGCGCCCATCTGCAGCCTTGCCATTTCCATGAATGCAGCCTCTCCATTGCCATGAATGCAGCCTCTCCATTGCCATGAATGCAGCCTGACCATTGCCATGAATGAAGCCTTACCATTGCAATCAATGCAGCCTTACCATTGCCATGAATGCAGCATTACTATTGCAATGAATGCAGCCTTACCATTGCCATGAATGCAGCCTTACCATTGCCATGAATGCAGCCTCACAAGTGCCATGAATGCAGCCTCGCAAGTGCAATGAATGCAGCCTCACCATTGCCACGAATGCAACCTCATCATTGCCATGAATTCAGCCTCACCATTGCCATGAATGCAGCCTTGCCATTGCCATAAATGCAACCTCCCCATTGCCAAGAATGCAGCCTCACCATTGACATGAATGCAGCCTTACCATTGCCATGAATGAAGCCTTACCATTTCCATGAATGCAGCCTGATCCATGCCCATCTGCAGCCTTGGAGGGGACAGGGAGGGTGGTGGGACGAGTACTGACAGATTACATACAGGAGAATCTTCTGTTTACTCAGCGGCCTCTTTAATACAAAGTCCCGCCTCCTATGATAGACAGAACAATCGTCCAATGCCAGCCCAGGAGACTTCCTATTGCAGATGCAGCAGAGTAAACATGAGATTATCCTGTATGTAATCAGACGGCACTCGTCCTGCCCCCTTCCTGTCCCCTCTCAGGCAGCACTGATAAATACGGTATATATCTTTTGTGGCACTGGGGGCCACAAAAGATATACAGTATGTATCCAAATTACCAGGGGGGCCGTATTAAACCGGAACGTGGGCCGCAATTGGCCCACGAGCCAGACTTTGGACATGCCTGATTTAGTTCAACCAATAAAAAAATAAACAAATAACCTTTTTCGTTTTGCCTGAAGGAACTCAATCCAGTTTTGACACATACACTGGCAGTTTGGGACTCTGTCAAATATTCTGCAGGGCTGATTTCTCCGCACCTCCTTCTGTGGGCTCTCTTTATCTATCCTCTTTTCCCACAGGACTGGAGAGCCCACAGGATTATCATTGGTGGCAACTGAATAAATGTACGACTGTTCGTTCTCTTCTAATAACACAGGGTATTCAATCCTTTCAAAATCTTAGAGAATCACACTCTATACCTGACTCAGAGAGGAGAGATGCTTTATAAATCTTCTCACAATGTTTTGGCTATCGAGAACTCATATAAGGTACGGACTCTGTGGTATTACACCCCAGATAGGATTGCTCAATGTCTTTCAACCTATCCGCCCACCTGTTTCAGGGGGTGCCTGGACCAAAGCGACATGATTTGGTGGACTTGTCCAAAAGTTAAGAGGCTGTGGATTCGGGTGTACACAATGGTCAATACGGTCACCCACATTAATCTGCAGAAAACCCCATGGGAAGCACTTCTACATCAATGAATCCCAAATATCTTGTGCCAGGAGTGTACACTAATCACACATATCTTTATGGCTACTAAAAAAAAACATAGCAGGATTGTGGAAAACTCCAGTGCTTCACTTTGATGATGTTAAGTATAGCATACAAGGCACACTCATAAATGAAAATGAGTGATTCTTAATGAATCCCATGACCTTTTTTAACATACCTGGCAGCCCTGTTTGGATCATTTTGTGCCTTCTTCACTAACGACCCACTTCTTAGATATCTGGGTGCTCAGTGTGCTCCTGTACCTTTAAGAAGGAGTGGGCCCCCCTTCAGTCCAACTGCCCTCACCCATCCATTAGAATGCATGTGCCTCCACTGTGGGGACACTCATTGTCATGGATATGCAGTAATGTTTGTCTGTCAGCTTACCTTGTGTTCATCTTAGAGGCCAGACTCTCTCTCACCTGGCTGCCTTTATAATCTCCTCCCAGCCTGACTCCACCCCAGGCCCTATCACAGAACACTATATTAACCTGTGCACTGCAAGCCTGCCTTGCTGATCAATGTGTTTGTTTAAGCATTGTATGTTTGGGTTCCTGCCTGCCGTGTGCTACGTCTGTTTCTCTGTTACCGATATTGGCTTGTTCCCGACTATCCCTGTCTGCTTGTGACCTTGACCTTTGGCTTGTCCTTTGTTTATCCTTGTCTGCTTGTTGCCCTGACCTTGGCCTTTCCCCTCACTATTATTGTATCCTGTGCTGCTGCTTCCCCCCTATCCTCCTTACCCTACGGAGCGTGATCTAGGGGACTCCAGGGGCCGCGACCTGGACCCAGCTGCAGCGTAACATCCTCACCACTAGAGGCTCTGGTGAAAACCTGCTGGGTCTTAGACTCCGCGCCCTGGGGAATCTTGGCTCTAGCTTCCTGTGGATCCCTGTTGTGCTCCACTGGTTCTGCTTTCCACAACCACCCAGTATCCCATCCGCAGCAGTCAGCCATAGGGTTCACTGCCTTGTGGTGCACTCCTGACCCCCAACGGTGTGCATCTGTCATCTGGCCACAGGTGACCTGACACTCATAAGTTAGTGTTAGGTACCACAGATACCAGGGTGCCGTGGCGAGGCTCTGTGGCTTACACATGCATTTGCAAATGCGTGTTGACTAAACCCCTGTTTTTAATGCATACTGTTAGACAGGTTTAATTGGTTGTCTGCAAGCTGGTTGGTAAGTAAGCTTGTTTTTTTTCCCATGGATTTATCCATGGCCATGTTTATATCTCATGTAGCCTTCCAATGCTGCTTACTGCGATGGCCAGCTATAGATGGGGCAGTGGCTTCTTATTTGTATCACTGTTGTGTGTATTGGTCAGGCAACACACTGACACCTTTGCAGCCATTGAGCTACGTACTGGGTGCTCAGTGTGCTCCTGTACCTTTAAGAAGGCGTGGGCTCCCCTTCAGTCCACCTGCCCTCACCTATCCATCAGAATGCATGTGCCTCCACTGTGGGGACACTCATAAGTTAGTGTTTTTTTTTTAAATCCAATATTCTTTATTTATTTTTTCCATTTAAAATACCAAAAAAAAAAAAACATACATCCATTTTCCCCTTATACAGTAATACATACATAACTTAGCCATGTATTCCTCACTTTATCCCACATTCACACCCGCCCATCCTTCCTACTCACCTACACATCCATCCCCCACCTATTAACATGTTTCCACTTCTAACCATTTTCCCCATATATTATTAAATTTCTTTTTATTTCCTCTCTTAATATAAATATATTCTTCTTTTGTCACAGTGTCACCTATCACTCTTCTCCATTCTGTTACTGTAGGAGGTTTTTCCGCCTGCCACTTCTGCGCTATGAGTTTCCTTCCATGGAACAGACATCTTGTTATTGCTGTACGTACATCTCCCGAGAGTCCCCTTTCTTCCATGAGACCCAATACACATAGCCTAGCTACTGGTTGCAACGAAGTCACAAACACTGTGTTTATCTTTTCAACTATTTGCTTCCAGTATTGATATAACTTAGGACATCTCCAAAACATATGCATTAGGTCTCCCCTCTCGTCCCCACATCTCTGACAACTCGAATCCGACCTCATACCGAACTGAAACATTCTTTGTGGTGTATAATATACTCTATGTATTAGATAAAGATGGGAAATGATTTGAGATGAAGACAGCGACACGTTGGGTCCTATTGCTAATATTCTCTCCCATTGTTCCTCTGACAGTGGACCCACTTCTTTCTCCCATTTACTTTTGATTTTATTATCTGACGCTTCCCTCCAATCAGCTTTTACTAAGGAGTTATACATCTCAGAGATTGCTCCACTAGTTGCCTCTGTATTTACCAATTTTTGGAGAAGAGGCATGTCGTTCCACTCCGGTGTAATCTGTCCAAATTGTGCATGCAACGCGTGCCTAATTTGTAAATATCTATAAAAGGATTTATTTGGGACCGCATAATCTTCCCTTATTTCTTGGAATGATTTTATTCTTCCTGCCTTAAAAAGTTGTGCCAATAGGTGTATTCCTAATCCATTCCACTCTTCTACCTTCCCCATAGCTTTAAGTTCCTGCAGGTTGCTATTATACCATATAGGAGAGAATTCAGAGAATCCTTTGTATCCCAGGACTCTCTTAACCTCTTTCCAACATTTGACCATTAATTTGGCCGTCATACATCTGGAGCGAAAGGAGTCTGCCTCCACTGCCTCCACCTCTGTAGCATGGCATGTGTCGTTTAACATAGGCCCTTCTTTTCCTGCTATTCGGTTACTACCCCTCATATATTGTACCTGAGCGGCCAAAAAATAGTATCTGGGATTCGGTAGGGCCAATCCTCCCTTCTCTTTGGGTTGTTGTAGGGCTCGGAGACTAATCCTTGCTGCTCCATTCTTCCAAATTAATTCTCTAAACACCCCCTCTATTTTTTTGAACCACTGTTTTGGTATCCATACCGGGGAGTTATGGAGAATATATAAAATTTGTGGCATCCATACCATTTTTACCAGGTTACTCCTACCGGCCACTGAAAGAGGAAGCCTATTCCAGACCCGACATTTTTGTCTGAGTTTTGTAAGCAATGGCACTAGGTTTCTATCTATATACTGCCCTGGATCCCTTGTTATATTTACTCCCAAATATCTCATTTGAGTTACCACCTTTACTTGAGCAATCTGTCCTATCAATGGGTCTATCGGCAAAAGTGCCGATTTATCCCAATTAATTGTCAGTCCCGAGAACTTACCAAATTCCCCTATCATATCTATTGCGTTCTCCAAAGAGGTTTGGGTATCCCCCAAAAAAGCAGGACATCATCCGCATACATGGCTACCTTCTCTTCCCTCAGTCTCCTCTTGAAACCCTTTATACCCGAGGCTGCCCTTATAGAGATGGCCAATGGTTCCATGGCAAGGGCGAAGAGCAGGGGTGATAGAGGACATCCCTGCCTTGTCCCTCTCGCCAACTGGAACCAGTCTGAGCATTCATCATTGATCCTTACCTTTGCTCTGGGACTTTCGTACAATATTTTAATCAATTGGATAAATTTAGGGCCAAACTGAAACTCTATCAGAACTTTCCAAAGGTAATGCCATTCCAGGCTGTCAAACGCCTTGGTTGCATCTAAAGATAAAATGGCCCTTGACCCCTCTACTTCTGTTGGCAGTTGAGTATTCAAAAATGCTCTCCTTATATTAGAGCTAGTAGATCTGCCTGGGATGAATCTCGTCTGGTCCGCATGCACCAGTTTTGGGATTATTTTATTTAACCTCATTGCCATCATTTTGGCCAGGATTTTTACATCTGCACACAGTAAAGATATTGGTCTATACAAGGCCGTTTCCAACTGGTCTTTCCCTTCTTTCAATAATACTATAATTGTTGCTTCCGTCATGGACACAGGTAGCTTTCCTTCCTCTGCTGCCCTGTTAAACACCTCCAAGAGCCCTGGAAGCAGCACCTCACTGTATTTTTGGTATATTTCTGTTGGCAAGCCATCAGGTCCTGGTGCCTTTTGGCCCGCCATCTCCATTGTTGCTTTTTGCAATTCTTCCAGTGTAAGTGGTGCCTCCATGCTCTCCCTATCCTCCCTTGACAACCTTGGAATCTGCAAACCTGAAAAAAAACTACTCATCTCTCCCTCCTCGTTGCCATGTAGTGTACTACTGTACAGATTCTGATAGTATTCCTTAAAGACTTCTTTTATTTCTGATGTGCCTCTCCTAATTTCCCCTTTCTTATCACGGACCACCGGGATAACAGATAGGGGAGCGTTGGCCCTAGCTATTAGGGCCAAAATTCTCCCCACTCTCTCCCCCTCCCCATAGAAGGTCTGTTTCTGGAATTGTTTTTTATTTTCTGCTTTTCTTAATACTATTTTTTTATACTCTTCCTGTGTCTCCAACCATTCCTTATGTTTCTCTGTAGTTGGGTTTCTTATATAATTCATCTCTGACCTTTTCACTTTTTCCCTTGCTACGGTTTCTTTGGCACTTGATTGTTTTTTAATAAATGATATTTTTTTTATTAGGATTCCCCTTAGGAACGCCTTCAAAGCGTCCCAAATCACTCCCGTTGAGGCTGATCCCTTATTTATTGTTAAAAATTCCTTCAGACTGGACTCTATTCCCCCCGGGTCCTCAATTACCTCCAACCAAAATGGGTTTATTTTCCAATCCCCTTTCCTGTATCCTTCATTCATCTTTATTTCAAAATTAACTGGGGAATGGTCTGATATGCTTCTTGGTTCATATTTCACCTCCCCCACCTCACCCAGCGCCTCCTCGTTGCAAAGTATAATGTCTATCCGGGACAGGGTCGCATGTGTCCTTGGATGGCAAGAAAATTGTCTCTCTCCCGGGTGCCTCCTTCTCCACACGTCTACCAAACCCACCTCCTCACAAAATTGGCGGAGAGGGCTGCCGGACGTGTGTCCCCTGGAGCCACCCTCCGGGAGCCTATCCATGCTATTATCCATAGTCATATTAAAATCCCCCGCCACTATTACTGGCACACCCTCCCTGTCCATGACAAACTCCATTAATTCCCAAAGCACCTCAGTATCGAACGGGGGGGAGATGTATACATTCGCCACCACATATTCCTTTGTTTCTATCCAGCAATGAAGAAACACATAGCGTTCTTTAGCGTCTATCTTGCTCTGTCTGCAGGAGAACACCACCCCTGAATCTATCAGGATACTCACACCCCTTGAATAAGAGGTGTGGGTGGAGTGATATTGTACTTTGTATTTCTTATTTCTTAATATTTTACTGGTTTCTTCATCCAGATGCGTCTCCTGCAGACACAGCACTTTTATGTTGCTTATTTCTGCTATAGAGAAGATTGACCGTCTTTTAATTGGGTCCTTTACCCCTCGTACATTCCATGAGCTCACCTTTATAGTTTTGCCTTGTATTGGAGTCCCCCTCCCCTTCTCTCTACTCTCCATCATCTACCCCTATTTAATTTCATCCTTCCAGTGTACTTCCCACCTTGACAAACTGTATTAATAAGTGTATTAATAATATCTTATCCTGAAAACATATTTTATGTGGATATTCTTCTTCTAGTGTCCCATACACACATTCCTGCCCCCCACTACCCCCTCCCTCACACCCCTCCCTGTATCCCTCCCCTTCCCTTGCCCTGTTTGGCGCCCATATAGAGGGCTTCTAACGTGACTGTTTCCTACTCTTAAGGTGAACATTCCCCCATTCAGTCCTATCATTTTTTGTTTTAGTGTTTTAACTATTTTACATATACCCTTCCCTATCTCACATCTCTTCCTTACAATTTGATACATTTCTTTCCTTTCCCTTCCACCTTTGTGCCGTTTACCACAAAAAAATTACGAAAAACATGTTTCCCACCCCCTCCCTTCTCCCCCCCCCATATCAAAAAAGTTTGTTACTTTAAAAAAAAAGGAATAGAAAAGAGGAAAAAAAAAGGGACCCCCTCCACCCCCCAAAAGGAGGAAGAAAAGGAAGCGGAAAAAGGGAAGAGAAAACAAAAACCCGAAAATAAATAAATAAATAAATTCATTCATTTTCCCACATATAATGCAAACATTTCAAGATTTCACCCCCTCCCCCCCACAAGGCGCGGAGAGAGACCACCAGTGTCTCTAATTTGGAATGTATGCTTCTCTTTACTATCTTGCTATGTCTCCCCTTCTTTTGTATTCATCCAAAGTGTCAATTCCGCAGGTGTGTTGAAAAACTTGTTTTACCCGTTTACGGTTATCCATAAACGTGCCGGATAGAACATTGCATATTGTATTCCTTTTTGTTGAAGTCTGTGTTTACACTCATTAAATTTGGCCCTTTGCCTCTGCAGTTCAGGGGAAAAATCTGGATAAATTGAGATTCTTGCTCCCCTGACTTGTATATCCTTCATCTCTCTTGCTTTCTGAAGAATAGTTATTTTGTCCGTGAAATGTAGCAATTTAACAAGAATTGGTCTCGGCTGACCTCCCTCCGCAGGTGCTCTAAAGGGGATTCTATGAGCCCGTTCTATTGAAAAAAAATTTGATAAACAGTCCTTGCCAAATACCTCCATCAGCCAATTTTCCATAAATTCCGTGGGGTGATTACCTTCACTTTTCTCGGGGAGGCCCAGTACCCTTATATTTTTCCTTCGTAATCTATTCTCCATGTCATCGATTTTATTAACGCACATGTTCAGCTGTTCTCTCATTGCTTTCATCTCGTCTATCATAGGGTTAACATCATCCTCGACCTGACTTAGTCTCTCCTCCAAAGCTGAGGTCCTCACCCCAATCCCCTGAACCTCCTGTTTTAGCACTGTCATGTCCTCTTTTATCCCCTTTAGTTGGTCAAATATTTCAGTCAGTGAGGATTTGCAATTATTAATTGCCAAAAGAATCTCTCTCATAGAAGGCTCTTCCTCCGGTATTAACCCGGTCATTGTCCCGGTCGGTTTCTCCTGTACTATCTCCTTTGGTCCTTGATCGCCTGATGTCTTACCCGATGTCCCTGTGGTATTTGTCTGTCCCTGGCTCCTTCTCTGGGTGTTCACTTGTTGAGCCCCTTGCCCTTTTGTAGGTGTTATACCTGTTGCCTGTGCTGGTACATGTGTATATTTTTCCAGTTTGGCTGCGGCCGCAGCTGCAGCCTGACCTGCTTTAGCCCCCCATGTTGACTGTGACTGTGTCTGATGCTGGGGGTGGGACTGTAACTGTTTCCCTGGGCTAGGCCCCTCTCTTGAAGCATTCCTCGTCATCACTGATAGGGTGCCTGGCATTTTCCAGTGGGTATGTGATTGTAGGGGATCAACTATCAAATATTACAACATATATTGTTCTGTACTGATAGTTACTGATACTGGTAGTTAATCAGAGGTTAATCAGCAGATCCTTCCGAGTCCCCGAACTCTACCACCGACCAAAAATGCCGACCAAGCTCTTTATTCAGCGCAGTTCACCTCAAACCCAGTGATACTTTCCTCATATGTTTTTAGCAGCTATTCCAGCTTTAATCACAGGGAAATGCTAGATATCTGGGTGTCACTTTAATTATAGCAACCTCCCCTTTGCCGTCAAAAAAGCAGTAAGGGCAATAGGGACAACAGTATTGGCAAAAAATATTGGCAAAAGTTTTAGCAGGTCCTTATAGTAATTCCATGTTTCTGAATGTCTCCACAGAGCCGATATGTTTACCTGTCTAATATCGGCAGCTGGCAGCTGAGCAGCTGGCAGCTGAGCTAGCAGGTGAGTTGTCACAGATTTGCCTCAGGGACGACCCCCCTGGTTTATTTCATAAATCCTACCCTGCCGCTCAGGCCACCCAAACTGTCCATATATGACATAGGTTATCTCTGTGGTCAGGCAGGGTTAAACAGGTTAAGCAGGTTTGTTCAATTAATGCAACTACTGCTGCTGCGCTTGTTACTCATAGGCCCCCTTCATGTGTATCTACAGACTGTCCTTTTCTTTTTTTTTCCTTGTCCATTCACCTCTCAACACATACCGATTGTTGTTTTATCGCTTCCTGCAATAAATATCCGTCTGTCCCGGTGATTTGGAGTCTCCTCCGCTTCTCCTGTGTAGTAGCCCTGTAGACACCGTTTATTCCCGGCCCGCTGACCTCCTCTCCTTCATCCGCTCGTATCTCCCGCCAAGCTGCTCGAGATCTCGCGGGACCATCCACCACATGGAGAGATGCCGCCACCTTCAGTTCAATGCCAGGATCTCAGCGCACATCTCTCCCCACATATGCAGAGAGAGACTGCCGCCGGCTACAGGAGGAAGGCTTCCAAGACTGCCAAGGTAGGGATTAATCCAGGATTAGTCCGATTACATAGCTGGGAGCTAGGCCGTGGGGAGGGGGATTAACCAGGTGGAAGTCACACCAGCATCCGCTCTCTCTTCCTCACTCCACACTCCTCACACTCTCCACCTCCATCTGCATCCGGTCACGCCCCCCCGTTTACATGCATAAGTTAGTGTTAGGTACCACAGATACCAGGGTACCGTGGCGAACTCTGTGGCTTATGCATGCATTTGTAAATGTGTGCAGACTAAACCCCTGTTTTTAAGGCATTCTGTTAGACAGGTTTAATTGGTTGTCTGCGAGCTGGTCGGTAAGTAAGCTTGTTTTTTTTCCCATGGATTTATCCATGGCTCTGTTTATATTAGATATCTGATGGCAGCATTGAGTCATTTTCTCTCTCTCTCTCTTTTCCTTCTCTTAATTCCAGTTTCTATTCTGTTGGATTTTTCCCTTTTGTGCTCTCTCCAGCAGTGAAGGCTGTTCACCTTAATTTTTTGTAAAGAGTAGGATGGTGCAATATTGCAAAGGTTTTATTTTACAAACTGCTTTGGGATTCTGGAGGGTATAGGCCTTGGAGGGGGTTATCTCTTTGGTCAGCCTATGATATCACCCCAACATTTTTCACTTGGATGTCTTTTACTTTACTTGCCAATGTATTCCCTTTCCCTCCCCCCTTCAATATCAACCAGTTATGTGAGACAGTGTGGTATAGGATGCTGTTTATTGCTTTTGTCCTTTGGAAAACTGCAAAGAAATCATGCAAGTTCTGTGTCAAAATGTACCCTATGTATAAAAACTGTTTTATTTCTTTGATGACCACCGCACGACGATATACATCGACAGAATGGCATGGGCAGGCAGATGGGCGTACCTGTACGTCCCTGTCTGTGGCGGTCGGCATCGTTCCAGGAGCGATCCGTGCTGAGGGGGAGGCCACCGATTCATGGCCACCCCCTCATGATCGCTCCTGATGAATGAGAAGCTACCTCTGCTTCTGAAAGTGTAAACAGAAACAGAGGAAGTGATGTCACTCTTCTCGTGACGGTCTTTTCGTCCGGCACAGAGAAGAGAAGAAATCTCAGAGTAAGTGCACCAACAGTACACTGACACCTGTACACGTAGGCACACTTTTCACCCCCCAATCACCCCCCAATCACCCCACCAATCACCCCCTGCACCCCCAGTCACAGTGTCACCGATTGCAGTGGTAATTTTTTTACTGATCACTGCATTTGGTTTAATTTGTGACTGTAAAAAGTGTTAGGGCATTAAGTGGTAGGCCCCTTTAGGTCTAGGGTACCCCCCTAACCCCCCTAATAAAGGTTTAACCCCTTGATCACCCCCCAGGTAACCCTTTCACCTCCTGTCGCCAGTGTCACTAAGCAATCTTTATTCTGATCGCCGTATTAGTGTCACAGGTGACACTAGTTAGCCAGTTAGTTATTTAGGCTCACCGTCAGCTTTTTATATCGTCAGGTACCCCCAAATACTACCTAATAGGGATGAGCTTCGAGTTCGAGTCGAACTCATGTTCGACTCGAACATTGCCTGTTCGCCCGTTCTCCGAACAGCAAACAAATTGGGGTGTTCGCGGCAAATTCGAAAAGTCTATGGGAGAAATCTAAAATGCTAATTATAAAGGCTTATATGCAAGTTATTGTCATAAAAAGTGTTTGGGGACCCGGGTCCTGCCCCAGGGGACATGTATCAATGCAAAAAGAAGTTTTAAAAACGTCCGTTTTTTTCGGGAGCAGTGATTTTAATAATGCTTAAAATGAAAAAATAAAAGTGAAATATTCCTTTAAATTTCGTACCTGGGGGGTGTGTATGATGTGCATGTAAAGTGGCGCATGTTTCCCGTGCTTAGAACTGTCCCTGCATAAAATGTCATTTTTGAAGGAAAAAAAGTCATTTAAAACTCACTCGCGGCTATTAATGAATTGTCGGCTCCCGGCAATACATACAAAAGTCATTGATAGAAAAAAAAAAGCGTGGGGGTCCCCCCAAATTCAATTACCTGATCTGAAGGACCTGGTATGGATATTTGGGGGAACCGCAAGCATTTTCTTTTTTAATTTGCGGCGGGGTTCCCCTTAACAATTCATTAATAGCCGCGAGTGAGTTTTAAATGACTTTTTTTCCTTCAAAAATGACATTTTATGCAAGGACAGTTCTAAGCACGGGAAACATGCGCCACTTTACATGCATATCATACACACCCCCTAGGTACGAAATTTAAAGGAATATTTCACTTTTATTTTTTCATTTTAAGCATTATTAAAATCACTGCTCCCGAAAAAACGGCCGTTTTTAAAACTTCTTTTTGCATTGATACATGTCCCCTGGGGCAGGACCCGGGTCCCCAAACACTTTTTAGGACAATAACTTGCATATAAACCTTTATAATTAGCACTTTAGATTTCGAACGTTCGAGTCCATTGTATTTAATAGGGTTCTAAAGTTCACGCGAACATTCTGTCTGTTCGCAGGTTCTGGTGCGAACCGAACAGGGGGGTGTTCGGCTCATCCCTGCTACCTACTAAAGGTTTTAACCCCCTGATTGCCCCTAGTTAACCCTTTCACCCCCTGTCACCAGTAATCATCGTATAAGAGTTGGTTTGTTAGTTTGTTTTTTATAGCGTCAGGGCAACCGCCGTTTATTACCCAATAAAGGTTTAACCCCCTGATCACCCGGCAGGTGATATCAGTTAGGTTTTAGGGTCAGTTAGGGTCTCCGTCACCCCAGGCAGCGTCAGATTAGTGGCAGTAGCGCTAACACCACGCACGCAGCATACACCTCCCTTAGTGGTATAGTGTCTGAACGGATCAATATCTGATCTGATCAGATCTATACTAGCGTCCCCAGCAGTTTAGGGTTCCCAAAAATGAAGTGTTAGTGAGATCAGCCCAGATACCTGCTAGCACTTGGGTTTTGCCCCTCAGCCCAGCCCAACCCAGCCCAGCCCACCCAAGTGCAGTATCAATCGATCACTGTCACTTACAAAACACTAAACACATAACTGCAGCGTTCGCAATCGCTAACAGTTTTTTTGGTAGCGTTTGATACAGTTGCTGACAGCCTAGGAGCTTTTTTTCCTGTGAATCTTACTACTGTAGCAGTAAATTTAGAGCCCAAAATGGCAAATCAAAGGTAAACTAGTGAAGAGGCCTACACGTTTCTGAGCATGACAGATAGTGTAAAGGAAGTCACTCATCTGTCAGATTCAGGCTCAGAATACGATCCTGTAGACGACAGCGGCTCCATGACAGATAGCTCTGACAACGGAGTTGTGGTCCCTGCCAAGGTCAGGCGTATCCGACCCCATTCTTCTTCTGCTGTTGTTGAGGTGCAAGAACCGCAGGGCTCTCGTATGAAGCAGAGAAGTACTAGTGTCACTCATCCTTCTGGTGAACTGGCAAGCACCAGCGGCCTAGTACACCCTGGTTGTACATCCAGCACTGCAATATCACGTGGTGAGTCCCATAAGTGCAGTTCAAGCTGGCAAGGTGGCGAGCACAAGTAGTGTCCTGCTGCCACCAAGAAAACAAAGACAGGCCCGTAGTGCCCATAGTGTCCTTCCTGCAGAATTTGCCAATCCTAATTGGGAGCCCACCACTTCTGCAGCACCCGTTCTTCCCCCATTCACTGGCCAACCTGGAATTCAGGTGGAAACAGTTGATTTTACGTCACTTGATTTTTATTCGCTGTTTTTCACGGAAGATCTCTATATATCTATTGTGGACCAAAGTAATTTGTATGCTGGTCAATTCATCGCCGCTAATCACCAGTCCTCCCTTGCCAGAGAATGGAAACCAATTACGGTTTCCGAAATTTAAGACCTTTCTGGGACTATCCCTCGACATGGGCATAGTTAAAATGAGTAAGTTGCGGTCATATTGGTCCACTGGTCCATTGACCCAATTTACCATATGCCCCTATTCTATGCCTCCATGACCAGGGCACGATACGAGCACATTTTGCGGTTCATGCACTTCAATGACAAGGAACTCGTCCTCGTGGAGACCCTGGATACGATTGGCTCTACAAAATCCGGCCCCTCGTAAACCACTTCAACACACGTTTTGCAGCCTTGTTTACTCCCCATCAAGTTGTCTGTGTTGTTAAGTTACATAGTTACATAGTTACATAGTTAGTCAGGTTGAAAAAAGACAAAGTCCATCCAGTTCAACCATAAAAAAATAACTAAAATAAAATAAAAAAATATCGTGCAATCCCATATACCCAATTCTATACCCACAGTTGATCCAGAGGAAGGCAAAAAAACCCCAGCAGAGCATGATCCAATTTGCTACAGCAGGGGGAAAAATTCCTTCCTGATCCCCCGAGAGGCAATCGGATTTACCCTGGATCAACTTTACCTAGAACTGTTAGTACTCAGTTATATTATGTACATTTAGGAAAGTATCCAGGCCTTTCTTAAAGCAATCTACTGAGCTGGCCAGAACCACCTCTGCAGGGAGTCTGTTCCACATTTTCACAGCTCTTACTGTGAAGAAACCTTTCCGCATTTGGAGATGAAATCTTTTTTCTTCTAGACGTAAAGAGTGCCCCCTTGTTCTCTGTGTTGACCGTAAAGTGAATAACTCATCACCAAGTTCACTATATGGACCCCTTATATATTTGTACATGTTAATCATATCCCCCCTTATTCTCCTCTTCTCAAGAGTGAATAAATTCAGTTCCTCTAATCTTTCTTCATAGCTGAGCTCCTCCATGCCTCTTATCAGTTTGGTTGCCCTTCTCTGCACTTTCTCCAGTTCCCCGATATGCTTTTTGAGAACTGGTGCCCAAAACTAAACTGCGTATTCCAGATGAGGCCTTACTAATGATTTGTACAGGGGCAAAATGATGTCTCTCTCTCTGGAGTCCATACCTCTCTTAATACAAGAAAGGACTTTGCTCGCTTTGGAAACCACAGCTTGGCATTGCATGCCATTATTGAGCTTATGATCTACCAAAACCCCCAGATCCTTCTCCACTACGGATCCCGCCAGTTGTATTCCCCCTAGTGTGTATGATGCATTCATATTCTTAGCCCCCAAGTGCATAACTTTACATTTATCAACATTAAACCTCATCTGCCACATAGTCGCCCAATTAGACAGGGCATCGAGGTCGGCTTGTAAATTGGAGACATCTTGTAAGGACGTTATTCCACTGCATAGCTTGGTGTCATCTGCAAAGACAGAAATGTTACTTTTGATCTCAGACCCAATATCATTTATAAAGATATTAAAAAGTAAGGGTCCCAGCACTGAACCTTGGGGTACACCACTGATAACCTTAGACCATTTAGAGTAAGAATCATTAACTACTATTCTCTGAATTCTGTCTTTTAGCCAGTTTTCTATCCATTTACAAACTGATATTTCCAATCCTGTAGACTTTACCTTACACATGAGCCGTGTGTGGGGAACTGTATCAAACGCTTTTGCAAAATCCAAGTATACCACGTCCACAGCCACGCCTCTGTCCAAGGTTTTACTTACCTCTTCATAAAAAGAAATCAGGTTTGTCTGACAACTTCTGTCTTTCATGAATCCATGCTGTCTGTTGCTTAAATAGTTTTTTTCCAGCAAGAACTCATCTATGTGGTCTTTTATTAATCTCTCCAGTATCTTCCCAACTATGGAAGTTAAACTAACAGGTCTATAGTTACTTGGTAAAGACTTTGTTCCCTTTTTAAATATAGGCACCACATTGGCCCTGCGCCAATCCAGTGGTACTATTCCTGTCATTAATGAGTCCCTAAAAATTAGATACAATGGCTTTGAAATTACAGAGCTCAATTCTTTTAGGATCCGTGGGTGTATGCCATCTGGTCCAGGTGCTTTATCCACCTTTATTCTGCCTAAATATTTCTGGACCATATCACTTTTGAGCCATTGTGGATTTGGGGCTGTGTCACTACCATTATGGACATGAACTCCCCCATGCTCCATTGTATACACAGAGCTGAAGAAAGTATTTAATAAATTAGCCTTCTCTTTGTCCCCAGTCACCCACTCTAGATTATTTTGTAAAGGGCCTACATGCTCAGACTTGACCTTTTTACTATTAATATATTTGAAGAATTTTTTGGGGTTTGTCCTACTATCTTTTGCAATCTGTCGTTTGTTTTGAATTTTTGCATCCTTGATTTCCTTTTTACATATCCTGTTATATTCTTTGTAACATTTAAACGACACTAGTGTTCCTTCATTTTTATATTTTTTAAAAGCGCTTTTCTTATTGTTTATAGCTTTTTTAACTTTAACTGTGAGCCACATAGGTTTTATTTTTAGCCTTTTAAACTTATTGCCCATGGGAATATACTTTGCAGTGAGTTCACAAACAGTCTTTTTGAAGAATTCCCATTTCTGTTCTGTGCCCATTGATGCCAATATTCTCTCCCAGTCTAAGTCCTGGAGAGCAGCCCTCATCCTTGGAAAATTTGCTTTATTGAAATTAAGTGTTTTTATCCTTCCTGCATGTATTTCTTGTTTACAGCTAACATCAAATATAATCATGTTATGGTCACTGCTACCCAGGTGTTCCTTTATCTGAACATTAGTAATATGCTCTGCATGGTTTGAGATTACCAGGTCCCTGATTACATTTTCTGGCCGGTTGTCTTTCAAACAGTATCTTCCCAGCAAGTGTGCCAGATATGGGGTCAAGATGTATAAGCTCTGTGACAGGGCAACAGGCTATACATGTAGTTTTATGGTTTACGAGGGAAGAGATAGTCACGTAAAGCCGGATAACTGCCCAGATTACATAGGGAGCGCTGGCAAGATTGTGTGGGACTTGGTGTCACCCTTATTCGGAAAGGGGTACCATTTGTATGTGGACAATTATTACACGACGTGACACTTTTTAGTCACTTGTTTGATCATGAAATTGGCGCATGTGGCACCATGTGACCAAATCGCCGGGGCTTACTCAAGAGGCTTGTAGATTTCCATCTTAGGCTGGGAGAGAGAGCCTGCTTCAAGTGTAATCATTTGCTTGCTTTGAAGTGGAGGGATAATAAGAGTGTTTTCGTTCTGTCCTCCCTTCACACAGACACAACGGTCCAAATTTCTACGGCGACTGGTGTTGTGGAGAAACACTTCTGTGTCCACGAATATAACCAAAATATGGGAGGGGTGGACCTAAATGACCAGTTGTTGCCCGTAAGGCCAGACGCTGGTACAAAAAAGTGTCTGTATACTTATTTCAATTGGCTTTGCTGAACGCTCATGTGCTATACAGAGCTTCAGGATGGACTGGATCCTTCCTTAAATTCCAGGAAGAGATCGTCAGAGCCCTTCTGTATCCAGACGGTGCTTCACCTCACCATCCCAATCCAAATGCAGTAAGCCGGCTGCATGAGAGGCATTTTCTGTATGTCCTCCCTAGTACCCCTACCCAACGAGCCCCCCAAAGAAAATGTTGTGTCTGTAGGAAGCGCGGATATAGGCGTGACACCCGCTATTATTTTCCCTCCTTAGCGTAGGGTACAGCATTTCACAGACTAGGACACACTTTCACAGGGTCTCCCAAGATGCCATTGCATTTTGAGAGACCCGAACCTGGAACCGAACCGTTACAGTTATAGTTACAGTTACAAAAAAAGTGTAAAAAAAACCACAAAAAATATATATATATAAAAAAAATTGTTGTAGTTTTATCGTTCTTTCTCTCTCTTTATTCTCTCTCTATTGTTCTGCTCTTTTTTACTGTATTCTATTCTGCATTGTTTTATTGTTATTATGTTTTATCATGTTTGCTTTTCAGGTATGTCATTTTTTTATACTTTACTGTTTCCTGTGTTTTATTGGTAACCATTTTCAGGTACGCCATTCAGCTACAGCGCGGATTTATTTATCTTGACAGCAACAGCGTTTGCATCCACGATACATAAAGCCGTGACTCCAACGCTGTAGGAAGTGATTTCACCACCACAGTTAAAAGAAAGAGCATATATGCCGAAGCAGGGGTGAAGGAGTGATTTGCTTCTAACTTTTGGGGCGGATGCCCCCATGCTTCGGCATATATATATTTTAGGCACAGATTGTGTTAAAAAATATTTTATTTTTTACTATGTTTTTTTTTTGTATTTGCTTTGCAGGTATGGTATGTCTTACTGTAATGCCGCGTACACACGACCGTTTTTCATGGCGTGAAAAATTCAATTTTTTAAATTGGTCATTAAAAACGATTGTGTGTAGGCTCCAGAGCATTTTTAACTACGTGAAAAATGGCCTAAAAAAAATTAGAACCTGCTTTATTTTTTCACGTCGTTTTTCACGTTATTTTTTTTAACGTCGTGAAAAACAGTAGTGTGTATGCTTTTACGAGGGGAAAAAAATGCTCATGCTCAGAATCAAGTATGAGACGGGAGCGCTCCTTCTGGTAAAACTAACGTTCGTAATGGAGATAGCACATTCGTCACGCTGTAACGGACTGAAGAGCATGAGGCTGAAAAGCGCGAATCGGCTCTCACCAAACTTTACTAATGCGAGGATCAGCAAAAGCAGCCCAAAGGGTGGCACCATCCGAATAGAACTTCCCCTTTATAGTGCCGTCGTACGTGTTGTACGTCACCGCTCTTTGCTTGAGCATTTTTTTCACGATAGTGTGTAGGCAAGGCAGGCTTGAGAGGAAACACGAAAAATCACGTCGAGAAAAACATCGTTTTTTTAAATGACATTAAAAACGGCTGTGTGTACGCGGCATTGTACTGTAATGTTACTTTTTTTTATTGTTAACCATCATTTTCTTAGCAGGTATGCCATTCAGTTGCAGCGCAGATTTTTTTATCTTGACAGCAACAGCGTTTGCTCCCACGATACACAAATCCGTGACTCCAACGCTGTAGGAGGTGATTTCACCACCACAGTTAAAAAAAAAGAGCATATATGCCGAAGCATGGGGGCAGCAGGGGTGGAGGAGCGATTTGCTCCTAACTTTTGGGGTGGATGCCCTCATGCTTCAGCATATATAAATGGTGCATGTATGCCCATCATTAGAAGTGGGTGGATGAAGGGAGGTATTCTAATGGTGGGCATACCCACCGATCAACCTATTTTTTCATGCAGCCCACAGGCTGCATGAAAAAAAATATTACAATATATGCCCAACAAGGACCAGCAACGTACTGGTATGTTGCTGGACTTTGAGTGGTTATACCAGAATGATGCCTGCGGGTTTAGGTATCATCTTGGTATCATTCTTTTCAGCCAGCGGTCTGCTTTCATGTAAAAGCAATCCTAACGGCTAATTAGCCTCTAGACTACTTTTACAAGCAGTGGGAGGGAATGTCCCTACCTCCCACCGTCTTCCATGGTTTTCTCTGGCTCTCCTGTCCCAACAGGGAACCTGAGAATTCAGCCGGCGGTTACACCAGCTGACCATAGAGCTGATCAGAGACCAGAATGGCTCCAATCATCTCTATGGTCTAAGAGACCGGAAGCTACGAGCATTTCATGACTTAGATTTTGCCGGATATAAACAGCGCCATTGGGAAATTGGGAAAGCATTTTATCACACCGATCTTGGTGTGGTCAGAGAGATCTAGGGTCTAATAGACCCCAATTTTTTCAAAAAAGAGTACCTGTCACTATCTTTTGCTATCATAGAGGATACTTACATTCCCTGAGATAGCAATAAAAATTCTAAAAAATAAATAAAAGGAACAGTTTAAAAATAAAATCAAAAATCAAAATAAATAATAAAAAAAAAAGCACCCCTGTCCCTCCCTGCTCTCGCGCAAAGGCGAACGCAATCGTCGGTCTGGCGTCATATGTAAACAGCAATTGCACTATGCATGTGAGGTATCAACGTGAAGGTCAGACCGAGGGCAGTAATTTTAGCAGTAGATCTCCTCTGTAAATCTAAAGTGGTAACCCGTAAAAGCTTTTAAAGGCTTTTAAAAATGTATATAGTTTGCCGCCGCTGCGCGTTTGTGCGCAATTTAAAGCATGTCGTGTTTGGTATCCATGTACTCGGCCTAAGATCATCTTTTATATTTCAACAAACATTTGGGCAATATAGTGTGTTTTAGTGCATTAAAATAAAAATAAAATGTTTTTTCCAAAAAATATGCATTTGAAAAATGACTGCGCAAATACTGTGTGAAAAAAAAAAATGCAACACCCACCATTTTAATCTGTAGGGCCTTTGCTTTAAAAAAGTGTTAGAAAGGGCTTTGTGTTCAAATGGTTAGAAGAGTGGGTGATGTGTGACATAAGCTTCTAAATGTTGTGCATAAAATGCCAGGACAGGGGGCATGTCTGGACGAGCTTAGAGGAAGACGTGTCTGTGCAGAGCTCCGCTGAGAAGGCCTCAATCCGCTGCCATCCATTGCGCAACGTTGCACTAGTCGACCTCCAAACCGGCTTCCCACATACCTGGGCTTCCCCTATCCCAGCTCTGGCCTGAATCATGGAGTCTGGCTGGTTGACACTCCACCAGGCCCACAGATAGCTCTGCCAGGCCGAGGCCCATCGCCATCTTGAGGCCTACGGAGCCTCCTGCTCCCCCTTCATCTGAGTTCAGCGATCCGAGGGACGAGCGGTTGCTTCACCGTCACTCACCGGCAGCAACATCTCCAGACATGCCAGCACGGGTCCGCACCTATGGGAGGCCACAAGGAGATCCCGGTTGACCGGCTCCACAACCCCGCAGTCTGACGCCATCTTGAGGCCTCAGAAGTCATCCTAGCAGGTACAGTGCTCAACGGGACACTCAGCCACCCCTCTTACATCCCCCTGTGTTCCTGCCCTTGGAGGAGCCCTACCACCCTTACAGCAGCTGTGGATCTAGGTGTACGGCCCGTAAAATGGCGGACACTTAGGACCAGAACACTGGCCTCACTTTGTCCTTCCGTGGCTCCCGCTCTGCAACACTAGCTTCTACAGTCCCGGGAGCCATCCCACTAGCTCCAGGAACTGTTCAGCTACCCCACGGACATTTTGTATGGGGAAGGTCAGGAACCAACGGCGCATTTACAAGAAACCCACGCCGCAAGCCGCAATCCAGCCCTCTCCTCTCATGGACCGCTTTGTGCTTAGGCCTCAATCCCCGGCCTCAGACACTTCGGCTGGTCGATCCTTCTCTCTTTACTGAACAGCCTGCATCCCAGCCACAAGCTCCTAATCTACCAGCAATGGCGCCGGTGATGGAGAAGGTGCTTGACCAAAAGCTGCAGGCCTTGCTGCAAAGCCTCAGCAACGACATTGCTAAGGAGGTAAATAAATTAGCACACAAACTTAGAGGGAGATAGATCACTTGGGGGAACGCGCTGATAATCTTGAGATTAAATTTGATGATATGGTCCAATATGTCCATGCTTTGGAAGATGAAAATGCTACCCTTAAAAACGCTGTGTCAGCAGCTTCAAATGCAACAAGAGGACCCTGAGAACATAGAACGCCGACAGAACCTACGGATCCATGGGGTCCCTGAGTCAATTCCTGATAAGGCAATTCGGCCCTATTTGCTGGCTCTCTCTATTTATTTAGCACCCGATATCCCTGATATAGACTGGCGCCTTGATAGAGCGCACAGATCGCTGGCCCCTAAACCTTCTCAGGGGGCCAATCCCATAGACATCATAGTTCGTTTCCACTTTTACAAAAGTAAACAAGCTTTGACCATCATCACCCGCAATAGATCAAGAATTTAATTTAAAGGTGCAAAGATTCAACTTTTTAGTGATCTATTCCCCATTACCCTAGCTAAACGCCGCGCACTGAGACCTGTCACAGTTCACCTACAGCGTCACCAAACCTCGTACCGCTGTGGCTTTCCATTTCGCCTAACAGTAACCGAAGATGGCTCACAGCACTCCATGAGGGATCTTCAGGAATGTGATTCTTTTATCTGGAACCTGGGTCTCCCTCCTATCCCAGATGAAGACCTGCAGGCAAAAGCTTTGACGCCCAGACCTCTCTCTACCCCTGGCAAGATCTTGACCCCGACTCGCCAGAGATCTCGGAACGCCGTCTTCACCCCTCAAAGGGCTACATCATCCAAGGGTCCCACCTGACTTTGCCCTTTTTTTTTTTTTTTTACTTTTTTTTTATCACTTGTATGCTGCTCTTCTACACAGAGACCCTAATCCCCACCTTTGTGTCTGATTGCTTTAATCTCCAGATCTAATTTTTCATTTTCCTTTTTGTTCCATAACAGCTGGGATTTTACCCCCTGAACAATTGCTTGTTGAATATTTCCTGATTATTTTTCATTACAGTTTTCTTGGAAAGGACTGAGGCCGGTAAGTTGGATTCTGTGGGCTGACATGCCCCCCTCTGTCATGGTCCTGGACTGTAACCGTGACCTCCTGAGGGGTTCATTCCCCTCAGGCTTCAAGCCTGAAAGGTATATTTTTTGGCTGTTTTTTTTTTCCTTTTTTCTATAGTTTTTTTTGCATATAGCGTTGATCTTATGGTCCATTTCAACCTTTGACTTCCTTCCCAAGAGTTCTTGGAACTTCCATGTTTTGCTCATGTTCCTATTTTTGTTTTTATTTTTGTTCTTTTTTTCAAATTTTTAGGGTCCTTTTTTGATCCATTTAAGAAACACGGCTGTGTTTCCACTACTTTGTGACAATTTTTCCTGTTTATACATGTCACCTTAAGCGTACACACGATCGGATTTCCTATGGTTTTTTAACCAATGGATTTTTCCATCGGAAAACCGATGAAGCTGACTTTCATCAGTCTTGCCTACACACCATCAGTCAAAAAACCGACCGTTCCAAACGCGGTGACGTAAAACACTCCGATGAGCCGAGAAAAATTAAGTTCAATGCTTCTGAGCATGCGTCGACTTGATTCTGAGCATGCGTGGGTTTTTTATCTGATGGAGTTCCCCACAGACGATAGTAATTTGCTATCGGTTTTTTAACCATCGGATAAATTTAAAACATGTTCTATTTTTTAACACCGATGGAAAAAAGACCGATGGGGCCCATACACGATCGGTTTGTTCGATGAAAAAAGTCCATCGGACTGTGTGTACAGGGCTTAACTCACCAGTTTTTTTACATCATGGTCTCTGCTGAATATATGGTTTTCGAATGTAATGCGAGATATACTTATAATGTTTAGGAATGGCTATTAATATACTTTCTTACAATGTTAAGGGCTTGGGCTCCATCCGTAAATGTTGGCTGGCGTTGAAGGAGTTTAAATGCTGACGTGATCATGGTTCAAGAGACACACTTTAGGGCTGATGGTTCATTCAAATTTGCATCTAAACACTTTCCTACCACATTTGTAGCCTCTGATCCCTCCGGTAAGGCCGGAGTGGCTATTCTCTTCAAACGTTCCTCTGCCATACGTGTCAAATCCTCATTCTTAGATCCCCATGGCCACTTTATTCTCTTGAGCTGTGATCACATGAACACGTCTTTTACTGTAGCAAATGTATACGCTCCCAACTCGGGACAGATTGGGTTTCTCGAGGATTTCTTTGAAAAACTCAACACCTTTTCCCAACCCTTCATGATTATTGGGGGGATTTCAACTTATGTATGTCCCCCTCCAGGGATAGATTTTCCTTGTTTCACAAAGCTCCCCCTGGACAAGTACAGAAATCTTCTACCTCATTCCGAAAGGTAATCAGAGCTAACAACTTGTTTGACGTTTGGAAGGTAAAACATCCAACCGCCAGACAATTTACCTTTTTTTCGCCCTCATGCAAATTATACACGAGATTAGATCATTTTTTCATTTCATCTCTACTGCTATCTTATTTAACTGACTCTAACGTCCATCTGATTTCATAGTCGGACCATGCACCCATTTCACTTGAGCTCCTTTTGTCTGCTCCAACACCTAGAACATGTCACTGGCGTCTTAATGAGTCCCTTCTCAATACCCCTGCAGTTCAATTACACCTACCACACCAATTAACCAAATATTTTCAACTCAACGAGGGCTCGGTGTCTGAGGTCTCTACCCTGTGGGAAGCTCACAAGGCTTTTTTCAGGGGTGAATGTAGCTAGCTGAATTAACTAAAGCTGAGAAGAATCTTCTTAGTCTTCCCACGGTGGACCGCCTCCGCATTGTGACCTCCCTGAGAAACCATATCAAATCCTTAGATCTGAACAGAATCGCTAAATCTATGCTTTGGTCGAAGCAAAAATTCTATGAGTTTGCCAATAAACCTCACAGAATGTTGGTCAATAGATTAAAACCTCGCCCCCATGCCTCTTTACTAGGGATGAGCTTTGAGTTCGAGTCAAACTCATCTTCGACTCGAACATTGCCTGTTCGCTCATTCGTCGAACAGCGAACAATTTGGGGTGTTTGCGGCAAATTCGAAAAGTCTATGGGAGAAATCTAAAGTGCTAATTTTAAAGGCTTATATGCAAGTTATTGTCATAAAATGTGTTTGGGGACCCGGGTCCTGCCCCAGGGGACATATATCAATGCAAAAAAAAGTTTTAAAAACTGAGTTTTTTTCGGGACCAGTGATTTTAATAATGCTTAAAGTGAAACAATAAAAGTGAAATATTCCTTTAAATTTCGTACCTAGGGTGTGTGTATAGTATGCCTGTAAAGCAGCGCTTGTTTCCCATGCTTAGAACTGTCCCTGCACAAAGTGTCATTTCTGAAGGAAAAAAAGTCATTTAAAACTCACTCGCGGCTATAATGAATTGTCGGCTCCTGGCAATACATAGAAAAGTCATTGATAAAAATAAAAATAAAAATGCGTGGGGGTTCCCCCAAATTCAATTACAGGGCCCTTCAGGTCTGGTATGGATATTAGGGGGAACCCTGCAGCAAATAAAAAAAAATGTGTGCGGTTCCCCCCAAATATCCATACCAGGCCCTTCAGGTCTGGTATGGATTTTAAGGGGAACTCCACCCCAAATTGAAAAATAAAATGGCGTGGAGTTCCCCCAAAAATCCAGACCAGACCCTTTATCCGAGCACACAACCTAGCAGGCCACAGGAAAAGAGGGGGGACGAGAGAGCGCCCCCTCCTGAACTGTACCAGGCCACATGCCCTCAACATGGGGAGGATGTCCCCATGTTGATGGGGACAAGGGCCTCATCCCCACAACCCTTGCCCGGTGGTTGTGGGGGTCTGCAGGCGGGGGGCTTATCGGAATCTGGAAGACCCCTTTAACAAAGGGGACCCCCAGATCCCGCCCCCCCCCTATGTGAATTGGTAATGGGGTACATTGTACCCCTACCATTTCACAAACAAAGTGTAAAAAATTGTAAAAAAAAATACACAGACACCGTTGGGAAAGTCCTTTATTAAAAATAAAAAAAATAAAAAAAACATTCCAGCGATGAAATCCAGTGTCCCACGGCGATCCGATGTCCAGCGCTGTCCACACGAAATGTCATTGGCTGAGCCTGAGCGGACCTGATGGGGAACTTCCTCCGCAGTGTAATAAATTAATAGACCCGCCCCTTCTAAAGTTCCCCATCAGGTCCGCTCAGCCAATGACGTAGGTGTAAGGCTGAGGACCTGATGCGGAACGTGAGAAGGGGCGGGTCTATTCATTTATTATACTGCGGAGGAAGTTCCCCATCAGGTCCGCTCATCCAATGATGTAGGCGGGGTCTGACATAAGAGGGGTGGACCTGATGGGGAACTTCCTCCACAGTGTAATACAGATGTCCCGGCAGATGCACTCGCCTCTCTACAAGGCAATTTCAAATATCGCTGGTGCACCCACTCCCTGAAATATCTGGGGGTCCGCTTGTCCACCCTTTATTCTACACTATACCAGGTTAATTTTCCTCCTTTATTTATAGAAATTAATAGATTACTGAAGTCATGGACGAAGCTCCCATTATCTCTCATTAGGAGGATAAATGTTCTTAAAATGTCTATACTCCCCAAACTATTATATCTCTTTGAAACTCTCCCGTACTGATCCCAATGACTCAATTGAAGGCACTTCATAGGAACTTTTTAAACTTTATCTGGAATAACACTTCCCATAGGATAGCCAGCTCAGTCCTCATGACCCCCCGCTCACAGGGTGGCCTAGGGGCTCCTGATATACTTAAATATTACTATGCTACTCACTTAAAAGCTGTAACTTCCTGGATGTCTAGATTTGCCCAAATAGATGGACCCAAGCGAACATATTCCAACTACGCCTAGTACATCCAGTGACGCGTAAATTTTTATCTTTCTCTAACCTACAATCGAAGCATAAGATTCCGAAAATCCTCTTTTATTCCTTCCTTCAGATTAGGCATTTTTTTGCTTCCAGGTTCCCCCAATTGACCCTGAGCATCCCTCTGACTTTGAATTGTTGTGTTCTAGAGTTCCTCATGAACTCCACCAGATTTCCACTATTTACAAAATCTTACATTCAGCTCTTCCCCTCTCTGAACACATCCATTCATACATGAGGTAGTAGTCCCACATATTGCATAAGCCTATCTCATTGGGGGACTGGAGACGAATTTGGGATGCTGCCTCCGGGGTCTCTAGATGTGTGGCCCAGAAAGAAACCAGGTATAAAATACTTATGTTCTGTTACAGAACCCCCAAATTCCTAGCAGCGCATAAACTGACCCCATATAACCATTGTTGGAGATGTGGCTCCTCTGTGGGTATCCATTTTCAAATTTTTTGGGATTGCCCTGTAATAATTCCCTTTTGGTCACAGGTTCATGATCTCCTAGAGAAGACCCTAGAGATAAGCGTCCCCTTTCAACCTCTATATATGTTATTAGGCCCACCTCTCCCGAAAATCTCCGCAAACTGATGGATTTTCTTTTACTGGCAGCCAAACGTGTCATTCCTCAATGCTGGAGAGCTACCTCTCCTCCAACTTTTGCACAATTTTTAACGACAATTGCTGATATTCGAAGGATGGAACATCTTACAGCTGTTATAGATGATTATTTACCCAAATTCGAAGCTATCTGGGAGAAATGGGACTCTTCTGATTTTAACACAGAGCCTCAATCCACCCCACCATAATAATTGATTACCCATTATCCCTGTTCCTACAGAATTGTATAATATGATTTTCCTCCTGCAGATAAGGGACTGTTGATATGTCATTTTGTCCAGCAGAGCTATGATATGTTGATAATGTTGAACCCATTACTTATTTTCTTATGATATAATTATCCTGTATGCAACCAGACTTTTATGTTCCCTGCTAAAAGTGCGACTGTTCATTTCTTACACTCTTTGTCATTCAAATGTCTGGATTGTATAATTACTTTGTCTGATTTGAAAATCTATAAATAAACAATTTAAAAAAAAATGCCAGGACAGTTAAAAACTCCCCCAAATGACCCCATTTTGGAAAGTAGACACCCCAAGCTATTTGCTGAGAGGCATGTCGTGTCCATGGAATACTTTATATTTTGACACAAGTTGCGGGAAAAATACAATTTTTTATTTTTTTTGCACAAAGTTGTCACTAATCGATATATTGCTCAAACATTCCATGGGAATATGTGAAATGACACCAAAAAATACATTCTGCTGCTTCTCCTGAGTACCACATGTGTGAGATTTTTTGGGAGCCTAGCCGTGTACAGGACCCCAAAAACCAATCACCGCCTTCAGGCTTTGTAAGGGCGTAAAATGGTGATTTCACTTCCTCACTACCTATCACAGTTACAGAGGCCATGAAATGTCAAGATAGCACAAACCCCCCCAAATGACCACATTTTAGAAAGAAGACACTTCAAGCTATTTTACATGCCATGGGTATATGTGAAATTACACCCCAAAATACATTCTGTTGCTTCTCCTGAGTACGGGGATACCACATGTGTGAGACTTTTTGGGAGCCTAGCCACGTACAGGACCCCGAAAACCAAGCACCGCCTTCAGGCTTTCTAAGGGTGTAAATTTTTGATTTCACTCTTCACTGCCTATCACAGTTTCGGAGGCCATGGAATGCCCAGATGGCACAACCCCCCCCCCCCCCCAAAGGTCCATATTTTGGAAAGTAGACACCCTAAGCTATTTGCTGAGAGGTATGGTGAGTATTTTGCAGATCTCACTTTTTGTCACAAAGTTTTGAAAATTTAAAAAAAATAAAAATAAAACATTATTCTTTTCTTTCTTCATTTTCAAAAACAAATGAGAGCTGAAAAATACTCACCATGCCTCTCAGCAAATAGCTTGGGGTGTCTACTTTCCAAAATAGGGTCATTTGGAGGAGTTTTGTACTATCTTGGCATTTTATGGCCTTAGAAACTGTGATAGGTAGTGAGGAGTGAAATCAAAAGTTTACGCCCTTAGAAATCCTGAAGGCGGTGATTGGTTTTCGGGGCCCCGTACGCGGCTAGGCTCCCAAAAAGTCCCACACATGTGGTATCCCCATACTCAGGAAAAGCAGCAGAATGTATTTTTGGGTGTAATTCCACATACTCCCATGGCCGGTTTGAGCAATATATCATTTAGTGACAACTTTGTGCAAAAAAAAAAAAAGTTTGTAATTTTCCCGCAACTTGTGGCAAAATATAAAATATTCCATGGACTCAACATGCCTCTCAGCAAAGAGCTTGGGGTGTCTACTTTCCAAAATTGGGTCATTTGGGGGGGTTTTGTGCTATCTGGGCATTTTATGGCCTTCAAATCTGTGATAGGTAGTGATAGGTAGTGAGGAGTGAAATCAAAAATTTACGCCCTTAGAAATTCTGGAGGCGGTGCTTGGTTTTTGGGGTCCCGTACGCGGCTAAGCTCCCAAAAAGTCTCACACATGTGGTATCCCCGTACTCAGGAGAAGCATCAGAATGTATTTTGGGGTGTAATTCCACATATAACCATGGCATGTGTGAGCAATATATAATTTAGTGACAACTTTTTGTAAAAAAAATATATATATTTTTTTTTCATTTTTCAATCACTTGGGACAAAAAAAAATATTCAATGGGCTTAACATGCCTTTCAGCAATTTCCTTCGGGTGTATACTTTCCAAAATGGGGTCATTTGGGGGGGTTTGTACTGCCCTGCCAATTTAGCACCTCAAGAAATGAGAAAGACAGACAGTCATAAACTAAAAGCTGTGTAAATTCCAGAAAATGTACCCTAGTTTGTAGATGCTATAACTTTTGTACAAACCAATAAATATACGCTTATTGACATTTTTTTACCAAAGACATGTGGCTGAATACATTTTGGCCTAAATGTATGACTAAAATTAAGTTTATTGGATTTTTCTTATAACAAACATTAGAAAATATATTTTTTATTCTAAATTTTCGGTCTTTTTCTGTTTATATCGCAAAAAATTAAAATCGCAGGGGCAATAAAATACCTTCAAAAGAAAGCTCTATTTGTGGGAAAAAAAGGACGCAAATTTCGTTTGGGTATAACATTGCATGACCGCGCAATTACCAGTTAAAGCAGGGCAGTGCCAAATTGTAAAAAGTCATCTGGTCTTTTAGGCTGCCAAATGGTCCGGGGCTTAAGTGGTTAAGCATTATTAAAATCACTGCTCCCGAAAAAACTGCAGTTTTTAAAACTTTTTTTTTCATTGATACATGTCCCCTGGGGCAGGACCCGCGCCCCCAAACACTTTTTATGGTAATAACTAGGCTGGTGCAATTCGTTTCGTAACGAATCAAAATTCGTCCGAATTTAGCAACTTTCGGACATTCGGAAGCATTCGAATTTCCGAACAGAGCAATTACGAATAAAACCGAATCCGAAATAAATTATACCGCAAAATAGCGAATGCCCGAAGGTCTTCGGCATAATTCGTTATGAAAAAAGTTACGAATGTACGAATCCATTCGAAGCACAATAACACTCACTCTGCTCTCTGCTTCTCCCTCACCATGCTGAACTCCCTCTCAAAATGGTGTACAGGGGCGGAGGCTATAGCCGCATGAAAAAACGAAAGTAAAATACGAGATTTCAAATCCATTCGAAGCACAATAACACTCACTCTGCTCTGCTCTCTGCTTCTCCCTCACCGTGCTGAACCCTCTCAAAATGGTGTACAGGGGCGGAGCCTATAGCCGCATGTAAAAAACGAAAGTAAAATACGAGATTTCGAATCGTTACAAATAACCGCTATGTATTTAGAAAAGTACAAATCCATTCGAAGCACATTAGGCATAATAGGCAGCGTCGTTGTGAGAGAGACACGGAAAATTACGAATCAACGAACCCAAAAAAAGTTACGAAAGTAGGAGTTGTGTCCAGAATCAACGAAAAACAACGTACTCTACCGAAAGTACGAATTATAAAGCAACAAAAAATTCAACGAAAAATGTCGCTTGCAAAAATACGAATGAGTCCGAACACGAAAAATCCCGTCTAGCAAAATTACGAATGATTACGAATCAACAGGACCGGAAAGAAACGAACCGAAACGGAACGAATTTTTCCGTTGTGCACAAGTCTAGTAATAACTTGCATATAAGCCTTTAAGATTAGCACTTTTGATTTTTCACGTTCGTGTCCCATAGACTTTAACAGTGTTTGCGTGTTCACATTTTCTGCTGCGAACCGAACCGGGGGGTGTTCGGCTCATCCCTAGCAGACAGATAAATAGATAGATAGATAGATAGGTAGATAGATAAATGAGAGAACAGAGACCCAGTGAAGGTGATTGATGGTAGTTGGGAGGAAGCACAGTCGAGTGTCTATTATCACTGTCCTCCCTGCGGGGATTTTGTGAATGGGAGAAGCATTTGGTTGGAGCAAGTCCCCCATGGTCACCCCCCCTCTTCTCTCCTCTCCTGCCAGTCACATACCTCTGATCCAGCAGATTGCTCGGTGAATGACTGGAGGTTGATTCCCGGGGCAGAGGTGAAACAGGGTGCCCCCTCCCTCCACCTTCAGTCCAATCACAGGATGAGATGGTGCTGTAGCTACTGCATATGGATGGACTTGTACATGGATGGAGGTACATTTCTGTACCTGGCTTCTCCATCCACGGAGCCCTGCTAGCACAGAGAAACCGGAAGTTACGCCAACGCTCCGGGGAAAGCACCACCCATGTCCTACGGCGGTGCCAATAGAAAACCCCCCAGCAAGGGGAATGCCTGCAAGATGGGAGTGACTAGCTTTGGGGGGGTGGTGCCCCTGCGCCCCCTATGGACAGGCCACCACTGTAATATATATATTGTGGCAGTGGGACCTCATGCTACCTGGAAGATTGCTGGTTTACGCCAGATTTTGGAGAGACAGGCACACTGATTGCACAGCTGTGTGCTGGGCTATTAAGTTGTGACCTTACTATGGCTCAGGGCCCCACCCAACAGAGAAAGTCTGTGCATGGGAGTCAGGTGGACTCCTGTTCCTCTGCAGGAGTCTGAGGCTGCATGGGGCAGCCAGAGCATGTATGTCTGCAGGAGTTACTGCAATGTTGGTTACTTTTGTGGAAAGTGGTCTCACAGTTCTCTGCGAGAGTGCTTCCAGCAGCAGTTGTGTGCAAATGGTGCTCAGGGGAACCGCTAGAGGAATCAGAAATGATAGACATGGTGGAAGTCTCTACGTATGATGGTGTGATGAGGTGCATTCCTGCTGGTGCGGTCCGAAGTGCAGTTGAGCAGTCGCTAGACCTCATGTAAAGGAAGAGCCCGGAACAGACCCGGCAGCAGTGGGAATTCTGTCCATCACTCACAAAAAGGTGCAGTTTGAGGCACCCGGAGACACTCTGATAGGAAATAACAGTGTTGGTAACTGTAACGAGAAAGTGTGTAAACCCATGTTGAATGTTGTCTCACAGTGTGCGGGGTTGCTTCTTACTGATGTGGTGTATGAGAAGCACTCTAGAGCGTTGTCGGATAGCTCAGAGGTATTGGTTGAGGTACCAATGGACACAGAAATGGTTAAAGAGATTGGTGTGGAAAAATGTGGCGGAAAATGTTCATTGGTAGGACAGTTGCTATTGGAGTGTTGGACAACAGGGGGCAATGTGAAACTGTAGGAAGGTCCCAAATGGAGTAACTGCTTGCCTGTAGGTGGTCCCTCCACAAACACTGTCTCGGCAAGCAAGGGAACAAGAGGTCCTAATGACAATGATAATATTGAGGTTAAACAGAAGGAGGTGGTGTTAATTTCATATAGTTTGGTTGCCAAGGGTAACCACACAAGGGTTAGTGAACCAAAGAGAAGTCAGTCCCTGACAGGTGTCATGGAAGTGGATCCCCAACAGTTCCAGGAAAGTAGGTTTGGGGGAGGTAAAAAGAAAGGGAGGATCCCGAGGCCAGAAGGTAGAAGGGATAGTACAGAGATTAGTGGGAGCCCACGGTTTAGGAAGAAGTGCTTGTGGAAGCACACAAGGAAGAAGATGCGGGTGGAGTGCCCCTTTAGAAAGAAGGTTGGGCAAGTTAGGAGTCTTGCTGCTGATAGTTGGCACAGAGGTGCCAAGGTGAAGTGCTGGTGGAAACATACCCAGAAAAAAAATGGGCCTACGCAGCTAATGGCTCGCACAGAGGTGTCCCATCCATGGTGATGGGTTTATGTGTTCCTCCCCCTGGTTCGAAACAAGGGGGCAGGATATGTGGCAGTGGGACCCCGTGCTACCTGGAACATTGCTGGTTTACGCCAGATTTTGGAGAGACGGCACGCTGATTGCACAGGGCTATTTAGTTGTGACCTGACTATGGCTCAGGGCCCCACCCAACAGACAGGAAGTTAGGTGGACTCCCATTCCTCTGCAGGAGTGAAAGCTGCATGGGGCAGCCAGAGCATGCATGTCTGCAGGAGGCAGATGTAGTTTGTGACAGAGCAGCAAGGAGCTGATCGGGAGTAAGCTAGGAGCGAGCTTGGCTCTAAAACTCTTTTGGTCTGAGGAGCAGACCTAAGGCCTAGGCTGGAGGCCTGAAGCAGCCGTGTGGCAAGAGAGTAAGCCAGGAGGCTGAAGTATTTTGATTGTGCAAGATACAGCCCCCTGTCCGTGGGGTACTGATGTCTTTGTGAATTTTTCCGGTCTTTTAAATAAAAGTGGGCTACCAGGCCCTTAAAAAAATACAGTTTTGCACTGGTGCACTCATTGAAAACACACCTACCGCTTGAGTCTTATCACCCCAATCTTTCAATATATATATATATATATATATATATATATATATATATATATATATAGCGCCCTGTTGCTAAAGAATAGGGGCTATGTTGTAAATTTAGTTTGCCTGAGCTGTAAACAGCTCAGATTTATTGTACAAAGTTTAATTAGCTTCTGTTCCAACTTTGATTGTGTTGTGCAATTCTCACTGTTGCCAGTAGGTGTCACTGTTACCACAGGCCAGGGTGAGAAATACAGCCAACTAAAGTGTATTGAATATTCTTTTCTCCAGAAACAGCCCAGTGGGAGTGTTCTTGCTGCTGTGCATTTTGGGAGAGGGTATTTAAGGGGCAGACGCCATGTTTTTCGCTCTCTGCCTCGTGGCCCTCCTGGCCTAAGGCTGTGTCATTCTCTCTGCCTCATGGCCCTCCAGGCCTGAGGCTATACGCACGCTCTCTGTCTGGGGCCTGCTGTGTTGCTGCAAGTAGGCCCAGAAGTCTGTCTGGGGCCTACTAATCCGGAGGTGGTCCTAGGCTGTCTTGCCTGCCTGGAAGAAGCCAAGCCAAGCTGAGGAGATCCGGGGAGGACCCTTGCTGGAGAGAACCAGGCTGAAGGCTGGTCTCTCAGGAGGGCCTGGTGACTCGTTTGGAGGACGCACCTAAGTTAATCTACCCTCACAGTACTGCCGGGTCGGCTTAAAGGTTCTGGTACTGTGAAGCTGTTCTACAATTAACTAACTACTGGCTACAAAGTCCTGTGAGAGAGGATTATCCAGGTATTCCACTGATCGCTAAGTCCTGTGAGAGAGGCTTATCCAGAAAAACACTACCGGCTGCTAGGTCTGTGTGAGAGGCCTATCCGGGTATCCAGAGACTGATGAAAGAAAGCTGTTTTTGTCCTTTGGATCCAAGGAATCCATCAGTGATCTGCTAAAAGGTATCTAAAACTTTCTCCTAACCCTCTATCCTTCTACTACTGCAAGTTCTTTTATTAAAGCATTGGAAAAAGACTAAAGTGACTGGCGCTCACATCTGTTTGACATTTCCTATCATAGACTCATAGTACTGGTATGGTGAAAGGTGGGGTAACGGCAGGACCAAAATTAAATTCAGCAGCCCTCTAGGGGGTATCGCTACATATATATATATATATATATATATATATATATATAGATACACACACAGTACCAGCTTTGCACATCTAGAGAGTGACATTTTTGCCCATTCTTCTTGGAATGAGCAGTCAGGTATCTATTGGCGGCAGTAACCGATCGTACCAAGAAAAGATAGCATATCTTTCTTTGTCTGTGGGCAGGGCAGAACCACGAGAGCCGCAGCTCTCTTGTGACTGACTGTTCTTTCTCCTTTTGTGAGGGTAAAACCAAGGTATTCAACAGTCTCTTGACACAATTGCAATTTATTTTTTAGAGACTTTGTGACCATTTTTTGCTTACCAGTACAATAACTCTTTACCATCCTCTTTACTGACAACCTGACTTGGATAACAACAAATCATCAACATACTGCAATAGGACCGAACCATGGCGAGGAGTCCAAGACCGCAGAGTTGCCTGGAGTACAACCAAATAGACTACAGGGGAGTCTACATACCCTTAGGGCATTCTGCACCAGGTCATCTGGCAATTTCTAAAACAAAATGCTAGAATGGGCTGTGTCTCCTCATCCACTGGGATTGAGAAAAATGCTATTGAAAATATTCTGCATCAAATGGTATGGAGGTTAGGAGTGATGGCACATTGGGTACTATAGGTGCTATGGGTTTAAGCATATCATTACCTATGGTCATAAAAGGGGCATTTAGTTCAGCACCATCAATGCCATATGCCATATGCCTTCCCACTTTTGACTCCCGCAATTCCCCTTCCTAGTGCAGAGAGATTAAATTCTTCATCCGCATCCTCCATTTCAATTAAGGCTGACTGGGGTGGTGATACCTTTCCTCCCGTGGCCCCTTCTTGTACACTGATGTCTTCCTGTGTCTTTTGGGAAGTTGGTCGTGTTTGTGCTTCCTGTACTACCTGTTGGACCTGTGTAGGTGCCTGTTGTTGTTGTTGTGCAGGGAGGGTAGGGGAAACTACAGGGGCAACTGCAGGTGGAGGGTTTGTGGGTCGCTGGTGTGTGGCATGATGACCAGCAAAAAGATCTATTTCTTCTTTTGTGAGACTGGGATAAATCTGGCTAATATACGGTGGTGGGGATACATGAGAGAAAGGCAATGGTGGAGTGTAATAGAATGTATGAAATTATTGACACAATTTTTAAGTAGAAATGAACTTTTCAATATGTTTTGAAATACTTAGCTTAACTAACAGTTTGCATAAAGACACACCCTGCTACTCATTTGTGGTTAAGCTGATTCATGGATCAGCCTGATTGTATAAGCAAAGTCATATTTTAGCTCTTGTTAACAGCAGTCTACATCATGATAAGAATATACTGAGTTTGTATAATTTTTAGAGACATATGCATTAATACACAGCTAGAGTTGAGTGGACACCTGGATGTTCGGGTTCGACGGGTTCGGCCGAACTTCGGAAAAAAGTTCGGGTTCGGGACCGAACTTTAACCCGAACCCGAACCCGAACCCCATTGAAGTCAATGGGGACCCGGACTTCTAAGGACTAAAAAGGCTCTAAAAAAGTAATGGAAAGGGCTAGAGGGCTGCAAATGGCAGCAAAATGTTGTTAAGAGCATGGCAAGTGCTCTGCAAACAAATGTGGATAGGGAAATAACTTAAAATAACATAAAAAAAATAAAAAAATATGCTGGAGGCCCCCTTTTCAGCAGAAGAGGTACAGAAAGTCATTAAGAACCTCAGAAACTCAACGGCACGATGCCACGCATATGGTGGGAATGCCCCAGAATACGCCCTTTCTGGAATAAATTATTCAATTTAATGGATAAGCTAGTGGGAAAATAAAATACTTTGAAATAAAAATGTAGCGGGGTGCTAAATTTAAGGGAAGTGTTTGAGTGGTAAATAGGCTCAAACACCCTAATTCTGTAGGATTCATGGACCATTTTGTCCTCGGGGGACAGTATTGGTGTGCAGTTCCCTGCGGCCTACAGGTGGCGCTGCCATGGTAGGCTAGGGTTGAACCGCCGATACAGTGCTGTGCCTTTTGTGTCCCCTCTTGGCAGTAGTACAGCGGGGCGGGGAACCTGTGGTGCATGCCGGGAGAGCATATAAAAGGGGCAGACCTTTGGCCTGGGGGCTGATGTTCAGTGGGGTCCGCGCCCAGGTGCCTTCGGCCTGGGTGCATGTGTTCCTGTTCCATCTCGGGTACCTTTAGCCCGGGGTGAGGTACTATCCTGGAGTTCCTGCTGCCCTGGGTATGGAGGCCTAGGTGTGGGAGTAAAGCCTGAAGTCCAGAGCCTTCGTCTGGAGTCCGCTAAGGGTTGAGGAGTCTTAGGGTGCCGCCTCGTGTAGGGGACCCTGTTCCAGGGAAGGGAGGATCATTCTGATGGACCGATGCGGGAGTCACGGTGAAGGAAGGGTCTGTTGACTCCCTGGAGAGATGTCTTCCCCTTGATATGGGCTAGGTTCATAGAAGGAGAAGCTGAAGGTCATCTTGACTGTATCAGAGGCCTTATTCACCTAGCCCGTGGCAGGGGCCTTATACACCCTGGTCTGTGGCAGAGACCAAAGTTCTCCAGGTCCGTGGCAGGGGCCTTGTACACCCGGTCTGTGGCAGAGACCAACCTCAAGGTCTGTGGCAGAGACCGTGCACCTAAAACTGTTTGAGAAACCTAAGCAGTGAAGTGTATGTGCTATGTTTGTGCCTGGACCTCCTCCACACCTTAAGCTGTCCTGTTTCTTTGCTCTAACCTTTTCTACTCGAGTACAATTTATTTTGCCATGAGAGAATAAGAGTTATAATTTCAGCTGGTGTGGACATTGACTTTACTGGGAATTAAAGGACTTGCCTATACCTACAGTAGAGGTGAGAATCATCCTCTGGAGGAGTTTTGACTCCGGCTGTGGACACGGCCCATCAAGTACACCGCTCAACCTCTTTATATAGGAGGGTACGGGCTGGTAGTGCGGTGTGCCTTTCTCCCTCCTGCGAGGAGCCAACAACATAAAGGCAGGTAAGGGGGAAAGGATCTGTGCGCTACAAAAAAATAAAATAAAAATTATAATCTTGACCTAGGAGGACGAGGTCCATATGGAGTAGGAGGTTGAGGTGGCGGTGGATGTGGCTGTGTAGGTGGAAGCGGCGGTGGAGGAGGACGAGGTAGCCAACACTGGTTCAAAAATACAACAATGGCTGGGTAAGGCCAGTGATGTGTCGAATTCTGTCCCCCGTCAAATAGTGTCCACCCTGTACTGCGCTTGCTCAGTATGTAGGACAAGTGGATTTCGAAAATCTCCCAAGACGAACGGCGCCTGCGTGGTGAGTTCAGGTGAAGGCCACACCATCCGTGGTTCAAGCCGAGCCAAGTGAGGCTGTGCCTGAAGCGTGGCGATCGAAGCGAGCCCGTGAGGGGCCCTGTTACTATGTGCTACCGTATGTCCACTTGGATGGTGGGGCTTGAACCTGCACTCACTGCGCAGGCACCGTTCATCTTCGGAGATTTTGTAAATCTCCTTGTCCTCTGTACTGCGCAAGTGCTGCGCCTTCGCAGTACGGGCCGGACACAATCCGATGGCCGGACAGTTTTTGTCACAACACCGGTATACATGTCTATTCTGCAGAAGGTACGGACAAGTCCTGTGGGATCCATGCCTGGTTCATTTTAATGAACGTGAGCTTGTCCACATTGGCTCTGGACAGGCGGCTGCGCTTGTCTGTGATAACGCCCCCTGCCGTGCTAAATACACGTTCAGATAATACACTGGCTGCAGGGCAGGCCAGCACCTCCAAGGCATAAAGGGCAAGCTCAGGCCATGTGCCCAGTTTGGAGACCCAGAAGTTAAAGGGGGCAGACCCGTCATCCAGTACGTGTAGGCCTGTGGACACATACTGCTCAACCATGTTGGTGAAATGCTGCCTCCTGCAAAGACGTTCCATCTCAGCTGGTGGTTGCTGGTTGTTGTGGCGTGCTGACAAAGCTTTTCCACATTTCGGCCATGCTAACCCTGCCTTCTGAGGTGCTGCCGGTGCCCCGGCTGCGTTGGCGACCTCTTCCTCCTCCTCTGCCTTCGCCTTGTGCTTCCACCGTACGCCCGCTGTCAGGTGGGAATGCCACCAGCAGCGTGTCTACCAGCGTGCGCTTGTACTCGCGCATCTTACGATCCCGCTCCAGTGAGGAAATTAATGACGGTACGTTGTGAAGGGATATTTAGCTTAATCGCTTCCTTTGTTATTATAATCAGTTTCCATTTTGTGTTTTTGCTTGTACTGTATTTCACATATTACTAGGTGCGTACTGGTAAATTAGTTTCGTTTTCTCATGTTCATGTTATCTACTTGTTATAGTTTTGTTTCTTATTAAGCACGTGATTTCTTAGAAATAATTGGTTTCACTTTTGTCATGAAATGTCTCTGTATATGATTGGATAATTTGTCAAAGGGCGGTACTTTCTGAAAGCCCCTTTAAATATTCACACCAAGGAATAAAAGATTAGATTTGCTCAGAGACCTTGCTGTTTTGTGTCATTGTCTCAATGGGCTAATCTCACAGGCCTGGGGGGATTGTAAGTCACATCTTATCAGAAATATTATCAAGATTCAAACTCATCCCTAGACTGACTATCTAAATTTCCCTATCAGTTGGGGGCGTCGTCCGGGATCGATTAAAATATGTCTGTCGGGTGAGTAGAATTGATCTATTTATCTTCTCTCACCGTGACGTCTATTTAGAAATCGTTTCCTTTAAAGGGACCTGTGATTTATGTCAGAGCTGTTTTTAAACCTTGATAATAAGTTAACTCCTCTGAAGAAGAAGCGCTGTTCCGTGTTAACAGCGAGACAAGCCTTGGGAGGGCTTGTATGTAAGACTGCTCTGTGAAGCAGCGTTTGTTCTGGGTGAACAAATAAAAAGGTTGCAGCAAGAAACGCTGTTCCGTGTTAACGGCGAGATAGGCCCTGGGAGGCCTATGACACTGCTCCGTGTAGCAGAAAGCTCTGGGAGAGCTTTTGGACTCCGTGAAGTCCACGGGAAAATGATTTATACAGTACTGTAATTATAAGAACAAGTCTGATAAGGTGTGCCGGACAAAACCCGATCTCTTTGCTTATCTTTCTATCGCTTGCTCGTAGAAGTCGTAAGATAATTTGTAATCTGTCTGTGTGTGTGTGGGAGTGTTGTGAGGTAAGATGACACTTTCCACTGCACTGTGTTATAATTGAACTCCCGGCTCCTTTTAGTGATTGATGGAAGTTCCCCAATCGAAACGTACAGTGATGCTACAGTATCCGGTGATGTATTGATGTTTATTTTTAATGATTCATATATGAATGCTTTGATTCTAAAGTATAAGATAGTGTGCATAGTAGCAGTGTTAATAACACTTTCTTAAGATAATACATAAATTGGTATAGTCAGTAGGATACTCTGAGGCTAACTTTTGATCAAAACATGCTATTTGAATAATTCTTTTTGCTACTGACATCTCTTGCGCAGGGGAAGTCAGGTGCAAAATTTGGACATTTGGCTTTTTGCCAACAGGGTTCAAGTGTTAATATCTCACTGTCCGTAATAGATAGTGGAGAATTGTTTGCAGCATTAGTACTACAGCAATTGAAAGTACTGTTTGAACCTGTTGGCACTCTGCCAAGAAATTTGAAATATAAATAAAAATTGTTTGGTTATAAAAAATAGGAAAAGTAATAACATACAAAGCTTGCTTGTGATCAGGGGAACCTCTGGCCATAAGGAGTGCTTATTGGCATTTTGCCAAGAAAAAAAAAAAAAAAAAAAGCTACAAGAACTTGATTAGAATGTTAAGAAAGATGAAAATAAAAAATGCTGTGGAGATCCCCGGCTGGACCGAGGCTCCCTATAGCATCCTAGCCCAAACATTGTCCACGATGGGTTTAAGAGTCATGAAATGGTGAATTGAAGGGTTAAGTCAGCCTTCTCTATGCCTGTACCATGCGCCCCGCCTCCTCCCCCTTACATTCCATAACCCGATAACAAGTGATTTCTGCAAGAGACTTACAGTGAAGGATGCTGCAGGATGTTTTGACATTCCTAAGCAAACACCAGAGCAGACACATTATCAAATTGATTTCTCAGGAAATCAGAGGGGAACCTTTTATAAAAAGAGAGGAAGAGGACACAGAGGGAGGGGACAAGGACAAAGAGGGGAGGTCACAAATGCTGAACCTTCAATGGGAATAAATAGGGTACTGACCAAAACTTTTAAAACACCACCCCTCACAATCATCGACCCGACTGGAATGGGATCAGTGATTCAACATTGTTTCAGAATAATGCCTGGCTGTCCGGTGAATCTCTTGGGCAGAGATTTACTAGGAAAACTGGGAATTACAATGAAAGTCACAAAGCAAGGAGGATTACACGTGGAATCTGACAGGATTAACATCCTCACCCTTTTTCCATCCATCTCCTTGACAGAAGATGTGATTGAAGGAGGAATAGAGGAAGCAGTTTGGGCAGAAAATTCACTGGATGTGGGATTTATCCCTTGTACACCTTACAAAGCCACCTTAAAACCAGGGGCCCAACCTGTATACCACAATCAATACCCCATAGCTAAAGAAAAAGAGGATGGCTTACAACCAATAGTCGAGGATTTCTTAAAGAAAAGAATCTTAAGGGAAATTGTCTCGCCCTACAATACTCCCATTAACCCAGTAAAGAAGGCAAATGGTGACTATAGGTTCGTACAAGACCTAAGGGCCATCAATAGCCTAGTGGTACCGATTGCCCCAATAGTGCCTGATGTGCCATCAATATTTACCGCCATACCATCCGATGCAGAGTATTTTACTGTGATTGATTTATTGAATGCATTTTTATTTCTGTCCCTGTGGATGAGGAGACACAGACAATCTTTGCCTTTTTCCTTTAAAAAAAAAATGCCAACTAACATGGTGTAGAATGCCCCAGGGCTTTATAGACTCCTTTGCAGTCTATTCCATTGTCCTCCAAACTACTCTCAGAGCTTGGATACCAGGACACTGTTCATCCCTGCTGCAGTATGGGGATGTTCTCCTCCTCTGCAGTTCTACTCGGGTGGCCGCCCTGGAGGATGGGAGGGATCTTTTGCAATGTCTTTTTGAAAGTGGTCACAAAGTGTCAAAGAAAAAACTGCAATGGTGTCAGGAAACGGTTGAATATCTTGGGTTTGTACTCTCAAAAGGAGAAAGGAAAGTCAGTCACAAAAGAGCTGTGGCTCTTGTGGGTCTGCCCCGCCCACTTACTAAGAAGGACATGCTCACCCTTCTTGGTACGATTGGTTAACTGCCGCCAATCAGATACCTGACTGTTCCCACTATTACAATCTCCTGAGACAAACCACAGGTTCAGACATGCCAGACTGTATAAAATGGTCAGATGAAATGTGCAATGCTTTTGTGTATTTGAAAAGTGCTATGGTAACGGCTCCAGGGCTCGGCCTAACTATGGAAAGATGTTTCATTTGTTTGCAAGGGAAAATGTAAAACTTTGTCAGGTGTCCTCGCTCAAAAGCATGGAGGCAAGTTGCACCCTATTTTTTTTTTCAAAGATGGTTCCGGTGCAGGTTCAAGGCATGCCTGAGTGTCTCAGAGCTTTAGCATCCTGTGTAATGATGGTTGAGATGGCCACTTCTTTCACTCTGGGGCACAACACTACACTTGGAACCACCCACAATGTATCAATCCTGTTGAAAAATGTACATACACAGCACATGTCTGCTCAGAGGTTGAGCGGCTATGAGGTGATCTTGCTGTCTAATCCAAAATTGCACATCACATATGCTTTTCCCACTGCAGGACCAGCAGCAATCCAAATGCCCTTTTGGGATTAAAAGGAGAGCAGGATGAGGTTGTGCCACAACATGATTGCATAAACCTCATTCACCAAGACACATGACCCAGGTCTGATTTATCTTCCACAACACTGCAGAGCACACACAGGCCAACAAACAGAGATAGCCAAGGGAAATGCTCTCGCTGATTTAGCTGCTAAACAAGCTGCTACTTCACAAAATGCACAGATCCAAATGCCCATGCTAGCACCAGGATTGCCTTTTTTGATCAGGTTCTTTCAGATTTGCAGGGATGTGCAGAAGAAGCTGATCTCAGAGATTGGGATGAAATAGGTGTGCAGAAAGATCCAAAGACTGGACCTCTCTGCAAAGAGGGGAAGCCATGTATACCAGTAGCTAGTGCATTACTTTTTATTTCCTAGTACCATGGAATAGGCCACAGAGGCTGGAAAGCCACTTGTGAACTATTGGAGAAAGGCTTTTACATTTCAGAACTTTCCTGGCTGATTAAAGATTATGTATCGAGAGGCATCACATGTATCAGGAACAATCCAAACAACCCACACAAGGCCAAACATGAACACCTGATATATCCAGCAACTCCTTTTACACATTTGCAGATTGACTTCACACACATGCCCAAACTAGGCAAAAGACAGGAATATCTTTTGGTAATTGTGGACATGTTCTCAAGATGAGTTGAAGTTTTCGTGACCACAGAGGAAGATGCACAAACAGTGGTGAGGATCCTCATTCAGGAAATCATTCCTCGATGGGGATGCCCACTTCAGATAAACTCAGACAATGGTCCCGCTTTCATGGCCAGGGTCTGCCAGGACCTGGTAAAAACTCTCAAGATAGAATGGAGATTTCACATTCCATACCACCCTCAAAGTTCAGGGATAGTAAAAAGAATGAACAGAACAATAAAAGACAAAATAAGAAAGGCCACAGGAGGAACCTTTGCCAACTGGAAAAAGGTCCTCCCAGCAGTCCTGGCAGAAATAAGAATGACCCCTTCCAAGACAACAGGGTATTCACCTTTTGAAGTCTTTATGGGTAGCTCTTTCCCCACCCCATGGGCCAGAACCCCTTTAAATGATAGAAAAGGGTGATTTAGACTTAATACAGGAAGAATATGTAAGGAAATTGGTTGAAACATTGGATACAGTTGAGAGAAATGTTGCCCACACCTCTCCTTTTTCTTCACAGGAAGCTACTCACTCCTTGAAGTTGGGAGACACCGTGGTAGTCCAACAGCTGAACAGAAATAAGAAGCAAAGGTATCCCTTTGGACCTCCTACCACAGTGGTTGCAGTGACCAGAACAACCATCCTAGTGGAAAATTGCCAGTCCTGGATCCATGCCAACAGAGTGAAAAAGATCGCCCAAAGCCCCAAGAGCAGGAAGGAGATCTTGGATACAGGAGGCCCTCAAGCAGAAGTCCAAGCAGACGGAGGAGGAGTTCCTGGGAAAGCAGGTCCGGCCAGAGAAGATGACCTTGCTTATTTCACCACAGACTTCTGGGAAGGCATTCTGCCTACTGATCCTGATCTCTCTGACAGTGTTCCTACCCACCTGGATCATCACTAACTGTATCTACCACCCTGAAGATTTGGGTGCAATTAAAAGTATCTGTGGGAACACACACACACACACACACACACACAAAAGAACATTACAATGACACAAGCTAGAACCAAGAGAGAGACTGGAGATAGTTTTACTGATAAGATGCTTTTGCTAAAATTTAAGTATGCTTATGCTAAAAAAATCAGGGTATGAATAATGTTGGATATGTAGTAAATTACATCCTAGCACTGCCCGAATTCCCCTTTTGGCTGTACCTTTAAATATCTCCTCCTTTCTCAACGAGACTCCTCCTGTATTCTTGACTAACATATCCGCTCTGTACATAAACAACACTGTTACCTTTCCAATAGCAGGTAGGAGTCATTCCCCTGATTGGTGTTTTAATTTAGGGAATGAGACACAGATTAACCCTTTTTCCTGCAGCAGGTCAATATTTAACATCTCTATGTGCGAATCCAGAGACTCTGCCCCTGCCTGCTCACTGTTCCAAGTATCTGACCCAGGGCTAAACCGCACTTTGCATAACTTTTCCTCTTTCTCTGATAATGTAGTTGAAATATTGCACCAATTTATAATCGCAACACAGGACAAGTACACTCATGAGATTGTCGCTAGGAGACCTTTTGCATTGGGAAAAAGTATCTATGTATGTTGTGGGGAAGTGTGTCATTCCTGGGTGCCCCTCCATGTTAAGGGATGGTGTTACCTTGCATCCTTGGTACCTGTCATGGGAGTGGTAGGGGTATAGATATAATGAAAAGGTTGAATAATTATTCAAGTATATTGGATGAGATAATGGAGAGGAATTCAGATGACATTGCCATGTTAAACATAGAAACTAGAGCAATTAGAAAACAGTTAGAGTTACATGATCTTGCTATAGAAAGTATGAGTGCAGCGCTCACAGGCCTGTGTGAAGTAACTGAGGACTATGAGTGTTGTACTTGGATTCATAATACAAGTGCCAAGGTGCCTGACTACTATGATATTATTGCACAACACCGAAAAGAGGTAGGCCAGCTCCAGCAGGAAGCTAGGGACATTGCTAAATCATGGAGCCCATTTCCCAATGCAGGATTTGGGCTTGGAGGTATATTTTCATGGTTAAAAGACATTGTCCTTGTTATTGTTATGGTATTTATCCTTGCTCTGATTCTTTACCTCTGTTTAAAGTGTTGTACTTGCATAATTGCACGCCTTCAATCTCCTGATGATAAGGTTCTATCCTACATGACATACATGAAGAATCATCAGGCAATCTATGCCACAATCCCAAAGAAGTATTAAGACTCAACATAGAGTGTAGAGATCATCTTATATGATCTAAGAGGGGATTGAAGGGATATTTAGCTTAATCGCTTCCTTTGTTATTATAATCAGTTTCCATTTTGTGTTTTTGCTTGTACTGTATTTCACATATTACTAGGTGCGTACTGGTAAATTAGTTTCGTTTTCTCATGTTCATGTTATCTACTTGTTATAGTTTTGTTTCTTATTAAGCACGTGATTTCTTAGAAATAATTGGTTTCACTTTTGTCATGAAATGTCTCTGTATATGATTGGATAATTTGTCAAAGGGCGGTACTTTCTGAAAGCCCCTTTAAATATTCACACCAAGGAATAAAAGATTAGATTTGCTCAGAGACCTTGCTGTTTTGTGTCATTGTCTCAATGGGCTAATCTCACAGGCCTGGGGGGATTGTAAGTCACATCTTATCAGAAATATTATCAAGATTCAAACTCATCCCTAGACTGACTATCTAAATTTCCCTATCACGTTGTCCTTGTAACGGGGATCCAGCAGAGTGGCCATCCAGTAATCAGCACCAGATAAAATGTGGGCAACTCGGCGGTCATTGCGGAAACACTGCAGCATGTAATCGCTCATGTGTGCCAGGCTGCCCAGAGGCAAAGAAAAGCTGTCCTCTGTGGGAGGTGTATCGTCTGTGTCCTCTGTATCCCCCCAACCACGCACCAGTGATGGCCACGAGCTGGTCTGGGTGCCACCCTGCTGTGAACATGGCTCCTCCTCCTCGTCATCCTCCAGAACTGTGCCCTTTCTGCCGGACAATTGTGTACCTGGCGTTTGTTGGTGCAGGAACCCACCCTCGTAGCCACTTGTGAAAGACTGCCCTGAAAGCCTTTGAAATTATCCCGCTTCCTCCTCCTCCTCCTCATCCTCCTGTGCCACATCCTCTTCCATCATCGCCCGAAGCGTTTTTTCAAGGAGGCATAGAACTGGGATAGTAACGCTGAGAACGGCGTCATTGGCACTGGCCATGTTGGTGGAGTAAACAAAAACAAAAAAGTGTAGCGCTAAACTAAATGAGGACTGCACTTTGATCAAGTGCAGTATAAACAGTGATATGTGATTAAACAATCAACATGACATCTAACACAGATATGTGAAAACGTTCAGATAATCCACTGTGATGAAAATTAAATCAAACAATCCACCGTGATGGGAATTGTATAACATTGAAAATCAACAGAAAAATACTGTTACATACATTACATACATTAAATGACAATATAATAAATGAATATTAAAATGGTGAATGACAATCAAAATAATAGTGCTCCCAAAAAAACTTGACGTGAAGTGACCACCACCAATCGATTGTAGAAAAGGCTTACCGGAGAGAGTGGACCCCAAAAACATACGTTCAAAGGGTCAACCAGGCAAGGGTAAGCCACTGTGAACAGCAAATCCTCAGCAACAATTCAAACGGGAACCACAAGCTTCAATCCAGGATGGAAAAAAGTAATCGCTCCTGTCCGAATGTGCGATGAAACTTACGGACAGTGTCCGATTAGGACCAGGTAGTGTTACCAGATGAGTTGCAAAAAAGTAAAGGAAAGAAAAGGCACATAGCGTGATACTGTATAAAAGGGTAATTTAATGTAGGTGGGAACACTTACATTTAAAAGAGTATAACAGCGCTTGTCAAATAGTCAAAAATGGCAACAGTAAGGTCTTCCGACGCGTTTCGCATCCTAATGCATCATCTGGGGTGATTTGTTGGTGGAGTACTCGAAACAGCGCAACAAGGCACACAGGTCTCGCATGGAGGCCCAGTTATTGGTGGTGAAGTGGTGCTGTTCCGCAGAGCGACTCACGTGTAATTGCTGCAGCTGAAACTCCACTATCGCCTGCTGCTGCTCGCACAGTCTGGCCAGCATGTGCAAGGTGGAGTTCCACCTTGTGGGCACGTCACATATGAGGCGGTGAGCGGGAAGGCCGAAGTTACGCTGCAGCGCTGACAGGCGAGCAGCAGTAGGGTGAGAACGCCGAAAGTGCGCACAGACAGCCCGCACTTTCTGCAGCAGCTCTGGCATATTGGGGTAATTTTTAAGGAAACGCTGGACCACCAAGTTCAGCACATGCGCCAGGCAAGGGATGTGCGTCAAACCGGCTAGGCCCAGAGCTGCTACGAGATTTCGCCCATTATCGCACACCACCAGGCCGGGCTTGAGGCTCACTGACAGCAACCACTCATTGGTCTGTTGTTCCATGTCCCTCCACAACTCCTGCGCGGTGTGGGGTTTTTCCCCCAAACAGGAAAGTTTTAAAACTGCCTGCTGTCGTTTACCCCTGGCTGTGCTGAAGTTGGTGGTGAAGGTGTTACGCTGACCGGATGAGGAGGCGGTAGAGGATAAGGAAGTGGAGTAGGAGGAGTTAGCAACAGGAGGCAAACTGAAGCGCCCTGCAATCCTCGGTGGTGGAAGGACATGCGCCAAACTGCTATCTGCCTCAGGCCCAGCCGCCACTGCATTTACCCAGTGTGCTGTTAGGGAGATATAACGTCCCTGACCGTGCTTACTGGTCCACGCATCCGTAGTTAGGTGGACCTTGCCACAGATGGCGTTGTGCAGTGCACACCTGATTTTGTCCCCCACTTGGTTGTGCAGGGAAGGGATGGCTCGTCTGGAAAAGTAGTGGCGGCTGGGCACGACGTACTGTGGGACAGCCAATGCCATCAGGCTTTTAAAACTCTGCGTCTCCACCAGACGGAATGACAGCATTTCAAAGGCCAGGAGTTTTGAAATGCTGGCATTCAGGGCCAGGGATCGCGGGTGGATAGGGGGGTACTTCCTCTTCCGCTCCAATGTTTGGGAGATAGAGAGCTGAACGCTTCCATGGGACATTGTGGAGATGGTTGGTGACCCAGGTGGTAGTGTTGCTGGCAGATCCTCTGTTTGCGGGGTGGCAGGTGCCACTGTCACTACAGAGGTGGATGAAGAGGCCGAGACTGCAGCAGAAGAGGAAGCAGGAGGAGCCAGAGACCTTTCTTGGTTTTTGAGGTGTCTACTCCACTGCAGCTCGTGCTTTGCACTTAGATGCCTGGTCATGCAGGTTGTGCTCAGGTTGAGAACGTTTATGCCTCGCTTCAGGCTCTGATTGCACAGCGTGCAAACCACTTGTGTCTTGTCATCAGCACATTGTGTGAAGAACTGCCACGCTAGGGAACTCCTTGGACCTGGCTTTGGTGTGCTCGGTCCCTTGCTGCGTTGGGCAGTAGCAGACATACTGTCTAGGGGACGGACGCTCCGCTTTTGCACCCTGCTCCCTCTTCTGCTGTGCTGGTGACTCTGTGCGACCACCGCCTCTTCCTCCAAACTACACTGGTCACCTACATAACGTTGATTCCATGTGGGGTCGAGGACCTCATCGTCCTCCACATCATCTTCCACCCAGTCTTCACCCCTGCCCTCCTTGTCTGTCTGCACAATTGCGAAAGCAGCAGCAGTTGGCACCTGTGTTTCGTCATCATCCGAGACGTGCTGCGATGGTCCTCCCATGTACTCATCATGAAACATAAGTGGTTGGGCATCGGTGCACTCAATCTCTTCCACTTCTGGGGCAGGGCTAGGTGGATGGCCCTGGGAAACCCTGCTAACAGAGTCATCGAAAAGCAGAAGAGACTGCTGCATGATTTGGGGCTCAGACTGCTTGGCTGATTTGCAAGGGGGTGAGGTGAAAGACTGATGGACATGGGTTTCAGGTGCCAACTCTGATCTTTCATCAGAAGAGTGGGTGGGAGACAATGTGAAGGAACCCGAGGCACTGTCAGCAACCCAATCTACTATCGCCTGTACTTGTCCTGGCCTAAACATTCTTACAGCCTCATTAGGCGCGACAAAATACCGCCGCAGGCTCGGTCGCCTACTCGCACCTGAGGAAGGTGTTTCACTTGTGCGTGTATCTGGCACAGATCCACCACGTCCTCTCCCTGCAACAGGAGCTCCACCAGCAGCACCACGACCGGGGCCACCACGTCCCTTTGACCTTCTCCTCATATTTTCCAAATTTAGGATCTTGCCCTAAATGGGTGTTTTTGGAAGAGCAGAACACGTAACCGCTGAATCGCACAGCTACAGAACTGCAGAAAATGCTATTAAAAAAAAAAGTGTTTTATTTTAGTATAGCACAGTAGAAGAAAACTATTTAGAAATTGTTTATTTCACACACCTCCACATATGTATAACACACTGCAAAATATTTTTTGTGGCCCTAAATGGCGTTTTTTGGAAGACCACAATACACCCACAGTACGTAACCGCTGAATCGCACAGCTACAGAACTGCAGAAAATGCTATTAAAAAAAAATGTTGTTTTTTTAGTATAGCACAGTAGAAGAAAACTATTTAGAAATTGTTTATTTCACACACCTCCACATATGTATAACACACTGCAAAATATTTTTTGTGGCCCTAAATGGCGTTTTTTGGAAGACCACAATACACCCACAGTACGTAACCGCTTAATCGCACAGCTACAGAACTGCAGAAAATGCTATTCAAAAAAAATGTTGTTTTTTTAGTATAGCACAGTAGAAGAAAACTATTTAGAAATTGTTTATTTCACACACCTCCACATATGTATAACACACTGCAAAATATTTTTTGTGGCCCTAAATGGCGTTTTTTGGAAGACCACAATACACCCACAGTACGTAACCGCTGAATCGCACAGCTACAGAACTGCAGAAAATGCTATTCAAAAAAAATGTTGTTTTTTTAGTATAGCACAGTAGAAGAAAACTATTTAGAAATTGTTTATTTCACACACCTCCACATATGTATAACACACTGCAAAATATTTTTTGTGGCCCTAAATGGCGTTTTTTGGAAGACCACAATACACCCACAGTACGTAACTGCTGAATCACACAGCTACAGAACTGCAGAAAATGCTATTAAAAAAAAAATGTTGTTTTTTTTAATATAGCACAGTAGAAGAAAACTATTTAGAAATTGTTTATTTCACACACCTCCACATATGTATAACACATTGCAAAATATTTTTTGTGGCCCTAAATGGCGTTTTTTGGAAGACCACAATACACCCACAGTACGTAGCCCTAAATGGCTCTTTTTGCAAGCGTACATTAAAGTGCAAATTTTTTAATTTTTTTGCCCTAAACGGGTCTTTTTTTGCCCAATGGGTCTTTTGGAAAAGAGCACAATAAAGTGCCTTTTTTTTTGTCCTAAATGGATCTTTTTCCAAGAGCAGAATACACCCACAGTATGGAAACGGTGTATCTCTCAACGTAATATATGCAGTGCTGGTGCACTGAGCTTGCAGATAAAAGGTAGATTTTCTCTGACACTGGGCTCATAGCAGTGTAAAAAGACTGCACTGCAACACAAACAGGTAAACCTATGCAGATCGCTGAGTTATATCTCTGAATCTGGACTCCTATATAATATATCTCTCTCCCTAAAAGCAAAAAAACAGGAACCTGGCCCTACACTACACTGTCTCTATCTTTTCCCTCAGATTCCAGAATCAGGACTACCTCATGTATTTTTCTATCTCTCCCTAAAAGCAGCAGCAGCAGCAGACTAGATCCTCTCCCTATCTATTCTGAAGCAGAGTGACGTGTGTGCTGTGTGCCTCTAGCTTATATAGAAGCTGGGTCACATGTTGCACTGACCAATCACAGCCATGCCATTAGTAGGCATGGCTATGATGGCCTCTAAGGGCACACCAGCTAATCAAAAGGTGATTGGCTGGCCCCTGAAGCATTTCTAAATGCGTAATTAGATTGCCGAACCCGAACCCGGACTTTTGCGCAAAGTCCGGGTTCGGGTTCGGGAAAAAGCTAAAGTTCGGTACGGACCCGAACTTTACAGTTCGGGTTCGCTCAACACTATACACAGCCACTCCTATCTTTCTTTTGCATATAAGCCACTCTACTTCAATAAAGGTCAGAGATCTTATGAAAACACTCTCTTTCCATGTGTCTCATTTTGATTTCTCACGGATCCAGGGGTCACTGAAAATGATCTTGCATTTACCTGAAGTACACCTGGGTGGCGGTATTACCTGCTTCAGATGGTGGCAGCGGTGGGATGAAAAAATCACCTTTGGTAAGAAGAATCTTTTTGTCTTTTAGACAGACTGTTTTCTCTTACCTTAGCTCTGATTTAAATTTCATCTCAAACTAAATTTATGTAGAAGAGGGATACGAACCACGCCTTGGTGTATAGGGGATTTTTCGGGAAAATCCGCCTTTGAAAGTACCTTTGAGAAGGTCCTAATTAATTAGAAGTGTTTTGGGAACGCTGTAAAGTACCTCTCAGAAGGTCCTAATTAGAAGCGTTTTGGGAACGCTGTAGAAAAGTGTACACGACAGTCCTTTTGGCAAGGAGCTGAAATGGTTAATGAGGATTATATTTCGGTGACCCAACCTAGTTTCGCTTTTCTTTCTGTCGCATAGAAGTAATAAATATTATTTGTTGTGTAGATACACTGACTGTAAGGCGAGACAGTCAAAGTGGTCTACAGTCCAAATATCGTGAGAGTGGTAAGTACTTTTGTATGTATGTTTATAAATGTTGTTGCTGTGGTGCAGATGGGACAAAGGGGTTTTAGCTATACTATACAAGCCAAGGTTTTAGGAGGGAAAGTTGTTGTTAGTATAGGGAATTCTCTTCCATCTGCTCAGAGAAAAATGCTTAAATTTTATGTGTTTGTTTGTTGTTGTCTTGGAATTCCAATTTAAAGTATAAGTTGTTTTTTTCTTCTGAATGCAAACGGATTGTTGAGTAATTGATATATGTCCTTTGATCCTGCCGAGTAGGAGAGCATTGCTAAAGTGGGCAGGTGAGAGGGACAGAGTAGGGTACTCATCTGTGTGTGGTGCTTTATTTGAGTGATTCCTCCTATCCAAAGTATTGTTTAGCACAATAACACAGAGGTATATGTCCGCTTGAATAAATCTGCTATTTCACTTCAAGTGAAAGAGGGGATCAAACAACCGACCATACCTTCGTCAACGCTTTTGTGCAAAGCATACTGCTATATTTGCATTCCATATTTAGCGAGTCCGAGAGACTTGCTGAGGTAGAGAAAATGTTAAAGAAGGATTTAATTCAGAAAAGTTATCTATATAGATTAAAAAATACATGTTTATTGTTAAAATGATGCAACTATTGTTTAATTGGAAACATTAAAAGGGGAATGACGTCACTGATAAATTACATGTATGCGCTGGTACCAAATGTTTTTTTTTGAGGAATCTGATCAGATACAATTTTTTTAGAGTAGCATTTCAACTTATACATGGGGTATTTTGATTATTTCAGTTAGGTTCTGTTTCCACTATTGCAACCTCAGATTTGCGTGATTTGCAATGCGACTTTGCAATGCGATTTTTGATGCAATGTCATGCAAAAGTGTGAGAAAAGGTCGCACCGAAGTAGGAACAAAATAGTGCAAGAACCTTTTTGCGTCGCTGCCACTTGAGTCGCACAAATTAAAACAAGGACCATTGAATTACATGGGTTTTTGATTTGTCATGCGACTTCACATTTGTCAAATCGCACAGCAACTCATAGTGGTGGAAACAGAGCCTTAGAGCCTTGGAGTTTGACTTTGGGGACTGTTTTAATTGTGTACAGTAATTGCCTATCCTTACATTATTGAAGTTAAAAGTAGTGATGAGCCGAACACCCCCGGGTTCGGTTCGCACCAGAACCCGCGAACGGACCGAAAGTTTGCACGAATGTTAGAACCCTATTAAATACAATGGATGCGAACGTTCGAAATCTAAAGTGCTAATTATAACGACTAATATGCATGTTATTGTCCTAAAAAGGGTTTGGGAACCTGGGTTCTGCACCAGGGGACATGTATCAATGCAAAAAGAAGTTTTAAAAATATCAGTTTTTCGGGAGCAGTCATTTTAATGATGCATAAAGTGAAAAAAAAAAGTCAAATATTCCTTTAAATATCGTACCTGGGGGTGTCTAAAGTATGCCTGTGAAGTGCCACGTGTTTCCCGTGTTTAGAACTGTCCCTGCACAAAATTACATTTCTAAAGGAAAAAAAGCCATTTAAAACTGCTTGCGGCTTTAATGTATTGTCTGGTCCCGGTAATATGGATGAAAATCTTTAAGAAAAATGGCATAGCTACCCCATCACACCCCCTCCTACCCCAGCCCATTACCAGCCCCTTTGGGTCTTGTATGGATATTAAGGGGAACCCTGCATACAAAATAAATAAGGCCCTATATACTCTGAACAGCCGTATACAGGCGGTGCATACAAGACAGGGACTGTAGGTTTGTTCTTATGTAGAATCTGTTTGTAATTTTGAACAGGTACATTGTTTAAGTGTAGCTCCAGCCAAAAAATCTATTTTTAAGCTTTTTGGAAAACATAGGGAAGGGTTATCACCCCTGTAACATTTGTTTTGCTGTCTGTGCAGTGTGCACCTGTTTAGAACAGTTCACCTCACTTTCCGTCCTAATGACAAATGTTTTTTGAAAATTTGGGGTTTTTATTGAAACAAGAATTGGTGATAAAGCATCAGTGGAGAGGAGACACTTTTTTTCCCATAATAACTCTTACAGGAGAGAATTTGCCTTCCTAGGGGTAGATTTCCTCTCACTTCCTGTTGTATCCTTCCGTTTGCAAGGAGGAGTCGTTTGTAAGTTGGATGTTTGAAAGTAGGGACCTGCCGTATATACTCTGCTGAAATTCGCCCCTTACATGTTGGTGTTGCCACAACACTGTGAGCCCTCACAGTTACTCTTGGTGGGCGCATGAATGGGCCCTGCTATGAATTATTAGATCAAGAATTGTAATTGCATGCCCCTGTTGAACAGGGGCTGAAAAATTGGGCCTTTGGTGGTGGTGGTGGTGGTGTTGACACAACACTGTAAGGCCTCACAGTTACTCTTGGTGGGCGCAGGATTGGGCCCTGCTGTGAATTATTAGATCATGAATTGTAATTACATGCCCCTGTTAAACAGGGGCAGAAAAATTAGGCCTTAGGCACTGGTGCCACAACACTGCAACACCTCACAGATACTGTACTTGGAGCACAGCAATGAGCCCTGTTGCAAAGTATTGCATCAAAAATTGTAATTACACGCCCCTGTTAAACAGGGGCTGAAAAATTGGGCCTTAGGCACTGGTGCTGGTGCCACAACACTGCAACCTCTCCCAGATACTCTAGTTGGAGTGCAGGAATGAGCCTTGCTGCACAGCATTGCATAAAAAATTGTAATTACATGCCCCTGTTAAACAGGGGCTGAAAAATTGGGCCTTAGCCACTGGTGGCGGCACCCAGAAACAAAAATGTTCTTCCAAGCTATCATCATCAATCGGATCATTGGGGAGGAGGAGAATAGTCAGTCAACATAACAGGACAGTCTCTCAGCATCAGCATCAGTCTTGAAGGGATGTGACATTTGAAAATAAATTAGTCTGTTATATCAGCTTCAGGTGTTGGGTAGCTGGTGGTGATCCAAGACTGGTTCATCTTTATGAAGGTCAGTCGATCAACCGAGTCGGTGGACAGGCGCACCCTGTGATCCATGACAAATCCTACAGCAGCACTGAATGTGCGTTCTGAAAGAACGCTGGATGCAGGACAGGCCAGTAGCTCAATTGCATACTGTGCAAGCTCTGGCCAGTGATCCATCCTCAAGACCCAGTAAGCCAGAGGATTTTCGGTGGGGAAGGTGTCCAAGTCTGACCTTGCCCCTAGGTATTCCTGCACCATGTATATCAGACGCTGGTGATGGTTGCTGGAACCGATCATACTTTGGGGCTGCAGACTAAAGAATTGTCTAAACGCATCGGTCAGACGGCCACCTTCCCCACCGCTCCTTCTTTGACTGACCGAAGCCTCAGCAACTCGTTGTCCAGGACCAGGAGTTTGTAACCTCCCAGTCTCTGGGAACGCGTTGCACAGACCTTTCTGCAAGGCCTCCCGGAGTTGTCTCATCCTCTGCTCCCTCTGCGACGGTAAGATAAGGTCCGCAACCTTACCCTTGTACCGTGGATCAAGGAGAGTGGCCAGCCAGTAATGGTCCCTCTCCTTGATCTGAAGAATACAAGGATCCTTCCGCAGACTTTGCAGGATCAGGGAGGCCATGCAGCGTAGGTTAGCTGAGGCATTCGGTCCGGAGTCCTCTGGGTCACTAAGGACGACATGATCCGCAGCCACCTCCTCCCAGCCACGTACAAGTCCACGGGTTTCTTGGGACTGTAAATCATCCCTAAAAGACTGCTGCTGATGATGCTGAGTGCCAGGCTCCTCCTCCATGCTGACACAATCCTCCTCCTCCTCCTCTTCCTGTGCGATGGGTGGGACAGAAGGAACACTGTCTGGGTAAAGGGGGCCTTGAGAGGCAAGGAAGTCCTCCTTTTCTTTCCTCTGTTCTGCCTCAAGTGCCCTGTCCATTATTCCACGCAGCATATGTTCCAACAGGTGGACAAGAGGTACAGTGTCACTGATGCATGCACTGTCACTGCTCACCATCCTCGTGGCCTCCTCAAATGGTGCCAGGACAGTGCATACATCCCTGATCATGCCCCACTGGCGTGGTGAAAAAAACGAGCTCCCCTGACCCTGTCCTGGTGCTGTAGTCGCACAGGTACTCATTGATGGCCCTCTGCTATGTGTGCAGCCGCTTCAGCATGGCCAACCTTGAGTTCCACCTGGTGGGCATGTCACATATAAGGCGGTTCTTGGGCAGGTTCAACTCCTTTTGCAGCTCAGCCAGGTGAGCACTGGCATTATAAGATCTGCGGAAATGCACACAGACTTTCCTGGCCTGCCTCAGGACATCCTGTAAGCCCGGGTACCTGCCCAAGAAACACTGCACCACCAGGTTAAGGACGTGAGCCACACAGGGCACATGGGTCAGTTGTCCCTGTCGGAGGCCGGAGAGGAGGTTGGTGCCATTGTCGCAAACCACCATTCCTGGCTTAAGCTGGCGTGGCGTCAACCACCTCTCGGCCTGCCCCTGCAGAGCAGACAGAACCTCTGCCCCAGTGTGGCTCCTGTCCCCCAAACACACCAGCGCAAGTACGACATGGCATCTTTTTGCCTGCGTATTTGCGTAGCCCCTTGAACGCCTACGGAGCACCGCTGGTTCCGAGGACAAAGCACAGGAAGAGGCCATGGAGGAAGAAGAAGAGGAGGGGGTGGAGGAGAGAGGTGTGACACAACCAGTAGTAGCATTTTGGAGGCGTGGTGGCGGAACAACCTCCAACACTACTGCACCTTGTCCTGCATCCTTCCCAGCTGCCAAAAGAGTGACCCAATGGGCCGTGAAAGAAAGGTAACGTCCCTGTCCATGCCTGCTGGACCATGAGTCAGCAGTAATATGCACCTTACCGCTGACCGCCCTGTCCAGCGAGGCCAAGACATTGCCTTCCACATGCCGGTAGAGAGCCGGAATCGCCTTCCGTGAGAAAAAGTGGCGTTTGGGAACCTGCCACTGAGGAACCACACATTGCACAAACTCACGGAAGGGGGCCGAGTCTACCAACTGAAAAGGCAGCAGTTGAAGCGCTAGCAATTTAGCCAAGCTAGCATTCAACCGCTGGGCATGTGGATGGCTGGGAGTGAACTTCTTTCGACGGTCCAGCAGCTGGGGCAGGGAAATTTGCCTGCTAGAATCGGACGTTGGTGTACTGCTAGAAGAGTGCCCGCAAGTACTTGGCTGTGACACACCTAATTCTACACCTTCATTCCTCTCAGTGCAGGTTTCAGAGAGGACTGAAGGTATAGTGGGGTTGGAGATCTCAGATGATGCTGTGCAAGGAGAGGTCCGCTTTGTTCTTTGGTGTGGGTCTTTAAGGTAGGCTTGCAAACGAGCTGCATGGCAGGTCAACATATGTCTGGTCAAGCATGTGGTGCCCAAGCGGGTGATGTTTTGGCCACCTGATATACGCTTGAGACATATGTTGCAAACAGCAGCTGTGCGATCTGATGCACTCGACTCAAAAAAGGCCCACACCAAAGAACTTTTTGAATAACGGGCAGAGGCAGCGCCCTGCACAGGCGGAGCTCTGCGGTGTGATTCCGTTGGTGTGCTGCCCTTAAGCTGGCCCCCCGTGGGCATCCTGCCTCGTTGGAGATGTGCCTCCTCCTCATCCTCCTCCTCCTCCTCCTCTCTCCTATTAGGCACCCACATGGAGTCAGTGACCTCATCATCCCCTCCCTTCTCATCACTGGAGCCAATCTGGCAGTATGCTGCAGCTGCTGGAACATGACTGCCAGATTGGTGTCCTTCTTGAGCATCCCCTCTTTCTGCTCTCACGCTACTGCCTTCCTCTAGCTGGGTATCATCATCAGACCCTTCGAAACGCTGGTCATCCTCCCGGAGCATGTACCCAACACTGTGCTCAAACAGTTCGGGGGACTCCTCAGGAGGACATGTTTGGTCTAGGGAAGGAGTGACTGATGATGACATTGATACCAGGGAAGAGGACGCTTTGGCAGCTGCTTTGCCAGTACCCTGAGCCTGGGTGAGAGAGGATGAGGAGGATGAGGAGGGCTTGGTCATCCACTCTACCAAGTCTTCGGCATGATGCGGCTCAACACGTCCAGCTGCCGAAAAGAAGGACAAGCGTGTCCCATGGCCACGTGCTGATGGCGATGCACCACGTCCACGACCAGCACTGTTGTCTCTAGACACAGAGCCTGCTTGCCCTCTTTTATTGGCTCCTGACTGTCTTCCTCTCCTTGTTTGCCTTCCAGACATTCTTATGGCCTGCAGGGAGATGGGAAAACCAGCAATAAGGCCTAGCTTCAGGAGTATATTTTGCAGGAATCACACTACGCCTGCTGTAAGTGCTGCAAATGCCTGTTGGTGTAACACACCAGGAAAACACAGCAATACGGGCTAACTTCAGGTGTATAATGTGCAGGAGGCACACTCCGCCCGCTGTAAGTGCTGCAAATGCCTGTTAGTGTAACACACTAGGAAAACACAGCAATAAGGCCTAGCTTCAGGAGTATATTTTGCAGGAATCACACTACGCCTGCTGTAAGTGCTGCAAATGCCTGTTGGTGTAACACACCAGGAAAACACAGCAATACGGGCTAGCTTCAGGTGTATAATGTGCAGGAGGCACACTCCGCCCACTGTAAGTGCTGCAAATGCCTGTTGGTGTAACACACCAGGAAAACACAGCAATAAGGGCTATCTTCAGGTGTATACTGTGCAGGAGGCTTAGCAACAATGACACTGACACTGTCCCCTGCCTATCCTTCTCTCTCCCTGCACACAAGGTTTATCAAAGAATATGACACTGACACTCTCCCTGCCTATCCTTCTCTCTCCCTGCACACAAGGTTTAGTAAAGAATATGACACTGACACTGTCCCCTGCCTATCCTTCTCTCTCCCTGCACACAAGGTTTATCAAAGAATATGACACTGACACTCTCCCTGCCTATCCTTCTCTCTCCCTGCACACAAGGTTTAGCAAAGAATATGACACTGACACTGTCCCCTGCCTATCCTTCTCTCTCCCTGCACACAAGTGTAGCGATACCTCCAACTAAGGAGGCCGCAGAATTAGATTTTGGGCCCTGAGTGCAGCTCCGCCAACCCCCGGCAATAGGCTCTATCCCCTTCTGGCACAGCTAGTACTAACAATCAATGATATGTCCTATGCAATAGAATAACTAAGCAAGGACACAGTAATGAATTGTAATAGGTAAAGTGTTTTACTCATCAATTCTCAATATGAATAAAAGGGGTAACAATAATCACAGTTCTAAACAATCACTCCTAAGGGCAGCGTCCTGCCACTCTAACACACTATATAGTAACACACGCTACAAGTGCGCCATACGGGCGACCGTTAACTAAGTGCCCTATGGCGCAGCAATCAAACACGCTAGAATCCCCACCAGGCCTGGTTCTAATATTTAGCTTAGTCCTTCTTTCTTCACCGGCAGGTCTGTAATGGTGGTGCACTTAAACAGAGTATAACTTTGTAATCCAAGGGGTATGAAAATAACTTGTAGGCCACGGCAGTCTATAGGCCTATACACAGCAACAGTATCTAAGCTGGGCTTATGCCCTCTCACCCGCCGGACTACGGATCCAGTCCGGGAAAACCTCCACCGGCCGTGTCACACACTCTCGATCTCTCCAACGATCGGGTCCCCGATCCGACAAGGCGGTAGCTCACAAAGTCAGATGCCACCCAGGCTCGCAGAGGGGAGGATGGAAGGCTCTTCGGTGCAGAGCAAGGCCTCAGGCTTCAGGCCTTGCCCCTCCGACACATCCACACAGGAGGATCCGTCCGTGAAGTCTCGTGTCGCCAAAGAGGCCGAGCCCGGCCCCGCCTCTTCCTTTTATAACCCCTCCCATGAGTCTCTGCGGTGGAACGTCACAACAAGAATGGGGTTATGGGTAATGTAGTTTCTTCCCAATATAGGGGAACACCCCGCTACACACTCCCCCCACTTAAACTCTTTGGTCCCCAAAGATAAATTTTAGCAACAACTATATACAACATTGGACAATTCTGAAAACGATGTTGGGATAGGGGATTCCCACCATAACTGAGGGGTTGAATTCCCTTGCCCACAGGTCACATTATCTTGGGTGGCCTGACTAACTGTGCCAGAGAGGGAGCTGGGGTTGCCCTCCACCAAATGGACAGTGGAGGGATCCGGAATCTCAGCATTTCTCCTAGCAGTGACCACAGAGTCTTCCGAACTGTTCCCCATCTGGGGGTAGGTCAGCTTCTTAGGAGGTTGAATGACTCTTCGAGCTCTTTGCTCTCTTGGAATCTCTGGCTCTGGCGCCTCAGGCTCCTCTTCCTCGGAGTAACTATCATGGGCATCTTCCCAGTAATCTGTTGAAGGACTGAAAGGGATGAATTCTGTAGCCTCTGGGTTCAGCGTTTCATCTGTGGTATCTTGGGTGACTGGAAGATCTATGATAGAAGTTCCTGGAGTTGGGGAAGACCACAGCCAATCAAGCTCTCCTTCTTCATCCCCACTAAGTTGGGAGGCTTCTCCATTTCCAGCTCGGGAGGTCTGTGACCGAGTGTGCGGTCTAGGAGTATCCAAGATAGAGGCCGGTGCAGGGGAGTCTCCCACGGAAGGTATTCTAACTGCCTCCGTCAGTGGGAGCAGGTGGTTTCGATGCCATGTCTTCAGTGGGCCTACCTTTCCCTCTGGCTTCACCTTGTAGACAGGTAGGCCCGGCAACTTCCTGCAGATGACATAAGGTTCAGATCTCCATCTGTCTGCAAGCTTGTGCTTTCCGGGGACTCCCAGATTGCGCAACAGTACTCGATCCCCGGGCTGTAGGTCTTGTACCCGGACCTTCAGGTCGTAATTTTTTTTATTCCGAGCTCCCCTTTGATCTGAGGCCGCTTGAGCTTGTTCATAGGCTACTTTCAGGCTGTGTCTGAGCCTATCCACATATCCTCTGTGAGAGGTGACGGAGGAATGGTCCAGTGAGGTGCCAAAAGCCAGGTCCACCGGTAGTCTCGCTTCTCTCCCAAACATGAGTCGATATGGGGAATAGCCTGTAGCATCACTGATGGTGCAGTTGTAAGCATGTACCATGGCTGCTATATGTTTGCTCCAATGTTGCTTTTTCTCGCTTTCCAGAGTCCCCAACATGTTGAGCAGGGTTCGGTTGAACCTTTCCGGCTGAGCATCTCCCTGAGGATGGTAAGGTGTAGTTCGAGTCTTCCTGATTCCCAACGAATCCAAGAGCTTCCGGATCAGCTTACTCTCGAAGTCCCTCCCTTGATCTGAATGGAGTCTCTGTGGCAGCCCATAATGGACAAAATACTTCTCCATAAGTACCTTGGCCACGGTGGAGGCCTTCTGATCTTTGGTGGGGAAGGCCTGGGCATACCGGGTGAAATGGTCGGTTATCACCAGAACATTTCCTAGTCCACTCAGGTCGGGTTCGAGGCAGAGAAAGTCAATGCACACCAGGTCCATAGGCCCTTGGCTCTGTAGATGGCCCATTGGGGCAGCTTGATGGGGCAAAGTCTTCCTCTGGATGCATCGCGCACATGAGTGGCAGTACTCCTCTACCTCTGCCCTCATGCAGGGCCAATAGAACCGACTTCTGACAAGTTGAAAAGTCCTTTCAGCCCCTAGGTGGCCATGATTGTCATGCAAGGCCATCAAAACAGTCTCCCGATGTTTCTCTGGGAGGAACATCTGCCACTTATCTTCTGAATCATCAGAGGGGCCCCTTCGGTAGACCACTCCCTGATGCAACTGCAACCTATCCCACTCCTTCCTCAGTAGGCGAGCTTCTTTGGAGGGTTGACGCATGAGTATGTTTGGATCCTGATTTTCCAAGGCCTCCAGGACCAATCTCCCCATGGGGTCTTCCAATTGGTCACACCTTAATTCCTTTTTGGACAATCTTGGTAGGTTGCCCTCTTCCAATTGAGCTACTCCACAGTAGTGTTTGGGGACTCCCACCGTGGTAACTCCTATTTCCTCTGCTCTGGAGCATCCTCGGGCTTGGAATGCAGCTCCTTGACAAAGGGCCTGCACCCCGTCCGGTGCCACTTGGGTCCAATCTTCTATTTCAATGGTCGGGGAATGAGATCTTCTGGACAAGGCGTCTGCGTCTCGATTCCCCACTCCTGGTCTATACTTAAGGCTGAAGTTGAATCCAGACAGTGCGGCTAGCCACCTGTGTCCAGTGGCATCCAGCTTGGCCGTGGTGAACAGGTAGGTAAGGGGGTTGTTGTCGGTCTTCACAGTGAACTCTGCTCCGTACAGGTAGTCTTTGAGCTTGTCTACTACCGCCCACTTGAGGGCCAAGAACTCCAGCTTGTGAGTGGGGTAGTTCTTCTCAGAGGGGGTCAGGCTTCTACTCACATAGGCAACAGGCCGCAATTGCCCCTCATGTTCTTGGTAAAGTACTCCTCCCAGACCGTCGTGACTAGCATCCACGTGCAGTTCATAGGGTTTGGTTGGGTCTGCATAGGCCAAGACTGGTGCAGTGGTCAGGCTCCTCTTCAATTCCTGGAAAGCCTCTTCACACCTCTGATTCCACTGATCTCTGATGGACTCTCCTGGCCTCCTGGGCCCCGATCCATCCTCCTCTCCTTCAGTCTTGAGCAACTCATTCAATGGTCTAGCAATTCGAGCAAATCCCTCCACAAACCTTCTATAGTAGGAGCAGAAGCCCAAGAAGGATCTGAGTTCTGTTACTGTGGTGGGCTGTGGCCAGGAGGTAACTGCCTCCAATTTCTCAGGGTCTGTGGCCACCCCTTCTTCAGATACTATGTGCCCCAGATAGTTCACAGAAGACTGGTAGAACCGACACTTCTCAGGCGAAAGCTTAAGCCCTTCCTCACTGAGTCTTCTCAACACTTTCTCTAGCCTCTCTTCATGTTCCTCCAAGGTTCTCCCAAAGACAATGACATCGTCTAGGTATACAAGGACTTCGATCAAGTTCATGTCCCCTACTGTCTTCTCCATGAGACGTTGGAAAGTAGCTGGGGCTCCAGACAGACCTTGGGGCATCCGGTCGAATTCGAAGAACCCCACTGGGGTTATGAAAGCTGTCTTCTCCTTGTCTGCTGGGTGCATCGGAATCTGATAGTACCCACTCTTGAGATCCATAACGCTGAACCATTTGGCTCCAGACAAGCTCTGTAGGGCATCCTCTATCCTCGGAGTGGTGTATTGGTCAGGTATGGTTCTCCTGTTGAGAGTCCTGTAGTCTATACAGAGCCTCAATGATCCATTCTTCTTTCGGACCACTACTATGGGAGAGGCATATGGGCTTCTGGACTCCCGTATCACACCAGTCCTCTTGAGTTCTGCAAGTTGTTCCCTCAGATCCTCCAGATCTGCTAGCGGGACCCGCCTGACTCTCTCTCGGAAGGGCTTATCTTCTTGGAGGCGGATCCGATGGGTGGCACTTCTTGCACACCCCACATCAAATTCATCCCTAGAGAAGATCTTCTCCCATCTATTCAACTGGGCCTTGGCTCTCTCTTTCCAAGCCCTGGACAGATTCGGGTTTTCCATGGTCAGCTTCTCCCAAACATCCGCTTCTTCACCTGTCCTCTTCACTTCTGACAGGGTAACAGGGGCCGCCGGGCTCACCTGGCCTAGCAACATTCTGGCTGGGATGTCCATGGGGTCTTTGGTAGTATTCCTAACACTCACTGGAACTCTATAATGGGCCTTCTTCAGGACCTTCAGCGGAATCACTTCCGGTATCACCTCCAGGCCTGAGGATTCACCCCTTGGGTCTGACTCCAGCATGACAAAGGGACCAGGCTGTTCCCAAGTAAGCTTCACAGTGGCCCTGAGACAGGTTACTTCACCGGGCTGCAACACTACCCCTTCTCTTCCAAGTCTCCACAACTTCCCTATCCCCTCTCCAGGGGTCTCCCGCTCTTGGACCAGCCGTTGGTAGGCTGTCTTCAGCATGGGATGGATCTTGGTAGCTGCTTGTCTTTCTTCCGTCACTAGAGGGGTCAGGAGTCTTCGGACCAGGTCCGTGTTTGTCCCTATTATAAGGGAATTCTTGTTGGCTCCAGGCGGCCTAGGACACACAACTGCCAGGGTGTCAAACACTTCGGCCTTCCCCGCCACGGATGGGTCAAAGGTTATTTGGACGGGAAGGTAGCCGTCGTAAGGGAAACTCTGGGTTCCAATTCCCCATATTTCCAGCTCCTCTATCTTCTGGATAGGCAGATGACTCAGGTGCCTGTCGTAGAAGTCCCGGTATAGTAGGGTCACTTGTGCCCCGGTGTCCAGGAGGCCCCTGGTGTAGACTCCCTCCACTTGAATGGGCACTATAGGGGATGGGCCTACCAGCTTCTCTGGATATGGTCCGGCAGGAGCTGCCTTCTTCAGACCTTTTCCCTTTGGACTCTCTCTTGTCCTATTCCCTTTGGACTTGAACCTTTCTTGAGCCTGGTATGCACTGACTTCCCTCCTTTTAATGGGTGTAGGAACCCGCTGAGGTGTACTATTATTTTTCTTGGGTGGGCACCTCCTTTGGGGGGTGCCGTGCCTCTCCTGAGGGGTCTCCCGCTTTCTTCTTGGAGTATAGCTTTGTTGAGGGGTATTACGTTTCCCCTTTGGTGTTCTATCTCTCTTTTTGTTTTTCTTTGCATTCAGCTTGGAGTTTACTGAAGATGGTGGGCACCCGGTTGACTCCTTCACCGGGGCCCTCTGAAGTTTCCCGCCGGCTTGCGGTTGTCTGGTCTCTTCTTCTTCGGACTAGAACATGTGGCTGCAATGTGGCCAACTCCCCCACAGTTGAAGCAGACTATATCTCCCCATTCTTGTAAAGGTTCGGGTGCTGAGGCAATCGGGAACAATTCCTTCCTTGGACTTTCCTTCTTCTTGGGACACTCTGTGTCTTTTGCTATCAGAGAGGTCAATATCTCTAATACCTTGGACATCTGAGTTTTTAGGGTGTCTATCTCCGCCTCTCTTTCAGGGGTCATCACTGGATTGACCAGCACCTGTGCGGGTACAACACTTGTCTTATCCTTCTGCTGGTCCTGTTGCAGCGCCTCCTCATCTCTGATAATTTTTATTAAATCAGCATAAGTCAGCAACATTCCTCCACCCAAGGTTTTCAGGTGCAGCCAGACTGGATCGGAGCGTAGCGCTCCCTTTAAGACTTGCTTCATTCTTGCCGCATCGGCATCTTGGGGCTTCATCCCTTTCTTTAACACAATCTTGCACAGCAGCCTGTTTAGCCTTCTGACATACTCGGAAAGTTTCTCCTCCGGTTTTTGGAAAGTGTGTTCAAACTGGTAGACCGTCTCTGTCACCTTGTCTAATTGACCAAACTCTTCCTGCAGCATAGCTAGACAATCCTGCGCCGTGCACCCTGCATTCCCAAACCGGAAACTTTTCACTGCTTCTGCTGCTGCACCTTTAAGGCTTTCTAACACTCGCTGCCTCTTCTGTGCCTCCGGCACCTCCCATGCCTCCACTGCCTGTAATGCCTGTTCCACCCAAGTATCAAAATCTTCTTCCCCTGCCGGGACAGGGAGCTTCCCTGAGAATATTTTTAGTCTCCGGTAGCTAGTTTCCACATGCACCGTACTTGTCTTCTGACATTTGGCTAGCAAATCCCCTATTGCATTTATCAGTTCTGGTGATATAGCAGTGGCCGATGCAGGTGCCACCGGAGGTGGCGCCCTGTCTTCTCTTTCAGGTGTAGTTCGGGCCGCAGCCTGTGGCGATCCCGTAGGGGATGGTTCCCTTTCTACAGTTATTGCGTGCGCCAGCCTAAATGTTCTGTTGTCTGGCGTCCGCAGACACTTGTGCTTACAGGCCTCTGGCATCCCGTCCCAATATTCCACTAATGCGTATTGATATGAGATGTTTGGGTCTGTCTTCATGTCTATCACCCACGGTGTGTGATCTGGGGACACTGAACTCAGCAGTTCCTCTACCGTCTCACTTGACCATTTCTCGCCAGGAAGGCTAATGGCTATCGACTGTTTTGGCTCTGTATTAGCGGCTTTGCACCACTCTTCTACCGCTCTTGGATCCATGGGGTCCATGCCGGCACTTCTGGCATTCGCTTGCTGCATCAGGATCCCGGACGAGCCCCCACGTGTAGCGATACCTCCAACTAAGGAGGCCGCAGAATTAGATTTTGGGCCCTGAGTGCAGCTCCGCCAACCCCCGGCAATAGGCTCTATCCCCTTCTGGCACAGCTAGTACTAACAATCAATGATATGTCCTATGCAATAGAATAACTAAGCAAGGACACAGTAATGAATTGTAATAGGTAAAGTGTTTTACTCATCAATTCTCAATATGAATAAAAGGGGTAACAATAATCACAGTTCTAAACAATCACTCCTAAGGGCAGCGTCCTGCCACTCTAACACACTATATAGTAACACACGCTACAAGTGCGCCATACGGGCGACCGTTAACTAAGTGCCCTATGGCGCAGCAATCAAACACGCTAGAATCCCCACCAGGCCTGGTTCTAATATTTAGCTTAGTCCTTCTTTCTTCACCGGCAGGTCTGTAATGGTGGTGCACTTAAACAGAGTATAACTTTGTAATCCAAGGGGTATGAAAATAACTTGTAGGCCACGGCAGTCTATAGGCCTATACACAGCAACAGTATCTAAGCTGGGCTTATGCCCTCTCACCCGCCGGACTACGGATCCAGTCCGGGAAAACCTCCACCGGCCGTGTCACACACTCTCGATCTCTCCAACGATCGGGTCCCCGATCCGACAAGGCGGTAGCTCACAAAGTCAGATGCCACCCAGGCTCGCAGAGGGGAGGATGGAAGGCTCTTCGGTGCAGAGCAAGGCCTCAGGCTTCAGGCCTTGCCCCTCCGACACATCCGCACAGGAGGATCCGTCCGTGAAGTCTCGTGTCGCCAAAGAGGCCGAGCCCGGCCCCGCCTCTTCCTTTTATAACCCCTCCCATGAGTCTCTGCGGTGGAACGTCACAACAAGAATGGGGTTATGGGTAATGTAGTTTCTTCCCAATATAGGGGAACACCCCGCTACACAAGGTTTAGCAAAGAATATGACACTGACACTCTCCCTGCCTATCCTTCTCTCTCCCTGCACACAAGAATAGAACAAAGAATATCAACACTGTCCCTGCCTATCTTTCTCTTTCCCTGCGCCGGAACACACTACACAAGGCCGCCACGCTGGTGGCCTTTTAGAGTGTGGGGCATGTGCTAAACCCCCTGAGCTATAATTGGCCACAGGCAACCTGCCTGTGGCCAATTATGGCTCTCCTAGCTGCCGGCGCTGTGATTGGCCAAGCATGCGGGGTCACAGTGCATGCTTGGCCAATCACAGCGCCGGGATTGCACTGCGATGGCGCAGTGTATTGTGGGCCGTTCGCATCACTCGAATTTGGCGCAAACGGCCCAAATCATTCGATGTTCGCCGAACGGTCGAACAGCCGATGTTCGAGTCGAACGTATGTTCGACTCGAACACCGAGCTCATCCCTAGTTAAAAGGTGTTGTTTTTCTTTTCAGTATCGACAAATATAGTTTTGTTGATGTTGAGAAAAAAAAAAAAAAGGGAAATTTTGCATTGTATAAGGACATTTCCTGTTACAAGACAAGAGAATGGTTATTTGTGCAAATGGTTTTAATTGTGTTTAGGCTGTATGAACAATGATTGGGGATTTTAAAATGTTTGATTTTATCTTTTTTTTGGGTTAAATACAAGTTTAGGGCAGGGTTCACACATATGCAGTGCGAGTTTGAGCTCTGTTTTCACAGCTAATTGACAAAGTAGTTGTTCAGCGCTTCATGTCAGTTTTTGATCAGGATCAGGTCAGGATTGCATATCAGGTCAGGATTTTATACTGTTCACAACTGAATGACATGTGCGATTCAGAAGCATTCCCATAGAAGTCAATGGCCCTGAATTTGCATGTAAGCTGGACCGCACTGCCTAGAAAACACACACCTTTTTGGGCAGTGTGGAGTGCGAATGCACCGCAGGTGTGTGAGCCAGCCTCATCCAAGGAAGTTATGTATTCCAGGCGCTACACCAGAGGACTTGTGGTTGGTAAAAAAAAAGGAAGTAACTTAAGGTTTGTGTAATCCTATGCACTAGGGAAAAATATGAGAGATATGAAAAAAAAATAATAATAAAAAAAAAAAGAATAATGGTAAAGGTGTTTAAAAGCTGTTCAAAGGGCAAATATGGAAAACATTTCTAAATGAAGAATGAATGGAGTGGCCAAATGGATGTGAATAAAAGGATAAAGTGGTTGTATTGTGTTTAACCACTTCCTACCGGGTCATAGACATATGACGCCGGCAGGAACCCTCCCTCCTTCCGGGCGGACGTCATATGACGTCCTTTTTTCCCGGCCGTCTATGGGGCGCGCGCGCGCCGCCGGCGGCGCGCGCGCACCCGCGGCAACGCTCGTGACCCGGTGAGTGTGCCCGGCGGTCGCGATGTCCGCTGGGCACCCGCGATTGCCCACGATCACGGCAGAAGTGTGGATCTGTGTGTGTAAACACACAGATCCACCTCCTGTCAGAGGTGAGGAGACCGATGTGTGTTCCCAGTACAGAGAAACACAGATCGGTCTCCTCCCCTTGTGAGTCCCCTCCCCCTACAGTTACAATCACTCAATAGGGAACATATTAACCCCTTGATCGCCCCCTAGTGTTAACCCTTTCCCTGCCAGTCACATTTACACAGTAATTAGTGCAGTTTTATAGCACTAATCGCTGTATAAATGTGAATGGTCCCAAAAACGCGCCAATAGTGTCCGATGTGTCTGCCGCAATGTCACGGTCACAATAAAAATCGCAGATCGCCGCTATTACTAGTAAAAAAAATAAAAAAAATAAAAATGCCATAAATCTATCCCCTATTATGTAGACGCTATAACTTTTGCGCAAACCAATCAATATACGCTTATTGCAAAAAAAAATTACCAAAAATATGTAGAATACGTATCGGTCTAAACTTAGAAAAAAAATTGTTTTAAAAAAAAAAATTGTGATATTTATTAAATCAAAAAGTAAAAAATATTGCATTTTTTTCAAATATGTCGCTCTTCTTTTGTTTATAGCACAAAAAATAAAAACCGCAGAGGTGATCAAATACCACCAAAAGAAAGCTCTATTTGTGGGGGAAAAGGACGTCAATTTTGGTTAGGTTCAACGTCGCACGACCGCGCAATTGTCAGTTAAAGCGACGCAGTGCTGCATCGCAAAAAGTGCTCTGGTCAGGAAGGGGGTAAATTCTTCCAGGGCTGAAGTGGTTAATGAATCCACAAGGTATTATTTGATTAGTAAAGTATCTTAAGTGTTTGTTTAAAATGTACACAAAGAGTTGTCTCATATTGTGTTTTCTTGTTCAGGGAGTAGAAGTTATTAGGCCCATGTTCCTGATAATATATATTTCCCTAAAAGTTTGGGTTAAGTAACCAGGATATACTAAATAAATTGCTGCATATATTGAGTCCATGAGGTACTAAAATATGATCGGAAAGTTTGTTTGAATAACAGTCAAAGTGACTATTCTGGATATATTTACTTTTTGAATTCCCAGAGTTTTAATCGTGAAGTGTTAGGCCCGGTTCACACGGGGGCGGCACGACTTTGGGGGCGACTCTGCGACGCGATCTCAAGACGACTTGAGAGGCCCGGTTCAGGCGATTTGCATAATGACTTCTGTATAGAAGTCAATGCAAGTCATCCCGAGTCGCCCCCAAAAGTAGTACAGGAACCGTTTTCTAAGTCGGAGCGACCTGAGTCTCTCCTATTAGAACGGTTCCATTCAACAGAGCGGGACGCGGCTCGTCAGGCAACCGAGTCGCCTGACGAGACGCCCCTATGTGAACCGGGCCTAAATGATGTAATGAAGTTTATCCATCAATGTTTTGTTTGTTGCTGATGATCAGATATATTTGAAAAGTTAGGAGGCTGACTTCTGAGTCAGAATATGTGTTTAGGTAAAATGTTCTGTTCTGAGTTCCTCGGGTCCACTTGGGTCCCAGGGATAGAAGAAACTAAAGTTGTTTAAGTTTTATTGAAGTCCTACTGTAATACTGGATTTAAAAAAATGTTTAGTTAAACATATTGAATCTACATAATGAAGACTGTTGCTGAGAAACATTTTATATTTCTGCATGCTTTACTTATTTTTGAGTTAATGAGGAATATTATTTTTAATACCTCCAATGGTTAAGGCCTTAATTGATGAGGTAGATTCTGTGATTATTCATGTTGGATGAAGAATATCTGACCCAGCCAGCCAGCATTCACCCCTAGCCCCCTGCACATGAAGAAATGCCCATCCCATTCCTACCCTATACCCCATTCATACCCTGCCCTATACCCTATCCGGATGAAGAGATGACTACAGCTTTTACATGGAAATCTTTGTTGTTCATCTTTGTTGTTCAAATGCCATGGGAGATGCTGAGATGAGTAAAGGCGGACACCTGCTGGAAAATATTCCTGGAATGACACCTTGAGGGTTAGCCATGATGCACGCCCAAGGTCTACGAAATTCCAGTGAGCATCACAAGGGAGTGATACAGATATGCCAGCCCGAAGACCCAAGTCTAGCCCAATGCATCAGTTCCCGTCTGTCTGTGGATATCGAGTTCTATCCTTACAAAGAGGCAGGGTTTTGGGGTAGATGATCTCTGTAAAGAATGGATAAACACAGAATCAAACCAAACGTTTTGGGAAAAGTTTAGGAGAATGAGAATTATAATGTGGACATTTCTTTTTCCTTCCCTTTCATGAATTTATTGGACATTCAGAAGAGATTTTTTTTTTGTGCTTTTCTTTGGGACAATTTTTTTATTTGGCCTAAAGGCTGTCATGCCCCTCCCACTTGCTTTTAAGGACTGTCACGCCCCTCCCCCTTTGTATTTCATGGACAATTGCTATGAAGCTGAGATTATCTGTTTATTGTTCTTTATTTTTACATGCTTAGGATAATGATACATTTATGAGAAAGTAGTCCAGGTGAATGTCGGGGGCTTCAGGGTTTGTGATTATCACGTTCATGATAAAAGAGGGGATTGTAATAGAATGTATGAAATTATTGACACCATTTTTAAGAAATTTTCTTTTCAATATGTTTTTAAATACTTAGCTTAACTAACAGTTTGCATAAAGACACACCCTGCTACTCATTTCAGGTTAAGCTGATTCATGGATCAGCTTGATTGTATAAGCAAAGTCATCTTTTAGCTCTTGTTAACAGCAGTCTACATCATGATAAGAATATACTGAGTTTGTAGAATTTTTAGAGACATATGCATTAATACACAGCCCCTCCTATCTTTCTTTTGCATATAAGCCACTCTAATTCAATAAAGGTCAGAGATCTTATGAAAACATTCTCTTTCCATGTGTCTCATTTTGATTTCTCACGGATCCGGGGGTCACTGAAAATGATCTTGCATTTACCTGAAGTACACCTGGGTGGCGGTATTACCTGCTTCATGGAGCAGTGGGATCGGGTCTTTTAACCTCAGATTCTATTTTATGTTTAACCACTTAAGCCCCGAGCCTCTTTCTGAGATTTGGTGTTTACAAGTTAAAAACATTTTTTTTTTTGCTAGAAAATTACTTAGAACCCCAAACATTATTTATATATTTTTTTCTAACACCCTAGAGAATAAAATGGCGGTCGTTGCAATACTTTTTGTCACACCGTATTTGTGCAGCAGTCTTAAAGTGGTTGTAAACCCACTTACACAACATGCACCTACAGGTAAGCCTAGATTAAGGCTTACCTGTAGGTGCATGAAATATCTCCTTAACCTACACGGTTAAGGAGATATTTGCTTTTAAAAACGGCGCCGCTGACATCACGCGCATGCGCACTAGACGTCATCGCCGCTCCGGGGCCAATCACAGCGCCGGAACAGCGATACACGGAAGGGACATCGAGGCAAGATGGCGGCGGAGGTGTCCGAACACCGCTGCGGGGGCTTCGATCTTAGGTAAGTCATTCATAATGAGCTAGTATTCTATGCATACTAGCTCATTATGGCTTTGTCTTGCAGGTTGGTTATTTAAAAAAAATAATACCCGGGTTTACAACCACTTTAAAAGCGCACTTTTTTTGGAAAAAAAAATCACTTTTTTGAATTCAAAAATAAGACAACAGTAAAGTTAGCCCAATTTTTTTTTTTTTATATTGTGAAAGATAATGTTACACAGAGTAAATTGACATGTCACGCTTCAAAGTTGCGTCTGCTTGTGGAATGGCGACAAACTTTTACCCTTAAAAATCTCCATGGGCGACGTTTAAAAAATTCTACAGGTTGCATGTTTTGAGTTACAGAGGAGGTCTAGGGCTAGAATTATTGCTTTCGCTCTAACAATCACGGGATACCTCACATGTGTGGTTTGAACACTGTTTTCATATGCGGGCGCTGCTCACATATGCGTTCGCTTGTAATAGAAAAAAGCATGTCAGGTCCTCTTAAATATGAGATCTGTGGTCAAAAAGACCTCAGATCTCATATTTAGACCAAAATGCAATAAAAAAACCTAAAAATTATGTCATTCTAAAAAAAAAAAATTAAAAAAAAAATGTCCCTTTAACCACTTCAGCCCCAGAAGAATTGGCTGCCCAATGACCGGACATTTTTTGCGATTCGGCACTGCATAGCTTTAACTGACAATTGCGCGGTCGTGCGACGTTGCACCCAAACAAAATTGACGTCATTTTTTTCACACAAATAGAGATTTCTTTTGGTAGTATTGGATCACCTCTGCGGTTTTACTTTTTTGCGCTATAAACAAAAAAAGAGCGATTTCTTTGAAAAAAAAAGCAATATTTTTTACTTTTTGCTATAATAAATATCCCCAAAAAATATATAAAAAAAAATATTTTTTCCTCAGTTTAGGCCGATATGTATTCTTCTACAAATTTTTGGTAAAAAAATCGCAATGAGCGTATATTGATTGGTTTGCACAAAAGTTATAGCGTCTACAAAATAGGGAATAATTTTATGGCTTTATTATTATTATTATTTTTACTAGTAATGGCGGCGATCTGCGATTTTTATCGTTACTGCGATATTGCGGCAGACACATCGGACACTTTTGACACAATTTTGGGACCATTGTCATTTATACAGCGATCAGTGCTATAAAAATGCACTGATTACTGTGTAAATGACACTGGCAGGGAAAGGGTTAACCACTAGGGGGTTTGGAAGGGGTTAAGTGTGTCCTAGGGAGTGATACTAACTGGGAGGGGGCTGGGCTACCAGTGACATGACAGTGATCACTGCTCCCGAAGACAGGGAGCAGTAGATCCCTGTCCTGTCACTAGGCAGAACAGGGAAATGCCTTGTTTACATCTCCCCGTTCTGCCGCTCTGTGACACGATCGCAGGACATTGGTTTAGGGAGCTTGCAGCGCCCACGCACCTGCTAGGCGGCAGATTCAAAGCAACGTACCTTTTCGTTGCTTTGCCTGCCCGTGACATTCTGCCGACGTATATCTACATGAGGCAGTCGGCAAGTGGTTAAGAGCATTGGGCGGAAGTGACGTCAAAACGTCACTTCCGCCCTGCAGTGGTATAGAGACGGGTGGGGGCGTATCCGCCGCAGAGACCACTTTTATCTGAAAGAGGACCGCCGCTCTTGAAGAGGGTACCAGGGTTATGGTAGCTAGCTGCTACCATAACAACGGTATTCCTCTTCAAAGTAGCGACGTAAAACAACGGCAGGCAGTCCATAAGTGGTTAAGGTCATACTCTTCCTTAGTTAAACAATTCTTTGCTTTCTTCTGTTTCTTATTATCCCTCTGAAACCAGTATGGGGCAAACTTAAGCAAATTTTCTAGGGCTGTTACTGATTAAAATTTTTGTGTTCGATTAATCGTTTTTTTTTTTTTAATCGATTAATCGACTAATTTCGATTAATTATAACGCACATAGATCCAACTACTTTTAGCTGATCTCCTTGCAGGCCGATTCCCAGTGCAGCTACCAACTACTGGAAAAATCGATAGCAGGATGCAAAAAACACACAAAGGCTATGCTCGATGGGAATAGCATTAAAACTTTTATAGTCTTCAAGTAGGTAACAAAATAAATATTGCACTGGAGATAAAATTGACGTAGCTACATAAACTGTAAAAAAGGTGCGAGTAATACCAAACGGTAGCAAAAGCAGTCATAAAAACATGTAGCTAAGTATGATACTGGTATAAAAATGTGTACAACGATACCACTGCTGAATCCAGATGAGGAGGGGCTAACATCAGCCCGTCGGCATGTAGATGTCCCGTGAAGGGAACTATCACAACTCCCAGTGGATGGCTGTAGAATCCCAGGTTGATAGAGGGAAGTGATAGAGGGAAGTGTAACAGCCCTTGCGTGTGGCAGATAGTAAGGTCCCGCCGGCATGCAGATATGAAGGCACAGCAAAGGTGCCCTTCAGATGGACACGGCAAGCCCTGCCGGTGTCCGTGAAGTCACTGGATCTCCCTGAAGACCCGGAAGCCGGGGGAGAGGTGAGTACCAATCAAAAGAATTTTGATCGATCAAAAGAATTTTGATCGATCAAAACAATTAATCGATTAATCGAGGAATTAATAGTTAATTTCCACAGCCCTAAAATGTTCCCCTCTCTCTTTCATGTGTTTCATATCCCACTGAGGATCTCCTGAAATCCATGGGAAAGCCTTCTTGTCACCAAGACATGAGCCTTTCACCATATTTATATGAAATTCAACATTATCTCCATCTCGGGGGAAGGGATCACTACTATGCATACTTTCAGTCTACCCCTCTAAGTTTGACACCCAAGGATTTATAAATTCATAATCAGTACCACAAACCCTAGCAACATAATCCTTACAAGTTTCTCTGGGGTTAGGGGGAGGGGGAGGCGGAGCCTCTTTACCATGTTCTTAACCCATATTAGAGTGAATAAGAGACTGTCTCACCTTACAGTTCTTTTCACACAACAAATTATCTTATACTTCTATGTGACAGAGAGATTAAGCAATAGAGGTTTGGGTCACGGTGGTTGTTACCTTATCAATTCTTTTCTCCTTCCCAAAAGGAGTGACAGTACTGTCTTATTTAATATCTATTGGTCCTCTTATTAGGACTCCTGGGTCTCCCAAAGACCTCTTACACTTAACCACTTAACGACCGCTCACTGTATATATACGTCGGCAGAATGGCACCGACAGGCACAATCACGTAGAGTGTACGTGATCGCCTTTGTACAGTTGGGGGGTCCGATCGGACCCCCCTTCTATACAGTGAGCGGCCGTTTATCGTTGGGGAGCGTTCAGAGATGAGGGGGTGACCATTCGATTTCGGCCACCCCCTCGCGATCGCTCCCGGCCAATGAAAATGCTTCCTCTGCCATGTGATGTAAACACAGGCAGGAGGAAGTGATGTCATCTCCCTCGCGGCGGTCTTTTCGATTCCGGCGCCGAGGAGAGAGGAAGCAGGTTAGTACACCAACAGTCCACTGACACGTAGGTACACATAGGCACACATTTCACCCCCCAGTCACCCCCAGATCACCCCCCAGGTCACCCCCCAGCCCCCAATCACAGTGTCACTGATTGCAGTGATCATTTATTTTACTGATCACTGCTTTTAGTGTCATCTGTGATAGTAAAAAGTTGCAGGGCAGTTAGGATTAGGCCCCTTTAGGTCCAGGGTAGCCCCCTAACCCCCCCTAATAAAGGTTTAACCCCTTGATCGCCCCCCAGGTAACCCTTTCACCCCCTAACGCCAGCGTCACTAAGCAATGGTATTTTCGATCGCTGTATTTAGTGCCGGTGGTGCCCTAGATAGCCAGTTATTTATTTTTAGTTTCACCGCAGGTTTTTAGAGCGTCAGGTACCCCCATATATTATTTTAACCCCCTGATTGCCCCTAGAGTTAACCCTTTCACCAGTGATCACCGTATAAGCGTCACTGGTGACACTGGTTACCCAGTTAATTATTTAGTTATTTAGGTAACCCGTCAGGTTTTTATATAGCGTCGGGTACCCCCATATTTAACCTAATAAAGGTTTTAACCCCCTGATTGCCCCTAGTTAACCCTTTCACCAGTGATCACCATATAAAGGTTACGGGTGACGCTGGTTGGTTAGTTTGCTTTTTATAGCATCAGGGCACCCGCCGTATATAACCCAATAAAGGTTTAACCCCCTGATCGCCCGGCGGGTGAGATCAATTAGGTTTTAGCGCCAGAGAGGGTCTGCGTCGCCCCAGGCAGCGTTAGGTTAGTGCCAGTAACGCTAATACCCACGCGCAAAGCATACACCTCCCTTAGTGGTATAGTATCTGATCAGATCTATACTAGCGTCCCCAGCGGTTTAGGGTTCCCAAAAACGCAGTGTTAGCGTGATCAGCCCAGATACCTGCTAGCACCTGCGTTTAGCCCCTCCGCCCAGCCCAGCCCAGCCCAGCCCACCCAAGTGCAGTATCGATCGATCACTGTCACTTACCTAACACAACACACATAACTGCAGCGTTCGCAGAGACAGTCCTGATCCCTGCGACCGCTAACAGTTTTTTTTGTAGCGTTTGATATATTTGCTGACGACAGTCGGGTGCTTTTTTTCCTGTGAATCTTACTAGTGTACCCCTAAATTTAGAGCCCAAAATGGCAAGACGAAGGTACACTAGTAAAGAGGCCTACGAGATTCTGAGCATGACAGATAGTGAAGAGGAGGTCACGTATCTGTCAGATTCAGGCTCAGAATATCTTCCCGTAGAAGACAGTGACGTCAGCGGCCCCTCGTCAGATAGCTCCGACGACGAAGTTGAGGTCCCTGCTAAGGTCAGGCGTACCCGATCCCGATCTTCTGAGGTTGTTGAGGAGCAAGAACCGCAGGGCTCTCGTATCATGGAGCAGAGGAGTACTAGCGCCGCTATTCCTTCTGGTGAATTGGCAAGCACCAGCGGCCTAGTACAGCCTGGGCGTACATCCAGCACTGCAGTATCACGTGGTGACGTGGCGAGTCCCATAAGTGCAGTTCAAGCTGGCGAGGTGGCAAGCACAAGTAGTGTCCCGCTGCCACCAAGAAGACAAAGGCAGGCCCGTCGTACCCATAGTGCTCTTCCTGCAGAATTCGCCTATCCTGATTGGGTCCCCACCACTTCTGCAGAACCTGTACTTCCCCCATTCACTGCCCAACCCGGTATTCAGGTGGAAACAGCTGATTTTATGCCAATCGATTATTATTCGCTGTTTTTCACGGAAGATCTCTATAGATCTATTGTGGACCAGAGTAATTTATATGCTGGTCAATTCATCGCCGCTAATCCCCAGTTGCCTTCCATTGCCAAAGATTGGAAACCAATTACGGTTTCCGAATTTAAGACCTTTCTGGGCCTTTCCCTCAACATGGGCACACATAAATTCCCGTCATTGCGTGCTTATTGGTCCACGCACCCAATTGACCACATGCCCGTGTTCTCTGCCTCCATGCCCAGGAAACGATACGAGCAGATTTTGCGGTTCATGCACTTCAACGACAATGAACTTTGTCGTCCACGTGGGGACCCTGAATACGACCGGCTCTATAAAATTCGGCCCCTCATAAACCACTTCAACGAACGTTTTGCAGCCTTGTTTATTCCCGATCAAGCTGTCTGCGTTGATGAGTCCCTGATTAAATTTTCTGGCCGCTTGGCTTTCAAGCAGTACCTTCCCAGCAAGCGTGCCAGATACGGGGTCAAGCTCTATAAGTGCTGTGACAGGGCAACAGGCTATGTATGGAGCTTTATGGTTTATGAGGGAAAAGATAGTCAGGTTGAGCCGGTCAACTGCCCGGATTACATAGGGAGCGCTGGCAAGATAGTGTGGAACTTGGTGTCACCCTTATTCGGAAAGGGGTACCACTTGTATGTGGACAATTATTACACGAGCGTGCCACTGTTTAGTCACTTGTTTGATCATCAGATTGGAGCATGTGGCACCGTGCGACCTAATCGCCGGGGCTTTCCCCAGCGGCTTGTAGATGCCCGTCTTAGGCTGGGGGAGAGAGCCTGCGTAAAGTGTAATAACTTGCTCGCTATGAAGTGGAGGGACAATAAGAATGTTTTCCTTCTTACCTCCCTTCATGCAGACACGACAGTCCAAATTCCTACGGCGACTGGTGTTGTGGAGAAACCCCTCTGTGTCCACGAATTTAACAAAAATATGGGAGGGGTGGACCTCAATGACCAGTTGATGGCGCCGTATCTAATTGACCGTAAGGCGAGACGCTGGTACAAAAAAGTGTCTCTATCCTTATTCCAATTGGCTTTGCTGAACGCTCATGTGCTATACAGAGCTTCAGGCGGGACGTTATCTCTTCTAAAATTCCAGAATGAGATTGTCACAGAACTCCTGTATTCAGGCGGTTCTGCACCTCACCATCCCCTACCAAATGCAGTAAGCCGGCTGCATGAGAGGCATTATACGCATCTCCTCCCGAGTACCCCTACCCAACGAGCCCCCAAAAAAGATGTCGTGTCTGTAGCAAGCGCGGATTTAGGCGTGACACCCGTTATTATTGTCCACTCTGTCCTGACAAACCTGGTCTTTGCCTTGGTGAATGTTTTGAACGCTACCACTCAAAAGTGAAGTTTTAGCGTAGGGTACAGCATTTCACAGACTAGGACACACTTACACAGGGTCTCCCAAGATGCCATTACATTTTGAGAGACCCGAACCATTACAGTTGTTAAAGTTTAAAAAAAAAGTGTAAAAAAGAAAAAAAAAACATAAAAGAAAAAAACCAAAAATAGTTGTCGTTTTATTGTTCTCTCTCTCTCTCTCTCAAAACAAAAAAAATATAAAAGAAAAAAACCAAAAATAGTTGTCGTTTTATTGTTCTCTCTCTCTCTCTATTTTCTCTCTATTGTTATGCTCTTTTTTACTGTATTTCATTCTGCAATGTTTTATCATGCTTGCTTTTCAGGTATGTAATTTTTTGTTTTCAGGTGCGCCATTCAACTGCAGCGCGGAATTATTTATCTTGACAGCAACAGCGTTTGCTCCCACGATACATAAAGCCGTGACTCCAACGCTGTAGGAGGTGATTTCACCACCACAGTTAAAAAAAGAGCATATATGCCGAAGCATGGGGGCAGCAGGGGCGGAGGAGCGATTTTGCTCCTAATGCCGCGTATATACGGTCGAAATTCCGACGGAGGCTTGCCCGTGGAAAAGTCCGACCGTGTGTACGCGGCATAACTTTTTTGCGGGAGGATGCCCCCATGCTTCGGCATATATATATTTTAGGCACAGGTTGCGTTAAAAAAATGTTTTATTTTTTACTAGGTTTTGTTTTGGTATTTGCTTTGCAGGTATGGTATGGTAAGGTCTTACTGTTGTACTGTAATGTTACTTTGTTTTAATGTTAACCATCATTTGCTTAGCAGGTACGCCATTCAGTTGCATCGCGGATTTATTTATCTTGACAGCAACAGCGTTTGCTCCCACGATACATAAAGCCGTGACTCCAACGCTGTAGGAGGTGATTTCACCACCACAGTTAAAAAAAGAGCATATATGCCGAAGCATGGGGGCAGCAGGGGCGGAGGAGCGATTTTGCTCCTAATGCCGCGTATATAGGGTCGAACTTCCGACGGAGGCTTGCCCGTGGAAAAGTTCGACCGTGTGTACGCGGCATAACCTTTTATGCCGCGTACATACGGTCGAAATTCCGACGAAGGCTTGCCCGTGGAAAAGTCCGACCGTGTGTATGCGGCATAATTTTTTTGCGGGAGGATGCCCCCATGCTTCGGCATATATATATTTTAGCCACAGGTTGCGTTAAAAAAATGTTCTATTTTTTACTAGGTTTTGTTTTGGTATTTGCTTTGCAGGTATGGTATGGTAAGGTCTTACTGTTGTACTGTAATGTTACTTTGTTTTAATGTTAACCATCATTTGCTTAGCAGGTACGCCATTCAGTTGCATCGCGGATTTATTTATCTTGACAGCAACAGCGTTTGCTCCCACGATACATAAAGCCGTGACTCCAACGCTGTAGGAGGTGATTTCACCACCACAGTTAAAAAAAGAGCATATATGCCGAAGCATGGGGGCAGCAGGGGCGTAGGAGCGATTTTGCTCCTAATGCCGCGTATATACGGTCGAAATTCCGACGGAGGCTTGCCCGTGGAAAAGTTTGACCGTGTGTACGCGGCATAACCTTTTATGCCGCGTACATACGGTCGAAATTCCGACGAAGGCTTGCCCGTGGAAAAGTCCGACCGTGTGTACGCGGCATAACTTTTTTGCGGGAGGATGCCCCCATGCTTCGGCATATATGCCCATCATTAGAAGTGGGTGGATGAAGGGAGGTATTCTAATGGTGGGCATACCCACCGATCAATCTCTTTTTTTCGTTCAGCCAACAGGCTGCATGAAAAAAAAGATTACAAACAATACATGTCCAACAAGGACCAGCAACGTACTGGTATGTTGCTGGACTTTGAATGTTTATACCAGAATGATGCCTCCAGGTTTAGGTATCATCTTGGTATCATTCTTTTCAGCCAGTGGCCGGCTTTCATGTAAAAGCAATTCTAGCAGATAATTAGCCTCTAGACTGCTTTTACAAGCAGTGGGAGGGAATCCCCCCCCCGGATATAAACAGCGCCATTGGGAAATTGGGAAAGCATTTTATCACACCGATCTTGGTGTGGTCAGATGCTTTGAGGGCAGAGGAAAGATCTAGGGTCTAACCCCCATTTTTTTTTCAAAAAAAGAGTACCTGTCACTACTTATTGCTATCATAGGGGATATTTACATTCCCTGAGATAACAATAAAAATGATAAAAAAAAATAAAATATGGAAGGAACAGTTTAAAAATACAATAAAAAAGCAAAATAAATAATAAAAAAAAATTTAAAAAAAGCACCGCTGTCCCCCCTGCTCTTGCGCAAAGGTGAACGCAAGCGTCGGTCTAGCGTCATATGTAAACAGCAATTGCATCATGCATGTGAGGTATCACCGCGAAGGTCAGATCGAGGGCAGTAATTTTAGCAGTAGACCTCCTCTGTAAATCTAACATGGTAACCTGTAAAGGCTTTTAAATGCTTTTAAAAATGAATGTAGTTTCTCGCCGCTGCGCGTTTGTGCGCAATTTTAAAGCATGTCGTGTTTGGTATCCATGTACTCGGCCTAAGATCATCTTTTTTATTTCATCAAACATTTGGGCAATATAGTGTTTTTTAGTGCATTAAAAATAAAAAAAATAGGATTTTTATAACAGCTTACCTGTAAAATCCTTTTCTTGGAGTACATCACGGGACACAGAGCGACATAGTCATTACTAATGGGTTATATAGATACCGTCAGGTGCTGGCACTGGCAACTTCCAAAACCGGAAGTACCCTCCCCTATATAAGCCCCTCCCATCCGGGAGCACCTCAGTTTTGTAGCAAAGCAATAAGTGTCCCCAAAGAGGGGCGGGAGCTCTGTGTCCCGTGATGTACTCCAAGAAAAGGATTTTACAGGTAAGCTGTTATAAAAATCCTATTTTCTTTCTCGTACATCACGGGACACAGAGCGACATAGTCATTACTAATGGGATGTCCTAAAGCAATGCCAAATGAGGGGGGGGATACACCATATATAAGCTGAGCGCTATCAGACATGAGGATCTTTTGCGGCCTGCAACACACTGCGCCCAAAGGCGACATCCTCCTGACTTCTAACGTCCACCTGGTAGAACCTAGTAAACGTGTGAACTGAAGACCATGTTGCGGCCTTACAGATTTGAGCCAGGGAGGCCTGGTGATGCACTGCCCATGAAGTCCCAACTGCTCTCGTGGAGTGCGCTCTAACTTTGAACGGAGGCGGTCTCCTTCTCAAGCCATAGGCTTGTATTATGACCTGTCGAATCCACTTGGCTAAAGTAGATTTTGACGCTGCCTGACCCTTTCTGGGGCCTTCCGGCAGAATAAACAAAGTATCCGTTCTGCGAATCTGAGCAGTGGCTTTTAGATAAGCTTTAACTGCTCTTACTACATCCAAAGAATGCAATAACTTTTCCTCTACCGAAGTAGGTTTGGGGAAAAAAGAAGGAAGAACCACATCTTGGTTCAAATGAAACCTCGATACCACCTTAGGAAGAAAGGCTGGATGAGGACGTAACACTACTCTGTCCTTATGGATAACCAGATATGGCTCCTTACAGGACATAGCTGCTAATTCCGACACTCTTTTAGCCGAACAAATGGCTACTAGAAAAATCAATTTCCTGGTGAGAAGAACCAAAGAAATATGCTGTAATGGTTCAAATGGTTGTTTCTGTAGAACCGACAGAACCAAGTTTAGATCCCATGGACATATGGGAATATTAACCGGAGGACTAATACGCATCACTCCTTGTATAAAGGCTTTGACTAGTGAATGCGAAGCCAAGGGCCTTTGAAAAAATATTGACAAGGCCGAAATCTGACCCTTGATAGTACTCAAGGCAAGCTTCCTATCTACAGCCCATTGTAGGAAGTCCAGAATCCTACCTATTACGTATTTACGTGGATGCCATTTCTTGGCCTCACACCAGGCGATGTACGCCTTCCAGATTCTATAGTAGATCTGCCTGGATACCGGCTTCCTGGCATTGATCATGGTAGATACCACAGAATTAGAGAGCCCTCTCTTTTTTAGAATGTGGGCTTCAATAGCCAGGCCGTCAAACCTAGGGCTGGTAAGGAAGGGTGGTATATCGGTCCTTGCGAAAGCAGGTCCGGACGACGTGGGAGAGTCCAAGGACTCCCCACTGATATTTTACAATCTCCGCGTACCACGCTCTTCAGGGCCACGCTGGAGCCACCAGAATCACTGGTTTCTTTTCTACCCTGATTCTGCGGAGTAATCGAGGTAACAATTGTGGCGGTGGGAATGCATATATCAGCTTGAACTGATCCCAAGGGAACACTAGGGCATCCGAGCCGCAAGCTAGGGGATCCCTTGTCCGAGAGACAAACCTGTCCACCTTTGCGTTGAATCTGGATGCTAGAAGATCTACATCCGATGTTCCCCACCGCTGACATATTGTCCAGAAAACCTCGGGGTGAAGGGACCCTTCCTCTGGGCATAATTGCTGGCGACTTAGAAAGTCCGGCTTCCAATTCTCCACTCCTGGAATGAATACCGCAGATATGGCTGGGACATATCTTTCTGCCCATTTCAGGATGTAATTTACTTCCCTCTGGGCTGCACGACTCCTGGTGCCCCCCTGATGATTGATATATGCCACTGCTGTGGCATTGTCTGATTGAATTCTGACAGGGGACCCTTGGAGTTTGGATGTCCATGCTACTAGGGCATACCGGGCTCTCGTATCTCTAAGAGATTGATGGGCAGGGCCTTTTCTGCATCCGACCATCTGCCCTGGAGAGACTATTGCTCCAGTACAGCTCCCCAGCCTATAAGGCTGGCATCTGTAGTGACCACCTTCCAAGAAATCGGACTGAAGGATTTCCCTTTTTCCAGATTCTGGGGAACCAACCACCAACGGAGGCTCTTGCGAACGGAAGGGGACAAGGACATTGTAAGTCTAGGGCCTGAACTTTTTTGTTCCAGGCTGACAGTATGGCCCCTTGCAAATTCCTTGAATGGAATTGACCGTAGGGTACTGCTTCGAATGATGCCACCATTTTTCCCAGCAGCCTCATGCACAGGCGTATGGACGGCTGTCTTTTTTGTACCCACTAAGTGGATCAAATCTTTCAAAGACAACACCTTTCCTCGAGGCAAGAATATTTTTCTCTGGCCTGAATCCAACCTTAGCCCCAAGTATTCCAGACTTTTGACTGGTTTTAGGGCTGACTTGTCTCGGTTGATAATCCAACCGTGATATTCCAGATACTTGATTGTCTCGTGAACAACCACTTCTAGTTTTTTCACTGAGTGGTCTATCAGCAACAAGTCATCTAGATATGCCATTATCATTACACCTTGTGTTCTTAGATTGGCCAATAAAGGGCCAGAATTTTTGTAAACACTCGTGGTGCTGTGGCCAAACCGAAGGGTAAGGCTCTGAACTGAAAATGGCGCCCTTCTACTGCAAAGCGTAGACATTTTTGGTGGACTGGAAAGATGGGAATGTGCAAATAAGCATCTTTGATGTCGATCGCGGCTAACCAATCCTCCCCTTGTAGGGCAGTGGCCACCGATCGGATCGACTCCATCGGAAAGTCCTGATATACAGGAATTTGTATAGCCCTTTTAGAATTAATATGGGCCTCCCATCCGCGTTTGCTTCGGGACTGTAAAGAGGTTTGAGTAAAACCCGAACCCTCATTCTTCCAGGGGAACCTCCATAATTACTCCTTGGAGCAATAGTTGTTCTAGTGCCACAGGAGGGACTCTCTCTTCCGGGGATCCCTTGGCACGTTTGACCTCAAAAATGGGAAGGAGGAGAGTCTTTTAACTCCAAACTGTATCCCAAACATACCGCGGAGAGCACCTATCTGTCTTGATCGTGTCCCGCCAGGTCTCTTGCGAACAACTGGAGTCCTCCCCCCACCCGACTGAGTGGGGGCAACCCTTCAATGAATTTAACTTTGGGGGAGGTTTTGTACCTCCCCTGACCCAGGGTTTCTCATTACCCTGCTATTGTCCCTGTTTTTTACCCCCGGGAATTGACCGAGGAGGCCGTCGGAACTGTTACACAGCCGATGCCTCAGGGACTGGAGAAGCAGGCCTCTTAAAGAGGGACCTCTAACTCTGTTTTTAACCGGCAAGAGCGTATTTACCGCTGGAAATTTTCTGGATATATTTGTCCAGGTTTTCCCTGAATAAGCGTTCACCATGAAATGGGACGCTAACCAGCCATTCTTTACAGGGAGCTTCAGCAGACCAGTTTTTGAGCCATAGAAGCCTACGCATATGTACTATAGACAGCGTAAGGCGGGAGGCGTGATGGACTGAATCCTTTATGGCGTCAACCGCAAAGCCTAAGGCTCTAGGTAGATCAGCTAGGGCAAAGCCTGCTGATCTGTCAAGTCCCTCAGGACCTGTTTCAACTGATCCTTCACTGCTTAGCAGACCCCAATAGCTACTACTGCTGGTTGTGTCACCAAGCTTGCTGTAGAAAGAAGCAGACTTTCATAAGGACTCCAATATTTTATCTATTGGGTTCTTGAACATTTGGACATTATCCACTGGACATGTCAGTGATTTATACATACAAGAGATGGCTGCGTCCACTGTAGGGACCTTCCATTTTTTTTTTTTTTTTTTGATGAACTTATCCTCCATGGGATAGACCACCGGAAATCTCTTGGGGGAATAAATATTTTCTCAGGACGTTCCCAATCCTGGTAAATAAGCCCTTTCAGTAAAGGGTGAAGTGGAAAAGAACAGACAGTCTGGGGGCTTCTAGCGACCCCAACGAGGATACAGTAGTGGTTGATGGTTCCGCAAGGTGCATTTTTAAATGCTGATCGGACCATGTTAGTCAGAGACTGAACCCATAATCTTTCAGCTTGAGATGCTGAGAAAAGGTTCCCCCACTGTTGACTCCTCTATAACAGAATCAACCTTATCCTGATCCCCTTCAGGCAGGTCGATCCCTGTATGGGACTGTTGCTCTGCTAACAGGCACTCTGAAGGAGGAGACGGAGATCGGGCGTGCTTTCCCTGACAGGGAGGCAGCGATCAATGTTGACAATCTCTCTCTAATCCTCCCAGAGCTGAGGAAAAAACCTCCTCTGTTACATACACAGGAGCAGGTGAACTGAGGACAGCCACAGTACCAAGTACCCCTGCGGGGTCTCTACGGTCACTTACCTCTGAACTTCAGGGGAGACTGGTGCAGCAGAAGTATGCCCAAGATCCTCAGAGCCCGATGAGACCCCCTTCGCTTCCTGGAAGATTCAGTTCCGGAGCTTCTGGACGGCATATTCCTAAGCCTAAAGCTGAGGTATTCCAGCCGTAATACACCACTTTTACTGAGAATAGTCTAGCACAATTGCTGCTATATCACAGTTGGTGTCTACTAAAGTGCCTTTCTAGGGGATGCCTGCATCAACCGCCTCTGTGTGCCTTTATATTGTTGCTAGCTCTGTCTGTGCACTTCAACAGCCAGCTATAATGTGCTTTAAAACACGCTGGACGCCCGCACATGCGCAGTAGCACCGCGGCGCACACCTGAGCGTCATCCATCCGCTCCGCCCCTTTTTCCAGATCGCCTCTATGAATAGAGGCGCGTGCACGCGCACGCGCGCGGGCACGTGCGCCTTCGGTGCCTTTTTTGAAAACAACAAGGAGCTAGATGGGAGCCAGGGTCCCTTTGCCGCAGGGCCCGGGATGGATGAGCGCAGCAACAGGGCAGAGGAGACAGCTTCCCAGGAGAGAACATACCAACTGCCTGGATTTGATTCTGGAAGAAAAAAATCCACATTACAAGAAAAAAGAACCATAGTGGCCTCTAGTGTCTAACACAGGTACCGCGGTCTTACATTTTTTTTTTTTTTTTTCTTGCCTACTATTAAAATTTTTACATTTTCTCAGTAGTAACAGGCATACACAGAATATTAGCGGGAATACCTTAGGTAACAGGCAGAAAGACAAAATAGGCTTGGGGGTCCCTCAATAGAACCAAGTTCCCGAGGGCCCCCACTTACCTTTTCCTCGCCGCAGGACTCTGTTTGGTTCACAGAAGCCCAAACTTCACCTATCACGGCAGGCATTGTAATCAAACCTTCAGGGACCGGGTTCCCAAGGATTCCACTCCCCTGGACCTGTATAGCACCCTGTACAGAAAACATCTTGGTCGTGGGTATGACCAGAGCTCTGGATCCCAGGGTCCAGCTCTCCTAAGAGAAGCATTACAGGCAAAACCTTGCTCTTCTCTGCAAGGCCCGGGTACCGACCGTTTAGCTATGAAGCTTTTTTGGTCGGATCCGGAATAGCTTACTGAGGCCCAAAAGAACCTGTACGCATGCTCAGTGAAAAACACATGTTTCTTCTTGGCCAACACCTTAGACACTGGCAAAAAACTGAGGTGCTCCCGGATGGGAGGGGCTTATATAGGGGAGGGTACTTCCGGTTTTGGAAGTTGCCAGTGCCAGCACCTGACGGTATCTATATAACCCATTAGTAATGACTATGTCGCTCTGTGTCCCGTGATGTACGAGAAAGAAAGTGTGTTTTTCCCCAAAAAAATGCGTTTGAAAAATCGTTGCGCAAATACTGTGCGGAAAAAAAAAATGCAACACCCACTATTTTAATCTGTAGGGCCTTTGCTTTAAAAAAATATATAATGTTTGGGGGTTCAACATAATTTTCTTGCAAAAAAAAAAATGTTTTCATGTAAACAAAAAGTGTCAGAAAGGGCTTTGTCTTCAAGTGGTTAGAAGAGTGGATGATGTGTGACATAAGCTTCCTAATGTTGTGCATAAAATGCCAGGACAGTTCAAAACCCCCCCAAATGACCCCATTTTGGAAAGTAGACACCTCAAGCTATTTGCTGAGAGGCATGTTGAGCCCATTGAATATTTTTTTTTTTGTCCCAAGTGATTGAATAATGACAAAAAGAAAAAAAAAATGTACAAAAAGTTGTCACTAAATTATATATTGCTCAAACATGCCATGGTTATATGTGGAATTGCACCCCAAAATACATTCTGTTGCTTCTCCTGAGTACGGGGATACCACATGTGTGAGACATTTTGGGAGCCTAGCCGCGTACAGGACCCCGAAAACCAAGCACCGCCTTCAGGATTTCTATGGGTGTAAATTTTTGATTTCACTCCTCACTGCCTATCACAGTTTCGGAGGCCATGGAATGCCCAGATGGCACAAACCCCCCCACATGACCCCATTTTGGAAAGTAGACACCCCAAGCTATTTGCTGAGAGGTATGTTGATTATTTTGCAGATCTCACTTTTTGTCACAATGTTTTAAAAATTGAAAAAAGAAAAAAAAAAAAATATGACTTTCTTCATTTTCAAAAACAAATGAGAGCTGTAAAATACTCACCATGCCTCTCGGCAAATAGCTTGGGGTGTCTACTTTCCAAAATGGGGTCATTTGTGGGGGTTTTGGGCTATCTTGGCATTTTATGGCCTTCAAAACTGTGATAGGTAGTGAGGAGTGAAATCAAAAATTTGTGCCCTTAGAAATCCTGAAGGCGGTGCTTGGTTTTCGGGGCCCGTACGCGGCTAGGCTCTCAAAAAGTCCCACACATGTGGTATCCCCGTACTCAGGAGAAGCAGCCAAATGTATTTTGGGGTGCAACTCCGCATATAACCATGGCATGTTTGAGCAGTATATCATTTAGTGACAACTTTTTGTACATTTCTTTTTTTCTTGTCATTATTCAATCACTTGGGACAAAAAAAAATATTCAATGGGCTCAACATGCCTCTCAGCAATTTCCTTGGGGTGTCTACTTTCCAAAATGGGGTCATTTTGGGGGGTTTTGTGCTATCTTGGCATTTTATGGCCTTCAAAACTGTGATAGGTAGTGAGGAGTGAAATCAAAAATTTATGCCCTTAGAAACCTTGAAGGCGGTGCTTGAGTTTTGGGGTCCCGTACGCGGCTAGGCTCCCAAAAAGTCCCACACATGTGGTATCCCCGTACTCAGGAGAAGCAGCAGAATGTATTTTGGGGTGTAATTTCACATATGCCCATGGCATGTGTGAGCAATATATCATTTAGTGACATCTTTGTGCAAAAAAAACAAAGTTTGTCATATTCCCGCAACTTGTGGCAAAACATAAAATATTCCATGGACTGAACATGCCTCTCAGTAAATAGCTTGGGGTGTCTACTTTCCAAAATGGGGTAATTTGGGGGGGTTTTGTGCTATTTTGGCATTTTATGGCCTTCGAAACTGTGATAGGTAGTGAGGAGTGAAATCAAAAATTTACGCCCTTAGAAATCCTGAAGGCGGTGATTGGTTTTTGGGGCCCCGTACCCGGCTAGGCTCCCAAAAATTCCCACACATGTGGTATCCCCGTACTCAGGAGAAGCAGCAGAATGTATTTTGGGGTGCAATTCCACATATAACCATGGCATGTGTGAGCAATATATCATTTAGTGACAATTTTTTGTACATTTTTTCTTTTTTTTTTCTTTTTATCATTATTCAATCATTTGGGACAAAAAAAAATAAATATTCAATGGGCTCAACATGCCTCTCAGCAAATAGCTTGGGGTGTCTACTTTCCAAAATGGGGTCATTTGGGGGGGTTTTGTGCCATCTTGGCATTTTATGGCCTTCAAAACTGTGATAGGTAGTGATAGGTAGTGAGGAGTGAAATCAAAAATTTATGCCCTTAGAAATCCTGAAGGCGGTGCTTGGTTTTTGGGGTCCTGTATGCGACTAGGCTCCCAAAAAGTCCCACACATGTGGTATCCCCGTACTCAGGAGAAGCAGCAGAATGTATTTTGGGGTGTAATTTCACATATGCCCATGGCATGTGTGAGCAATATATCATTTAGTGACAACTTTGTGCAAAAAAACTAAGTTTGTCATATTCCCGCAACTTGTGGCAAAATATAAAATATTCCATGGACTAATAATGCCTCTCAGTAAATAGCTTGGGGTGTCTACTTTCCAAAATGGGGTCATTTGGGGGGGTTTTGTGCTATTTTGGCATTTTATGGCCTTCGAAACTGTGATAGGTAGTGAGGAGTGAAATCAAAAATTTGCGCCCTTAGAAATCCTGAAGGCGGTGCTTGGTTTCCGGGGTCCCGTGCGTGGCTAGGCTCCTAAAAAGTCCCACACATGTGGTATCCCCGTACTCAGGAGAAGCAGCAGAATGTATTTTGGGGTGCAATTCCACATATAACCATGGCATGTGTGAGCAATATATCATTTAGTGACAACTTTTTGTAATTTTTTATTTTTTTTTGTCATTATTCAATCACTTGGGACAAAAAATAAAAATATTCAATGGGCTCAACATGCCTCTCAGCAATTTCCTTGGGGTGTCTACTTTCCAAAATGGGGTCATTTTGGGGGGTTTTGTACTGCCCTGCCATTTTAGCACCTCAAGAAATGAGATAGGCAGTCATAAATTAAAAGCTGTGTAAATTCCAGAAAATGTACCCTAGTTTGTAGACGCTATAACTTTTGCGCAAACCAATAAATATACGCTTATTGTCATTTTTTTTACTAAAGACATGTGGCTGAATACATTTTGGCCTAAATGTATGATTACAATTGAGTTTATTCGATTTTTCTTATAACAAAAAGTAGAAAATATCATTTTTTTTCAAAATTTTCGGTCTTTTTCCGTTTATATCGCAAAAAATAAAAATCGCAGAGGCAATCAAATACCATTAAAAGAAAGCTCTATTTGTGGGAAGAAAAGGACGCAAATTTCGTTTGGGTACAACATTGCATGTCCGCACAATTTACAGTTAAAGCAGCGCAGTGCAAAATTCTGAATTCACCTCTGGTCCTCTAGCTACCAAATGGTCCGGGGCTTAAGTGGTTAAGGCGTGGCCGGTCTCCTTTCTATATAATTTTAAGGGACTAAAAGCTCTATCATAGCCATGGCAAGAAAATAATTTGTCAAATAAGACAAAAGTTTACTTACCATGGATAACTGTTTTACCCCGGGCCGAGCCCCCATTTGAAAGGAATACAACAGCTTGACGACAACCTTAGAATTCAGGTAGACCACCGATATCTGGAGACACCAAATGAGACACGTGAAACAAGCTTTTGTATATTCAAAAGATGTCTGATTTTATTGAGTACAACAGTGGCTTATATACAAGTAAAAGAAGGGAGGGGCTGCGTTTTAAAGTATACATGTCTTAAGGGTTATACAAACTTACACTCAGTAATTTCTTATCATGAGTTAGACTGCTGACTAGATAACAAAAATAGCTGATGACTTGCTGACACAAGAGGCTGCTCCGTGAATCAGCTTCTATCCACCCTGTTAGATAAGCTGTTTCTGTCAAAACACATACATTCAAAAGTTCATTTCTACTTTATAGAAAATGGAGGGGAATCTAAAATGGAGTCAGATGTTTATACATTCTATTACATTCCTGACCTGTCTGGGGTGTTCCTTGGCCTTCATGGTGGTGTTTGTTCACTAAGGTTCTCTAACAAACCTCTGAGGGTTTCACAGTACAGCTGTATTTATACTGAGATTAAATTACACACAGGTGGACCCTATTTACTAATTAGGGGACTTCTGAAGGCAAATGGTTCCACTAGATTTTAGTTAGGGGTATCAGATTAAAGGGGGCTAAATACAAATGCACTCAGATATTTATTTGTGTAGTGCCACCTCTGGCAGTAATGTTATTGCAAGCAACTCAGTAAATGGACACAAATCGTAGTGAACACAGAATTTATCTTTACTGTAAAGTTTATTTGGGAATGGAACAAACAGTAGCACTATAATCAAATGATCAACAGATATATACAAATAACTCAGTTGGGTCTTACTAGCTTAAAGTGTATGAGTAAAGAAATTCAATACCGTAGACCGTGTAGTTCCAGAGGACTCCTCAAGGCGAATAACCCTGAAAGCAGAGGTAATGTAATGGATGTGATTACGGTATTACAGGTATTATGATAAAATGCCTTTTTCAATAATACATTGTTGCTATATTGCTATTGCTTATCAACCTTAACCTTACTCAAGATAACTGCTAGCTCACCCCTCCCTTATTGTGAAACTGAACTGCAAAGAGTTAAGAAGATTGTACCTCCTTTCCGAGACTACACCCAAGACACAACATCAATATCTTGGAAGGAAGTTACTCTATATAGCTATGATCGATTGCTACCCCCTATATGGACATAAATCAGCTAAATGCTTACACACTGTCACAATACTATGTTTTGCATATGCCTTGTCTGAAATACATATCCGGCCACTTATATAGGCTGTGAAAAGAAGAACAATAAACAGAAGCATCTTTACACTGAATCTGGTGTGTGTCAGCGTGAATTTCTTCAGTGTGCACACTTCATACTGAATCAGGCCAGGGGCAGATATAAAGTCCGGATGGTTCGGTCCGATCCAAAACAGTAACCACTCTAACAATCACAGATAACAATATGATAAAACACTTTACCAGACTGACCACCTACTCTTCTTAGGTTGAGCTCTATTGGTCCAGGCAGGAGGAGGGTGGTGGAATGACCAAACTTGTGTCAGACCACTCCCTTCTATCCCCACAGTCCCAGTAAGTTGCAAGAGCACAACATATATATTGCAATGTAATGCTCTAACGCTTGAGTCTTAAAACCCACTCACTTAATATATCCTGAGTCCTGGGTGTATGTGTGGGCTCATATGGCACCAATGACTTTAATCCCTTGAGGGGAAATAAGTTGCAGTTTTAGAAGGGAAGAAGGCCCTGTATCTTCAGCTAGCTCTTAGTTGGGGCACTTAGGTGTCCTGTTTAGTAGGGTGATGAAAAGTGTACTGTGGAACTCCTGAAGCAAAAATAACACATTTACTGCCTGGCAGGGGATAAGTGCAGCACAGTGTTCTGCTAGTGTAGGCAAAGTTAGGCAACGTTGTCTGCATGCAGTGTCTCTATGTCTCTCTAAGATGGGCAAGTGCCCGCTCACCAATCCTGTGACCCAGGCCCACGGTAGATGTCCTGGAACAGGTTCTTCAGGTTGCCCGACTGGCTACCCAACAACCAGAATGCCTCACGCTTCATAAATGCGCCTGGAGATGCACCCAGGGTCCCTCTTTGGTGGGATGTCTGTGACCGACCGTGGATCTGTGATAGGGGACTCTTGCATCTGGTCTTTATCTCACCTTGTGGTCTCCCTTCTCCCAGGCAGCTTCCTAGTGTCTCCTTTCTCCTCTCTCCCCTGGGCATGCTGGGGTGTGTAGTTTTTCCCCCAGGGATTGCTATGGGGCCGCCTGTGTTGATTGCTTCATTGCTGCTTTTGTTCTGAAGTAAGTCCCAAGCATATCAAGGAAATATCTAGGAGAGTTGAATCTCTCTGGCCGAGGGTCCTCTTGAGGGTGATATGGAGTGGTTCTAGACTTCTTGATGCCTAACTAATCAAAGAGCCTCTTGATGAGGCTACTCTTGAAGTCTCTCCCTTGATTGGAGTGGATATGCTGGGGCAGACCATAGTTTACAAAGAACTTCTTCAAGATCTTAACCACAGTGGATGTCTGTTGGTCCTTTGTGGGAAATGCCTGCGCATACATAGTAAAGTGGTCCGTCACTACCAGGATATTCCCCTGTCCACTCAGATCAGGCTCCAGGCACAGAAAGTCAATGCACACTAGCTCCATGGGACTTTGGCTCTGAAGATGGCCCATGGGGCAGCTCGTGAGTCTTTCTCTGTATGCATCAAAGGCAGGAGTGGTAACAGCCCTCAACTTCAGCCCACATGCAGGGCCAGTAGAACTGGTCCCTTACCAGGTTGAATGTCCTCTCAGGCCCTAGGTGGCCATGGTTGTCGTGTAGATAAGCTGCACCATCTCCCTATGCTTCCCGGGTTGGAATAACTTCCATTTCTCCTTGGGATCATCAGAGGGGCCCCTTTAGTAGACCACGCTGTTGCACAACTGAAACTGATTCCACACTCTATGCAGCAGATGGGCTTCCTTCTAGGAGTCAGTGGGAAGAAAATAAGGGCACTGGCTCTCCAAAGTCTTCAATACCAAGCTACAAAGAGGGTCTTCTAACTGGTCCCTTCTCAAATCTTTCTTGGAGAGCTTGGACAGGCCTTCATCCCTGACCTGGGTAATGTTACAATAACCTCTGGGGACACCAGCCGCTGAAACCCCAATTTAGTAATCTGTATATCCACCTGGAGCTTGATATTCTGAGCCCTTACATAGAGCTATTACACCTGCAGGTGTCGGCTGAGTCTATTGTTCTGGGGAGTCTATGGAACTGTGGGGCCTTCTTGACAAAACATCTGTGTCTCTGTTCATGACCCCTGGACGGTAATTCAGACTGAACGTGAACTCCGATAGGGCAGCCAACCACCTGTGACTAGTGGCATCCAACTTGGTGTTAGTGAGGATGTATGTAAGGGGATTATTGTCTGTCTTGATCATGAAGTCTGCCACGTACATATAATCCCTCAGTTTATCCACCAATACCCATTTCAAAGGCAGAAAATCGAGTATGTGGTAGTTCTTCTCGGCAGGTACCAAGCTCTGGCTCACATAGGCAACAGGCCGCAGGTGCCCATCATTCTCTTGATATACAATAGCACCCGCCTAACCCATCATGGCTGGCATCGACATGCAGTTCGTACAGCTTTGTTGGATCTGCATAGGTCAGGACTTGAGCAGTTGTTAGGTTGGGTTCCACTTCAGCTGCCTAAAAAGCCTTCTCACACTGGGCAGTCCATTGTTCCTGAATGGACTCTCAAGGTTTCCTGGGCCCTCCAGCTGGTCTGTCAGGCTTGATCAGGTCTGGGTCCTCATCTTCTGCTTCGCTTTTCAGTAGCTCATTGAGTTGGCAAGCTATTTTAGCGAATTCCTGTCCGAATCTCCTGTAGTAGGAGCAGAATCACAAAAATTACCTAAGCTCGGTCACATTGGTTGCCCTGGAGGTGACAGATTCCAGCTTCTGGGGGTCATGGCCACTCCTTTGGTGGACACGATATGGCCAAGGTAGTTGACCGAGGGTTGATATAACTGTAATTTCTCTAGAGACAACTTCAACCCCTCATTAGGAGTCTCTCCAGACGCTCTTTGTGTTCCTCCAAAGTCTTGCCGAAGACAATGATGTCGTCTAGGTACACCAACACATGAATCAGGTTAATGTCACCCACTGTATTCTCCATCAGACATTGTCTGCATGAAGTGTCTCCGTGTTTCTTTAAAATGGGCAAGTGCCAGCTCACCAATCCTGTGACCCAGGCCCAAGGTAAATGTCCTGGAACAGGCTCCTTAGGTTGACCGACTGGCTACACAACAACCGGAACACCTCACACCTTCAGAAATGCGCCTGGAGATGCACCAGGGGGCCCTCTTTGGAGGGATGTCTGTGACCAACCGTGGATCTGTGGCAGAAGACAGTCACACCGACCCTGGATGGCAGCACCCTTCTCTTGCATCTGGTCTTTTCTCACCTCGTGGTCTCCCCTGCTCCCAGGCAGCCTCCTGGTGTCTGCTTTCTCCTCTCACCTCTAGGCATGCTGAGGTGTGTAGTCTTTCCCCCAGGTATTGCTATTGGTCCGCCTGTGTTGGGGACTACATGTCCCATAATTCTCTGCTCCTGCAGTCCTGCCAGATGATTGACTCTCTCCTCCTGCCAATGAGGAAGCAGGGGAGGGAGAAAAGAGGACGGCTGCCTGTGCGCGCCGCTCGTTCACTGTGCAGTGAAGTGGAGGGGAGGAATTCCCTCGCGGCTGCTGACAGGCTTGCTCTCCCTCTTAACCTGTCACTGTGTGTGTCGGCGTGGCCAGCGGGAGGTGCAAGGCTGTGGGCAGTCTGAGTGGCACCCACTACATTTGTAAAAATTTGAAAAACCATTTATAATTTTCCTTCCACTTCACAATTATGTATAATAATATATACATATATATATATATATATATATATATATATATATATTGTGACAGCAGGAAGGTAAAGTCACCTGGTTGCATCCAGGGGGGTAGATATATTTCGCCCAGATTCAGGCTTTACGCCGACTTATACAACTAGGTGGAGAGTTGTATAAGCCCAGCTGAGGATAGTGGGCTCATGGATGACTCATACCTCTAGGGAGAGTGTGGGGCGTCGTGCAGACAGGGAGTTGATGAGACCAGCTGAAGCTTGTCAGCTCATTTAGGCCTCTATAAGAACTCCCAGCTTCATTAGATGTTAGCTCATGCCTGGACCCAGACCTGTGTGGACTGTCTAGGGAGAGTGAACCCCTGTGCGGTGAGACAAAGCCTGTGTGGCTATTTGCTTGGACATTTAAAACCAGGGACTTAGGGACTAGGACAGCACTAGGCTGATCCCAGTTGTTAGTTAGGAAACCTGTATGTTTAGTCAGAGGTCAAATTGACCAGGATTTATTTTGTTTATGTTTCTTTTGCTTTGCTGTGTTTTTGTCACTGTAAATAGAAAATAAACCGCACCTTTTTGATTTTGAAAACCACAACCTCCGTCTGCTGGGCCTGTTTTTGTGTGGGGAGCCCATCCCGGGGGTCACACACACCCGCTGCCGAGCTAACCCCCTCACAGTTGGTGGAGAACCAGTGGCAGTTTTTTTTAAGCCAGCATGGAGGAGATACTGAAACAGCTGGCTCTAGCAAATGCCAATCAACAGCAGACAAATGCAGGTTTGCAAAAGAGCCTTGCAGCTCATCAACAGAGCCTTGCAGCTCAACAACAGAACTTCGCAGCCCAGCAGCAAGCTCATCAACAGAGCCTTGCAGCCCAGCAGCAGACAAACGCAACTTTGCAACAGAGTCTGGAGGCTCAGCAACAAGCCCAGCAGCAATCTGAGGCCCGCTTCATAGACCTGTTGCAGAAGCAAGAGCAGAGACTACAACAACAGATGGAAGCAGTAATGCAGCAACGTCCGCAGACCAGTGAGGAAAGCCGTCCCACTAATACCGCGTCCTTTGGGGTGAGTCGTTTATTGACAAAAATGACTGGAGAGGATGATCCAGAGGTATTTTTGACCACATTTGAAAGGACCGCTGAAAGAGAAAAGTGGCCTGAGGAGCAGTGGGCTGGACTAGTGGCTCCTCTGTTAACTGGTGAATCGCAGAAAGCTTACTATGACCTAGAGCCTAACCAAGCAAAAGACAATGTGATGCTAAAAGCTGAAATATTGGCAAGGCTGGGTGTCACCCTGGCTGTCCGGGCTCAGCGTGTGCATAACTGGACTTTCCAGCTTGGAAAACCCCCCAGGTCTCAAATGTATGATCTCATTCACCTGAGCAGAAAGTGGCTACAGCCAGAGACTTTGTCCGCACCAAAGATTGTGGAACGTGTTGTAATGGATCGGTTTTTGAGAGCTCTTCCTACTGCCATCCAAAAGTGGGTAAGCCATGGAGACCCAGAGACGGCCGATGGTCTTGTGGATCGTGTGGAGAAATACTTGGCTACAGAGAACCTGACGGTCTCTTCCAGAGACACTCGGACTTTCCACCCTAAGACCAGACCATCCCCAGGGGCGGATAAGATGATTCCAAGGGGTAAGGGTGGAGAGAGTGAGAGGGTGGGAGCTCTACCCCAAGTTTGGCGAGAACAGCCTGGGAAATCAGCGGCTCAAGAGGCGGCAAGAAGGATCGTTTGCTACCGCTGCCAGCAAGCGGGACATATTGCAGCAAATTGCCCGGTTGTGGAGGAACCCATGCAGTGTGACTTTCTGACGGGCAGACGTCAGTCGCTGTGTGCGACAGTCGCATGCACTGCCATTCGAGGAACTGAGAAACATTTATGCAAAATGTGTGTTAATGGTAGAAATGTTGTGGTATTGCTGGATTCAGGTAGCCTTGTGACCCTGATAAAGGCTGAGTTAGTTAAAACAGAGGTCTCTGGGAATAGCAAGGTAGCTGTTATTTGTGTGCATGGGGACACCCGAGAGTATCCAGTGACTACAGTGTGTTTCGAGACCCCCAAAGGTACCCTCTCTCATCCAGTGGGCTTAGTATCTCAGTTACCGCATGACGCCATTGTGGGAAGGGATTTTCCGAAGTTCTGGGAACTGTGGGATGATCCTGAGCCCCCCACTGGTGCCCCTATGTACCAGGAATGTGATAGCCAGAACTCCCCTGAGAGTGGTGAGGACTCTCCGGAATTTCCCTTGTCAGTATTGGCAGGGGAGACTCAAGAAACTGGAGAGGAGCCCACCTCCTCAGACGAAAACCTACCGTCTGTGGAGTTTTCTGATCTTGAGGTTCACAGGGAAAACTTTGCCACAGAACAGTTGAAAGACCCCGCCCTAATAAAGGCACGGGAAAACGTAGTGAAAATAGATGGCGAGTTAGTGAACCCAGATAATACCTGCACTTACCCATACTTCAGCGTAGAGAAGGACCTACTGTATCGGGTGGCAAAAAGGGCAGAAGAAACCGTTGAGCAGCTTGTGGTGCCCAAACCGTACAGGAAGTTGGTGTTGGAGTTGGCCCATGGGCACATTCTTGGAGGTCATCTGGGGACAGAGAAAACCCGAGAGAGGGTATTACAGAGATTCTATTGGCCGGGGGTGATGAAGGACATAGAAAATTATTGTTCCTCCTGCCCTGTGTGTCAGAGGTCGGCCCCGATGCCACATTTCCGTAGCCCGCTGGTCCCTCTACCCATCATTGAGGTCCCGTTTGAGAGGATCGCCATGGATTTGGTAGGTCCTATAATCAAGTCCGCTAGGGGGCACCAGTACATATTAGTTATAATGGACTATGCCACCCGTTATCCAGAAGCGATCCCTCTCCGAAATACCTCGGCCAAAACCATAGCCAAAGAGCTATCTCTTGTGTTTAGCCGGGTGGGTATTTGTAAAGAACTGCTTACGGATCAAGGTACACCCTTTATGTCCCGGGTTATGAAGGAGCTATGTAAATTGTTCAAAGTGACGCAATTACGTACATCTGTGTATCACCCCCAAACCGATGGGCTGGTTGAAAGATTCAACAAAACCCTAAAACAAATGTTGAAGAAAGTGGTGGATAGAGATGGAAAGGATTGGGACTGTCTACTTCCTTATCTGATGTTTGCTATTAGGGAGGTGCCCCAATCCTCTACGGGATTCTCCCCCTTTGAGTTACTGTATGGGAGACACCCAAGAGGGCTGTTGGATATTGCCAAGGAAACTTGGGAAAGTGAGAGTTCTCCCCACAGGAGTGTGATTGAGCATGTCGCCCTGATGCAAGACCGAATTGCACAGGTAATGCCCATTGTGAAGGAACATTTGGCCCAAGCGCAGTTAGCACAGCAGAGAGTGTACAACCGTGGAGCCAAGACCCGTACCTTTTCCCCGGGGGATAGGATACTGGTACTGGTCCCTACGGTTGAAAGTAAATTCCTTGCCAAATGGCAAGGCCCCTACGAGATAATGGAAAAAGTGAGCGAAGTGAATTACAAGGTCAGACAACCAGGAAGGCGAAAGCCCGAACAGATCTATCACGTTAATCTGTTGAAAGCCTGGAGGGATAGAGAGTCCTTAGTCGCAGACACTTGGTCACCAGCTCAAACTGGTTGCGTGATTCCTGAGGTTGGAATCGCAGCCACCTTGTCACAACCCCAACAACAGGAGGTTAAGGAGTTTGTGCTTCGCAACAAGGAGGTATTCTCTGAGCTGCCGGGACAAACATCTGGGGTAGAGCATGACATTATTACCCCGCCCGGTGAAAGGGTGAAGTTAAAACCCTATCGGATCCCAGAGGCCCGACGGGAGGCAATACGGGAGGAAGTACAGAAAATGCTGAACTTAGGGGTGATAGAGGAGTCCCAAAGTGATTGGTCTAGTCCCATTGTGTTGGTGCCTAAACCGGATGGGAGCTGGCGATTTTGTAACGATTTTCGTCAGTTGAACAAAGTTACAAAATTTGACACCTACCCCATGCCACGTATAGATGAGTTGATCGACCGGCTGGGAACAGCCCGATACATGACGACTCTTGACCTCACAAAAGGGTATTGGCAAATCCCCCTGGCCAAGTCGGCCAAAGAGAAAACCGCATTTGTAACCCCAGACGGGGCGTTCCAATATAAAAGAATGCCGTTCGGGTTACAGAATGCGCCGGCCACATTCCAGCGGAAAATGGACCAGATGCTGAGGCCCCATCGGAAGTATGCTGCGGCTTACCTGGATGACGTAATTGTCCATAGCACAGATTGGGCCTCACATCTGCCAAAAGTGCAAGCAGTCCTGGACTCTGTTCGGGAAGCGGGGTTTACGGCTAACCCCAAGAAGTGTACCATTGGGCAGGAGGAGGCCAAATATCTTGGGTACACCATTGGGAGGGGAGTAATAAAACCCCAACTCAACAAAGTCGAGGCCATCCAGAGTTGGCCACGTCCCAACAGCAAGAAGCAGGTACGAGCCTTTCTGGGAATCGCTGGGTATTATCGGCGATTCATTCCCCACTTTGCTTCTAAGGCTGTGCCCCTAACCAACCTGACGAAGGGGAAAGGGTCGGTCATGATTAAATGGACCCCCGAGGCTGAGGCAGCATTCCAATTCTTGAAACAAGCCTTATGTAGCCAGCCAGTGTTGTACTCACCCGACTTCTCTAAAGACTTTGTCGTACAAAGTGATGCGTCAGATGTGGGGTTAGGAGCAGTATTGTCCCAGGTCTGGAACGGGGAAGAGCACCCAGTCATTTACCTCAGCAGGAAGTTGAAGTCCCATGAGGTAAATTACGCCACCGTTGAAAAGGAGTGTTTAGCGGTGAAGTGGGCTCTAGATTCCCTTCGGTACTACCTGCTAGGTAGGCACTTTGACATGGTTACGGATCACGCTCCGTTAAAGTGGATGGCTCAAAACAAGGAAACAAATAGAAGAGTGAATAGGTGGTTCCTGGCCCTCCAGGAATTCAACTTCACAGTAAAGCATCGCCCTGGCGTTCAAATGGGGAATGTGGATGCTTTGTCTCGAGTACATGAATGCCTGATTGCTGGTGTTCCAACCGCGAGGTTAAAACAAGAGGGGGGGGTATGTGACAGCAGGAAGGTAAAGTCACCTGGTTGCATCCAGGGGGGTAGATATATTTCGCCCAGATTCAGGCTTTACGCCGAGTTATACAACTAGGTGGAGAGTTGTATAAGCCCAGCTGAGGATAGTGGGCTCATGGATGACTCATACCTCTAGGGAGAGTGTGGGGCGTCGTGCAGACAGGGAGTTGATGAGACCAGCTGAAGCTTGTCAGCTCATTTAGGCCTCTATAAGAACTCCCAGCTTCATTAGATGTTAGCTCATGCCTGGACCCAGACCTGTGTGGACTGTCTAGGGAGAGTGAACCCCTGTGCGGTGAGACAAAGCCTGTGTGGCTATTTGCTTGGACATTTAAAACCAGGGACTTAGGGACTAGGACAGCACTAGGCTGATCCCAGTTGTTAGTTAGGAAACCTGTATGTTTAGTCAGAGGTCAAATTGACCAGGATTTATTTTGTTTATGTTTCTTTTGCTTTGCTGTGTTTTTGTCACTGTAAATAGAAAATAAACCGCACCTTTTTGATTTTGAAAACCACAACCTCCGTCTGCTGGGCCTGTTTTTGTGTGGGGAGCCCATCCCGGGGGTCACACACACCCGCTGCCGAGCTAACCCCCTCACAGTATATATATATATATATATATATATACACATATATATATATCTATCTCTATATATGTATATATATATATATATATATATATGTGTAGGGCCCCCCCCATGTTTGGGGGCGCTATGTGAAATTTAAGGGCAGTCTGAGCCAGTAATAGAGCTCAGGCCAATTGTGTTCAAGTTGTTGTTCTGCTCGGGGTGTGATACCGCCCGGCAGTGTTATTCTACTTTGCCTGCAGGTGGCGCTGTCACCGCCAACACGGGCTGGATTACGGGGGTATCACAGCACCTTGGGTGTCCTCTCTTGGCAGCCGTGCAGTAGGCGTGGTCTTCCCGCTGTGCATGCTGGGAGAGGGTACAAAAGGGGAAGACACCATTTGGCGTGAGGCGATTCCAGGGGGACCCCAGGGCTTACAGGGGGACCTCTGGTCCAGTGAGTGTGCCTCGTGGCCCACATGGCACGAGGTGCACTAGAGTGCTTAGGCCTTGGGCACCTTCAGCCTGAGGCCCTGTTGCTGCATTGTAGGCCCAGCTCCGCTGACTAGGGCCTATGCTTCAGAGAAGATTCCTAGGCTGCCCGTTTGTAGGGGGCCCATCTTTAGGAAAGGAGTTCCAGGGGAAGAACAGTCCCGGCGGAGATAGCGACAGTACTGCTGTCTCGGGGAGAGGTCTGGAGGCCCACATAAAGGGGAATTCATCAGCTCAGACTTACGTGCTCCATCCCGGCTGCTAGGACTGCTCTCATAGGGACTATCCAGGTGAGCAATACCCACTCAGGCTTGAGTGGCAAGGAGTGTAGATATTGGACCTAAGTGTTGCGTGCCTGAACCTTTCCCCACATCTTTCAACTCTTCTACTCTTGCTTTTCTTCAAGTTTAATTTAAAGTGCAGAAAAAGAATAAAGCCTTGCTGATTAGGTTTTACTTAAGTGTGGACATTGGCCTTATTCCAAGGAGTCGTCGGTGTGCCTAGACAACGGAGCTAAAGGATCCACTCGTGGGAGGTATTTTGCTGCAGACCCAAAGTAACGAAACCAGTAGATCCCATTAACAAATCAGGGTCTGCGGGTGTGTGGCATACAAGTAAAGGAAGATATATATATATATATATATATATACACATTTTAAATACCTAAAACACAAACCCCCAAGCGCCAACCTTAAGACCCCAAACAATTTATTTTTATTTTTACCAGTAACCTAAAAATTGTAAATGTAAAAAAAAACACCCCAATACAAAACTCCAGAAAAACTACAAAGAGGTGGGAGCAGCATCTAAAAAGCAAAGGAAGTTTTGTCTGACACACACACAAAAAGGTTGTCCTAAAATGAACTGTTGAATCTATTCTTTGGGAATACAAATGGTGGTACACAATAATATGTAACCCACCAAAATTCAATTCACAAAAATGTACAACTATGCAGCACAGTGCAATTCACTGATATTTAGTACAATGCAGCACTGTATGGCTTTGAATGTAGGGATAGGCGAAAGGGTGCATGTGCGGAACTCTGGATGATGGATGCTTAGTCTCAGAGCTCCGTCCCGCTCCGGATAAACAGCGATCCCTGTAGCCAGAGACAGCGGCTGAATTCACCCCACAATAGCAACCGCTTGTCGGGCATACACTAGGGCACAATTCTAGGCCCTCAGGGACGTCCAGATGGAACTTTGGGACCTGAATCCTCACGATCTCAGAGGTGGCCGAGACATCCAAGATGGCGGAGGAACGGCTGCCTCACGAGGCTGCACAGCCAGAAATCTCTCCTCACTCAGCCAGGCACAGGACATACAGCAGGGATATGTATGTGCAGCATCCCCCTGCACCTCACAACACAGAGGCCCTACCTCACCTGCCTCCACTGAGTCCCTCATCAACCAAACCCTGGATGAGCTCCTCATGTCCCCCATGACTGTCACCTCACCAGGGCCTGGTGACCCTCTGCCTGGCCAGATCCTGTAAGGGATGCACATGCGCACAAGGAACTTGGCGGATTGCGGACGCGCCAATGCGCGTGCGCAAAGGAACATGCATGTCCACAGGCGCGCGTCCACGCTGCCCTTTGGCGCCAGACAGCCTATTTCAGGGGCACACTGACCCCAGTCAAACGCTGATGGATCTTCAGCTGTTCCTGTACCTGTATCCTGCTGTTTACCTGCCTGTCACCTCTTGTCGACCCTTGGCTTTCCCTGACCTTGCTGCTGGACTTCCTTACTTTGATTATCTCGGCTTCCCATCTGACCTTGCTCCTGCCTGATGTCTTGGTACCTTGTTGCCCGTCTGTTATCGAACCCGGCTATCCATGTGACTAAGTTCCTGTCTCCTGTTTGGCTCTACCCTGCAACCTGGGTATCTGCAACTTTGGTCCTGCGACCTGCTGTGACTTCCTGCCCTCCAAGAGTCGCACCATCTGCTTCAGGCTTCTTAGGCTACATCTGCAGGCACTCGTGTTCCTCCCGCCCCTTGGTTCCTCCTGTCTCTACTCTCAGCGGGACCAGGACCGGAGATACAAGAGAGGCTGACCTCGTCACTTCAGACTCCATCCAGGTTTGTGACAGATCCCCTTTACAGTCCCAGGACATGGCACTCATGTTCGCCAAATTTGCAGAGATGCTGGATAGGGGACTGGCCCAGCCTGCAGCCAAAATAATTGCTGACATAAAAATGTATCTCCAATCCCTGGGCACATGCATTGCAGCCATAGAAGACAACATGGATGCTACCATGGCCTGCACTAACCAAAACACAGACCGCATACAGGATCTTCATAATCAATTGGATGTCACCATGGCTAAAATTGATGACCTCGAGAACAGGTCCAGACGGCATAATTGTAGGATCAGGGGTTTACCCGGATCAATCACGGATATCCCTGCTGCAGTTAATTCTTTCATCAAAGAACTTATCCCTGATCTTCGCCCCCACAGAGCTGAACTTGACCGAGCCCACAGGGCCCTAGGGCCCCCACGATCTGATGGACTACCCCGTGACATTCTAGTTAAGCCACACTACTATGTGGGGAAAGAGGAAGTGAAGAAAAGGATCAGATCAGCCTCCCAATTACAAATCATGGGGCACCCGATCCAGCTCTTTGCCGACATCTCCCCCTCCACAATCCAAAGGAGACGGGCACTCAAACCCCTGCTAACAGCTCTGACCCAGCAGAACATCAAATACTGATGGCTGTTCCCCTTCAGCCTGAAATTTTAGGTAAAAAACAAGCCATACAGATTCTCTACATTTCCTGAGGGAGAGGATTTACTGCAGAAACTGAGCATAATATCCAGGGACCCTCCGTCCCCGATGAAAACCTCCGCATCCATCTCCTCCAAGAGACCACCCCCGGCGAGCCCGCTTACCTCACAATGGCAAACACCTAAACTTAAAAAAGCTAAGGATGGCCGACTCACATGAGCTGGAGTCATGACACTCACTGTCACCTCACCTTACCATCTTGTTTGGGTCCAGTCCCTGTCAACCCTGCACTACCGAGGATGACCACTCCTTATCACTTACTGATGTCCTGGAATCACTCTCCAACCTTCAAATTGTTAACCTCACAAATTTCCTTAATGTCTTTGCCCTATAGCTCGGTGATTATTCTTCTCCTGCATGGGAAAAGCCATAGCGGCAACCAACTCTACATGTGAGGCCCTGACTCAAAGAAGTCACCCCGAGATGCATATTATTCTTCACGGCAATGTACTGTTACATGACGTCTCCAGCCAGGGCCTCGTGCTGACCTGATGCTCTTGCTCTTCCACCACTCCAACAGGATGTGCTTGGACAGCGCCCATCATTTTCCCTAAGACATAGGTTACTTTGTTGCACTGACATGGGGTTTATCATACCGATCCCACTTGGTCATTTACAATCCCGCCCCCCTGGTTCTTCAGATCTGGACTGTCATAATCTTCAATCCTCACCTTCCTCCCCGATTTACCAACCTCCAGATCTCTCCATCTTCCCCCCCTTTAGAGCCATGCACTTGACTCACTACGGTTTGTTTTAATGTGTTCTTAATATGTTTCTCTCCTTTACAGGTGCTTCAGTTGTTGCCTCATGTTTTGTAGCCCTCACTAGTTTAATATGGGGGGATGCTGTGACCGGAGCGGTGCTTATGCACCAACTCCTGACCTCGGAGAAGTGGAATTTCCATTTCTCCCAGCCAGGACGTTCCCTCTTTGTAGAGGGACACTGTTTGGGTATTTCAGAGAAGAGTGGATTTTCACCACTGCTTCTCTGTAGTTTTCATCATGTTTACTTATTTTTCTCTTATAAAATTTATTTTCTTCTCTCGCACTAACTTTTCTTCTCCCCTAGTGACCCAGTTGAACTCGCACACCTCCAGACTCCCTAACAACCATGGAATGAAATATCCTACAATACCGCTCTCCACATCCTATGCCGGCCTTGGGGTAGGTGACTGGTACTCATCTGCGTTTTCTCCTCCGCTGCTTCATGGCTGACCCTAACACACCGAACCCTTTCTTGCGCATTGCTACACACAATGTCCAGGGAATGAACTCTCCCATTAAATGCAAGAAAATATTTCAATGTTACCATAGTCAAAAAATGTATATTCTCTTTCTCCAAGAAACGCACTTTCCTCGCACCTATAACCCCTACTATGTACATCACAAATTCCCTAAATTCCAGTTGTTGGGAAGCTGAAATCGCGTTGGTTCTTATAACAGTGCAGACACGAAAACTAAGGGGGTAGCTATATTTTTCTCTCGTAACTGCCAGTTCTCCCTCATCTCTGATTTCTAGGACCCTGAGGGAAGATTCATACTCAGAAAAAGGACTCATTGATAACCATATCTACTCATTGGTGTCATATTATGCACCGAGCAGGGGCCAATCTCAATTCTTTGCTTCGCTATTTTGCACTTTGACTCCACTGACTGAAGGTACTGTCATATACAGAGGAGACTCCAACATAGTCTTTGACATGGGACTAGACAAATTCCGCCCCTTGGGTAAAGGTCTTATACGTCCAACCAGACAGAGCCCTAAGGTAGCTAAACAGATCTACAGACAAGGATTAGTGGACATCTGGAGGGAAGTTAACCCAACCGTACGAGACTACACTCACTATTCAAATCCTCACAATTCCTTTGTCAGAATTGACCATTTCTTTATTTCCACCTCTGCTATACCTGTAGTGTCTAAATCCTAAATAAAAGACTCTGCCTGGTCGGATCACTCTCTTCTCTTCTTGATAATGGGGCGATCCTCGAGACAGGAAAAGAGTGCCTGCTGGAAACTAAACGCTTCGATCCTTAGTAACCCGACCCATGTCAGCGAGATAGAACAAAACATTTGAGAATACTTTCTTTTAAATGACACTGGGGAATTTCCCCTACTACACTGTGGGCGGTCCATAAGGCTACTCTTAGAGGGAAACTAATTCAAATGGCTTCGAGGCTACAAAAAGCACGCAAGTCGCATATAGAAGAACTCGAAAAGGACTTTGTACTCCTTAACAAACAATGTAAAAGGGACCCCACCTCTGTCCCAATGGAGAAACTAGACGCTGCAAGCATATCTCTGAATTTAGCTCTAACAGCCATTGCAGAGAAAAGCTTATAATGGAGCGGCGCACGCTACTATCACCAAGGGGACAAGGTGGGGTCCATATTGGCAGCCAGGTTGACTCCTAAACTAAAGACGCACACCTTACCTAAGATCAAGATAGGAAGTAATACTTTCCCAAAACCCCCATAAGATCCTGGATGACTTCCACGACTTTTACAAGAAACTATACAGTAATGGACGAGTGCCCCGAGAGAACACCTTAGAAACCTTCCTCAACTCAATCAAAATCCCTGAGAACATGATAGAGATAGGCTGGAGATCATGATAGAGATAGAATCCCTGAGACCATGATAGAGATAGGCTGGAGGAACCGATAACGGTAGAGGAGGTGATGCAGGTGATTAAGAATCTAAAAAAACATTCAGCCCCCAGTCCGGATGGATTCTCGGTCCCATACTATAAGCATTTCACCTCTCTCTTAGCCCCATATCTAGCCCGTTTCTTCAATCAGATACATAGGGGAACCCAGCTTGATGAATCTCTGAATTCAGCCTTCATCACAGTAATCCCCAAACCAGGTAAAGACCCCAGTTTAGTAGCTAATTACTGCCCCATATCTTTAATAAACAACGACCTTAAGATTCTCACCAAGCCCAGGCGCATGCGCGGCAGCACCCAAGATGGCCGCCGGCTTCTAGAGCTCCGCTCCACCACGGCCCGTTTTTAGCCACCGGAGCTCACAGAGCGCCCCCCAGCACCCTCACCGGGATTTTCCAATAGGGGAAGCCCCCCGGAATCTCCGGATGTCAACAGCACCAGCGAGGAGGAATCTGTCACTTCAGATGTCGGCGATTCCCGGCCCCCTCAGCTATGCCAAGATGGCGGTGGCTACACGAGGCCCTCACAGCACGGAGCTTGCAGAGGACTCTATTGCAGACCAGGACCTGATCCCTCCATCCCCTTGGGGTACAGACTATCCGCCCCTGGCCCTGGCCACATCTCCAGCTTCCACAGAATCTCTGCTGGGCAGGATGAGTACAGGCATCCCCACTACCCCCATGCTGGATCCTCCCATACAGGTCTCCTCCTGGAAGTCAGTGAAGCCACAGATGCTTTGACTATTCCCTCTGACTTCCCATCCATGATGGCAGCATTTGCCCAAATGCTCTCTAAAGGACTGGCACAGAATGCTGCTCAGATCACTGCATCCATTCATGCTGACTTACAGCAAATAGGGATGAGAATGGACACTATAGAGCAAAAAGCTGACCATGCTGTTTCCCGTATTAACCAAAATACAGCTAGACTGCAAGATGTGCAAGATCAATTGGAAACAGCATTTGCAAAGATCGACGACCTCGAGAACAGATCGAGACGCTACAACTTTAGGATCAGGGGTTTCCCCGAATCTGAAAGGGAGGTTCAGGGGACTGTCAAAGCTCTCATACAAAGCCTTATTCCAGATATTGCTGAAAACCAACTGGAGCTGGATAGAGCTCACAGAACCCTTCAACCCCCCCGCTCTGACGGCCTCCCCAGAGACATCATACTATTCAGTAAAAGAGGAGGTGATGAAGAAATCCAGGAGCTCAGATAAACTCACTTTCCAAGGACACAAAATTCAGATTTTTGCTGACCCGTCACCATATACAATTCAAAAAAGACGATCGCTTAAACCGTTACGCCAGATCCTGATGGAAAAAGAGATCACATACAGGTGGTCGTTCCCCCTCCGCCTGAACTTTTCCTTCAAGAACAAAAGCTTTGGCTTCTCCTCACTAGTAGAGGGTTAGCGCTTCCTGTTACACCTTGGGATTCTGTCACAGGAACCTTCCTCCATGCAGATCAACAGAAGCACCCCCTCCTCGTCAAAGAGACCACCACCAGCAAGTCCACTGCAACACACCTGGCTGAAACAAAGTTCCAAGCGACCTAAAGAAAATCTCCCACCTTGATGGTCGACTCTCCTGTACCGGATCAAGGCCCTGATCTGTGAAACTTTCACCTTCCCTATGTGCTTGAGACTTCTATGCTCACCCCCTTACTGGTAGCCGAGTGTGACCTGACCCCTAGCTTAATGTGGATACTGGATAGGCAAATGTTTTTACCTGCTCATGATTAATGTCACAGTTTGATCTTCTGGGTCGGGTATCCTGGACTTGGGGTGGGATGGGGGGCATTAACTCCTACAAGCTGCAGTGAACTTGCTGGACTGCTGTCCACCTTATTAGGCCTTTCCTTTTGTCTAACATTTAGCTCTTAGTAGAATGATGATCCTCACCATTGCATTATTGCTGTATGTTTATTGTTGCCGTTCAGTCAAACTCATTTTTGTTCCGCTGACGTGCTCCTTCACCCGGCGGGCTTGGGCTTGCCCTCCTGCTGGACGAAGGAGTACTACTACATTGCTTAGGGGGGTACCCCTTGTTTTAGGTTATGACTTTCTAGATGGTATTCCTTTCGGGTTCTGCCTACCCCCCTCGGCCCCCTGCTCTATGGGCGGAGGTCGGGGGAGGGGCGGTGGTCGGGAGAAATGTTAGGTGATGATCCTTGAAATAGTTGCTAACATAGTTGGGGCGCTCTGTTTTGTTACCATTATGGGCTCCCTCATGCCTTAAGACTTAAGTGTTATTAGGTGGCTGGGCTGTGGTGGACTCAGTGCACCTCCCCTAGGAACCGAGAGCACTGTCAGTGCTCCTAGGTTCCGTTCCGGACTCCCCGTATCTGGGGATTTCTGGACCTCTCAGGTTAAAGGAGTGGGTAATGGCTAGCCCATCTCACTCTGGGGGGGGACCCCCCAGTTCAGAGTTTGTTTAAATTACTTTTACATGACAAACGTTTGCTTATGATTTACAATTGTGTAACCCCATTTTCCTTCTTTCTCTCTTTTTTCATCCTTTCTCTTCTTCTCCCTAATGCTCGACGGAGTGCTCATAGGCTACATGACTGCATCCATCCTCCCATCACTGGCATCAGGATATCGCTATGTCTGCTCTCCCGGCCTATCAGTGAGTTCCTCTCCCTAGGACAAGGTAAGCCACGGAGCCCTCGCATAGTCTCATCCCCTCTGATCCATGTCTAACGCACACCATTCCATGCCCTCACTCAAAATTGTCTCCCATAACACTCAGGGTCTTAATTCCCCCGTAAAACGCAGGAAAATATTTCAGCAATACCACTCCATGCATGCAGACATTCTCCTGTTACAAGAAACCCACTTCCCATCCACGTTTAAACCCTCTTTCCTACATCAGCGTTACCCACAATTTTTTTGGGCCTCAGCGGATAACAAGACAAAAGGGGTAGCAGTATGCTTCGCCAAATACATTAATCTCTCTCAGCCAGAGACTGTAGTGGTTCCCCAGGGGCGTTATATTTCTGTATCCGGACACATAGATGGAGAGCTTTACACCTTTGTGTCATACTATGCCCCAAATAAGGGTCAAAAACCCTTCTTTGATTCCCTACTACGGAAGTTGACACCACACCTCAAGGCATCAGTCTTCATTGGCGGTGACTCTAATACCGCCTTTGATCTCTCCCTAGACAAATTGGCAGATGGGAAAACTAAACCCAAGCGCCCTTCCAAACAGAGTACAAACATAGCTAAACTACTCCATTCGGCAGGACTAGTAGATGTCTGGAGGGAGTCCAACCCACATGCTAAGGACTATACACACTTCTCAGCCCCACACAACTCCTTTGCCAGGATAGATCACATTTTCACCCACTCCTCTACGATTCCTCTAATCAGAGGCTCCAAAATAGTGGAATCGCCTCTATCAGATCACTCGATGGTCACTGTGACCGCACTGCGGTCTTCGGGAGTTAGAGGTCCCCCTCGCTGGCGTTTACAGGAATCCCATTTGAGTGACCCAATCCAATGTACATTATTGGAGGCAGCCATTAAGGAATATTTTCTTATAAACTTGACGAATGAGGTCTCCCCCTCTACCGTATGGGCGGCGCATAAATCGGTCATCAGGGGGAAACTCATTCAGATAACCTCAAAACTCAAAGCAGAACGCAAAGCAGATACACTGAAACTCACGGAAGAATTTTGCTCCCAAGCTAAGGCTCATAATCGTAACCCCACGCCCGGAACCTTAGCAAACCTAGACAGAGCCCGGGTTCTACTTAACTTGAATCTGACGACGGCCGCTGAACAGCACCTTGGATGGACCGGGGCAAGATTCTATTCCCAGAAAGACAGGATAAGCTCTAAACTAGCCGTGAAACTCAGTCCTAAGCACCGATCTTTAGGTTTCCCTAAAATTCGGGCAGCATCGGGGGATGTGACACAGAATCCAACTAAGATCATGGACACCTTTCTACAGTTCTACTCTGACCTGTACAAACAGAACCGTCAGGCCCCCAGACCGCTTCTAAATACATTTTTAGAGGAACTACCTTTACCCTCCCTGACGGAAGAACATAGGGACATCCTCGAGAGTCCATTCACTCAAGAGGAAGTCATGGCTACCATTAAATCTCTTAAGGTGGAATCCTCCCCTGGTCTGGATGGCTTCTCCACTGGGTACTATAAAAAATTTGGCCCTTGTCTGGCCCCGCATCTGGCCCGGTTTTTCAACTCTCTCAGGGATGGAGCACCGTTGGGTATGGACCTAAACGCTGCTTATATTTCGGTAATAACCAAACCTGATAAGGACCCCAGTGAGGTGGGCAATTATTGTCCGATCTCGCTTATTAATAACGATATTAAAATCATGACCAAGATTATAGCAAACAGAATGTCTGGTTTCATCGCTTCATACATTCACAAAGATCAGGTGGGCTTCATCCCTGGAAGACAGGGTCCGGACCAGATTCAACGGACCGTTGACATAATCTCACTTTTACAGTCTCAGTGGGATGGGGGGCCCCAACAAAAAGGTTATTTGCTCTCGATAGACCTACACAAGGCCTTTGATTCTATAGATTGGGTGTACCTGTCTGGTATCCTGGAGAAATGGGGTTTTGGCCCATACTTCCTAAATCTTATCCACTCGCTTTACTCTAAACCTACTGCTCAGGTACGCCTGATGGAGAGATACTCGGAATCCTTCTCCATAGGCAGGGGCACCAGACAGGGATGCCCACTCTCCCCCCTCCTCTTTGCGATAGCCATCGAGAGTTTAGCCATCGCTCTTAGATCGAATCCTGATTTTAAGGGAGTGAACTGCGGGCCCCAAGAACATAAGTGCGCACTATACGCCGATGACCTCCTCCTCTTCGTTACTTCCCCACTAACCTCTACTCCAGTTGTTCTTAAAATATTGAAGGTATTCAGTGAGGTGTCAGGCTTAAAAGTAAATATGAATAAATCAACAGCGCTGAACATTACTGTCCCACCGGACATACTTCAACAACTTTCTAGTAACTTTGAATTTGTTTGGGCTTCCGGGGCGATCCCATACGTAGGCATCAAGCTGACGCCAGACATCAGTAACCTCTTTAAAGCAAATTACCCACCTATGCTGCTGAAATGTAGAGACGACATGAATAAATGGTCAAGATGTGGTCTGTCCTGGCTTGGTAGAATTCATGCGATTAAGATGACTCTTCTCCCTCGTCTGTTGTACTTATTCCGCTCCCTTCCAATCCCGATTAAGAAAAAAGTCCTTGGTAAACTTCAGTCTGATGTAGTTCGCTTTGTATGGGGTAGCAAAGGTTATAAATGTCCATTGGGAATCCTGTTCCGCTTAAAATCACAGGGAGGCTTGGGTCTCCCGAACCTATGGGATTACTATCAGGCAGCACAACTAGCACAAATTTCAATGGCCTTCTCGAGGGGCCCGAAGCCTGACTGGCTTTCTATAGAAAGGCAAGCTGTCCCTTCGAACACCATTGACTACCTGCTATGGTGTGACCCTAAAGCGAGACCTGCGATTTTATCCCCCACACTCTCCCATTCTGTTGCTCTCTGCTCCAAGCTTTATGATCGTAATACCCTGACATCACCTCTAAAACCCCTGGCACATTTGTTCCATAACACTGCTTTCCTGCCGGGAATGAACATTGGGGCATTTAAATGGTGGACAGATAAGGGCTTATACCGAATTGGTCACTTTCTCTCTCCTGCGGGCCCAATTTTATTATCACACTGCAAGAAGAAATTAGATATGCCCGACTCCGAAATTTTTAGATTCTCCCAAATCTCCCATTTCCTTCACTCCTTCTGGAACAACAAATCGGAACCACCTACAATAACACCCTATGAACACTGGTGCTCGAACACTATGGATCAGAGGGGAGGTATCTCTTTGATTTACACGGCTCTGACGACTAAGTTGAACAAGCCTACCTATGCCCAGTTCTGGGAGGAGGATATGGACAGCTCATGGGACACTGAGGTATGGTTCCGCTCATCAAGGTGAGCATTTAAAGGTATACTCAATGTCTCCCTAATCAAAGCTAGTCTAAAAGTACTAGTTCAGTGGTATTATGTTCCTTCCAGGCTGGCAAAGATGTACATAGGTACCTCACCAGTATGCTTCAGAGGGTGCGAGCTAGAGGGCTCTATGTTCCACACTTGGTGGTCCTGCCCCCGCATTAGAACGTTCTGGCGCAAGGTATTTCGCACCATTGGATCTCTGACGGGGATGAAGATACCTCCACAACCCATCATAGGACTTCTAAATCATAGTATTCCCAACTTGCCCAAACTCTCCCAGACACTATAATTTTTTATATTACTGGGAGCCAAAATGACCGTAGCCAAAGCCTGGAAGAAACCCTCCGTCTCCTTCCAAGGGTTCAGGAGGAAAGTCTCCTGGATCATGGTGCAAGAGCAAATTGTAGATAAATTTAATGATAAAACTGAAAAATGTATAGCCACCTGGGAACCTTGGGCCACCTCCTGCAATGTATCTCTTATATCTGGCGTTTAGCCTGGAGTTTTGAGCGCTCATGTCCCTCATAGCTAACATGCGAGTATATCTGTCTTCTTCCTTCACACGTTTTTCTCTCTTCTCCTTTCTTTTGCCTCTCTTGGCATACCTGGGTTATTGAAGCCCATGTTGTAACGCCGTTTTTTTTTTTTTATTGGTTTTTGTTTTTTCTCTCTTCTTGTTGGCTTTATCTTTAATTACTGAGTCTAGTTGCTCCCTGTTCCGACATACAACGCTATGTTTATCGGTATTGGTTAGGTGCATCCTCTATACAACAAGATGGTCATACCATGTTGATGGTCACTTCTTGGGAACTTGTGTCCCCGCCTACTGGGATGCAGTGTGATCCCTGAGGGGCGTCCCGGGGGTTGGGGATACAATGTTTGATCCGCTTTAGGTGGGCCTCCAGCTTGTTGGGGTGGAGCGTATTTATGCTCTGGGCAGTGTTGCTACGAAGGTGTTATATGAGGTAACTCGCTAGATTCACTTATGTATTTGCAGGAACATATTTTTATAAGGATGCACACTCAGATCTTGAACGGTAATACCTACTTGTATGACAATGGAATTTTCTTCATTCTTCTGTTATCATTGAAAACTTTCAATAAAAATATTTGAAACAAAGATTCTCACCAAAATTATGGCAGAACGTATTTCTTCCTTCATTAGTCTCTATGTCCACAAGGACCAAGTTGGCTTTATACCGGGGCGTCAAGGCCCCTACCAAATTCGGAGTGCAATTGATATTGTCTCTCTACTGAGGTCCAGTTGGGATAGTAACCCCCTCAAACAGGCTTTTTGCTCTCACTAGACCTGCAGAAGGCATTTGACTCTGTATCCTGGTCATTGCTTAGACCTATCTTGCATCTCTGGGGGTTTGGACAAACCTTCATGAACGCCATAGAAGCCCTCTACTCAAATCCTGTAGCAAAAATAAGATTTCAAGGATTTTACTCCGACCCTTTCCCAATTTTTAAAGGCACAAGACAGGGATGCCCCTTATCCCCTCTAATCTTTGCAATTATCATCGAAACGCTGGCCATTGCCATTAGAGATCACCCAGATATACACAGAGTTCAGTGTGGCCCGCAAAACCACAAATGTGCCCTCTTTGCGGACAATATCCTCCTCTTTATTACCGCTGCCTTAATCTCACTTCCTAATATATGCAAATTACTAGATAACTTTAGCGATGTGGCAGGTCTCAAAGTCAATTATTCAAAATCTATGGCATTGAATGTAAATCTTACAGAACACTTAGTCTCTCGCCTGAAAGATAAATTCCAATTTCTATGGAGTGACTTGTTTATACCCTACTTGGGAGTCAATCTGGCTGCCTCAGTGGAACGCTTATATGGGGTCAATTATCCCCCGATGTTCCGCAAACTAGAGGAGAATCTTACACATTGGGGCAATTTGGGGCTCTCTTGGTTGGGCAGGGTGAACTCTGTAAAAATTACTCTACTGCCACACATTTTCTATCTCTTTAGGTCACTTCCTATACCAATCCGGCTGGACCAACTCAAGAGATTCCAATCCAAAATCCTACGATTTATATGGGGGGCAAAGGGACATTGGAAAGGGGGCCCTATACCGGATAGGAGTAGGGGAGGAGTAGGTCTTCCGAATCTCTCTGGTATTACCAAGCTGCCCAACTATCCCAACTTTCGACAATCTATTCCAAATCAGCCCATCCGGATTGGGTCCACATGGAAAGACAAGCGATCCCTCACTTTGCACAGGATTATCTCCTCTGGTGCTCCCCTAAATCCAGGCCCGCAATTATGGATCCTACTCTCTCCCACTCTTTAGTAACATGGGACTCTCTCAAAAACAACCCACACTTAATCTCCGACTGGCACCCACTCTCACACCTCTTCCGTAATCCTCTCTTTCCCCCAGGTAGGGACATTAAAGCTTTTAAATGGTGGCTTGATAAAGGACTCTATAGAATCGGTCACTTTGTCAATTCCTCTGGCCCCCTCACTTTGGTGCATTGTGTAAGCAAACTTGAAATGCCAACCTCGGAAAGATTTCCACATTACCAAATTTCCCACTTTATCCATACAGTATGGACAACAAAACCTGACCCGTTAAAAATCACAGATTATGAACTTTGGTGTGGACAAGCCATGGAGTAGCAGGGAAGAATATATGTGATCTATCGGGCAATTGCAATGGTAGATTACAAGACCCCATTAATGCTTGCATGGGAGAATGACCTGGGACAAACATGGAGCCTGGTAGATTGGCATAAGGCATCTGAATCAGCCTCCCAGTGAATCCTGAACATAGCGCTGATAGAAGCCAATTTGAAAGTCTTAATCAGATGGTATCTCGTTCCCCTGAGACTGGCTAAAATATACCCATCTTCTTCCCCCCTGTGCTTCTCTAATTGTGGTCATGAGGGCTTAATGTTACATACCTGGTGGGAATGGCCCAACATTAGAAGCATATGGAACAAAAATTTTCACTTACTCCGAAAAATTTCGGCCCTTCCCATACAACAATCCCCCCAAATAGCGCTACTCAACTTCCCCGTTTCGGGGGCTCCCAAACTGATGCAACGGCTTATTATGTTTATCCTCATGGGTACGAAAATAATGGCCCAGGAAAAAATTGTCAACACGTTCTTAGATACTACCAAGAAATTTGAAGCTATATGGGAACCATGGGCACAGTATATGTAACTGAAGCTTTCTTCATAACCCAGACCTTGCCCACGGAGCATGGACGAGACTCAATCAGTCACTAGGCCTTCTCTCATGTCTTTCTATTCTCTTTTTTCCCTCTGTACTTCCTTTTCTTTATACTCCTTCTCATTTTTAAATCCGTAGTCCACATTATATGTTGAGGGGTTTCCTTTTTATGTTACGACACAACTGCTTGATACATTTTCCCTCCTCACTATGGGAATGCCTGTGAATATTCTAGTACGGATCCCTGGAATGTGCCCCCATAGAAGCAGATACCAAATGATCTCTATAACACACCCCACTTTGGAGATAACTCTTAAGCCCTGTACAGACGGCCGGGAATCCCGTCAGGAAAAAAACGTCGGTTTTCCTGATGGGATTCCTGGCAAGCTTTTCTTGCTCGCCGAGTGTACACACAGCACATTCAAAAGAACCGCCGTTCTTTTGAATGGCAAGAACGCAGTGATGTCATCGACTACGACGAGCATGCGCTCGTCACATTCGATGCCATCGTTGCCATCTTGCTTCACCCTACACTACCCTTGTAAGCTACCGCGCATGCGTCAAAGTCTCATCGAGCATGTGCTGGTTTACCTGGAGACAGTTAAGCATTCACACGCACGGTTTTCTCATCGGGAAAGAGCCCCGACGAGAATCCCGACGAGAAAATATAGAGCAGGTTCTCTATTTTTCTCGTCGAGATTCCCGGCAGTTTTCCCGAAGAGAAACCCTACACACGGCCGGTTTTCTCTGCAAAAAGTTCTCCCAGCAGGTTTCTTGCCGAGAAAACCGGCCGTGTGTACGAGGCTTTACACTTTCTAAGAACAGGGTACTCCTCACTACCATACCGTCTCCAGTTTGGGGATATTCAGGAAAGCACACACTTGGACCTCTTCTCAATATGGTCCTGAACGGTGAACCATAATGCACTACTCCTGCTAAGTGTTTTACTTACCCCTTATATTAGTACATACTGGTACTCCTAGTTGCCAGGCACAAGCCATGTACCGATATAGCTGTTTACGCTCTCTCAGGCTTTCCCTCCTTAATTAAATTTCCGATTCACTGACAACAACCTATGGGTTGGGTCTTCTGCCCCCCTCTCTATGACACAGTTAGTACCCATTGGGGTGTCTGGAAATATGGGGCTTCCTCCCTCTTCCTTTACATGAGTGGGAATATGCTTCTTATCCTTATTTGTAGATGACTATTACTTTGAAAACTGTTATGTTCGATAATTTTAGTACTATGGATTTACTATTTCAATGTACAACAGACTGTACCTCTATTGTTTTGCACCTTTATCAAAATCAATAAAAACTATTAAAAGAGAATGTAGGGATGGGCTGAACGGACCCCTGTTCGGTTCGCACCAGAAATTTTGAACACAGCGAAAGTTCGGACCCGAATAACGAACCCCATTAAAGTCAATGGGACATGAACGTCAAAAATCTAAAGTGCCAATTTTGAAGGCTTATATGCAAGTAATTGGGCATACAATGGTTATAGGGGTCTGGGTCCTGCCCTGGGGGACATGTATCAATAAAAAAAAAGTTTGTGAAAAACGTAATTTTTAAATGAGCAGTGTTTTTTTATTTTTTTTAAAGTGAAAGCATAAAAATGTAAAATACCTTCCAATACAGTGCCTGGAGGGTCCCCTTAGTCTACCTCTAAAGTGGCAGATCTGTACCATGTCTAGAATCTGCTGCAGCAATAATTGCATTTATAAAGCCAAAAAAAAATGAAATTTTCCCTGCAAGCTGCCTTTATTTTGCTCAGCAACAGCTGGGGAGCCAGTGTGTATGATGAGGCCACAATGTAGTGCACTGGGAACAATATTAGAGATTTTTTGGATACATTCTGGTGTCACTTTGACTTTGGATAGAAGTAACGGGTGAGTAAAAATTGGTCTTTGGGTGTCAGTGGCGCCTTCCCACTGTAACCCTATAGAGGTAATCTTGATGAAAGCAAGAATTGGCCTTGCTGTAAAAAAATGCAATGATATGCACCTGTGAAACAGGTGCAGAAAAATTGGTCTTTAGGTGTTAATTGTGCCCATCAAACCTATACCAAAAACATTCTTCCAGATGAAATGATTGAACACCCTCAAAGCTAGGCAGCCTCAAAGTCCTGCAGGGATTCCACATCCCAAAAAGACCTAATCAGTGACATCGGCATCAGGGGTTTCATAGCTGGTAATCCAGGACTGATTCATTTTTATAAAAGTCAAACGGTCCACGGAGTCTGTGGACAGATGCGTTCTATGATCAGTAATGAAACCTCCTTCAGCACTGAATGCCCATTCTAAAAGCACGCTGGATGCAGGGCAACCCAACAACTCAATAGCATACTGGGCAAGTTCTGGCCAGTGGTCTATTCTCATGACCCAGTAAGTCAGTGGATCGTCAGCTGGAAAGCTCTCCATCTCTGTTTTGGCCCAGAGGAAATTGTCCACCATGTGATGCAGACGCTGCCGATGGGATGTGGAAACTGACAGCCCTGGGCGGCGAGGACTAAAAAAAATCAGAAAAGCCTCACTTAGGCAAACGCCTTCTCCAACGCTCCTCTCTTGACCAACATAAGACTCAAAATGACGTTTTCCACCACACTGTAACCTACTGTAGTCAGAAAAACGTTCAACAAAATCCTCTTTAACGTCTCCTCAAGAGATTTTATCTTCTGCACTCTCTGTGGGGACGGGATGAGTTCTGAGACATTCCCCTTATAACAGTGGTCAAGGAGGGTTGCAAACCATTAATCATCCTCCTCCTTTATGCCACGTATTCTTGGGTCCTTTCGCAGACTATGAATCATGAGGTTGCCCATGCGCCTCAAATTTGCCGAGGCGAGGCTTGAGAAGCAGACTCCTTAGTGTCACTCAGGATGACAGCATCTGGAACTTCCTCCTCCCAGCCAGGTACTACTCCTAAGGGTCTTGGGGTTGGAAAGTCATCGCTTACAGATTAACGCATGTCTTCCTCTTCTTCGAAGCCTATGAAAGTGCCAGAATCCTCCTCCCCATCCTCCTCCCCTCTCCTTCTGTGTGTTCTGTGTAGGGATGACCCGAACACCCCCGGTTCGGTTCACATCCAGAACATGCGAACGGACCAAAGGTTTGCGTGAACTTTCGAACACCGTTAAAGTCTATGGGACTCGAATGTGAGAAAGCAAAAGTACGAATTTTAAAAGCTAATATGCAAGTTATTGTCCAAAAAAGAGATTGGGGACCCGGGTCCTGCCCCAGGGTACATGTATCAATGCAAAAAAAAAAGTTTTAAAAACAGCTGTTTTTTCAGGAGCAGTGATTTTAATGATGCTTAAAGTAAAAAAGTAAAAGTGAAATATTCCTTTAAATATCGTGCCTGGGGGGTGTCTATAGAATGCCTGTAAAGTGGCGCGTGTTTCCCATGTTTAGAACTGTCCCTGCACAAAATGACACTTCTAAAAAAAACACACAGACACCGTTGGGATGTCCTTTAATAAAAAGAATAAAAAAAAAAAGAATCCAGCACTTGTGGGGATGAGGCCCTCGTCCCCATCAACATGGGGACATCCTCCCCATGTTGAGGGCATGTGGCCTGGTACGGTTCAGGAGGGGGGCGCTCTCTCGCCCCCCCCCTCTTTTCCTACGGCCTGACAGTTTGCATGCTCGGATAAGGGTCTGGTATGGATTTTTGGGGGGAACCCCACGCCATTTTTTTTTAATTTGCTGCAGGGTTCCCCTAATATCCATACCAGACCTGAAGGGCCTGGTAATTGAATTTGGGGGGACCCCCACGCATTTTTTTAATTTTTTTTATCAATGACTTTCAATTACTTTTCTCTGTATTGGATCGGCAATTCATTACAGCCGCGAGTACTTTTAAATTACTTTTTTTCCTTCAGAAATTACATTTTGTGCAGAGACTGTTCTAAGCACAGGAAACATGTGCTGTTTTACAGGCATACTATATACACCCCCCAGGTACGAAATTTTAAGGAATATTTTACTTTTATTGTTTCACTTTAAGCATTATTAAAATCACTGCTCCCTAAAAAATGGCAGTTTTTAAAACTTTTTTTTGCATTGATACATGTCTCCTGGGGCAGGACCTGGGTCCCCAAACACTTTTTATGACAATAACTTGCATATAAGCCTTTAAAATTAGCACTTTTCATGTTCGTGTCCCATAGACTTTAATGGGGTTCGGATGTTCAAACAAATTTATTGCCTGTTCGCATGTTCTGGTGCGAACCGAACTGGGGGGTGTTCGGCTCATCCCTAATGATAAAGCATCAGTGAAGAGTAGACACCCTTTTCCCATATTAACTCTTACAGGAGAGAATTTCCCTTCCTCGGGGTAGATTTCCTCTCACTTCCTGTTGTCTCCCTTAGTTTGTAAGCAGGAGTCCTTTGAAAGTCTGATGTTTGAAAGTAGGGGCCTGCCCTATATATTCTGCAGAAATTTGGGCCTTAGGTGTTGGTGTTGCCACAACACTGTAAGCCCTCACAGTTACTCTTGGTGGGCGCAGAGACGGGCCCTGCTGTGAAATATTAGATCAAGAATTGTAATTACATGCCCCTGTTGAACAGGGGCAGAAAAATTGGGCCTTAGGCACTGGTGCTGGTGCCACAACACTGCAACCCCTCACAGATACTATAGTTGGAGAGTAGGAATGAGCCCTGCTGCAAAGTATTACAGCAAAAATTGTAATTACACACCCCTGTTAAACAGGGGACGAAAAATTGGGCCTTTGGTACTGGTGCTGGTGCCACAACACTGCAACCCCTCACAGATACTCTAGTGGGAGCGCAGGAATGAGCCCTGCTGCAAAGTATTGCAGCAAAAAATGTAATTACATGCCCCTGTTGAACAGGGGCAGAAAAATTGGACCTTAGGCACTGGTGCTGGTGCCACAACACTGCAACCCCTCACAGATACTCTAGTTGGAGCGCAGGAATGAGCCCTGCTGCAAAGTATTGCAGCAAAAATTGTAATTACACGCTCCTGTTAAACAGGGGCAGAAAAATTGGGCCTTAGCCACTGGTGGCGGTGCCCAGAACCAAAAATATTCTTTTTTTTTTTTTTTTTCCAAATATAGCTTTTTTATTAGTTTTTCCAAATAAAATCAAAAATCAAAAGAAAATAAGATCTGGACTCAGCCCAAAATACATAAATAGCTCATATCAGTGGAGGACACAGCCTCCTGATTAGGGATGAGCTTCGTGTTCGAGTCGAACATACGTTCGACTCGAACATTGGCTGTTCGATCGTTCGACGAAGATCGAACGATTTGGGCCGTTCGCGCCAAATTCGAGTGACGCGAACGGCCCACAATGCACTACGCCATCGCAGTGTCATCCAGGCGCTGTGATTGGCCAAGCATGCACTGTGACCCCGCATGCTTGGCCAATCACAGCGCCGGCAGCGAGGAGAGCAATGATTGGCCACAGGCAGGATGCCTGTGGCCAATTATTGCTGAGGGTGTTTAGTACACGCCCCACACTATAAAAGGCCGCCAGCACGGCGGCCTAGTGTAGTGTGTTCCGGAGCAGGGATAGAGTAGCATAGGCAGGGACAGTGACTGTTATTTCTTTCTTGCTTAACCTGGATTCCTTTAGTTTAGGGAAAGAGAAGGATAGGTAGGGAGAGTGTCAGTGTGTTTTGTGCTTCTGCTATAGTGTGCTTAAAAAAAAACATTTATTCTAGGGACAGAAAACTCTAGGTAGGGACAGTGTCAGTTTCTTTCACTCTGCAAGTCCTTGTTTCCAGGGACCTGGAAGGACAGTGAGTGAATTGTCCTTTTGCTATATTGTGATTAAAAAAAACATTTATTCTAGGGACAGAAAACTCTAGGTAGGGACAGTGTCAGTTTCTTTCACTCTGCAAGTCCTTGTTTCCAGGGACCTGGAAGGACAGTGAGTGAATTGTCCTTTTGCTATATTGTGATTAAAAAAAACATTTATTCTAGGGACAGAAAACTCTAGGTAGGGACAGTGTCAGTTTCTTTCACTCTGCAAGTCCTTGTTTCCAGGGACCTGGAAGGACAGTGAGTGAATTGTCCTTTTGCTATATTGTGATTAAAAAAAACATTTATTCTAGGGACAGAAAACTCTAGGTAGGGACAGTGTCAGTTTCTTTCACTCTGCAAGTCCTTGTTTCCAGGGACCTGGAAGGACAGTGAGTGAATTGTCCTTTTGCTATATTGTGATTAAAAAAAACATTTATTCTAGGGACAGAAAACTCTAGGTAGGGACAGTGTCAGTTTCTTTCACTCTGCAAGTCCTTGTTTCCAGGGACCTGGAAGGACAGTGAGTGAATTGTCCTTTTGCTATATTGTGATTAAAAAAAACATTTATTCTAGGGACAGAAAACTCTAGGTAGGGACAGTGTCAGTTTCTTTCACTCTGCAAGTCCTTGTTTCCAGGGACCTGGAAGGACAGTGAGTGAATTGTCCTTTTGCTATATTGTGATTAAAAAAAACATTTATTCTAGGGACAGAAAACTCTAGGTAGGGACAGTGTCAGTTTCTTTCACTCTGCAAGTCCTTGTTTCCAGGGACCTGGAAGGACAGTGAGTGAATTGTCCTTTTGCTATATTGTGATTAAAAAAAACATTTTTTTCTAGGGACAGAAAACTGTAGGTAGGGAGAGTGTTTTTTTTCTTTCACTCTGCAAGTCCTTGTTTCCAGGGACCTGTAAGGACAGTGAGTTAATTTTCCTTGTGCTATATTGTGATTAAAAAAAACATTTATTCTAGGGACAGAAAACTCTAGGTAGGGACAGTGTCAGTTTCTTTCACTCTGCAAGTCCTTGTTTCCAGGGACCTGGAAGGACAGTGAGTGAATTGTCCTTTTGCTATATTGTGATTAAAAAAAACATTTATTCTAGGGACAGAAAACTCTAGGTAGGGACAGTGTCAGTTTCTTTCACTCTGCAAGTCCTTGTTTCCAGGGACCTGGAAGGACAGTGAGTGAATTGTCCTTTTGCTATATTGTGATTAAAAAAAACATTTTTTTCTAGGGACAGAAAACTGTAGGTAGGGAGAGTATTTTTTTTCTTTCACTCTGCAAGTCCTTGTTTCCAGGGACCTGTAAGGACAGTGAGTTAATTGTCCTTGTGCTATATTGTGCTGAAAAAAACATTTATTCCAGGGACAGAAAACTCTAGGTAGGGACAGTGTCAGTTTCTTTCACTCTGCAAGTCCTTGTTTCCAGGGACCTGGAAGGACAGTGAGTGAATTGTCCTTTTGCTATATTGTGATTAAAAAAAACATTTTTTTCTAGGGACAGAAAACTGTAGGTAGGGAGAGTATTTTTTTTCTTTCACTCTGCAAGTCCTTGTTTCCAGGGACCTGTAAGGACAGTGAGTTAATTGTCCTTGTGCTATATTGTGCTGAAAAAAACATTTATTCCAGGGACAGAAAACTCTAGGTAGGGACAGTGTCAGTTTCTTTCACTCTGCAAGTCCTTGTTTCCAGGGACCTGGAAGGACAGTGAGTGAATTGTCCTTTTGCTATATTGTGATTAAAAAAAACATTTTTTTCTAGGGACAGAAAACTGTAGGTAGGGAGAGTGTTTTTTTTCTTTCACTCTGCAAGTCCTTGTTTCCAGGGACCTGTAAGGACAGTGAGTTAATTTTCCTTGTGCTATATTGTGATTAAAAAAAACATTTATTCTAGGGACAGAAAACTCTAGGTAGGGACAGTGTCAGTTTCTTTCACTCTGCAAGTCCTTGTTTCCAGGGACCTGGAAGGACAGTGAGTGAATTGTCCTTTTGCTATATTGTGATTAAAAAAAACATTTTTTTCTAGGGACAGAAAACTGTAGGTAGGGAGAGTGTTTTTTTTCTTTCACTCTGCAAGTCCTTGTTTCCAGGGACCTGTAAGGACAGTGAGTTAATTTTCCTTGTGCTATATTGTGATTAAAAAAAACATTTTTTCTAGGGACAGAAAACTGTAGGTAGGGAGAGTGTTTTTTTTCTTTCACTCTGCAAGTCCTTGTTTCCAGGGACAGAGAAGGACACCTGAAGGTAGCCCTTATTGCTTTTTTCCCATCTCCCTGCAGGCCATCTATTAGAATGTCTGGAAGGCAAACAAGGAGAGGCAGACAGTCAGGAGGCAATAAAAGAGGGCAAGCAGGCTCTGTGTCTGGGGGCAACAGTGCTGGTCGTGGACGCGGTGCATTGTCATCAGCACATGGCCATGGGACACGCTTGTCCTTCTTTTCGGCAGCTGGACATGTTGAGCCACATCATGCCGAAGACTTGGTAGAGTGGATGACCAAGCCCTCCTCCTCCTCCTCATCCTCTCTCACCCAGGCTCAGGGTACTGGAAAAGCAGCTGCCAAAGCGTCGTCTTCCCTGGTATCAATGTCAGACAAATCATCAGTCACTCCTTCCCTAGACCCACCATGTCCTCCTCCTGAGGAGTCCCCCGAACTGTTTCAGCACAGTGTTGGGTACATGCTCCAGGAGGATGCCCAGCGTTTCGAAGGGTCTGATGATGAAACCCAGCTAGAGGAAGGCAGTAGCGTGAGAGCAGACAGAGGGGATGCTCAAGAAGGACACCAATCTGGCAGTCATGTTCCAGCAGCTGCAGCATACTGCCAGATTGGCTCCAGTGATGAGGAGGGAGGGGATGATGAGGTCAATGACTCCACGTGGGTGCCTAATAGGAGAGAGGAGGAGGAGGAGGATGAGGAGGAGGCACATCTCCAACGAGGCAGGATGCCCTTTGGTGGCCAGCGTAAGGGCAGTACACCGACGGAATCACACCGCAGAGCTCCGCCTGTGCAGGGCGCTGCCTCTGCCCGTCATTCAAAAAGTTCTTTGGTGTGGGCCTTTTTTGAGGCTAGTGCATCAGATCGCACAGCTGCTGTTTGCAACATATGTCTCAAGCGTATATCGCGTGGCCAAAACATCAGCCGCTTGGGTACCACATGCCTGACCAGACATATGTTGACCTGCCATGCAGCTCGTTGGCAAGCCTACCTCAAAGACCCACACCAAAGAACAAAGCGGACCTCTCCTTGCACCGCATCAGCTGGGATCTCCAACCCCACTATAACTTCAGTCCTCTCTGAAACATGCACTGAGAGGAATGAAGGTGTAGAATTAGGTGTGTCACAGCCAAGTACTTGCGCCCACTCTGCTAGCAGTACACCGACGTCCGATTCTAGCAGGCAAATTTCCCTGCCCCAGCTGCTGGACCGTCGAAAGAAGTTCACTCCCAGCCATCCACATGCCCAGCGGTTGAATGCTAGCTTGGCTAAATTGCTAGCGCTTCAACTGCTGCCTTTTCAGTTGGTAGACTCGGCCCCCTTCCGTGAGTTTGTGCAATGTGCGGTTCCTCAGTGGCAGGTTCCCAAACGCCACTTTTTCTCACGGAAGGCTATTCCGGCTCTCTACCGGCATGTGGAAGGCAATGTCTTGGCCTCGCTGGACAGGGCGGTCAGCGGTAAGGTGCATATTACCGCTGACTCATGGTCCAGCAGGCATGGACAGGGACGTTACCTTTCTTTCACGGCCCATTGGGTCACTCTTTTGGCAGCTGGGAAGGATTCAGGACAAGGTGCAGTAGTGTTGGAGGTTGTCCCACCGCCACGCCTCCAAAATGCTACTACTGGTTGTGACACACCTCTCTCCTCCACCCCCTCCTCTTCTTCTTCCTCCATGGCCTCTTCCTGTGGTTTGTCCTATGAACCAGCGGTGCTCCGTAGCCGTTCACGGGGCTACGCAAGTACGCAGGCAAAAAGATGCCATGCCGTGCTTGCGCTGGTGTGTTTGGGGGACAGAAGCCACACTGGGGCAGAGGTCCTGTCTGCTCTGCAGGGCCAGGCCGAGAGGTGGTTGACGCCACGCCAGCTTAAGCCAGGAATGGTGGTTTGCGACAATGGCACCAACCTCCTCTCCGCCCTCCGACAGGGACAACTGACCCATGTGCCCTGTGTGGCTCACGTCCTTAACCTGGTGGTGCAGCGCTTCTTGGGCAGGTACCCGGGCTTACAGGATGTCCTGAGGCAGGCCAGGAAAGTCTGTGTGCATTTCCGCAGATCTTATAATGCCAGTGCTCGCCTGGCTGAGCTGCAAAAGGAGTTGAACCTGCCCAAGAACCGCCTTATATGTGACATGCCCACCAGGTGGAACTCAACGTTGGCCATGCTGCAGCGGCTGCACACGCAGCAGAGGGCCATCAATGAGTACCTGTGCGACTACGGCACCAGGACAGGGTCAGGGGAGCTTGGTTTTTTTTCTCCACGCCAGTGGGGCATGATCAGGGATGCATGCACTGTCCTGGCACCATTTGAGGAGGCCACGAGGATGGTGAGCAGTGACAGTGCATGCATCAGTGACACTGTACCTCTTGTCCACCTGTTGGAGCACACGCTGCGTGGAATAATGGACAGGGCACTTGAGGCAGAACAGAGGCAGGAAGAGGAGGACTTCCTTGCCTCTCAAGGCCCCCTTTACCCAGACAGTGTTCCTTCTGTCCCACCCATCGCACAGGAAGAGGAGGAGGAGGAGGAGGAGGAGGAGGATTGTGTCAGCATGGAGGTGGAGGCTGGCACTCAGCATCATCAGCAGCAGTCTTTTAGGGATGATTTACAGTCCCAAGAAACCAGTGGACTTGTACGTGGCTGGGAGGAGGTGGCTGCGGATCATGTCGTCCTTAGTGACCCAGAGGACTCCGGAGCGAATGCCTCAGCAAACCTACGCTGCATGGCCTCCCTGATCCTGCAAAGTCTGCGGAAGGATCCTCGTATTCTTCGGATCAAGGAGAGGGACCATTACTGGCTGGCCACTCTCCTTGATCCACGGTACAAGGGTAAGGTTGCGGACCTTATGTTACCGTCGCAGAGGGAGCAGAGGATGAGACAACTCCGGGAGGCCTTGCAGAAAGGTCTGTGCAACGCGTTCCCAGAGACTGGGAGGTTGCAAACTCCTGGTCCTGGACAACGAGTTGCTGAGGCTTCGGCCAGTCAAAGAAGGAGCGGTGGGGAAGGTGGCCGTCTGACCGATGCGTTCAGACAATTCTTTAGTCCGCAGCCCCAAAGTATGATTGGTTCCAGCAACCATCGCCAGCGTCTGATAAACATGGTGCAGGAATATCTAGGGGCAAGGTCAGACTTGGACACCTTCCCCACCGAAAATCCTCTGGCTTACTGGGTCTTGAGGATGGATCACTGGCCAGAGCTTGCACAGTATGCAATTGAGCTACTGGCCTGTCCTGCATCCAGCGTTCTTTCGGAACGCACATTCAGTGCTGCTGGAGGATTTGTCACGGATCACAGGGTGCGCCTGTCCACCGACTCGGTTGATCGACTGACTTTCATCAAGATGAACCAGTCTTGGATCACCACCAGCTACCACACACCTGATGCTGATATAACAGACTAATTGATTTTAAAATGTCACATCCCTTCAAGACTGATGCTGATGCTGAGTGCCTGTGCTGTTATGTTGACTGGCTATCCTCCTCCTCCGAGTCCTCAATGATACGATTGATGATGATAGCTTGGAAGATCATTTTTGTTTATGGGTGCCGCCACCAGTGCCTAACGCCCAATTTTTCAGCCCCTGTTTAACAGGGGCGTGTAATTACAATTTTTGAAGCAATACTTTGCAACAGGGCTCATTGCTGTGCTCCAAGTACAGTATCTGTGAGGAGTTGCAGTGTTGTGCCACCAGTGCCTAAGGCCCAATTTTTCAGCCCCTGTTTAACAGGGGCGTGTCATTACAATTTTTGAAGCAATACTTTGCAACAGGGCTCATTGCTGTGCTCCAAGTACAGTATCTGTGAGGGGTTGCAGTGTTGTGCCACCAGTGCCTAAGGCCCAATTTTTCAGCCCCTGTTCAACAGGGGCATGTAATTACAATTCTTGATCTAATAATTCACAGCAGGGCCCATTGCTGCACCCACCAAGAGTAACTGTCAGGGCTTACAGTGTTGTGGCACCAGCACCACCATCAAAGGCCCAATTTTTACTACCACTGTTCAACAATTATATGTAATTAAAATTCCTTTTATAATAGTTGACAGCAGGGCGTTCCAGCACCAACCAAGAGTAACTGTGAGTGCTTACAGTGTTGTGCCAACACCAACAACTAAGGGGCCTATTTCTGCAGAGTATATACGGCAGGTCCCTACTTTCAAACATCCAACTTACAAACGACTCCTACTTGCAAACGCAAGAAGACAACAGGAAGTGAGAGGAAATCTACCACTAGGAAGGAAAATTCTCTCCTGTAAGAATAAATATGGGAGAAAGGTGTCTCCTCTGTACTGATGCTTTATCAGCAATCCTTGTTTCAAGAAAAACACCACATTTCAAAAACAGTTGTCATTGGGACGGAAAGTGAGGTGAAATGTTCTGAACAGGGGCACAGACAGCAAAACAAATGTTACAGGGGTGATAACCCTTACCTATGTTTTCCAAAAAGTTTAAAAATAGATTTTTGGGCTGGAGCTACACTTCAACAATGTACCTGTTCAAAATTACAAACAGATTCTACATAAGAACAAACCTACAGTCCCTGTCTTGTATGCACCGCCTGTATACGGCTGTTCAGAGTATATAGGGCCTTTTTTATTTTATGTGCGGGGTTCCCCTTAATATCCATACAAGACCCAAAGGGGCTGGTAATGGGCTGGGGTAGGGGGGGGGGGGGTCATGGGGTAGCTATGCCATTTTTCTTAAAGAATTTCATCCATATTACCGGGACCAGACATTACATTAAAGCCGCAAGCAGTTTTAAATGGCTTTTTTTTCCTTTAGAAGTGTCATTTTGTGCAGGGACAGTTCTAAACATGGGAAACACGTGGCACTTCACAGGCATACTTTAGACACCCCCCAGGTACGATATTTAAAGGAATATTTGACTTTTTTTTTTTCACTTTATGCATCATTAAAATGACTGCTCCCGAAAAACGACCGTTTTTAAAACTTCTTTTTGCATTGATACATGTCCCCTGGTGCAGAACCCGGGTTCCCAAACCCTTTTTAGGACAATAACATGCATAATAGTTGTTATAATTAGCACTTTAGAATTCGAACGTTCGCATCCATTGTATTTAATAGGGTTCTAATGTTCGTTCGAACTTCCGGTCCGTTCGCGGGTTCTGGTGCGAACCGAACCCGGGGGTGTTCGGCTCATCACTACTCCTGATCATATAACACAGAAATGTCAGTACATTACATATTGAACCATATATATCTTGGAGTTCCTATTATCTCCTATTATTCTCCTAGCAAAAACAACAAAAAAAAAAGGGGAGGGGGGGGGGAATTCTGAAGGAAGTACATATTGAGAAAATACAGAAGGACGGTGTTGAGTCGAATACACCCATCTTTTCTCGGAGTCTAGTAGTTCTCCTGGCCCCCATCTATATACTAGGTATTTTAGATCTCTAAGAGATTTTCCCCCTCATCTGAATGTACAAACGTATTCCAGCTATCCCATGTCGCTTTATAAATCCCATGTCTATCCTGTGCAGTCATTATTAGATCCTCCATTTTATTTATGTTTTCCACCTTTTGTAACCACATCGCCACTGACGGTGGGTTCTGGGTTTTCCACATCATGGGGATGCAAGCTTTAGCAGCATTGATTAGATGCCTCAATAAAGATTTTTTATATACCCGGGGGGCTAGAGTTGACACGTGAAGTAAAAAAAACGCTGGGTCGTTTGGGATCGAGAAATCAGTGAATCGTTGCGATATATTGCGCACCGTCGTCCAAAAGTCAATCAATTTAGGACAAGACCAGAATATGTGTAGCATCGTACCTTTGTCTTCGCCACAACGCCAGCAATGTTCTGATATTTCTGGACACATCACATGCAGGCGGGCAGGTGTCAAATACCACCTTGTCAGAACTTTATAGTTGGTTTCCTGTATTTTTGTACATATCGTGGACTTAAGGGAGAGGCTAATCATATTCTGTTTTTGGGTCAAGGAGAATGTGCGGTCTAGTTCAGTTTCCCACTTCGCAATACAAGGCAGATCGGTTTGTTGTTCTGGCGTATTTAGAAGAGCATACATTTTGGATAAAGTCTGTGATAACGGTTCTGTGCTCGAGCAATATTCCTCGAACTTATTCAGGGGTCTAGTGTAGCTCTGGGGATTCGGGATGGTCAGGAAAAAGTGCTGCAACTGTGCCGCATTCCAGAACTCCAATCTATAGGGGCCTGCTGTATCCACGAATTCCGAAATATTGGGCCATCTATCATTCATTACAAATTGAGAAGCTGTCATAAGGCCAGAAGTCCTTAGTTGCCTAAATTGTGTATTTGAGAGTCCCGGAGGGAAACTAGGGTTACCCAATATCGGGGTCAAAGGCGATGTCGTAGCTGATGAGGAGTGTTTTAGGATAACACGGGCGCTCTGTCGCAGTGTATTGCCTATCAATGGATGTGATTTTAATTCAGTGGGTAGAGAATCTCCACACCACAGCGCGGTCCGTAAGGGAATCTCTGTCTGATATTGTTCTATTTGTATCCATAGTTTGGACTCATAATGTCGCCACCAATCGATCACCCTACCCAAATGAACCGCCTGATAGTTTCTCTTAACATCTGGTAGTGCAAGACCTCCATGTTGTTTTGGCCTCGTAAGCTGAATATGGGAGATTCGAGGTTTTTTATGGGCCCAAACAAAACGTGTGAAGAGAGCTTGGACTTGTTTAAAATATGCAAAAGGTATCCTAACTGGGAGGGCTTGGAAAAGATATAAAAATTTAGGCAGAACATTCATCTTTAACAAGTTACACCTCCCAAACCATGAATGTAATCCCTTATTCCATGTCTCTAACTGCAATCTAGTTTGAACAAGTAAGGGAGGAAAGTTACTCTCATATAGATGAGAAAGGTCCGATGGAATACTAATCCCCAAATAACTCAATGCAGATTATGTCCATTTAAAATGGAAATTTGTGCACATGTTTGGTAAAGCCTGTGATGTCAATGCCACTCCCATTGCTTCGGACTTCGAGAGATTAATTTTAAAATTAGACAGTGCTCCGTATCTCTCAAACTCCTTCAGAAGATTTGGCAAGGAGACTACCGGGTTGGTCAAGGAGAATAATAGATCGTCAGCATATGCTGAGATCTTACATTGTATCTGGCCTATCCTTATCCCTTGTATATCTGGGTTCATTCTAATTGTCGCTAAAAAAGGTTCTAGGGAGAGGGCGAACAAAAGAGGGGACAGCGGACATCCCTGTCTTGTACCATTTTGTATTGGAAAGGGGTCTGATAGGACCCCATTCACCTTCACCCGAGCTGTCGGGTTAGAATATATTCCAGCTATTCGATTAAGCATCACCTCCCCTAAACCAATGTGTCTGAGCACAGCGAACATAAATGACCATTCAACACGATCAAAAGCCTTTTCGGCGTCTGTGTTTAAAAATACACATGGGGTATTTGTTGAGCGTGCGACATGAAGTAGATTTAATACCTTAGTAGTACTATCTCGCGCCTCTCTAGATGGTATAAAACCCACTTGGTCTAGATGGATGAGTTGCTGAAGATGGTACGCCAGTCGAGCAGCCAGGACCGTGGTATACAGCTTAAAGTCCACATTCAGAAGCGATATGGGCCGATAGCTGCCACAATCCGCCGGATCTTTTCCTTCCTTATGGATCATCGAAATGTGGGCTCACAAGGTCTCTTTAGCAAACATTCCCCCTGCGCCTACCGTATTATACAATGTAAGCATTTGAGTGCCCAGTATTGGTAACAATGTCCTGTAATATTGTAATGTCAAACCATCTGGGCCTGGTGCCTTCCCTAGTTTCATATGTCTAACTGCGTGTTCAACTTCCATTAAGGTAATGGGGGAGTCTAAATCTATTCACATCTCCTGTGATAGAGATGGCATCTGAGAAGATGTAATATAATCCTCTAACTCTGCTTGGTTCTTCGTTACTCCCGGCAAATTATATAAGCAGGAATAAAAATCCTTAAACGCTTGAGTAACTTGTGCCGGTAGGACTGCCTTTTGACCATTTCTCCTATTAATATGAGGAACATATGTAGAGAGTTTATGATCTCTAACCGCTTTCGCTAACATTTTCCCACACTTATCTCCTGACTCATAGCTCACTCTGTGACAGAACTGCAAAGCCGCCTTAGCCTTATACCAGAGCAAGTCTGTAATCTGTGTCCTAATTGACTTCAATTCGGCCTCTGAGGATTGCGTAGGGATATGTTTGTGCCTAGCTTCAGTCTCTGACAATTTCTGTAGCCAACCAAGAAGTTGTTTGTTCCGTTCACGTTTAATTTGTGCCCCGTGCTTAATCAAGATTCCCCTAATAACCGGTTTATGGGCTTCCCATAAAATGCCCGGGTCACAGTCTGATTGATCATTCTCCTGGAAGTACAATTTCAATGTTTCATTTACCTCAGTCAATACCTCCGGTACTTGTAAAAGGCTCTCATTAAGACGCCAGAAACGGTGTCGAGGCATAGAAGTGTCATTAAGTTTGTAAGTTAGGAATATCGGTGCATGGTCTGACCATGTCCTGTCTCCAATCGATGTCTCGCTCACCGCATGCAACTGTGTGTGGGGAACAAGGAAATAGTCTATCCGAGTATATACCCGATGCATGGGGGAGTAAAACGAATAGTCACGTTCCCCTGAATGTTGCAGGCGCCAGGCATCTATTAATTGTGCTTTATGAAGCATCTTTGCTATTCTTTTTAGTTGGCTCGGCGGAATAGATGATTTACCAGTTGAAGTATCTACCGAGGGAATTAGCAGAACATTAAAGTCTCCGCCGAGAATCAATTGTCCCTCTCTAAATTCCTGCAGTTTCTCCAGTGTGTCTCTCATAAAGGTAGCTTGTAGTTCATTGGGGGTGTATATTGTAGCTAATGTCACCTGTTTATCCCAAATCAACCCCTTAAGAAAAATATAGCGCCCTGCCTGGTCTATAATAGAGCTCTGGTATTTCCAAGGTATTTTACTAGATAGTAATACCGATACCCCTTTTGATTTACTTATCGGGTTAGTAGAGTGATAAGCGGTAGGGTAGAATCTATTTCTTAAGTAGGGGAGCTTGTCATTTTTAAAATGTGTTTCCTGAATAAAGGCGATATCGGCATTATATCTTTTCATATCATTAAAGAGCATATGTCTCTTCTCAGGAATATTTAGGCCCCTCACATTAAGTGACATCACTCGAACACCGTCCATCTTTACAAAAAAAAAAAGAAAAGAGGGGGGAAGAAACCCCCCTCCTATCTACTATGCTTAGCTATATGCTAAAAAAAAGAACGCTCACCGACTATCGGTATCTGAGCATCTGCCTAATTAGGTGCGTGTGCCTGGATTGGCCGACTGAGATGACAATAGAAAAAAAATTAAGAAAGAGAAGCAAAAAATGCAAGCTCCAGAGACCTCCCCACTCCTTAGATTATTTAGAAACTGATAACCTTATTAGGAGGACCGGGGGAAAAAAAAAAAAAAAAGAAATAAAAAAGGAAAGAGAGGGAGATAAAAAGAAAAAGAATAGTAAAAAAAAAAAAAACCCCTCCCTCTCTCTTCCTCCCCCTTCTCCCCTCCCTCTCAGGGGGGAAGAAGAATACATTGGGGAGCAGTTAAATTTATATAGCACCGGGTTTCGGGGGTAGGGGCTTATAGGGCAGGCCCAAGCCCGCGGATATTTATAGCTTCCTGTCCAGTTCGTTAGATATCTCATAGCCTGAGGTTATTTATATCTCTTTACACATATACTATTCCATTATACATTAATATACCTTTATATGCATTGTATTCTATATACCTCTCTATACATTATATTCTATATCATATATATCCCTCCTCACTTTTCTCTTAAAGAGGGAGTATAAACATAATACACATAATACCGAACCCAATTCACAACCCAATACACATAGTACACAGCCCAATATGTAACTCATTATCTATTAAATTATTTTTGTAACTCATTGTCTATTGAATTAATATAAACCCAAGACTTGTCTTCTTTAGCCCACTATTTGGTTCTTGGTTCTTGTCTGTGAAACTTCCCCCTTCTTTCTTAGTCCCCTCTTTTAATCTACTATTCTTATATCCCTCTTCCCACCTCTTCCCCTCTTCCCCGAAGACAAATCCTTGGAGAAAAGCACAAAAAAAAAAAAAAAAAAAGGCCAAGGGGAGAAAGCATATAGCCTATATCATATGATATTTCACCCTCATATCATATCCTATCTCTATGTAATTCTACTTGTTCTACTCCTCTTCCCTTCCCTTCCCTTCCCTTCTCCTGTCTCTACCCCTCTCCATTCTATGCTCCCTCTTCCTCTCCTCTTCTCTCCGTCCCTCGTCCCCCTCCTGAACTATCTCTAACATTTCTATTCCTATTCCATCACCAATGAGATCGCAGGGGGGTATAGAAGGTTCTCGGAACACCCCTAATATCTAATTCCTCCTAGGTATCATTATCCCTATTAACTCATTTTATTATATTTACTGTATTTTTTCTTTCTCTTCCCCCTTTTCTCTTCTTCCCCCTCCCCCTTCCTCTTTCCCTCTATTTGTTTCTATCTATTTAGCCTTTTCTATCTTGGGGTCTAACTATTTGCGTGTTATTGGTGTTACTGATATTACTAGTGAAAAAAAAAAAAAAAGGGGAGCAGAGGAAAAAAAAAAAAAAAGATTTAAAGAAAAACACCCAGTGTCTTTTATAAATTCGTGTTTCTTATTATATTCTAAAACTTACTCATGTTTTTATGTGTCTTTTATGTGTCTTATTTCTGTAGCGTCTGAGTGCTAATGTAAAAAAAAAGGGGAGTGAAAAGAAAGTGTGAGACAAAAAGAAAAAACCCTAAAAAAGAAAAAAAAAAACCCCAACCCCTTGTGTCGGGGGTTAAATATACCTTCTAATGTTCCTTCTAGTATTCCCTCTAACTTCTACTAGTGAGTTTCGAAGGGAGAGCAAAATAGCTCCCCAAAAAAAAAAAAATAAAAAAAAGTGTCAAAATACGCTGTGTCAAAATACCCTGTATTCCTCTGCACATAAATCTCTCTATCTCATTCAATTTATCTCACTGTATTTATCACACTTATCTTTATCTTAACCTTATTAACTTCCAAACACATCAAAATACGGCCCCTTGTCCAGTGTCCTAAATCTCCTCTCCCCCAAGAAAAAAAAAAAGGGGGGAGAAGGGAAGGGGGTAATATTGTATCATATATTCAATTAGTCATCCCCTTTTCTATACCCCCGGATTTTGAAATTCCCAGTTCCTAGTCTCAGTCAGCAGGAAAAAAAGAAAAAGGGGGAAACCGCAAACAAAAAAAAGGGGGGGGGGGGGTCCGATATATTCATTCTCTTAATGTTCCAGGTGTATCTAGATATAAGGGGAAAGGGGGTAGGTTAAGGGAGTAACTATTCGATAACTATTCAATATCAGGTCCTGATTCCCGATTCAAGTCCCCCTTTACTCCTTGGGGGGTCTGACTTCTTTGCTGTTGTCCATTTCTTTGGGATCCTCTTCTTTGACCCTGGATATCCAGGAACCCCCTACGGTTCCCAGTGTATGTAAAGGGTAGAAGCCAGTTTGGTATCTGAAAGGGTGTAATTTCTAGATAAAGGAAAAGTTCAGGGAGATCTGCTGGTGTCAAGAGGGTGAATGTGGTGGATGCCCTACGGAATGTTACTGTTAATGGGTACCCCCATCTATACGTGCATCCCTGCTCTCTGGCCCAGTCCAAAATAGGCCGTAGACACGCTCTGCGCTGAAGTGTGGCTCTAGAGATATCGGGTAAAACTTTTATATGGGCTCCATCCACTAGAGTATCCCCTTTATCCCATGCTGCCCTGAGTATCTGCTCCCTTTGGTTATGTCTACTCAGGCGGCAGATAACATCCCTGGGTCTATCCAGATTAGGGGGTCTAGGGCCTAATGCTCTGTGTACTCTATCCAACTCAATCACGGTCAGCGGTAAGTTTAATATTGCCTGAAATACTCCCAGCACTTTAGTATTTAAGTCTTCCGTTTCTGTTGTTTCTGGGAGACCCCTGAGTCGCAGGTTATTTCGACGGCTTCTGTCTTCGTGTGCTTCTGTTTGCAGTTGTAGGTTTATTATTGTATCTGCTTGTCCCCCCTGGGATTTTTCTATACACCCCATACGTTGTTCCAGGGCAGAAATGGAGTCCTCACCCGCCACCACCCTCTCTGACAACGCTTTTATATCTGCTTTTACTAGCAGAAGATCTTGTCGGTGTGTCTCCTCAACCCGTAGGATTAGTGCCTCTATATCCTGGCGGGTCGGTAGTGCAGCCAAGTCCTGCCTTGTAGGCAATGTTGCTAATGTCGCTAGTATAGTTTTAATTTCTCCTACCTCCATGCCAGGTGTATCGGGTGTTACCACAGTTGCGGTAGCTTCTCTTACAGCGACCGTGTTCCTCAACGTTCCAGTCCGACTTGGCGTCCTCACTTCCTGCTTGCCCTCTAACCCGGATGAGTTCCGGCGTACACTCAGCCTAGCTCCAACGTCACCTGCTGAGCTTCTCCGTACTGTACCGTTCTCCCTGAGCCCTGCCCCCCCCCCCCCGTGGGGCTAGAACTGGTACTAGATACTGCTGGTTATCTCCCTGAGAGGTACTCGAAAAACCCCTCCTCATAGCGGCTCTGGTACAGTATTTGCGGCCACCGCTCATGCCGTGACACAGGGCTTCTATCTCCCTTTGTTTGATTAGAGTGTTACGGAGGTCCTGGAGCTAACTTCAAATCGTGTCTCTCAGTCCGCCAAAAATATTCTTACAAGCTATCAACATGAACATTGAGGAGGAAGAGGATAGTCACTCAGCATAACAGGATAGTTGACAAGTGGACGACGACGACAAGTGTGTCGAAACGACGTAGGGAGGAGCAGCGTGCTGACGTCATCACATTTCCAACGCAGAGTCACGGAAGGACGGGCTGTGGAAGCCGGCCGGCTACACTATATATTTTTACACGCCTAATAATCTACACAACATTGTAAGTGTGATTCTTTTATTTTAATAAATTTGTTTTTACTGTATCAAGCTATGGTGGATTTTTCTTTTTCTGCCATGACGCATATGATGAGCTGAGAGGGATTGGAGGTCCATCTACTACACTGGTGGAGACAGCTGATCGCGCCACTTGGAGACCCTGGCAGGGTTAACAGCCGCAGGTTTAGACTGATCTCTTTCAGGGATCAGTGGCTCTGGTAAGCGGCAGTCTTATTGGAGGTGGTGGACTTTTTCTTGTACTGGAATACAGCACTTTTTCTCGGGTGTTTTTTTTTTTTTTTTTTCCATAAATGATTTTTATTGAAAGAGAAATAAGGTTACATGTACATACAAGACATACAAGCTCATGAACATTTCAAGAATAACCACCAATCAAATAAAGCAATATCCATTATCTGAATAGGAGCAAGTAACCCTGCGTAAGAGTGCAAAGACCCTCCGTAGACCAATATTAGCAGGTCTATCCGGGGTCATGGTAAAACTTCTCAATTCGGGAATTACAATGGATGTATAGATGTTGGGAGCCTATGGCAAGGCTCCAGGCTATTATTTGGTCGGTTACAACATAATCAAGGAAGAAGAATAAAGTAAAATCAACAAACAAACAAAAAAAAAAAGGGGGGGGAGAAAGGGAATCAGAAAAGAGGTTGACGTTGACATAGGTGCGGGAAAGGAATAAGGGAAGGAGGGTAGGTAAAGGGTAACAGTCAAGAATAGAAAGTAGAGAGTATAGAGTATAGAGTAGTGGGGGCCGCCCTCCACCCCGGACCCCCACACCAGTCCAAAACGCAGGGAAGATATCAGCAAGCAATCTAAATACTTCAGGACAGCGTTTAGAAGAAGGATTTATAGTGATCCGTGGTCCTAAAATGCGTCCAACAGGCTCAGGTCAGACTAAACTTCTGTAAGCGGTCCTGGGCTGTATGTATCAATTCCTCCATCTCCTCTATCTTGGAAACTCTGCTCAACCATTCTCGAATGGTCGGGATATCTTTTGAACGCCAATGTGTAGGAACACAGAGTCTGGCTGCATTAACCATATGCATAGCTAGTGATTTTTGGTAAGTTTGTTTGGGTAAAGTAGTATGGTGCAGAAGGTATTGAGCAGGAGTGTAGTCTAAAGTGAAAGTGGTGACCCGTGTGATGATGGAGTGGACCTCCCTCCAAAAAGGCTGGAGCAGAGCACACTCCCACCAAATGTGTATCATGGATCCTACCTCTTCTGTGCACCTCCAACATGTATTTGGAATTGAGGGTGAGAATTGATGTAAAAGAGCTGGGGTTCTATACCATTTTGTGGTAATTTTATAACCGTTTTCCTGGATTGCTACGTTCATCGATCCCTTATGGGCAAGAGTGAATATGGATTCCCAGTCATCATCCTCAAGTGTCAGTTGCAAATCCCTTTCCCAGGAAGCACGTACAGTCTGCATCGTAGGAGTGCCAGGAACGTCCTGCAGTAGGGCGTAAATGTATGACACAAGGTGTCGCTGTGGTGCATTGCGTGAGCATAGTGCTTCAAATGGCATAAGTTGTCTATTCCACGTGACATTCGCATCTTTAGAGGTAAGAAAGTGAGTCAGCTGTCTAAAAGACCAAAAAGGAAAAGTGTTAGTACGTGATTCAGAGGTAAGCTCCTCATAGGATCGTCTACGGCCCCTGTGAAAGAAGTGACACGCCAGAACCTCCTCGTGTGGCCATTCCATGTGGAGGAATGTGTTTGATTGTCCCGGAGGGAACTCAGGGTTACCTCTCAGAGAGGTCAGCGGACCCGGTTGTGAGGATAAGTTAAAGCGAGCAACCGCCCTCCCAAAGGCCGATAGGGAGGGTGCGATGAGCGGGTGCGTCTTGAGGGACAGGGGCCAGAATCGCGGGGACAGCCAAGGTAGTGTGGCAATCGGGGTACGTGTGAGAGAGTTTTCCAGCATCACCCATGCTTTCCTCGGTTTGTGAATTTTCCAGTCCACCACTATAGTTAGGTGGCAGGCCAGATAATATTTATAAAGGTCAGGCAGACCAATGCCACCTGTTGCTTTGGAGCATGTCAGCCGTGAGTATTTAATTTGTGGGGCATTATTCTTCCATATGAAGCTAGTGCACATTTTTTTATATGCCGCAAAGAATGAGGGGGGTAAGTGGATCGGAATCGTCTGCATTAAATACAGTAGGCAGGGGAGAACGACCATCTTATTGAGGGCCGAGCGCCCAAACCAAGAAACGTTGAGGTTGGCCCAATCCTTCAAATTTGCCTGGAGCTTAGAGAGTGCATGGAGGAAGTTGTGGCTATACAGATCCGCTATGTTCTTAGTGACCTGGATGCCTAAGTAGGTAAAGGCTGTCGTCTGGCAATGAAAGGGAAAGGATTCCCGGCAATGAGTGACTTCTTGAGGTGCAAGGGATACATTTAGGGCATGCGATTTGGAGTAATTGATCTTGAGATTTGATAACTCGCCAAAATATTTTATGTCTTTCAAAAGATTAGGTAACGATATCCGAGGGGATTGTAGGGATAGTAAAATATCGTCAGCAAAGGCCGCTACTTTAAATTCTCTATGGGCAATGGGTATGCCTTTGATATCCGTGTTGGACCTTAGTCTGTTTAGGAGGGGTTCTAACGTCAAAACAAAGATCAGGGGAGACAACGCGCAGCCCTGGCGGTTGCCATTACTTATTGAGAAGGCGTCTGACAGGAGGCCATTAGCCCTCACCCTTGCGGAGGGATTAGTATAGAGGGCAATGATGTGTGCCAGCATACGAGGCAGAAGGCCTATGCCCTCCTATACCGCCTGCATGTAATCCCATGCCACCCTGTCAAACGCCTTCTCAGCATCAAGGGACAGGAGGAATCCCCTGGTCTCCGATGAAGTCAGCCAATGCTGTATGTTCAAAGTGCGGATAGTATTATCCCTAGCCTCCCTACCTGGGATAAAGCCCACTTGGTCAGATGATATGAGGCCAGGGATCAAAGGCAGTAACCTATTTGCAAGCATCTTAGCGTAGATTTTTATGTCCACATTAAGCAGAGAGATCGGCCTATAGTTAGAAACTTGTGTGGTATCTTTTCCGTCCTTCGGGATAACTGCTATATGGGCTTCCAATAATCTGCCTAGGGAAGTGTGCGGGGACGAAAGAGAGTTAAATGTGTTTAGCATTTTGGGAGTAAGGTCCTCTTGAAAGCATTTGTAGTATAACAAAGGGAGGCCATCAGGACCTGGGCTCTTACCTACTTTCATCTGTTTAATTGCTAAGTGGAGTTCTTCCATGGAAAATGGACTCTCTATGGCTTCAGCCTGCTGGGAGGTGATAGGTGTAGGGCAATATTCCGCTAGGAAGTCCTTTATTTGGGAGGATCGCCTGGCCATATTGGTCACCTCGCCCCTTTCTTGCGTCAGATTGTAAAGTTTAGAGTAAAATTTTTCAAAGTGTTTGGCTATTTCTTCGTTCTTTGAAATTAGTGTACCTTGACTGTCTCGAATATGATGAATCACAGACGAGGCCTTATCGGCCTGTATCGTGCGAGCCAACAGTCTCCCACTTTTGTTACCATGTTCATAGAACACCTTCTGCCTGAGGACATAACGCCTTCTAGTGCGCTTCCCCAACTCTTCCACCAATGCTGAACGCGCCTGCAAAAGCTCCTGTAGTGTAGCTTGCATGGATGACAGTTTATGGGCTCTTTCCAGGAGATTAATTGTTTCAAGTAATGATTTAACATATTCGTGGTGTCTTTTTTTGGCTATCGTAGCTAGAGAAATCAATTTCCCCCTTAGGACACATTTGTGTGCTTCCCAAAGTGTGATGGGTGAGACATCTGGGGGAGTATTTTCATGAAAGTACAATTGGATTCGGGTACGCACTTGTCTGACATTTTCAGGGTTTTTGAGCAGCGATGGATTTAGCCTCCAGGTTTTCGTTGTCTTATGGAATTCAGGAAACGTAAGGGTTACCGTTATGTGATGGTGGTCTGATAGAAACACCGGCTCTATAGTGGCCTGCGAGAGATGGGATAGGTCTGTTTGCGAGAGAAAAAAATTATCTATTCTGGAGTATTTCTGGTGTGGGGGAGAGAAAAAAGTGTAGTCTTTATCAGTAGGATACAAGGTACGCCATGCATCATGAAGCGTTAAGTGTTGCATTTGGAGTCTAATCTGGCGAAGGGCCCGATGTGTAAGGGTAGACGTGCCCGTAGAGGAGTCCAAAATTGGATTTAATGGAACATTAAAGTCCCCTCCCAATAGTACAATACCCTCTTGGAACGTAGCAAGTAGATCACAGACTTTCCTGAAGAACGACACTTGGTGCTCGTTTGGACAGTACACGTTGGCTAATGTGATAGGTTTGGATGCAAAGGTACCTTTAATAAAAATGTATCTGCCCTCAGGGTCGATCATCGAGTCGGACAATCGAAAATCAGCACGCTTGGAGACCAATATGGAAACTCCTTTTGTTTTGGACTCTGGATTCGTAGAGTGTATTACCTGTTTGTAGACATGGTTCCCCAGTTTGGGGATTGCATCAGATCTGAAATGAGTTTATTGGAGCATGAGAAAGTGAGCATTGTGTTTAGTCAATGCTGACAGTACCTGTGCTCTTTTTTCAGGGAGATTTAGGCCTTTGACATTGAGTGAAAGACATTTTAGTGACAAATGTTGTTTAATTACACTCCCCTTCTTTATGGTGTATTCTAAAGGAGAATAAATTATGTATGTGCGGAGACTGAGTGCTACTGCGGTAATCAGGAGCTACCCCAACGCCCCGACAGGGACAGGAGAGAGGGAAGAGGAGCGGCCGCCACGAAGTGAGAGAAAAAGAGAAAAGAAAAAATAAATAATAAAAAAGGGGGGGGGAGGGAAGGGAACAAGTAGGGTCTAAAGGAAGCTGGGAGGGAGTAAGTGAAGTAAAAGTATAATGGATAAGGATAAGTACGTAGGAGGATAATGCACTCACGTGGTCAGGATCTACCACGTGTGCGTGAAAATACCGGAGGCAGTTAAATATGGATCTAACCACCTATTAAGGGAAATCCGGAGTGTCAGCTTCGCTCCAGTTGGGAAGCTGTGAGGGGATAGTAAGCCTAGACCGGGACACCGGGATCCCGCACAACAGTGGACGAAATGAGATAGACAGGTGTCTGAAGGATATTGGGTGGAGTGTATGAGAATCATGGGATGGAAATAGAAAGGTACAAGAGTGGTCGACAAAAGTTATTGGGATGTGAATGTACCATACTTAGGTTATAGATTCGGGTAACACCATTGCATAATGGTATAAGGGGCGCTCACTAAGCTAATCTGAACCAGATGAGAGACCTGTCAATACCTAATGTGATCGAAATATAAACTGAACCACTACCTAGGGAACAGAGTGGATAATCTACATCCTTAAACTGTGTCAAACATAAGTAATGCCGCGTACACACGATCATTATTCACGGCGGTTAAAAAACCGCCGTGAATAATGACAGGAAAAACGAGGGAACCGCTTGGTTCCCTACACACGGTCGTTTTTCCCGTCATTTTTTCTCTTGACGAGAAAAACGACCGTCTGTGGGCTTCGCGGCAGTGTTTCCCTATGGGAAAACTGCCGCGGAAAAAAATGCTGGAAAAAACGATGAGAAAATTTAGAACATGTTCTACATTTTCTCGTCGTTTTTTATGCCGTTTTTCTAGACGAGAAAAACGACATAAAGCCCACAGACGATCGTTTTTCTCGGCGAAAAAAAAAAATGCAGTTTTTCTCGTCGAGAAAAGCGGTCGTGTGTACACGGCATAAAGGTCGGTAAAATCCTGGGCCCACAAATATCTAAGCCCCCGAACTCACCGTTCCAGAAACATATAAACAGATACATATTAAAACATTGCAATATTGCCCCCTCCACCCCCTAAGGAGTCCGGACTGTGCGTTAATCGAGCTAATCGAGCTGAACCCCCATCTGGGAAGTCACTATCCAAGTCTAGGGCCAATCTAACAGGATGTCTCAGATCAGTGTTCATGGTAGAAGTGTGCTCTACCCCTAAGATCCTATATCAACCCACTTAATCAAGAACGCCGCTCAAGGTAACTCTCATTATGAAAGAGGTAGATGCCTAGTATGGAGAGCGTAACACTAACCACATAAGAACCACAGATTAAGCACAAAAGACGGGAGAGCGGAAGAGTGGACCCGGTCCCCACTGTGAAAAACGGTAATCTGGTTTGGTAAGTACATTAGCATAATCCTACAGCAAGGGCCAATAAACAAGGCAAAATATCTGGAATGTAGAGACATTCCTCCAGCTGTCAGGAGCCGAGTCCACCCCCCCACAGTAATCAACAGACATTAGAGCATAGCAGACTAAATAGGAAAAGGCACATCCCTGGCATGCAGTATGGATGTATACATGTTACCTTCTCGCTAGAATACCATACATAGTCTCTACAAAGAGCGGGTCCTGAGAAAGCCCCCTAGAAGAACAGGAGGGGTAAAACAGAGTTAGTCATACGAAAAAAAGGGGGGGCATCGAGTGTTCTTGGTGAGTTGGAAGACATCAAGAAAAGATTCTCCTGGGTGAGACTGAGTGAAAAAGTTAGCTGAAACCCAAGGGGGGAGCAAGTTCCGGTCAGACTTGGGGGGCTCAAGGACATAAAAAAAAGGGGGGGCCTTTGTTTTGGAAGTGCAAACCAACAGTTAAACAGCAATAGCATGGACCTGTGTGATCTCAACTAGGTAGTGTGAAGGCCTGATGTCAAGTGAAGCGGGGTCAAGCATCCTGGCGTCCCCTTCTCAGGGTGACGGCAGGATCCGGGTGTTGCAGAGGGTACTCTCGGCGGGCATAGCGGTCCCCTGGTGAAGTCGGGTCCAATCTGCGACGTCTGGAATGTTGCCGCTGAGCTTTTGGTGAGGAGTTATGAGTGACCGGTTTCCAAGGCTCCGAGGGGAAGTAGAAGGAATACCAGTCAGGCAGGTCAATCATTGGGATATCTAGTTGTTCGCAGAATACAGGCAAGTCTTCCGGGGTCCGTAAGAAAGCTGTACGACCCCTGGTGGACGCTGAGAGGCAGAATGGGAATTTCCACCTATACTGTATGTTGCGGGCCCGCAGTGTATCCAGCAGGGGTCGCAGAGTGCGCCTGTTCTGCAAAGTTATTTGAGAGAGGTCCTGGAACAATTTAATGTCTGCGCCGTTAAACAGAATGCGGCCTCTGTCTCTCGCCTTCCTCAGTATCTCCTCTTTGAGGGGAAAGTTAACAATACAGCACACAATGTCTCTGGGGTGTTCAGAATCTCAGGGGGGGGGTCTCAGGGCACGATGCAGTCTTTCCATCTCAATGGGAGAGTCAGCTGGGTGGCCCAAGAGGTCATTGAAAATGGTGCAGACCGTTTGTGGTAGTGTAGTTGGGTCTATACCCTCGGGGACCCCCCGCATCCTAACATTATGTCTGCGGCCCCTATCATCCAAATCCTCCACGTGCCTGTGGAGCTCAAACATGTGGGACAGTTGCGAGTCATAAGTCTTTTGAACTTGACTGATCGCCGCTGCCTGTGTTTGGGTAGTTTCTTCTACTTCAGTGAGGCGGTGATTCATTGTGTGGATGTCCGACTTCAGCTCCGCAATGGCCGTTGTCAGGGTATGTTTGATATCTAATGCCACCCTCTGCAGGTCTCTTTGGAGATTGAGTAGGCTCGGGTTAGGGTCTGTGGCATCTCCAACGGCTGATCTCAGTCCAACGGTGTTATCAGGCGAGATCAGGGATGATGCCTGTGAGGCCTGTGAGGTTTGTGAAGCTTGCATCTCCCCGTGGTCCCCTGAGTCCGGAACATCTCTGGAATATTGTTGCTCAATTGTGTCCCCGAATCTTTAAATGTGCGAGGTGTGGAGGAGCTTCTAGTGGATTTCCCCATGGTTCCGCTGATTATGGTGTTAAACAAGAGCGTTTTACGTCCCCGTTGTGCAGGGGTCCTGTCTTTACGCAGCCATTCCGGTCCCCGTCCAAGCCACTCCCCTCCTAAATAAGTCTTCTAATTCATCAGCCCGGGACACCCCCCGTGCGGGAGGTGTGACAGTACTATGCTGTGGGGCTTGAATCTAGAACGGGGGAGGGACGGAGAACAAATAAGGGAGAGGTATAGAGGCTGTGATTAAGCTTCAGGGTGTAGCAAGATGTCCGCTAATCACTAGCTGTGTTCACTTGTCTATTGAGAAGGGCACCTCTATAATGTCCGTGGGGAGGGGATAAAAGATCAGGCTACTGTGTTTCAAAAGAATGGAGCTGGGCTGCAGGAGAGCTGAGATCGTGGGGAGTTTTGAGCTCCTGGGTGTAGCAAGATGGCCGCCGTTCTCCGGGAGTAGGCCGAAGCCGCGGACTTTCCTGAGAACGGCGTAGGAGCTCCGTTCCGCTCGGGCTACAGTTTCACCACAAAGGGTAGGGGACAGTTCCCAGCAGGCAGGATGGAGGTGGCAGCACAGGGATTAGCTCAGGGGAGAGGGCGAGGGATGGGGAAGTGGCCAGGGAGTCACAGTACCTGAGGGGGGCAGCTTCAGCCGGGTCCGCAGGCCGCAATATGGCGCCGGTTCCCAAGATGTTGGAGCTGTCCTCCGGTGATCGCTCCCGCTGTATCACTGCTCAGTGTCCTCCGTGAACACAGCGGCTGGTAGACAGGTCTGGGGAGTCCGATCACCTCACGATACACGGCACGCTAGCTTGGGGGTAAGGAAGTCTCTACAGGCCTCAAGATGGCAGCGGGCCTCAGCAGTGTGGAGCTAGACGCAGGCTTGGTATAAAAGTAGCCGGATAAACTCCACAATATCAGCAGGTACTGCGACAGCATATGTCCATGGGTGCATAAAGGGGGTTTGAAGTGTCTCAGGAGCAAAATAGTAAGAGGATGGCAAAGGATTGTCTCTGGATGTGCGGAGCACAGCACCAACACGTCCTCTCAGCTTCACGTCCGGACACGCCCCCCTTTCTCGGGTGTTTTATCGTTTGAAGTCACAGATGCATGTTTAGAAGATATCTCTATCAACTGAATATCAATGCTAATTTTGCAGACTACTTATTTTTACATCAATTTAAATGTGAACTGATATATGGACTTTATATGCACTTTTTATGCGATTTGGTCGCATAGGAGGGTACTTTTGGGTTTTTTAGCCCATGCTAGTCAGTTGTACATGCAATCCTCTTCCTTGTGTGCAGCATAAAATGCATCAGTGATTGGACTCACTGGTCTTATATTTATATAGATTTATTTCACGATTTTGCGCAGCTTTATTTTTTATTATCTTTGTCTATTTGTCTCACATATTTAAGTTGCAGCATATTTTATTTTAGTGTCATTTATAATGTTCAATATTCATATATAGACATCGCAGTATATACACTTTATTATAACAGGATAGTCACTCAGCATCAGCATGGGCAGTCTTAAAGGGATCTCACATTCAAAAAAAAATTATTTGGTTACATCAGCATCAGGTGCTTGGTAGCTGGTGATCCAAGACTGATTAATTTTTATGAAGGTCAGCCGATTGACCGAGTTGGTGGACAGGCGAACCCTGTGATCGGTTACAAAGCCTCCAGAAGCACTGAATGTGCGTTCCAAAAGAACGCTGGATGCAGGACAGGCTAGTAGCTCAATTGCATACTGTGCAAGCTCTGGCCAGTGATCCATCCTCAAGACCCAGTAACCCAGAGGATTTTCTTTTCGGTGGGAAAGGTGTCCAAGTCTGATCTTGCCCCTAGGTATTCCTGCACCATGTATATCAGACGCTGGCGATGGTTGCTGGAACTGATCATACTTTGGGGCTGCGGACTAAAAAATTGTCTGAAGCCTCAGCAACATGTTGTCCAGGACCAGGAATTTGTAACCTCCCAGGCTCTGGAAACGGGTTGCACAAACCTTTCTGCAAGGCCTCCCGAAGATGTTTCATCCTCTGCTCCCTCTGCAACGGCTGGATAAGGTCTGCAACCTTACCCTTGTAACGTGGATCAAGGAGGATTGCCAGCAAGTAATGATCCCTCTCCTTGATACCACGAATACGAGGATCCTTTCACAGGCTTTGCAGGATCAGGGAGGCCATGCAGCGTAGGTTTGCTGAGGCATTCGGTCCGGAGTTCTCTGAGTCACTAAGGATGACATGATCTGCAGCCACCTCCTCCCAGCCACGTACAAGTCCATGGGTTTCTGGGGACTGTAAATGATCCCTTGAAGACTGCTGCTGATGCTGATGCTGAGTGCTAGACTCCACCTCCATGCTGATACAATCCTCCTCCTCCTCCTCTTCCTGTGTGATCGGCGGGCCCGCAGGAGCACTGTCTGGGTAAAGGGGGCCTTGAGAGGTAAGGAAGTCCTCCTCTTCCTCCCTCTGTTCTGCCTCAAGTGCCCTGTCCATTATTCCACACAGCGTGTGCTCCAACAGGTGGACAAGAGGGTCAGTATCACTGATGCATGCACTGTCACTGCTCACCATCCTCGTGGCCTCCTCAAATAGTGACAGGATATTGCATGCATCCCTGATCATGACCCAGTGGCGTGGCAAAAAAAAAACAAGCTCCCCTGACCCTATCCTGGTGCCATAGTCGCACAGGTACTCATTGATGGCCTTCTGCTGTGTGTGCAGCCGCTGCAGCATGGCCAACGTTGAGTTCCACCTGGTGGGCATGTCACACATTAGGCGGTTCTTGGGCAGGTTAAATTGCTTTTGGAGGTCAGCTAGCCGAGCACTGGCATTATATGACCGGTGGAAATGCACACAGACTTTCCTGACCTGCCTCAGGACATCCTGTAAGCCCTGGTACCTGCTCAAGAACCGCTGCACCACCAAGTTAGGGACGTGAGCCAAACAGAGCACATGGGTCAGCTGTCCCTGTCGGAGGGCGGAGAGGAGGTTGGTACCATTGTTGCAAACCACCATTCCTGGCTTAAGCTGGCGTGGCGTCAACCACCTCTGAGCCTGCCTCTGCAGAGCTGACAGAATCTCTGCCCCAATTTGGCTCCTGTGCCCCAAGAACACCAGCTCAAGCACCACATGGCATCTTTTTGCCTGTGTAATTGCGTAGCCCCTTGAACGCCTACGGTTCAGAGGACAAATCAGCAGAGGCCATGGAGAAAGAAGAAGAGGAGGGGTGGAGGAGAGAGGTGTGTCAGAATCACCACTAGTAGCATTTTGGAGGCGTGGTGGTGGAACAACCTCCAACACTACTGCACCCTGTCCTGCATCCTTCCCAGCTGCCAGCAGAGTCACCCAGTGTGCCGTGAAAGATAGGTAACGTCCCTGTCCATGCCTGCTGGACCATGAGTCAGTGGTAATATGCACCTTACCGCTGACCGCCCTGTCCAGCGAGGCCAAGACATTGCCTTCCACATAGAGAGCCGGAATCGTACCTCAGTGGCATTTGGGAACCTGCCACTGAGGTACCGCACATTCCACAAACTCACGGAAGGGGGCAGAGTCTACCAACTGAAAAGGCAGCAGTTGAAGTGCTAGCAATTTAGCCAAGCTAGCATTCAACCTCTGGGCATGTGGATGGCTGGGAGCGAATTTCTTTCGCCGGTGTAGCAACTGGGGCAGGGAAATTTGCCTGGTACAATCAGATGATGGTGTACCGATAGCAGATTGCCCGCAAGTACTTGGCAGTGGCACGCCTAATTCTACACCTTCATGCCTCTCAGTGCAGGTTTCAGAGAGGACTGAAGGTATACTGGGGTTGGAGATCCCAGCTGATGAGGAGCAAGGAGAGGTCCGCTTTGTTCTTTGGTGTGGGTCTTTTATGTACGCTTGCCAACGGGCTGCATGGCAGGTCGATATATGTCTGGTCAAGCATGTGGTGCCCAAGCGGCTGCTGTTTTGGCCATGCTTGATATGCTTCAGACATATGTTGCAAATAGCAATGGTGCGATCTGCTGCGCACATGTCAAAAAAGGCCCACACCAAAGAGCTTTTGGAAAAACGTGCAGCGCCCTGCACATGCGGAGCTCTGCAGTGTGATGCAGTCGGTTGACTGCCCTTAAGCTTGCCCCTGGAGGGCATCCTGCCTCGTTGGAGATGTGCCTCCTCCTCCTCCTCTCACCTATCAGGCACCCACGTAGAGTCAGTGACCTCATCATCCCCTCCCTCCTCGTCACTGGAGCAAACCTGGCAGTATGCTTCAGCTGGGGGAACATGATTGCCAGTTTGTTGTCCTTCTTGGGCACCCCCTCTGTCTGGGCTCACGTTACTGTCTTCCTCAAGCTGGGTACCATCATCAGAGCCTTCAAAACGCTGCCCATCCTCCTGCAGCATGTACCCAACACTGTGGTCGAACAGTTCGGGGGACTCCTCCGTGCATGATGGTGGGGCTAGGGAGGGAGTAACTGATGACCTTGAGCCAATGGAATAGGCCACTTTGGCACCTGCATTGGCAGCCAAGGTAGCCTGGGTGACAGAGGATGAGGACTGTTGGTCATCCACTCTACCAACTTTTCTGCATGTTGCGGCTCAACGCGGCCAGCTGCCAAAAAAAAGGACAAGTGAGCCCCACAGCCACGTGCTGATGAGGATGCACCGTGTCCACGACCAGCACTGTTGTCTCTAGACACAGAGCGTGCTTGCCCTCTTTTATTGGCCTGTGAGTGTCTGCCTCTCCTTGTTGGCCTTCCAGACATACTGTATTTGATAGGTACACAAGGAATGGCCTGCAGTGAGATGTAGCTGCACAAACCTGGGATGTATATATATACTGATTATACAGCAGCTAACTGAATCAACTGCCTTCCTGTAGTATATTAGCAAGAGAACAACAGGAATGGTCTGTAGTGAGATCTAGCTGAACACTGTGCACAGGATATAGTACTTTATATACTGCAGCTAACTGAATCAACTGCCTGTCTGTATTATTAGGAAGAGAAAAGGAATTGTCTGCAGTCAGCTTTACCTGCACACTGTGCCCAGTATATAGTACACTGACTTAATATACTGCAGCTTCGTTCAATCAACTGCCTGCCTGTATTATTAGGAAGAGAACAGGAAGAGAACAGGAATTGTCTGCAGTCAGCTTTACCTGCACACTGTGCCCAGTATACAGTACACTGAATTAATATACTGCAGCTTAGCTCAATCAACTGCCTGCCTGTATTATTAGGAAGAGAAGAGGAATTGTCTGCAGTCAGCTTTACCTGCACACTGTGCCCAGTATACAGTACACTGACTTAATATACTGCAGCTTAGCTCAATCAATTGCCTGCCTGTATTATTAGGAAGAGAACAGGAATTGTCTGCAGTCAGCTTTACCTGCACACTGTGCCCAGTATACAGTACACTGACTTAATATACTGCAGCTTAGCTCAATCAACTGCCTGTCTGTAGTATTATTAGGAAGAGAATAACAGGAACGCTCTGCAGTGAGATCTAGCTAAACTGTATACAGTATATACATATATATATATACAAAGCGTACAATGCATATATATACTAAATACTGGAATACTGGATCTAACTAGCTCAATCAACTGCCTGCTCAATCTAGCTATTGCTAACTGAAATAAAACAACAATCTCTCTCTCTCTCTCTCTGTCAGGAAAGGCGTTCTTACAATCTGCCTGGCAACAGTGCCGCCAGGAGATCGTCTATACACCATAGGTCCATTCCGCGCATGCGCGTGCACAATAGCGCGTTCACGGGAGCGCGCGCGGTGACAGCATTTGGCGCCAAACAAGGTATTTAAACTATCTGCATACCTTGCCCCTTGCTGTCTGGTCTACAGCGTTCCCGAGACCCCTGCTATTGACTTCTGATTCCTGTACACCTGTTATCTGATCCGGCTCGTCTCTGTTTAACCCCGATTGCTGCCCGCCCCGACTTCGGCTTGCTCTGACAACTCTCTTGGTCATCCCTGTACCTGGTCGCTGCTGGTCCGACCCACCGGTCTGTCCGAACTACAAGGCACCTCCACCTGAACTACAGTGCATCCTGCCTGAAGCCACTGTGCATCTCTGCCTGAATCATAGCGCATCTCTGCCTGAACTACCCTGCACCTGTGCCTGAGCTACAGTACACCTCAGCCTGTACTACAATACACCACCTTGTTCCTGCAGTCTGATCTGGGACTTTTATACATCTGCCTGTTGTCTGCATTCTGATTGGTCCTACCGTGCACCCTCCAGCTACCTTTGGACTGTTCCAGTTTTGCCGTGCACCATCTGCTGCCGCAACTACCCAATATCCTGCTTACCTGCCAGGCACTTGTGCCCCCTGTCCTCCTGAGCCTCTGTCTGCTCTATCAGGGGCTCTCGAGCCAGGGGATTACGAGAGGCCGCTCCCTGCACGTTGGGCTCCCATCATAAGGTACGTGACAGTACCAGACAGCCATGTCGGAGCCTACGCAGGGGGCCTCTCCCATGGAGGAACTATGCCGCCACCTGGACGGACTTACTGCTGCAGTCAGGAGTTTGCAAGAGGGATATACCCGGCTAGAGGAGCGTGTCCAGACCCTGGCTACCTCAGCACCTGTCGCATCAGGAGCTTCACCTGCACCGTCGGTTGTCATGTTGCCACCTGAACCCAGGGTCCCTACTCCGGAGAGGTTCTCTGGGGACCGCGGCAAGTACAGGGCTTTTCGTAACGCCTGCGAACTTTTCTTTGCGCTACAGCCCAGGACCTTCTCCCTTGAATCTACCAAGGTGGGCTTTGTCATAGCCCTATTGTCCGGTGAACCTCAGGCCTGGGCACACCGCCTCCTGGAACAGAAAAACACCTGCCTTGACCAACTAAGTACTTTCCTCCAGGCCATGGACCTCCTCTATGAAGACCCTCAACTGGCCGCTACCGCCGAAGCAGCATTATGCTCTCTCCAGCAGGGTCGCAGAGCCGCTGAAGATTATGTATCAGACTTTAGGCGCTGGAGCGCCGATACCAGCTGGAACGACGCCGCCCTGCGACACCAATTCCGGCTGGGACTATCAGAGCCCTTGAAGGACGAGCTGGCCCGGGTCGGTATACCGAACACGCTCGATGCCTTGATCCTTCAAGCTATTCAGATCGACAGGCGACTAAGGGAGCGTAGAGCTGAATGGTAAGCGGGACCATCCCGCCCAGTATGGATGCTGCCACGGGTACCCTATCCTCCTCATTCCGCTTCTTCGGCCTCCCCACGCTCCGCTACCGATGCCTCTGAACCCATGCAACTGGGGTTGATCCGACCCTCGCTTACTCCTGAGGAGCGCCAGCGACGCCGGGTTCACAACCTCTGCCTCTACTGCGGGGAGTCAGGACACTACGTGAGGATGTGCCCCACTAAATTGCGTAAGTGCCACCTCTCCTCTACTGTCTCGCCTGTTCTGCTTAACCATTCCGCTCACCTGACCGTTTCCATCTCTCTACAGCTTCCAGGAAGGAACATCCGGACACCCGCCATTATTGACTCCGGTGCTTGCAGCGGCTTCATGGACCTTTCCTTTGCTTTGAAACATCAGGTCCCTTTGAGGCCCAGACCTAAAGAACTCACGGTCCATCTTGCCGACGGATCGGCCATCAGATCGGGACCAGTGACGCAGCAGACAATTCCCCTGCGCACCACCATTGCGGACAAGCATCAAGAACTATTGTGCTTGGACATTATAGAATCCCCTCTCTTCCCAATTATCTTGGGGATACCATGGCTAAAAGCTCATAATCCTCAGATCAACTGGAACACTGGAGAGGTTCACTTTCCATCTCTCTATTGCCGTGAACACTGTTTCCCAGCGCCATCCGACACCTCGTCCCCATTACTTTGTCTGGGGAGTGACATGGAGAACCGTCGGCTGGTCCCGGAGGCCTATCACAACTTTCTAGATGTCTTTAGCAAAAAGGGCGCGGAGACTCTACCTCCGCACAGGCCCTACGATTGCCCTATTGACCTTCTTCCGGGGGCAGAGGTCCCTTTTGGAAGAATTTTCCCCTTATCTGAACTAGAGCTTGGAACTCTCAAGACGTATCTGGATGACAACTTAGAGAAGGGATTCATACGTCCCTCCACCTCTCCTGCAGGAGCCGGTATATTCTTTGTAGAAAAGAAGGACCACTCCCTACGCCCCTGTGTGGATTACAGAGCCCTGAATAAAGTAACTATTAAAAATAGGTATCCCTTGCCATTAGTACCCGAACTTTTCCAAAGACTTGGGACAGCAGCCATCTTCACTAAATTGGACCTCCGCGGGGCCTACAACTTAGTCCGCATTCGGAGCGGTGATGAATGGAAAACAGCGTTTCGCACCAGATTCGGGCACTTTGAATACCTGGTCATGCCCTTCGGGCTATGTAATGCCCCTGCCACGTTCCAACATTTCATAAACAATATTTTTAGAGACTACCTAGATCTATTTGTCATCATCTACCTAGACAATATCCTGGTCTTCTCTTCCTCCTTATCCGACCATCGTGAACACGTCCGGAAGGTCTTGGCCCGACTTCGCCAACATGGTTTGTACGCCAAGCCCGAGAAATGTGCATTCGAACAACAAGATATTTAGTTCCTAGGGCTAATCATTTCGGTAGAGGGTATTAAGATGGACCCTCAGAAGATCACGGCCATTCTGGATTGGCCAGCCCCCAGCGATAAGAAGGGGATCCAACGCTTCGTGGGCTTTGCGAACTTCTACCGGAAATTCATTAAAGGATTCTCCTCTATCATTGCCCCCATTACCAACTTAACTAAACAAGGTAACCGGTTTCACTGGTCCCCCGAAGCTCAGGCCGCCTTCGCTAACCTTAAGAATCTGTTCATCTCGGCCTCTGTCCTAAAGCACCCCAACCCGGCCTTACCTTACATCTTGGAGGTGGATGCTTCTGAAGTGGCAGTTGGAGCAATACTTTCCCAGAGACAAGGCCCAAAGGCCGCATTGCACCCAGTAGCCTTCTTCTCCCGTAAACTAACGGAGGCCGAGAAAAACTACGACGTCGGGGACAGGGAACTTCTGGCAATAAAGTCCGCACTTGAGGAATGGCGCTACCTCCTGGAAGGAGCAGCACATCCTATCCTGATCTATACCGACCATAAAAACCTGGAATACTTAAAGATTGCCAAGAGACTGAGACCACGCCAGGCCAGGTGGGCACTCTTTTTTACCCGATTTTCGTTTCACATCACGCACCGACCCGGATCAAAGAACACCAAACCGGACGCCCTTTCCCGGATGTTTGCCGAACCTAAGGTCCTTTCCCCCCCAGATACCATTCTACCTCCCGGTAACTTCCTCCTGTTACAAGAGGACCTCCTGTCCCAAATCAGACAGGCCTCCTCGGGACCATGCCCATTCTCTGGCCTTGCCCTACAGTCTAAAGACGGTCTGCTGTGGAACAAGGACAAGATTTTTGTACCTCAACAACTTCGGGTGGCCGTCTTGAAATCCTGTCATGACCACCAGTTAGCCGGCCACTTTGGTGTGTACAAAACTTCCGAACTCCTCCAGCGGACATTCTGGTGGCCACGATTATCCCAAGATTGCAAGCGCTATGTGGAATCTTGTACCACCTGCATCCAGAACAAAGACAGCAAAACCAGAGCCTGGGGGTTACTAAAGCCACTACCCGTCCCGGAGAGGCCATGGAGGATGATCTCAATGGACTTTATAGTTGAACTACCTCCATCAGAAGAGTTTACGACCATCTTTGTAGTGGTTGATAGACTCTCCAAGATGGCCCATTTCCTACCCATGAGGGGCATCCCCTCGGCCTCTGAGACTGCAAAAATCTTCATCAGGGAAATAGTAAGGCTGCACGGTGTACCTGCTAACATTACATCTGACCGGGGGGTACAGTTTACATCAAGATTTTGGAGGGCACTATGTAAATCACTGAAGATCGATCTGTTCTTTTCCTCAGCGTACCATCCCCAAACCAATGGCCAAACAGAGCGCACCAATCAAACGCTCGAGCAGTACCTGCGCTGCTTTTCAAGCTTCTCCCAGAATGATTGGGCCCCTCTTTTGCCTCTTGCTGAGTTTGCCTACAACAACTCTGTTCATTCTGCCATCAAGCAATCCCCATTTTTCGCAAACTATGGGTTTCACCCATTATTTCTATCTAACAACATGCCCGAATGTCCGGTACCAGCTGCCCAGGAAACTTTAAATTTCTTCTCCACCAACAATAAACTTCTCCAGGAGACCATGGCTAAGTCACAAAGCTACAACAAGGAAATTTTCGACAGAAAGAGGAGAGGGGAGCTCAACCTGGCACCTGGGGACCAAGTTTGGCTCTCTACCCTGAATCTAAAATTGGCATGCCCATCCAAGAAGTTGGGCCCTAAATTCGTGGGTCCCTTCCCTATAACAAGGAAAATTAACGAGGTAGCTTACGAATTGAAACTGCCTGGGTACTTCCGGATTCACCCAGTTTTTCATGTAGCCCTGCTTAGGCCCACGGTTCCTGATCCCTTTACGGATCGGGACACCAATCCTCCCGAACCCGTGCTTATCGATGGAGAAGAGGAATTTGAGGTCGAGTCCATTCTGGGTTGTAGACGAAGACGAAACCAGATCCAATACCTGGTGAAATGGAAGGGTTACGGCCCAGAAGAAAACTCATGGGAACCAGAGATGAATGTCCACGCGGAAAGGCTAATCAAGGACTTTGAGAAATCTCACCCAGACAAAGTGGCCCAGTTGGGCATCCGGAGGCTGCCCCTTGGGGGGGCAATGTCAGGAAAGGTGTTCTTACAATCTGCCTGGCAACAGTGCCGCCAGGAGATCGTCTATACTCCATAGGTCCATTCCGCGCATGCGCGTGCACAATAGCGCGATCGGCATGCGCGGGCACGCGCGCGCGTTCACGGGAGTGCGCACGTGCGCGGTGACAGCATTTGGCGCCAAACAAGGTATTTAAACTATCTGCATACCTTGCTCCTTGCTGTCTGGTCTACAGCGTTCCCGAGACCCCTGCTATTGACTTCTGATTCCTGTACACCTGTTATCTGATCCGGCTCGTCTCTGTTTAACCCCGATTGCTACCCGCCCCGACTTCGGCTTGCTCTGACAACTCTCTTGGTCATCCCTGTACCTGGTCGCTGCTGGCCCGACCCACCGGTCTGTCCGAACTACAAGGCACCTCCACCTGAACTACAGTGCATCCTGCCTGAAGCCACTGTGCATCTCTGCCTGAATCATAGCGCATCTCTGCCTGAACTACCCTGCACCTGTGCCTGAGCTACAGTACACCTCAGCCTGTACTACAATACACCACCTTGTTCCTGCAGTCTGATCTGGGACTTTTATACATCTGCCTGTTGTCTGCATTCTGATTGGTCCTACCGTGCACCCTCCAGCTACCTTTGGACTGTTCCAGTTTTGCCGTGCACCATCTGCTGCCGCAACTACCCAATATCCTGCTTACCTGCCAGGCACTTGTGCCCCCTGTCCTCCTGAGCCTCTGTCTGCTCTATCAGGGGCTCTCGAGCCAGGGGATTACGAGAGGCCGCTCCCTGCACGTTGGGCTCCCATCATAAGGTACGTGACACTCTCTCTCTCTCTTTCTCTCTCTCTCTCTCTTTCTCTCTCTCTAAGTACGCCGCCGGAACACACTACACAAGGCCAACACGCAGGCAGCCTTATATAGTGTGGGGTGTGTACCTAATCCCCTGAGCCATGATTGGCCAAAGGCACCCTGACTTTGGCCAATTATGGCTCTCTGTGCTGACGGCGCTGTGATTGGCCAAAGCATGCCATCAGCCAGCAATGCACTGCAATGACGCAGTGCATTATGGGCCGTGACGCGCAACTCAAATTTGGCACGAATGGCCCATAAAGTTTGATCTTCGTCGAACGAGCGAACAGCCGATGTTCGAGTCAAACTCATGTTCGACTCAAACTCGAAGCTCATCCCTAGTTCTGTGACATAGGAATGATGGTGTCTGGATAAAGTGGGCCTTGAGAGGAAAGGAAGTCCTCCTCTTCCTCCTGCTGCTCTGCCTCCAGTGCCCTGTCCATAATGCCATGCAGAGTCTGCTCCAGCAGGAACACAACAGGGATTGTGTCACTGATGCATGCACTGTCACTGCTCACCATGCTTGTGGCCTCCTCAAATGGTGACAATACAGTGCATGCATCCTTAATGATAAGCCATTGGCGTGGGAAAAAAAAGCAGAGGCGGCCTGAGCCTGTTGTCGTGCCATACTGGCACAAGTACTCGTTGACGGCACTCTGCTGCATGTTTAGCCGCTGCAGCATTCCCAAAGTTGAGTTTCACCTGGTGGGCATGTTTCAAATCAGGCGGTTTACGGGCAGGTGGAATTCCTGCTGAATTTCAGCCAACAGAGCACTGGCTGTGTATGACCACCTGAAATGGCTACAGACTCTTCTGGCCTGCTTTAGTACATCTTGCAACCCTGGGTACATACTTAGGAAACGCTGCACCACCAAATTGAGAACATGTGCCAGGCATGGCACATGTGTCAGCTTTCCCTGTCGAAGTGCGAACAGAAAGTTAGCTCCATTATCGCACACCATTTTTCCTGGCTCAAGCTTCCATGGTGTGAACCACCTCTGGGCCTGTCCCTGCAGAGCTGCAAGAATCTCTGCTCCGGTGTGGTTCCTGTCCCCTAAACACACCAGCTGAAGCACTGCATGGCACCTTTTAGCCTGACTCTGGGAATAGCCCTTTGAATGCTTAGGGGGCACCTGATGTTTATAGGACAATTCTGCACAGGGCATGGAGGTGGCGGGGGAGGGAATAGAGCTCACAGGTCTGGCATCATCACCACTAGCTGTATGGAGATGTGGGGGTACAACAAGCTGCAGCACCGAGCCCTGTCCTGCATCCTTTCAAGTTGCAAGCAGCATTACCCAGTGTGCTGTGAACCAAATATATCGTCCCTGCCCTTGCTTGCTGGACCACATGTCAGCAGTAAGGTAGATTTAACAGCTGACTGCCTTGCCCAACTATGCCAGAACATTCCCTTCCACGTGATGGTAGAGAGATGGAACTTGGGATATTGATCTATTTGGCCATAATAAACCATCTGGTTTTATAGCAGCTATTCAGGTGATATTTGGCGCTGGATACATTCGTGAATGGAAAGATTATTTTTCAATAGCGCATGATATGTTATATACTTGATACCACCTTCAAGCTTGCGGATAACTCACTGAATTAATATTTTTTCATTGAAGGCAAATATCTGTGGCCTCAACGGACATTTTACTATCTATTTTTGCTATACATTAGAGCTGTGACTGGCTTATTTAATAATTAAAAAAAATTTCTCTCCTAGTTACTACATTGGACTTATTACCAACCATTACCTGTATACAATTCTTCCAGCGTACGGGTTCCATCTAGGGAGAGTGTAACATAGTACCCTAGTTAGGGATACACTGCCCTGGATAGGAACACCGTGAGTGTTCTGTTTAGATTTAGACTCGGTCATTGTTTCAGGTGCATTTGGGGGTGTTATGTTTGGGGAAGGGTGGGTGCGCATGCTACTTCTTTTGCCTCTCTTTAGGGAGGCCTATTCAAGCTAGTCAGTTGTTTATGCCATCGCTGGATACATATGGGGAATTTTCAGGTTTATCCCTCATATTTGATGGGGGATTTCTGATTTTTGGATTTTATATGTCTATTTGTACTTTTTAAAATATGAATTTAATAAATATGCAGTTAACTTTTTAGGGTGTGTACCTGTCTGTTTTTTGTTATTTTTTCTAAATTGTAGCTATATTTTTTGATTACACCCCCCGATATTATATCGGTAAGTGCTGCAGTTGTAAAATAGGTGGGATTCCCATATTCCTCTCTTTTGTACCAGAGAGATGGAACGGCCTTACGTGAAAAGTAGTAGCGACTGGGAAACTGCCATTGCGGTACAGCACATTGTGCGAATTCACGCAAGGTGGCAGAATCCACCAGGCTGAAAGGCAGAAGTTGGAGAGCCAACAGATTTGACAAGCTTGCATTCAGATGCTGGGCATGTGGGTGGCAGAGACTGTAAAAAAAAAATCCGCTGCAGCAGATGGGGCAGAGAAATTTGCCGGCTACAGTCTACAGCTGGTGGTGTGCTGCTGGCAGATGTGCTGCTAGGACCTGGGACACCCTGTGCTATACCATCATCCCTGTCAGTGGAGGCTGCTGAGAGGTAATGACTCAGTATAGCAGGGGCAGACTGAAGTGGGTAAGGAAGAGGAGGAGGAGGAGGGACAGATTTGTGCCCCTTTTGTGTGGCTTTTATGTGCTCTTGCCCATTTGCTGAGTGGTTGGATATTAAATGCCTTGTTGAGCATGTGGTACCCAAATGGTTGGTGTTTTTGCCACGTTTGATGTGCCTGAGACGCATTTAGCAGATAGCAACTGTGCGATCTGCTGCAGATGTGCTAAAAACGACCCAGACAACTGAGCTTTGGGGAGTGGGCCAGGAGATAACACCTGCAGATTGTGATGGAATAGGGTGGCTGCTCTCTACTCTTTCTTGATGTCGTCCTCCTTGGGGTTGTGCCGCCTCACCTTCAGTTTCTTCCTCTGCTCTATCTGGCACCCGAGTCGCATCAGTGACCTCTTAATCATCATCATCATCATCATCTCCATATCCTCCATCTTCATCATTACCACTGGAGACAACTTGGCAATACGCGGCTGGCTTGCGGAATATTGATGTCAATTTTTCTACCAGTGTTCCTCCCTCTCTCTAGGCTCATGCGCCTGTCATCCTCAACCTTAGAACCAACATCTAAATCAAGTAATGGCTGGGCATCATCAAGGAGCAAGTGGCTGACGCTGTGGTCAAATAACTCAGCTGTCTCCTCAATGGCTGATGTTGGGGCTATGCCAGGAATAGATGTGGACAAGGAGGCAGGTTTTACCACTCTGGCAACTGCAGGGGACTACACACTTGTCTCTGCTTGTGTGACAGAGGATGAGGAGGATAAGGAAGGTCTAGTAAGCCAGTCCACCACCTCCTCTGCATGCTGTGGCTGGATAGCACGGGCAAACTCACTAAACAGAGGAAATTATGCCCTGCCTGAGGACTGACCACCACGTCCACCTTTGCCTGTGGACACATTTGTTGCTGGCCCCTTTACAGTGCCAAGGGAACATCTGCCTCTCCTTGTTGTCCTCCCAGACATTATTGGGAGGGAGGGGGCGGTATTTATAAGCAAATTTAAGGAAGAAGTTGAAATCTGTACGTAGATGCACTTTAATCAATGTAAAGAGGTGTTTGGGGCACTTTAATTTGAGTACTAACACTACACAGACACACTCCACGGATACACTATAATATACTGCAATATAATGCACCAAACGTACAGTGACACACAGAACTATATGGCGTTAAACTGACAGTAATGAAAATAACTATATGGCGTTAAACTGGCAGTAACTCACATAAAAGTAAATGGCGTTAAAATGGCAGTAACGCAAACAGAAGTAAATGGCGTTAAACTGGCAGTAACGCAATCAAATAGACGGTGTTCAACCGTCACTACACTGATGCTATCTGAACTGTCCCTACTCTAGCTATACGCTATTGTCAAGATTACTGTCACGGTCTCACTACACTACACTGAAACTTTATGAGCTGTCCCTACTCTACACTAATGTATGTATGAATTACATGGTCTCACTACACTACAGTGAAACTATCTGAGCTGTCCCTACTCTAACTGCACACTATGCAAAGCTGAATGATGGTCCTCCTCACTACACTCACACTATCCTTAGACTGACACTAGACTAATATTCTACACTGACAATTGAAGCAAAATAGCATGGTATAGCACACTAACTGACTAATAGCACTGAACATAGCCCTGTTCTATCTCTCTCCATGCCAAAACCACACTGAAAATAGCTGCCATTGCATAGTTAGTCAGGTTGAAAAAAGCCCATCAAGTTCAACCATAAAAAAATAAAATAATAATATCATACAATCCCATATACCTAATTCTATACCCACAGTTGATCCAGAGGAAGGCGAAAAACCCCAGCAGAGCACAATCCAATTTGCTACAGCAGGGGAAAAAATTCCTTCCTGATCCCCCAAGAGGCAATCGGATATTCCCCGGATCAACTTTACCTATAAATGTTAGTACCAGTTATATTATGTACATTTAAGAAAGAATCCAGGACCTTCTTAAAGCAATCTACTGAGCTGGCCAGAACCACCTCTGCAGGGAGTCTATTCCGCATTTTTACAGCTCTTACTGTGAAGAAACCTTTCCGTATTTGGAGGTGAAATCTCTTTTCCTCTAGACGTAAAGAGTGCCCCCTTGTCCTTTGTGTTGACCGTAAAGTGAATAACTGAACACCAAGTTCACTATATGGACCCCTTTTATATTTGTACATGTTGATCATATCCCCCCTTAATCTCCTCTTCTCAAGAGTGAATAAATTCAGTTCCTCTAATCTTTCCTCATAGCTGAGCTCCTCCATGCCTCTTATTAGTTTGGTTGCCCTTCTCTGCACTTTCTCCAGTTCCCCAATATCCTTTTTGAGAACTGGGGCCCAAAACTGAACTGCATATTCCAGATGAGGTCTTACTAATGATTTGTACAGGGGCAAAATTATATATCTCTCTCTGGAGTCCATACCTCTCTTAATACAAGAAAGGACTTTGCTCGCTTTGGAAACCGCAGCTTGGCATTGCATGCCATTATTGAGCTTATGATCTACCAAAACCCCCAGATCCTTCTCCACTACGGATCCCCACAGTTGTACTCCCCCTAGTATGTATGATGCATTCATATTCTTAGCCCCCAAGTGCATAACTTTACATTTATCAACATTAAACCTCATCTGCCACATAGTCACCCAATTAGACAGTGCATTGAGGTTGGCTTGTAAATTGGCGACATCCTGTAAGGACGTTATTCCACTGCATAGCTTAGTGTCATCTGCAAAGACAGAAATGTTACTTTTCATCTCAGACCCAATATCATTTATAAAGATATTAAAAAGTAAGGGTCCCAACACTGAACCTTGGGGTACACCACTGATAACCTTAGACCAGTGTTTCTCAAATCCAGTCCTCAGGGAGCCCCAACAGGTCATGTTTTCAGGATTTCCCTCGGATGAAACGGCTGTGGTAATTACTAAGGCAGTAAAACTGATCAAATCACCTGTGCAAAATAATGGAAAGCCTGAAAACATGACCTGTTGGGGCGCCTTGAGGACTGGAGTTGAGAAACACTGCCTTAGACCATTCAGAGTAAGAATCATTAACCATGACTCTCTGAATTCTGTCTTTTAGCCAGTTTTCTATCCATTTACAAACTGATATTTCCAAGCCTGTAGACTTTACCTTGCACATGAGCCGTGTGTGAAATACAGAATACTTTCATACTGTGGGGCGGTAATGAGCCATGATTGGATAAAGTCATGATGACAGTGTGCAATCATGACTCTGACAGTGCTCTGTGCCCTAATTGGCTGAAGCTTTCACTGCTTCAGCCAATCAGGGCTTGCAAAGCCCTGTTCAGCGCTGCAATGCATTGTGGTCGGTTCAGGGGGTGGCGAACCAACGCTGGAACGCCCGAACAACGAAAAACCATTCGCACATCCCTACTCGCCATTGCCGAAACCTGGCTTCATGAATCCGACACTGTGTCCTCTGCTGCTCTATCCCACGTGGTCTACTCTGGAATTACTCCCCCAGATCCAGTGGACGTAAGGGAGGAGGTGTCGGAATCCTTCTAGCCCCACATTGCGCCTTTCAGGTACCTCACCCTCCTCCTCTCCTCTTTCAAAGCACACTGCATTCATCTTTTCTCTCCAGTTTCTCTAAGGTTAGCTGTGATCTACAGGACCCCTGGACCGATATCAAACTTTCTTGATGACTTCTCTACCTGGCTACCCTACTTTATTTCTTTGGAAATCCCCACAATCATTCTGGGTGACTTCAACTTTCCTATTAATACTAACACTCCTGCCACTTCCAAACTTCTTAGTTTAACCTCCTCCTTTGACCTGAAGCAATGGATACACGCTCCTACTCACTCTGAAGGTAATACCCTTGACCTCGTTTTCTCCCACCTATGCACTCCATGCAACCTCTCCAACTATCCATTCCCTCTCTCTGATCACTACCTTATTAGTTTCACTCTCTCCCTCTCCACCTCCTCTCCCTCCAACCGCTTTAAAGTTACTCGCAGAAACCTACATCTCAACCCTTCTCTTCTCTACTCTGCTACCAATGACTTCTATGACAAAATCTCACCCCTATCCTGCATCGACCTAGCCAATTCTGTCTACAACGCTTCACTACTAGCCTCACTGGACTCCCTGGCCCCCCTCACTACACATAGAATCAGGCCCTGACCCCTTCAACCTTGGCAAACAGATGATACTAGAAGTCTAAAAAAAACATAGTTGTGCTTATGAGCGCCTGTGGCGTAATATAAATCTGCCCTCCAAAAATACAATTCCAGCCTCTTCACTGCCAAGTAGACATATTTTATCACTCTCATTAACAATTTATAATCCCATCCCCATCAACTCTTCTCTACCTTCAACTCTCTACTTCGTCCTCCACTGCCTCCATCTACTAACTCACTCACTGCTCAGGAGATCGCCAATCACTTAAAACAGAAGATTGATACAATTCGCAAGGAGATATCTACTGTTCAGATACCCTCCACGCTCTACACCTCATGCCCACAGATACAATCATTACTTCTCTCTTTCAACCCCACCACTATAGACAAGGTTGCTAAACTACTTGCTAACTTCCACTGACCACCTGCTTTCTGGATCCTGTTCCCTCGCAAATGCTAGGTTCACCCTCTGGATCTATTCTACACTCTCTAACCCACATCTTCAATCTCTCCCTCTCTTTTGGCATCTTCCCCAACTCTCTAAAACATGCACTTGTCAGCCCCATACTTAAAAAGCCCTCACTAGACCCATCCATTCTTAACAACCTACGCCCCATCTCCTTGCTCCCCTTTTTATCCAAACTCCTTGAACATCTTGTCTACAACCGACTGAATGACCACCTTGCTGATATTAGCCTTCTTGATCCCCTTCTGTTTTCGTCCCCAACACTCCACAGAATCTACTCTCCTAAAACTAACAAACAATCTACTAACAGCCAAAACCAATGGAGACTACTCTTTACTCCTACTCTTGGACCTCTCTGCAGCCTTTGATACGGTTGACCACCCCCTCCTCCTCAAAAAACTCCATGCCTTTGGTCTCTGTGACTGTACTCGCTGGCTCTCCTCCTACTTATCCAACCGCACCTGTAGCTTTACTTACAATTCTACTTCCTCCTCTCCTCTTCCTTTCTCTGTTGGGGTCCCACAAGGTTCTGTTCTTGGACCTCTCCAATTTTCAATCTACACCTCCTCCCTGGGTCAGCTGATAGCCTCCATGGCTTCCAATACAACCTCTATGTTGACGATACCTAAATCTATTTCTCTACCCCTCAGCTTACTCCCTCCGTCTCCTCACGTATAACTAATTTACTAACAGATATATCAGTCTGCGTGTCACACCACTTCCTCAAACTCAATCTATCCAAAACCAAACTTATAATTTTTCCTCCCCCATGTGGCCCTTCACCTTTCCCTGACCTCTCTGTCAAAATTGATGGCACAACTATAATACATATAAAAAAAGAAGGGGTTTGGTCCCTACCAAGATAGTGGGGAACAAGAGGACCAAATGAGTGACACAGCATACAATATAGGGATAAATAGAAAAAAATGTATTGATTAGTTAAAAATTCAATATACTCCTCAATGGGAGGTGATAGTTAAGACACATGAACATGACATATATCTGAAGGCCACTGCATCAAAATAGCCAAAGGATATGGCAGCACACAACACACAACTATAAGCCCATCCCAACTTGGCAAGGTCCTAGGTGTAGTCCTGGACTGGTCCCTACCAAGATAGTGGGGAACAAGAGGACCAAATGAGTGACACAGCATACAATATAGGGATAAATAGAAAAAAAATATTGATTAGTTAAAAATTCAATATACTCCTCAATGGGAGGTGATAGTTAAGACACATGAACATGACATATATCTGAAGGCCACTGCATCAAAATAGCCAAAGGATATGGCAACACACAACACACAACTATAAGCCCATCCCAACATGGAAAGGTCCTAGGTGTAGTCCTGGACTCTGAACTCTCCTTTAAGCCCCAGGTCCAATCACTGTTCAAATCTTGCTGCCTCAACCTCCGCAACATCTTGCTGCCCCAACTATATCACTAGCCTAGTCTCTAAATACCAACCTATTCGTTCTCTTCATTTCTCTCAAGACCTCCTGCTCTCGAGCTCCCTCGTCACCTCCTTCCATGCTTGCCTCCAGGACTTCTCCAGAGCCTCTCCAATCCTATGGAACGCCTTACCCAATCTGTCTGATTATCTCCTACACTATTAGCTTTTAGACAATCCCTGAAAACACTTCTCTCCAGAGAAGCCTATCCTAGACACACCTAACAAATGTATTTTCATTTTCTCCATCACCTCATCCCCTGCAGCTATTACCTTTTGTTCCACTTGACCCTCCCTTCTAGATTGTAAGCTCTAATGAGCAGGGCCCTCTGATTTCCCCTGTATTGATTAGTATTGTAACTGTACTGTCTTGCCCCCATGTTGTAAAGCGAGCAGGGCCCTCTGATTCCCCCTGTATTGATTAGTATTGTAACTGTACTGTCTTGCCCCCATGTTGTAAAGTGCTGCATAAACTATATAAATCCTGTAAAATAATAATATGAAACATTACTGCATGTAATGTTACATACATACAGTATATATTACTGTATGTATTACTCCACCTATATAATTTTGGATGTTTCTAAATATTGCACAACCAATCTCTTCACAAATAGTCAACTACCCCCATCTTCTCACTAAAGCAGCTCCAACAGCACAAGGTTGGGTTTTCTCACCCACAGTACAGGGCTTAGTTTCCCCACCCACTATTAGCTGCTGTGATGCTGCTGACCAGAGTTAAAGGCTGTGCAGAGCACATAGGGTAATATCTAAAAATATGCTGACTGTGAATAGTCCTGAAATTCACCAGTTCAAAATAAATGTGCATCTTGGAAATTTGCCACAAAGTAATGTTCAGAAAAAATCTAAATCTTATACTAGCTGCTTATTTTAGGTCAGGGAAGCTAGGCAGGAAGCATAAGTGGACTTTCTGTGAAAAATCACTAATCCTTTTACAGACCACACCTCTGGGTGAGGGGCTACATAAGATTGTAAAGTAAATTGCTTCAACTGAGTAATAGGAGATAACATTTAACATCTTTTTAACCTAAACACCAATTACTTGAATTCTATTAGAAAAAGCTCTTCTTTAGATTTGTGTAGCTTATGCATAGACCTACATAGGGTTTCAAGCCTTTGTAGATTACATATTCCGCTTACTCAACTTTCTCTTATTTTCTGCTCTACTGCTGTGAACCTGCTTCCTTACTTGCGTAAAAGCAATAATGTCACCTATTAACACTATCAGTGCTTAATTAGTTTGTATGCAAATTAGGCTGATACAATACTGATAGAATGGCATCTGTCTTCTTGTAAGGCTTTGAAAAGAAACTTGAAATCCAATAGAATAATCATTACCCCTACTGATTTGACCACCTCTTCCTCTCACCTTCATCCCAAAGTTCATTCAAAACTTACAAGATCTCTTTCAAAAGAAGCCAGTAGGTGGCATTAAAAGAAAGATCTAATTACCAAAAAGACATTCAGCTCATTTCAAAACATTACAAACCTTCAATGAAAATGGTTGAAGCCTATTTGTTGACAATCCTTTATGTTACTTTCACAAATACAAGGCACTACTCCCACTTCTAAAGTTTATTTTCTTTTTTAAATGTATGCAGCTTTTTAATTAAATAGTAAATAAAGCTAAGGGTCAACATAGAAATGTATATTGTATTTGTGATTGAAAAAAGACTAATGAGCCTGAAAAAGCTATTCAGTGTTCTTTGAAAATGTTAGCTTATATAGCATGACTTGCAGTGTTAGCAGTTACATATTGGGACTTATTTTATTAAAAGAAAATGCATAATAGCAATGATCAATATCAATGCAAATAATAGTATCACCTACAGTATCTCACAAAAGTGAGCACACCCCTCACATTTTTGTAAATATTTTATTATATCTTTTCATGTGACAACACTGAAGAAATTACACTTTTCTACAATGTAAAGTAGTGAGTGCACAGCTTGTATAACAGTGTAAATTTGCTGTCCCCTCAAAATAACTCAACACACAGCCATTAATGTCTAAACCGCAGGCAACAAAAGTAAGTACACCCCTAAGTGAAAATGTCCCAATTAGCCATTTTCCCTCCCCGGTGTCATGTGACTCATTAGTGTTACAAGGTCTCAGGTGTGAATGGGGACGTAGGTGTGCGCAGCCTATTGCATTAGGGTGTGCACCCCAAAGCCCAAACACACACTACTGATCGCTCACTATGTTCATTCAGAAGAGTAAGGGGCCAGTAAATTACATATTTACTGGCCCCTTCTCCACTCCTAAAACATCCCAGCAGCAACAGCCGATAGGAGAGGAGAGAAGCTGGCAGCACTGCGGGAGGAAAGATGGGAGCCAGGACAGTAGGGGGAATCTGTGCTGCTCAGGGTGATTGGGGTGTGCCTGGGCACACCTGGCACACCCTGTCCGCACACCTATGAATGGGGAGCAGGTGTGTTAAATTTGGTGTTATCGCTCTCACTCTCTCATACTGGTCACCTCATGGGTAAGAACTCTCTGAGGAACTGAAAAAAAAGAATTGTTGCTCTACATAAAGATGGCCTAGGCCTAGGCTATAAGAAGATTGCCAAGACCCTGAAACTGAGTGGCAGCATGGTGGTAAAGACCATACAGCTGTTTAACAGGACAGCTTCTAGTCAGAACAGGCCTCGCCATGGTCGACCAAAGAAGTTGAGTGCACATGCTCAGCGTCATATCCAGAGGTTGTCTTTAGGAAATAGAGTGCTGCCAGCATTGCTGCAGAGGTTGAAGGGGTGGGGGTGAGCCTGTCAGTGCTCAGACTATACACTGCATACTGCATCAAATTGTTCTGCATGGCTGTCATCCCAGAAGGAAGCCTCTTCTAAAGATGTGCACAAGAAGGCCTGCAAACAGTTTGCTGAAGACAAGCAGACTAAGGTCATGGATTACTGGAACCATGTCCTGTGGTCTGACGAGACCAAGATGAACTTATTTGGTTCAGATGGTGTCAAGTGTGTGTGGCGCAAACCAGGTGAGAAGTACAAAGACAAGTGTGTCTTGCCTACAGTCAAGCATGGTGGTGGGAGTGTCATAGTCTGGGGCTGCATGAGTTCTGCCGACACTGGGGAGCTACAGTTCATTGAGGGAACCATAAATGCCAACATGTACTGTGACATACTGAAGCAGAGCATGATCCCCTCCCTTCAGGGACTAGGCCGCTGGGTAGTATTCCAACAGGATAATGACCCCAAACACACCTCAAAGATGACCACTGCCTTGCTAAAGAAGCTGAGAGTAAAGGTGATGGACTGGCCAAGCATGTCTCCAGACCTAAACCATATTGAGCATCTGTGAGACATCCTCAAACGGAAGGTGGAGGAGTGCAAGGTCTCTAACATCCACCAGCCTTTGTGATGTCATCATTGAGGAGTGGAAGAGGACTCCAGTGGCAACCTGAGAAGCTCTGGTGAACTCCATGCCCAAGGGGGTTGAGGCAGTGCTGGAATATAATGGTGGCTACACAAAATATTGACACTTTAGGCCCAATTTGGACATTTTCACTTAGGGGTGTACTCACTTTTTTTGCCAGCAGTTTGACATTAATGGCTGTTTAAAAGAAAAGATGAGAAATTGGGACTTTGGTGTCCGTTTATGAAGCAGTGAAATATATTCACTGCTTCATTCGCCAGCATTCACAGTGGAGATCTTTCTCCTCTGTGCGCCTGTTTATGAAGCAGAGTAGATCACTTCACCCTTGGAGGACACTGGAGAACGGCCCCTGATCCTGGAATCTTGTGAGATTCTACGAGATTACAGCACCAAAAATTCACAGAAACACTGAGATGTCTGTTTATTAAGCAGTGATAAATAATCACTGCTCAGTACACTGACAGACGGCGTGGTTAATGTTAATAAAATAACGAGTTCCCCTACATAATAAATATATGTATACACACACACATTATATATACATGTATATACACACACATTATATATGTATATGTAGCGGATGGTCATATTTGGGGGAGGTATCTGAGTGGTACCAGGCTCAGATGCAACAATTGTTAGGATTCCTGGACCAATTTATGCCAGTGGAAGATATCAGTGGTGTTCAGTTCCCTGCGGCCTATAGGTGGCGCTGTTGCCATAGGCCGGGGTTGAACCGCCATTGGAGGGCTGCGCCCTTTGTGTCCTCTCGCGGCAGTAGTACAGCAGGGCGGGGAACCTGCTGTGCATGCTGGGGGAGGGTATAAAGGGGCAGACATCTTGCGCTCGGGGTCCACTCCCAGGCACCTTCAGCCTGGGGGTGAGTGATGGTTGTCTCCAGGTGCCCTAGGCCCGGGGACGGAGTTGCGGTTCCACCCCAGACACCTTCGGTCTGGGGTGAGGTACTCTCTGTAGGCCTGGGGCCCAGTACCTTTGACTGGGTCCCGCAAGGGATCGAGGGCTCCTAGGGTGTCCCCCAGTGTGGACGCCTGAATCTGGGACAAGGAGATAAGGGAGGTGACCCTTTCGAAGATCCAGTGCAGCATTTGCTGGTGACGGCGGGGCCTCTGGTAACTGTCCGGATGGATGTCCTTTCCCTGACAGGGGCCATTGCTTAAAGAAGGTAGTCCACATTCTCATGGTCTGTGGCAGGGACCCATCGTGAATTAGGTCGGTGGCAGAGACCCAACAACCAGGTCTGTGGCAGAGGCCTTATTCATCTGGTCTGTGGCAGGGACCCCCTCACGGTCGGTGCAGCGACTGTGCGCCAAGCCTGTTCGCGCTATAACGGAACAGGAGAAAAACCAAGTTCAAGTTTGTGCCTGGACCTCCTCCCCACTTTGTTCTGAACTGTTATATGTCTAACCAGTCGCTCTTAAAGGACTATTTATTGCTCTGAAGAATAAATAAGTGTTGGACTTTCAGTGGTGTGGAACTTGACTTTCTGGGAGCTAAAGGGTCCTACCTCGACCTGCATGGAGGGTGGGAATCATCCTCAAGGGAAGTTTTGGCTCTGGACAGGGACACAGGCCCGAAGGTAGTATACGAGCTGGTGGTGCGCCACACTCTCCTCCCTGGTCCCCTAGACGAAAGCAATTGACTGAGAAGAGAAGGAGGGAGTGAGAGGTGAGGTCGCTACATATACATACACACATTATATATATGTGTAGCGGGGTGTTCCCCTATATTGGGAAGAAACTACATTACCCATAACCCCATTCTTGTTGTGACGTTCCACCGCAGAGACTCATGGGAGGGGTTATAAAAGGAAGAGGCGGGGCCGGGCTCGGCCTTTTTGGCGACACGAGACTTCACGGACGGATCCTCCTGTGCGGATGTGTCGGAGGGGCAAGGCCTGAAGCCTGAGGCCTTGCTCTGCACCGAAGAGCCTTCCATCCTCCCCTCTGCGAGCCTGGGTGGCATCTGACTTTGTGAGCTACCGCCTTGTCGGATCGGGGACCCGATCGTTGGAGAGATCGAGAGTGTGTGACACGGCCGGTGGAGGTTTTCCCGGACTGGATCCGTAGTCCGGCGGGTGAGAGGGCATAAGCCCAGCTTAGATACTGTTGCTGTGTATAGGCCTATAGACTGCCGTGGCCTACAAGTTATTTTCATACCCCTTGGATTACAAAGTTATACTCTGTTTAAGTGCACCACCATTACAGACCTGCCGGTGAAGAAAGAAGGACTAAGCTAAATATTAGAACCAGGCCTGGTGGGGATTCTAGCGTGTTTGATTGCTGCGCCATAGGGCACTTAGTTAACGGTCGCCCGTATGGCGCACTTGTAGCGTGTGTTACTATATAGTGTGTTAGAGTGGCAGGACGCTGCCCTTAGGAGTGATTGTTTAGAACTGTGATTATTGTTACCCCTTTTATTCATATTGAGAATTGATGAGTAAAACACTTTACCTATTACAATTCATTACTGTGTCCTTGCTTAGTTATTCTATTGCATAGGACATATCATTGATTGTTAGTACTAGCTGTGCCAGAAGGGGATAGAGCCTATTGCCGGGGGTTGGCGGAGCTGCACTCAGGGCCCAAAATCTAATTCTGCGGCCTCCTTAGTTGGAGGTATCGCTACACGTGGGGGTTCTCGTCCGGGATCCTGATGCAGCAAGCGAACGCCAGAAGTGCCGGCATGGACCCCATGGATCCAAGAGCGGTAGAAGAGTGGTGCAAAGCCGCTAATACAGAGCCAAAACAGTCGATAGCCATTAGCCTTCCTGGCGAGAAATGGTCAAGTGAGACGGTAGAGGAACTGCTGAGTTCAGTGTCCCCAGATCACACACCGTGGGTGATAGACATGAAGACAGACCCAAGGGGTGAATCCTCAGGCCTGGAGGTGATACCGGAAGTGATTCCGCTGAAGGTCCTGAAGAAGGCCCATTATAGAGTTCCAGTGAGTGTTAGGAATACTACCAAAGACCCCATGGACATCCCAGCCAGAATGTTGCTAGGCCAGGTGAGCCCGGCGGCCCCTGTTACCCTGTCAGAAGTGAAGAGGACAGGTGAAGAAGCGGATGTTTGGGAGAAGCTGACCATGGAAAACCCGAATCTGTCCAGGGCTTGGAAAGAGAGAGACAAGGCCCAGTTGAATAGATGGGAGAAGATCTTCTCTAGGGATGAATTTGATGTGGGGTGTGCAAGAAGTGCCACCCATCGGATCCGCCTCCAAGAAGATAAGCCCTTCCGAGAGAGAGTCAGGCGGGTCCCGCTAGCAGATCTGGAGGATCTGAGGGAACAACTTGCAGAACTCAAGAGAACTGGTGTGATACGGGAGTCCAGAAGCCCCTATGCCTCTCCCATAGTAGTGGTCCGAAAGAAGAATGGATCATTGAGGCTCTGTATAGACTACAGGACTCTCAACAGGAGAACCATACCTGACCAATACACCACTCCGAGGATAGAGGATGCCCTACAGAGCTTGTCTGGAGCCAAATGGTTCAGCGTTATGGATCTCAAGAGTGGGTACTATCAGATTCCGATGCACCCAGCAGACAAGGAGAAGACAGCTTTCATAACCCCAGTGGGGTTCTTCGAATTCGACCGGATGCCCCAAGGTCTGTCTGGAGCCCCAGCTACTTTCCAACGTCTCATGGAGAAGACAGTAGGGGACATGAACTTGATCGAAGTCCTTGTATACCTAGACGATGTCATTGTCTTTGGGAGAACCTTGGAGGAACATGAAGAGAGGCTGGAGAAAGTGTTGAGAAGACTCAGTGAGGAAGGACTTAAGCTTTTGCCTGAGAATTGTCGGTTCTACCAGTCTTCTGTGAACTATCTGGGGCACATAGTATCTGAAGAAGGGGTGGCCACAGACCCTGAGAAATTGGAGGCAGTTACCTCCTGGCCACAGCCCACCACAGTAACAGAACTCAGATCCTTCTTGGGCTTCTGCTCCTACTATAGAAGGTTTGTGGAGGGATTTGCTCGAATTGCTAGACCATTGAATGAGTTGCTCAAGACTGAAGGAGAGGAGGATGGATCGGGGCCCAGGAGGCCAGGAGAGTCCATCAGAGATCAGTGGAATCAGAGGTGTGAAGAGGCTTTCCAGGAATTGAAGAGGAGCCTGACCACTGCACCAGTCTTGGCCTATGCAGACCCAACCAAACCCTATGAACTGCACGTGGATGCTAGTCACGACGGTCTGGGAGGAGTACTTTACCAAGAACATGAGGGGCAATTGCGGCCTGTTGCCTATGTGAGTAGAAGCCTGACCCCCTCTGAGAAGAACTACCCCACTCACAAGCTGGAGTTCCTGGCCCTCAAGTGGGCGGTAGTAGACAAGCTCAAAGACTACCTGTACGGAGCAGAGTTCACTGTGAAGACCGACAACAACCCCCTTACCTACCTGTTCACCACGGCCAAGCTGGATGCCACTGGACACAGGTGGCTAGCCGCACTGTCTGGATTCAACTTCAGCCTTAAGTATAGACCAGGAGTGGGGAATCGAGACGCAGACGCCTTGTCCAGAAGATCTCATTCCCCGACCATTGAAATAGAAGATTGGACCCAAGTGGCACCGGACGGGGTGCAGGCCCTTTGTCAAGGAGCTGAATTCCAAGCCCGAGGATGCTCCAGAGCAGAGGAAATAGGAGTTACCACGGTGGGAGTCCCCAAACACTACTGTGGAGTAGCTCAATTGGAAGAGGGCAACCTACCAAGATTGTCCAAAAAGGAATTAAGGTGTGACCAATTGGAAGACCCCATGGGGAGATTGGTCCTGGAGGCCTTGGAAAATCAGGATCCAAACATACTCATGCGTCAACCCTCCAAAGAAGCTCGCCTACTGAGGAAGGAGTGGGATAGGTTGCAGTTGCATCAGGGAGTGGTCTACCGAAGGGGCCCCTCTGATGATTCAGAAGATAAGTGGCAGATGTTCCTCCCAGAGAAACATCGGGAGACTGTTTTGATGGCCTTGCATGACAATCATGGCCACCTAGGGGCTGAAAGGACTTTTCAACTTGTCAGAAGTCGGTTCTATTGGCCCTGCATGAGGGCAGAGGTAGAGGAGTACTGCCACTCATGTGCGCGATGCATCCAGAGGAAGACTTTGCCCCATCAAGCTGCCCCAATGGGCCATCTACAGAGCCAAGGGCCTATGGACCTGGTGTGCATTGACTTTCTCTGCCTCGAACCCGACCTGAGTGGACTAGGAAATGTTCTGGTGATAACCGACCATTTCACCCGGTATGCCCAGGCCTTCCCCACCAAAGATCAGAAGGCCTCCACCGTGGCCAAGGTACTTATGGAGAAGTATTTTGTCCATTATGGGCTGCCACAGAGACTCCATTCAGATCAAGGGAGGGACTTCGAGAGTAAGCTGATCCGGAAGCTCTTGGATTCGTTGGGAATCAGGAAGACTCGAACTACACCTTACCATCCTCAGGGAGATGCTCAGCCGGAAAGGTTCAACCGAACCCTGCTCAACATGTTGGGGACTCTGGAAAGCGAGAAAAAGCAACATTGGAGCAAACACATAGCAGCCATGGTACATGCTTACAACTGCACCATCAGTGATGCTACAGGCTATTCCCCATATCGACTCATGTTTGGGAGAGAAGCGAGACTACCGGTGGACCTGGCTTTTGGCACCTCACTGGACCATTCCTCCGTCACCTCTCACAGAGGATATGTGGATAGGCTCAGACACAGCCTGAAAGTAGCCTATGAACAAGCTCAAGCGGCCTCAGATCAAAGGGGAGCTCGGAATAAAAAAAATTACGACCTGAAGGTCCGGGTACAAGACCTACAGCCCGGGGATCGAGTACTGTTGCGCAATCTGGGAGTCCCCGGAAAGCACAAGCTTGCAGACAGATGGAGATCTGAACCTTATGTCATCTGCAGGAAGTTGCCGGGCCTACCTGTCTACAAGGTGAAGCCAGAGGGAAAGGTAGGCCCACTGAAGACATGGCATCGAAACCACCTGCTCCCCCTGACGGAGGCAGTTAGAATACCTTCCGTGGGAGACTCCCCTGCACCGGCCTCTATCTTGGATACTCCTAGACCGCACACTCGGTCACAGACCTCCCGAGCTGGAAATGGAGAAGCCTCCCAACTTAGTGGAGATGAAGAAGGAGAGCTTGATTGGCTGTGGTCTTCCCCAACTCCAGGAACTTCTATCATAGATCTTCCAGTCACCCAAGATACCACAGATGAAACGCTGAACCCAGAGGCTACAGAATTCATCCCTTTCAGTCCTTCAACAGATTACTGGGAAGATGCCCATGATAGTTACTCCGAGGAAGAGGAGCCTGAGGCGCCAGAGCCAGAGATTCCAAGAGAGCAAAGAGCTCGAAGAGTCATTCAACCTCCTAAGAAGCTGACCTACCCCCAGATGGGGAACAGTTCGGAAGACTCTGTGGTCACTGCTAGGAGAAATGCTGAGATTCCGGATCCCTCCACTGTCCATTTGGTGGAGGGCAACCCCAGCTCACTCTCTGGCACAGTTAGTCAGGCCACCCAAGATAATGTGACCTGTGGGCAAGGGAATTCAACCCCTCAGTTATGGTGGGAATCCCCTATCCCAACATCGTTTTCAGAATTGTCCAATGTTGTATATAGTTGTTGCTAAAATTTATCTTTGGGGACCAAAGAGTTTAAGTGGGGGGAGTGTGTAGCGGGGTGTTCCCCTATATTGGGAAGAAACTACATTACCCATAACCCCATTCTTGTTGTGACGTTCCACCGCAGAGACTCATGGGAGGGGTTATAAAAGGAAGAGGCGGGGCCGGGCTCGGCCTTTTTGGCGACACGAGACTTCACGGACGGATCCTCCTGTGCGGATGTGTCGGAGGGGCAAGGCCTGAAGCCTGAGGCCTTGCTCTGCACCGAAGAGCCTTCCATCCTCCCCTCTGCGAGCCTGGGTGGCATCTGACTTTGTGAGCTACCGCCTTGTCGGATCGGGGACCCGATCGTTGGAGAGATCGAGAGTGTGTGACACGGCCGGTGGAGGTTTTCCCGGACTGGATCCGTAGTCCGGCGGGTGAGAGGGCATAAGCCCAGCTTAGATACTGTTGCTGTGTATAGGCCTATAGACTGCCGTGGCCTACAAGTTATTTTCATACCCCTTGGATTACAAAGTTATACTCTGTTTAAGTGCACCACCATTACAGACCTGCCGGTGAAGAAAGAAGGACTAAGCTAAATATTAGAACCAGGCCTGGTGGGGATTCTAGCGTGTTTGATTGCTGCGCCATAGGGCACTTAGTTAACGGTCGCCCGTATGGCGCACTTGTAGCGTGTGTTACTATATAGTGTGTTAGAGTGGCAGGACGCTGCCCTTAGGAGTGATTGTTTAGAACTGTGATTATTGTTACCCCTTTTATTCATATTGAGAATTGATGAGTAAAACACTTTACCTATTACAATTCATTACTGTGTCCTTGCTTAGTTATTCTATTGCATAGGACATATCATTGATTGTTAGTACTAGCTGTGCCAGAAGGGGATAGAGCCTATTGCCGGGGGTTGGCGGAGCTGCACTCAGGGCCCAAAATCTAATTCTGCGGCCTCCTTAGTTGGAGGTATCGCTACATATATATATATATATATATATATATATATATATATTGTGACAGCAGGAAGGTAAAGTCACCTGGTTGCATCCAGGGGGGTAGATATATTTCGCCCAGATTCAGGCTTTACGCCGACTTATACAACTAGGTGGAGAGTTGTATAAGGCTAGTGGGCTCATGGATGACTCATACCTCTAGGGAGAGTGCTGGGCGTCGTGCAGACAGGGAGTTGATGAGACCAGCTGAAGCTTGTCAGCTCATTTAGGCCTCTATAAGAACTCCCAGCTTCATTAGATGTTAGCTCATGCCTGGAACCAGACCTGTGTGGACTGTCTAGGGAGAGTGAACCCCTGTGCGGTGAGACAAAGCCTGTGTGGCTATTTGCTTGGACATTTAAAACCAGGGACTTAGGGACTAGGACAGCACTAGGCTGATCCCAGTTGTTAGTTAGGAAACCTGTATGTTTAGTCAGAGGTCAAGTTGACCAGGATTTATTTTGTTTATGTTTCTTTTGCTTTGCTGTGTTTTGTCACTGTAAATAGAAAATAAACCGCACCTTTTTGATTTTGAAAACCACAACCTCCGTTTGCTGGGCCTGTTTTTGTGTGGGGAGCCCATCTCGGGGGTCACACACACCCGCTGCCGAGCTAACCCCCTCACAATATATATATATATATATATATATATGTGTATATATATATGTATACACATAAATATTACAGGGGGACATGGTTACAGTGTTGGGGGGTCTGAACGAGGTAAAAAGAAGTTAAAAATCTTCCTCCTTCCTCCTCAGTTCCCCCTAGATTCTCTCTTCACTCCCCGATTCTCCACCTCTGAGCTGGTGAATCAGGGATTGTGAATTCTGACATAGATCGCCAGTGAAGTGCTCAGATCGCAGCTACAAAAACTGTCCGTTACTGTGTCATTCGATGAGACTTCTCACTGTGCAGAGATCATCGGCAAGAGAACATGTTCAAACACTTCTCCCCTGATTATCTCTGTTTCATAAACTGTTTATGGACTGTGATCAGTGGCGATCCTTGGGATCACCGCTGATCACTGCTTCATAAACGGACACCTTTATATGAAGCACGTGGTGGTAAACAAATGAATTGATGGATATAAGAATATTTATTAGTTCATATACATATATATATATATATAATATTAATATCAAATTTTAGGGCAATTTTTCATGATAACAATAATCCTTATAACAATTTCAAAAACATCACATAATATTAATTCATGATCAAATAAAATGTATGTACATATACACATGTTACATAATGTCTATGTAGCCTATAATCTTGCTACTCCCTATCATTGTTGGTAAAAAATATTAAACAAGATGGCAAAAAGTTTTTCCCATATAGTCATATAAACATTTATTATGTAAACAAATGGTATAAAAATCTTTGTCAACACATGATTGATATAAAATATGGCAGCTGTTAGTTTGACGCGTTTCATGACTTTTAATCACACTTCAGGAGCAAGCCTGTAGTAGCTATCTATAATAAAGAAAATTATACATGTCTAGATCTCTCAATGTTAAGCTTTAAAACAGTATAGGAATAGGGGATATTACATATTACTTACAAAAACATATGTGTGCTGGTGGTATAGTGATGGAAACCGTAAGTCAACCAAGGATGTCATCTCCAGCAACTGTGGAGGCATGCATAGCGACAACAACCAAAAAAGACAGCATCCATGGCGTATAGGCATTCAAAGGGTGATCCTGATGTGTGTTGGGGATGGTGAAAGCATGTAGGACCTCTGTGAAAATAATGCGTGAGTTTGGGATTAACGTGGGCAATATGACCCATGAATATGAGTGGGATGTTTAAAAAGCATATGCATACCTGATGGTGAAGATAAAGCCACCAGAGAAAAAAAAGAGAAAATGGAAAAGGAAAAAAGGGAGAGAAAAGAATGAGGAGAGTGAAGGAAAGTGATAGAAAGTGCCACCAAGAAAAAATGGGAATCTGAAAAAAGGATTTGAAGAAAAGAAAACTGAGAGGTGACTAGTGCGAGACATAACACACCTATTGTTGGGGGGTGAAAGCCATAAAACAAGGCTTGGTGTGGTGTCCAGGGTGTGGAGGGAAGAACCCTGAGTACCTGGCCCACCTATGGATAATGCCCAATATCGGGCCAGATTTGTGGGTGCATGACTAATAGTTGTCCTGTGGACAGATTCTGGACACCCTGAGCTGTGGATCTCTTCAGCTCCTCCAGAGTTACCATGGGCCTTTTGGCTGAGTCTCTGAATAATGCTCACCTTGCCTGGCTTGTCAGTTTAGGTGGCTGGCCATGTCTTGGTAGGTTTGCAGTTGTGCCATACTCTTTCCATTTTTGGATGATGGATTAAACAGTGCTCCATGAGATGTTCAAAGCTTGGGATATTTTTTTATAACCTAACCCTGCGTTAAACTTCTCCACAACTTTATCTCTGACCTGTCTTGGCCTTTCTGATGCTGTTTGTTAACTAAGGTTCTTTAACAAACCTCTGAGGGTTTCACAGAACAGCTTTATTTAGTCTGAAATTAAATTACACACAGGTGGAATCTATTTACTAATTAGGTGACTTCTGAAGGCAATTGGTTCCACTGGATTTTAGTTGGGGGTATCAGAGTAAAGGGGGCTGAATAGAAATGCATGCCACACTTTTTACAAATTTATATAAAAAATTGAAAACCATTTATCATTTTCCTTCCACTCCACAATTATGTGCCACTTTGTGTTAGTTTATTACATAAAATCCCAATAAAATAAGTTTAAGTTTTTGGTTGCAACATGACAAAATGTGGAAAATTTCAAGGGGTATGAATATTTTTTTCAAGGCACTGTACATGCATCCAATGGGCAGAAAGTCTTAACTGATATGGATAAGTATATTTGTAAAATGCATACCTTGTATCCCCAAAGTGCAATGTGTATTTAGCATTCAGAGAAGGATATTTTTGGGGCTTATGCTGTTGCACCATGGAAGGTGTGTCAAGTTGCTGTCTTCTTAGACGTGTAGAGCAGTGTTTCTCAACTCCAGTCCTCAAGGCGCCCCAACAGGTCATGTTTTCAGGCTTTCCATTATTTTGCACAGGTGATTTGATCAGTTTCATTGCCTTAGTAATTACCACAGCCTTTCATCTGAGGGAAATCCTGAAAACATGACCTGTTGGGGCGCCTTGAGGACTGGAGTTGAGAAACACTGGTGTAGAGCACCCCTTAGAAAGCTTATGGTAGTTTGGGCCTATTTTCTCCCCTTAGAGTGCACATAGCCAGGCATACAGCATTTTTGTCAGTCCTTCTCTCATTCAAGAAGCAATCTAGGGGTTTATTTTTTTGGGGGGGTTCTTTTTTTGGGGGGTAGAACTTGGATAGGGAGAATGGGATACTCCAGAACTGTAGGGCTTGAACTTGAATAGGTTGTGGACTGTTAGCTTTCTGGCTGCACTTGTCCACTCCTGCACACTTCAGGCTGTACTTTCTTAGCAAAAGTCAAATCGAAGTCTCTATGTTGCCTTTGATCTGTCTTCATTCCCAAAGACAAAACCACTACACAGTCACTCTTGCAGCACTGGGGTCTTGTACTCACTCAGCCACAGGATCATCAGTTTCCTTCTTTCGATATCCACCAGGCTCCATCCTTGTGAGGGAGATGAAGTCTCACTCAGCCTCTTGGACAACTTGGGCTCTCTCCAACATCTACCTTCCTGGCTCTCCTCCCGTGAGCTCTCTTCTGACCCCTGTATTCCTAGGATGTTCCTTGTTCAGGTCCCCCAGCTAAGCCTCGCTGGGACCCTCAATCCCTTTTGCTGGCTCCTTTCCTGGCTTCTGCCCAGGAGGGCAAGGCCCCTCAAAAGGGGTCTCCTCCTGGCTGGACCCTGGAATGCTGCCTTACTCCAATATGCTGCAATCTCACCCTGCTGCTCAGGCTCAGACTATTTATGGGCTCTTCCCCCACCTTATGGGCACACCTCCCCAGGGCTTGGTGCAAGTCCCATAAATATTCAGACTACAGCCTCTGCCTTCTCACCCACTATGTTCTGGAAGCCTCCAGAGATTTCCAGATCACAGGGGAAGTAGCAGAGCAGCAGCCTGTGAAAACCTGAGAAGCACTAACCAATCAACCCCTGCTTCACTGATTTACAGTGGTGTCAAGCTAAATTTACCTAATAACCTTACCTGAACCCAGGAGGGTGCTACACATGCATCTACATGTCCCTTCCAACCTCAACACGTAGCTCACCAAAAATATATATTTTTTAAATGCATTTTTAAGAATCTGTGAAAATGTTACTTACAATTGTACATGATAATATAAACAAGTAAAAAGTTAGGAACTACTTCAGAAAGTTTTGTGTGCACTTGTGAAGTGACATTGCCAAAAAAGTAAAAAAAAAAAAGCTCCCTGCAGAAAAAGATCAATAATAATAATCCAGTTCAGTGGATGGTGAGTCCTGTTTTTACTTTCCAGGAGAGCTATGGAAGCTAAGATTCTTCAGCATCTGACACACTTCTGGATGCCTAGTTCCCTACTTCCTATGTCCTTAAAGTGTCCTATAGTGTATGCTATTATAGCTGTATGCATTTCTGTAACCATCCCATGCACATTGCAAATACTGTGAAACAATAATTGCTTTGATTAGCCTGGTTTGTGGGCCCATTCAATGCAACGGCACAAATGTTTTAGTAGAGTAAAGCCTGGTACACACTATTCGTTTTTTGTTTTTTTTTCAACCCAGCAGGCTGAACGAAAAAAAAAATTGAAGAGCTCGGGAGGAGCCACTGTACTAACTATGCAATGTTAATACAGCCATCTCCTAGCTGAGCTATTGTGTTCTGAAAGGGCAACAACCAGAAAACATTGGTTAGCACTCTCAGCCATTGGCTAAAAGTGCTGATCGGATGCCGATCAGCAGACTGTTTTAGTCTTGGCCCTTCGTCAAAAGCCAGCCAAAACTCTGTTGGACCAGCTGCCGTGCACACGGGCTGAATGTTGGACGGTCTCTATTGAACTGGCCAATACCGCCCGATATTCAGCCTGTGTGTACAGCTCTTTAGCCTGCTAAGTAGCAAATACAGGGCTATATTTCTCTCTCAGGAACCTATAGACACAGAAAATTGGCCACCTTAAAGGAGAACTATGGGTTTGTTTTTTTTATGGATTCATACTTACCTCGGTGGATGGAGCAACAGACCGATGCTCCATCTGTCCCCCGGCGTCTGTGCACTGAGAACCGAGCCACCGAACATAGCCGCTGTCTCGGTTCTCACAGATCCCCGAGAGGAAAGAGGCTGACTGTCAGTCAGCCTCATACCTCTCTGCTTCTCCACGCTCATTGGAGCGATGAGCAGTGGAGGGGCGGGGAGAGGCTGTCTCAGCGTCTCAGCGGCTCACTGAGACTGCCATCAATCAGGGCAGCTGGCGGATCCCGACTTGGCAGTGACGTCAGCAGAGAGCAGACTTCAGACCGCTCTCCGCTGAAAACAGGTCACAAAACGAATTGCACGCCTGTGACCCAGAGGAGAAGCCCAGCCTAAAAAGCTCAGGCTGGACTTCTCCTTTAAGCACAGCCTCCTCCAATTCTTGTCTCTGTTGTGCTGATTTATTTTTATTTTTTCATTTTTGCTATGCACATAATGTTTCATGTTTTCAATAATATTGTTATGACTTAAGATAATAATGGATGACATATGTGTAGCACCCTGCTACTTTTGAACAGGCGCTATTCTGTAAATTTAGGGGTATCTGAGCTGTAAATAGCTCAGAGTGATTATGTAAATTGTTGATTTCTGTTTCAGCTTTGACTGTTTGTGTGCATTTCCCACTGTTGCCAGTAGGTGTCACTGTTGTCACAGGCCAGTGTGAGAAATACAGCCAGCTGAAGTGTATTGGATATTCTTTCTCCAGAAAACAGCTCAATCAGGAGCTACTTTGTAGCTGGGCATGCTGGGGAAGGATATTTAAGGGGAAGTGCCTTGTGCTTCGTGGTTCGTTCCTGCCTCATGGCCCTCCAGGCCTGAGGCCACACTGCTGGCTCTTCTACCTCGGGCCCTGCTGGTTCGAGTCTATGCTGCTACAAGTAGGCCCAGAAGTCTGTCTGGGGCCTACTTAACTGAAGGTGGTCCTGTGCTGTCTGTCCTGCAGGAAGAAGCCACTCAAGCTGAGAATATTCCAGGGGAGGACCTCACTGGAGAGGACCGAGCTGATGGCTGGTATCTCAGGAAGAGCCTGGTGACTCGTTTGGAGGATGCACCCAAGTTAACCTACCTCACAGTACTGCCGGATGGCTTAAAGGCTCAGGTACTGTGCAGCTGACCTAACTAACTGACTACTGGATACACAATTCTGTGGCAGGGGATTATCCAGGAGTTTCCACTTTTCACTCAAGTCTGTGGCAGAGACTTTGTCCGTGCTTCATACCGGCTGCTAGGTCGGTGTGAGAGGCCTATCCGGTTGTCGCAAGAACCAGAGACAGAGGGCTGTTGTCATCTGGATTCAAGAACCGCATTAGTGATCTGCAGAACCAAGGTATCTGAACTTCCCCTAACCCTCTATCCCCTACCTGAAGTTGTTTAATAAAGAAATTGAGAAAAGGACTGACGCGACTGGCAATCACCTCTATTCTAATTACTTAACATAGACTCTTAAGTTTTGGGACGGTGAAATGTGGGGTAACGGCAGGACCCAAAATTAATCTAGCAGCCCCTTGGGGGGTATTGCTACATATGTTGTTTTTTTTTTGACAAATAAGGCCTTGGCACTTTTGTCTTGTAAAATGTATTTATTTTCTATACTGTCTAAAGATGAAAGGTATAACAAGGACAGATATATAAAAATATTGGACCTTCAAAGTGATTATTTTAAGTCAGAAGTGCTGAACATCAATCGACCCAACATAATGAATACTCAGAAGAAAAAAAATATTATTTTTTTCTGCAGTTTTCAGACTTCTTGTCTTACCTAGAAATTACATTGACCTGTGCCAGAGGCATAACTAGAACCTTTAGGGCCCCGGTGCAAGAAACCACAAAGGGACCCCCTTATCTCCCCTTCCATCTGATCCCCAGGCTTCCAGTTTTGGAAGGGCATTCATGGACATCCTCCCAGAACCCTGCCTCCTGCATGCCCCCTGGGGAGTGCATCCAGGGCACTCTGACCGCTGTGTCCTTCAGACACAGCTGATCACAGATCATGGTAAAGGGCCAAGGGAAAGGAGAGTCGTTAACTGGCAAGACTGTCAGTACTTTGTTTACACTGATAATCAGGGCACCATAATTATCAGTGCAGCCCCATTGCAGCCTATCAGTGCTCTGAAGAAACTCAGGATCTGAGTGAAACATGCCAGCATGATGCCACCACACTGTGTAGTGGAGATACAGCTTCACTACCACGGACATCCCTTTGTTTTGCTATCCCTGGATGCTAATTGCGGCTTAGTGGCGATCCTTTGATGAGAGCAGCAATCACCGTGTGATACACCAGTAGTGCAAACCTGGGAGTGAGACGTCTTTCCTCCTCCCCCCTCCCTTTTTCATTCAGTGAGGACATCATTTTCATCCCGGTATGACAGATTGGACACCTGCAGAGTGGTGAGCCTTTCTTTTTTCTTGTTCCTGCGATTTATTGGAACTTGATTTTTCTACCACCACAAATACTATCCAGACATTACTACCCGCTGATTGTGGACTATGTTTGCCTCTCAAAGGGAGTAGGAACGTGCAATAACTGCAATTACCACAGCGCTCGATACACACTAGGAGGATCCCATATTGCCTCAGCACAGGGACTTTGCTCAGAGGAACAACTTAAAGCGGAGTTCCGCCTAAAAAAAATATTAAAAGTCAGCCGCTAAAAATACTGCAGCGGCTGACTTTTAATAATCGGACACTTACCTGTCCCAGGGTCCAGCAATGCGGGGAAACTAAGCCCCGCTCATCTCCCCCTCCTCTCTGTGGCGCCAGCATTGTCACTGTGGGCGCCCAACAGTGGATTCACAGCCGGGCATGAACTGCGCATGCGCGAGCCGCGCTGCACACCGTGATTGGCGGACCAATCATCTGGGACCTGTGATGTGACCTGTATCTTGGCAATGTTGTCAAATTTTAAATGAATGTGGTGGAGGTGCAATTTTATCTAATGCCGCGTACACACGGCCGTTTTTAATGTCATTGAAAAAAACAAAGTTTTTTTCAACGTGATTTTTCGTGTTTCCTCTCAAGCCTGCCTTGCGTACACACTATTGTGAAAAAAAAATGCTTGAGCAAAGTGCGGTGACGTACAACGCGTACGACGGCACTATAAAGGGGAAGTTCTATTCGGATGGCGTCACCCTCTGGGCTGCTTTTGCTGATCCTCGTATTAGTAAAGTTTGGTGAGAGCCGATTCCCGCTTTTCAGCCTCATGCTCTTCAGTCCGTTACAGCGTGACGAATGTGCTATCTCCATTACGAACGTTAGTTTTACCAGAAGGAGCACTCCCGTCTCATACTTGATTCTGAGCATGCGCATTTTTTTTTACCCTTGTAAAAGCATACACACTACCGTTTTTCACGACGTTAAAAAGAACGTCGTGAAAAACGACGTGAAAAAATAGAGCAGGTTCTAATTTTTTTTAGGCCATTTTTCACGTAGTTAAAAATGCTCTGGAGCCTACACACGATCGTTTTTTTTTTCCACAAAGATTTTATTGTATATGTGAAAGAAGTACACAAAGTACACAAAGAAAAAGTATACAGCACATCGTAGCAGTACAACAATTTAACAAATTGGGCAACAGGGTCCATATGCAGTGTTCCAAGCAGTAAATAACCGGTAAGAGTACAGAAAACATCTAGAGCGAGCATAGTAAATGCTCGGAAGCTCATTGACATCGAATAAAGTGGCAATATCCCAGGCTTTATGCCTTCTAGGGTATCATCCGACTATTCATGAATTGATTAACTACTCTTTCATGAGATTCTCGGAACCACCTGCCAGGGCATTGACAAAATCACTCAACCGTGTCCAATTGTTCTTATCTAAGGGCATGGACCCAGGGCTCAGACTCGGACAATCTCGTCCACCCCGAGCTCTGTGTCCAACCTGCTACCTAACTCAGAAATTTTTTAGGAAAGAAAAGAATAGGGGAGAGGGAGGGAGAAGAAAAAAGAAAAGAGAAAAGAAAAGAACAAAAAGGGGGGGGGGGAAGAAATGCGGAGAGGGGGCGGAAACCCACCTTCTACCCCCTCCGTCCACCGTCCATACGCTACAATCACTGAGTCTCCCAGATCCCCGGGGAGAACCATCTACGATAAATTTGTATTATGGCAATAGCTTATACGTCTAGTTGTATCAATACCTGATATGAATGGGAGTTTTTGTACTCAATCCACGCTTCCCAAATAGCTGAGAAGCTCGAGATTTTGTCTTGTGAGGTGAGAATCAGTTCCTCCATCATTGCAATACGGTCGACACGTAGTGTCCATTCTTTTAGCGAAGGCGGCCGCGTGGACCTCCAATGTACCGGTATGCAGAGCCTAGCAGCGTTTATTAAATGCATAGCTATTGATTTGAAGTATTGTCTTTTAGGGATTGTGGATAGGTGTAGTAGATATTGTCCGGGTGTAAACTCCAGTGGGAGTGAAGAGATTGTTGTAGTCACTTCATGTATCTTATGCCAGTATGGCTGGATTCGAGGGCAGGACCACCAGACATGGAGAAAGGTGCCTATTTCTGATTCACATCGCCAACAGTAATCAGGTACCGTCGGGAAAATCTTATGGAGCACTTGAGGGGTCTTGTACCATCTAGTTTTGAGTTTGTACCCGTTCTCTTGCGTATTGACATTAAGTGAGCCTTTGTGTATGTATAAATGGATCTGATCCCAACTAGCGTCTCCTATCTCTCTGTCTAAGGCTGTCTCCCAAAACGTATGGTCTGTTTGTAAAGAGGAGTACGAATCTCCAAACATGGACGCGTACAAGGCGGAAATGACGTGACTCTGGGGTGAAGATCTCGAACATAGGGATTCGAACACTGTGGGCGGGCTCGTGAATTTGACTATTTTTGCTGGCACATCTAGAAAGTGTTTTAATTGCACATAAGACCAGGAGGGGAAGGACTTAGTGTTAGACAATGCAGCAAGCTCTTGTAGCTTTAGAAACTTGCCATTGCGAAAGAAGTGCTTGGCCTGCATCTGTGGGTATGGCCATTCCTTAAAAAGATAGGATGGCGATAAACCCGGGGGGAAGTCTGGATTACCTCTAACGGGGGTTATAGGGCAGTCCACGGCAGACAGTGCATGGGCCTTACATGCTCTGTCAAAAGCTTGGAGAGTCACTCCGGTCAAAGGATGCGTGTGGGTCTGAGGAGGTCTCAACTTCTTAGGGATCCAAGGAATCGAGCCCAGATCAGTTTCTGCAATTAATTTTTCAAGGTACACCCAGCTTTTACACCGGGCATGAATTCTCCAATCTACCACCCTGGTCATGTGGACAGCCCAATAATAGCGCTGTATGTCCGGGAGACCAATCCCACCTTTTTCCTTGGGTAGGACTAGCTTTGCCCATCCGATACGAGCTGATTTAGCACCCCATAAAAAGGCTCTACACATTTTCCTGTAAGCCACAAAAAATGCGGGAGGTAAGTGTATCGGGATAGTCTGCATTTTGTATAATATACGAGGTAAGACTGTCATCTTAAGGATAGAAGCTCGTCCGAACCAGGATAGGGTGGGCACATCCCACCTTGAGAGATCTTGTTGTATGCGTTTTAGTTCGGCTAGGAAGTTTTTAGAATACAGTGCTTTTAGCGTAGCTGGTAGCTGGATACCTAAGTAGGTGACGGCCTCTCTCTCCCACCTAAATGGGAAGTTTGCCTGGCATTGTTGCACCAGAGCATCCGGTAGTGTGACATTTAACGCGGACGATTTGGACAAATTGATTTTAAGATTCGAGATACGCTGGAAGAGGTCCAAGATCGGCATAAGGTTAGGTAGGGACAACAGGGCGTGGACAAAAAGAGCAGGATGTCGTCCGCAAAAGCTGCAATTTTGTATTCCTTGTGGCGAACAGTGATTCCTTTTATATTTGAATTTCCTCGAATGCAGCGTAGCAGAGGTTCTAGGGTCAGGATATAGAGTATGGGAGAGAGAGGGCAGCCCTGCCTGGTGCCATTGTGTATGGGGAAGGCTTCCGAAAGGTGGCCATTGACACGGACTCTAGCTCTTGGGTTTACATAAAGGGAGCCTATGAAGGCACGCATATTATTCCCCAGGCCCAGAGCCGCTAGTGTAGCTTCCATATAGTCCCAGGCCACGCGATCGAACGCCTTCTCCGCATCCATTGCCAAGAAAAACCCCTCCTGCTGAGAAGAGGTGAGCCAGTGGTGCAGATTCAAAGCTTTTATGGTATTGTCCCTGGCTTCTCTGCCAGGAACAAAACCCACTTGGTCCAGGCCCACCCAGGCCGGCACATGGAAGACAAAGCGATTGGCCAGGGCTTTAGCAAAAAGTTTGACATCTACATTTAAGAGTGAAATTGGCCCTATAGTTAGCTACATTGGACGGATCTTTATTTTCTTTGGGAATCACGGTAATATAGGCTTCTCGTAAGGATTCTGAGGGATAGGAGGTATTGGCCAGCGTGTTAAAGGCTTTTAGGAAGCGTGGGGCTAGAAGGTCTGAGAAGCATTTATAATATTGCACCGAAAAGCCATCTGGTCCCGGACATTTGCCAGGTTTCATGGCTTTTAGTGCAGCCGTCCACTCCTCCAGGGACAGAGGGGCTTCCAACGCGATCCGATCCGTCTCTGAGAGGGCTGTGGGGCCGTAAGTAGTGAGGAAGTCTTTTATCATCCGTGAGCGGTTTTCAGCAGCAGTAGGATTCAGAGTCTGGTTTGAACCCTTGAGATTGTAAAGTTTGCTATAAAAGCGAAGAAATTGATGTGCAATCTCTTCACTCTTGGAAAAAACTGTTCAAGACGAGTCAGTCACATGGTGCACTGTATGGGTCTGTGCGCGTTTCTGTGCGAGCCTGGCCAGAAGCCTACCTGGCTTATTGCTTTGTTCATAGAACAGTTTATGCGACAGAACTAGACCTTTGCGCGCTTTCCTAAATAGTTCCTCCACCAACTGGGCTCGCGTGTCTGCTAGCTCTGTAGCTACTTGGAGAGCCTGGGCACGCTTGTGTTGAGCTTCCAGCCTAGCTATTTTCTTGGAGAGAGATGTGATCAGTGCTTGATGGGCTTTCTTTTTCCTAGTCGCTATAGCGAGGAGATGTCCTCGTATTACGCATTTATGCGCCTCCCATTGAACCATGGGAGACACCTCAGGTGTGTCATTCTGGGAGAAATACTCGGTAAGAGCCTGCTGGATGTCTGCTTGGTCTCCAGGTTCAGCGAGAATGGAGGCATCCAATCTCCACGTCTTGGTGGATTGAATTTTTTGTGGGAATCGCAAAGTTAGGGTAATCGGGTGATGGTCGGAAAGGACCATATTCTCGATGGTCGCATCTGCAAGATATTGCAGGTCAGATTGGTGGATGAAAAGGTAGTCCAGCCGCGTGTATCGATTGTGGGGCGATGAGAAGAATGTATAATCCCTCTCTCCTGGATTAAGAGTGCGCCAGGTATCGTGTAGAGTAAGAGAGGCTAGTTGGAGCTTCACTTGCCGTAGCGCTGAGAACGGGAGGGAGGAGGTGCCCGTAGAGGTATCTAACAAGGGATCCAGGGCCATATTGAAATCACCCCCTAGTATCAGTAGGCCTGACTGAAAGGAAGTTAGTTTCAGGAAGGTCTCTTTTAGGAAGGTCACCCTCTTGGAGTTGGGGCAGTATATGTTCGCTAGCGTAATCGGCTTGTCTTTCCAGATGCCCTTTAGAAAAAGATACCTACCCTCGGAATCCAGCAACTGGTCTGTCTGGTGAAACATGAGCGACTTGGCCAATAGGATGGAGACACCTTTTGTTTTGGAGTCCGCACAGGTTGCGTGATACGCTTCGGGAAAGCGTTTGTTAGCAAGGCGGGGTATAGACCCAGTTTTAAAGTGGGTCTCTTGGAGAAAAACCACATTTGCTCTACAGCGGTGCGCCTCTGCTAAAACGCTGCTACGCTTTTCCGGCACATTGAGGCCCTTAGCGTTTAAAGAATATACCTTAAGTGATAAAGGAACTGTCATTTGCATTGTGGAAGACATGAGGGATAGACGGTCGTGTGCTTGGATCACAAATGTACAATGCAGACAGAGGGGGGTCCCAGGTGGGGGAGTGAAAGAAAGTAGGGGGGAAGGGATTCGGGAATATCAGCAAGGAGAGAGAGGAAAGATAAGTCTAAAGCTGACGTGAGCACTGCAGGTGTTACAAGAGATGAGTAGAAATCTCTACCTGCGTGTGACAAAGATCCACAACGCAGGGGAGTTGTGAGATATACTGGAGGTGGGTCTAGGCCCGCCGACCCACCGAATCAAGAGGAATCGGGGGTAAGGGGTATGAAGAGGGGGATAAGCTGGTAACTGTCAAAGGGGAACCAGCCTCTTTGGGGTGAGGGAGCGGTCTAACACCAGGGAATAAGTCAAAATAACCACCACCCAGAGACTCCAACAGTAATGGGGTGAGGTCTGTGGGACAATCCTAGGTTCAGTGTAGCGAGGGGAGACAATTTGGAGCGCCCCAGACTAGATAGTAAAGCTGTCTAAACCTGTCCCTGATCATTACACAGCCAGAGACAACATAGGGCAAAAGTAAGAAATTCCAAGGAACATTGCAACACTATAAGAGAATCATGCTACTAAACCTGTGAAGAAAGGGAAAATAACTGGCACATAGGCTAACCTTATAGGCGTGAGGACCAGATCACCTAAGCTCAGGAATCCAGCGCCCAGGCTGCGAATAAATCACAAACCTGAGGTGGTGGAATCACCCACCCTAACCAAGGAGTTCGCTCAGCTCTGAGGCAGGAGAGGAGAGCTTCTCCATTTGTAAAAATACAACCTAAGCAACCTTGTGAACATTGACATTGAAATGAGTACCATAATACAACCACCTTCGGAAAGATATTAAGCCGGGACCTTTGGCATAAAAAAAAGGGGGGGGGGTAGGGGAGAGGGAAAGCATCAGGAGAAATGACATTATACATGAGGCTACATTGCTGACAATCAATGGCCGACTACTATCTTAATGGGTTAGGTATAGGAGCACTCGCAGCTCCCAGGCTGATGGGAATTCAAGTAGTTTATATGCTGACTATTGTGGATTCACAGGCACCATCCTGAAAACGTAAGTGCAATGACCCAAAGCCGGGCAGGTAGTCTGTGTGTCATGGATGCAGGATACGGCATAGCAACAATTTTGGGCACAGGAACAATAAAAAGCAGAGAAAAAAAAAAAAAAAAGGGGGGGGAGAAAAAACAAATTGAGGTCCGAGTTACCTGAGCACCTCATCCAACAGGAGTGAGAGTAATAAGGACAAGTAGGGTACAGTGTGTTAGTGATCTCATTTGCCCAGGGGATGTATTCAGACAGCTATCAGCGCTTAAGTGGATAACAGTGTCCTCCTCAGCATAGAAAACCGACAAAAGGTCCCAAGGTGATGAAAAAAAAAAAAGGTGTAGAGGTGTTTAAAAAGGAATCAGCTAACCTTTAAAATCATGGTTCACGATCCATTTTGTGCCGGACAGATGTCGGTGATGCTCGAGGGCTCTCATCCGTCTCCATGTCCCCGCGGATCCTCACTGGGGAGTTGGTCGACGTTCTGCGTCTCCTCTGTCTGTGCCTTTGTGAACGTGGGATGTCCTCGGGCATTGTGGGGATCCAAGGGACTGGTTGCAAGAAAGCGCTATACCAATCTGGGACCTCCGTCAGTGGTATGCCCAGGGTGTCACAGAAGGGTCGCAAATCAGCCGGGGTTCTTAGCTGCGCTGTGCGATTTCCAGCGGTCGCCTGCAGGCAGAATGGGAATTTCCACCTATAAGCTATGCGTCTTTCACGTAGGACTTGCAGGAGAGGGTGCAGATCCCTCCTATGTTGCAGAGTAATGGTAGACAGATCTTGGTATATCTGTATGCGTGTACCATTGTGCTCCAAGCGTTCATGATTGCGGGCTAGGCGTAAAATCTCCTCTTTCTGTATGAAATCCACTAGACAGCAAACTGCATCTCGGGGGGGTCAGTATCTCTACCCCTCGGTCTGAGGGCTCTATGACATCTTTCCATCTCCACCGGCGCATCGGCGGCCGCCCCAGCAGGGTGTTAAAGATGGCCCACACCACTTGTTGTAATTGGGGTCCCTCTACTGCCTCTGGGATACCTCTCACCCTCAAGTTGCGCCTGCGCCCCTATTGTCCAGGTCCTCCATGTGCCTGTGCATCTCAATCAGGTGCTGTGCATGAACTGTCAGTGTAGGCTCTGGGCTGTATGAAAGAGATGCTCTCAGCTCAGAGCCCTGTGGCCAGCAACCCCGCTAGGGCCCCCCAACAGTGGCAGAATGCTAGGGTCCTGTAGCAAGTGCAACCTTTGCGACCCTGGTAGTTTTGCCACTGACCTCTGCAATATCTGAATTATGCCACGTTAACTATTTCCCATTATTTGAAGTAGAACTAAAGGCAAAACTTTTTATTATTATTATTATTATTTTAGATAGAGTAAGGGATGGTTGTAACTCCTATTAGTTTTTTTCTCCTCTGTGTCCCATTAGGGAGATTTCTCTTCACTTCCTGTTCCACAAACAATGAGAGAAAATCCCTCTAAAGTGAGGGTATCGCTTGTTTTTCACCAGGGTCACCAGTAGAGATGGGCAAACAGTTTGATCTGAGCATACAGTAAGTTTGGCCCGAACTTTGCCTGTTCGGCGAACATCCGATTTTGCGGGTAGTTCATGGGATGTTCGCCTGCCGAGTGCCCCACAATGCACTACGCACTTCACACTGCATTCTAGGGCCCTAATTGGATGTTAGCACTGTCAAAGCTCTGTGTGAATAAAGTAATGATTACTTTCTCCAATCACGGCTCAGTGCTCATAGTCCCACCCCACACTATGAAAGGTAACTTCTCATAGCCAGCTCTTGTAGTGTGTTGGAGTGGAGATAGATAGATAGATAGATAAAGCAGGGCTCGTTTTGCTACTATTGTGTATAATTATTGTGACTCTTGAGTATAAAGTGTTAGTTTAGTGTAATGCCGCGTACACACGATTGGAATTTCCGACAACAAATGTTCGATGTGAGCTTTTGGTCGGATATTCAGACCGTGTGTAGGCTCCTGCGGACATTTGCTGTCGGAATTTCCGACAACAAATGATTGAGAGCTGGTTCTCAATTTTTCCAACAACAAAAGTTGGGGTCAGAATTTTCAATCGTTTGTATCCAATTCCGACGCACAAAAATCCTACGCATGCTCGTAATCAATTTGACGCATGCTCAGAATCATTGTACTTCCTTTTTCTCGGGTCGTCGTAGTGTTGCACGTCCCCGCGTTCTTGACGTTCGGAATTTTCAAGCAACATTTGTGTGACCGTGTGTATGCAAGACAAGTTTGAGCCAACATCCGTCAGAAAAATTATCAATGGTTTTGTTGTCGGAATGTTCGATCGTGTGTATGCTGCATTTGTATAGTGTGTGAGAATAGTGTATCAGTGTAGAATTTTAGTGTATTGCAGTGTTTAACACAGCTTTACATAAAATTTGACTCTGAGTTTAGAGTGTTAGTTTAGTGTTAGAATAGTGTGTGGGTGTAGTGCAGTTTTTTACATAACATTTGACTGAGTGTAGTGTGTTAGTTTAGTGTTAGTATACTGTGTGAGAATAGTGTGTCAGTGTAGTGTGCTAGTGTGTCAGTGTAGTGTGCTAGTGTAGTGCAGTGTTTAACACAGCATTACATGACATTTAGTGCTGTATACAGTGCTGTATACCCTATTTTTTTGGGTTGCTGCATGTTTTTTTTTGCCCCTTTTTTTTTAAATTGTCAGCTGCAGTTTTTTTGACTGTGACATGTTTTTTTTTTTTATAGTTTTTACATTTCTGTCAGCGTCAGTCCTCAATTTAAAGTGCACCAAGCACCACTTTTAATTGAATAAAGTGCATTCAATTACTCATTTCCCAGATTCTATAAAATGTGGGTAATAAGCCCCACCATCATATCTGGGAGGCCAAGAAGGAGAGGCAGACATTCCCATGCCACTATGAGGGGGCCAGAAGCGTCTGTGTCCACAGACAAAGGTGGACATGGTCTGTCCTCATGCAGGACACTTTTTGTCTCTGTTTAGTGATGTTGCCTGTGCTATCCAGCCACAGCATGTAGTGGTGGTGGACTGGCTTACTAAACCATCCTAATCCTCCTCATCCTCTATGACCCAAGCTGGCACTAGTGTGCAGTCCACCGCAGCTGCCAGAGTGGCTTATTCTGCCTCTTTGTCCACAGCTACTCCTGCCATAGCCCCAACATCATGCATGGAGGAGTCAGCTGAATTTTTTTTTTTTTTAATTCTTTATTTTATTTTATCAAAATTCCAATTATATTACATTAATACATTTCTATATATGCAATAATAAATAAAAGAAACATAGTAATCTATATTCTTATACCTAGATTGCTGAAATCCCCTTTTCTCCCTCCTATCTCCCCCCCCTCCTCTATCCACCCCCCTCCCTCCCTCTCCTACCTCTTGTTTTCCATTCCTTTTACCTCTAGCATCTCAGATTTTCTGCATAGCTCCATGTTTTCTTAAATTTCCTCCAGCATTCCCATTTATCTTTGAATTGTGTTTCCCCATCTTCTAAACTATACTTCAACTCCTCCATTATATGTGTTTCTTCCACTGAATCAATCCACTCCCATACTGATGGAGTTTCCGCTTCTTGCCATTTTTTTGGAATCAGCCTTTTGGCCGCATTTAATAGGTGTGGAATCAGTGACTCTTTATACTGTTTCACTCCTCCTTCCCCTCCGTGGAATAAGACTATCCATGGATCTCTTTTAATCTCCTTCTCAGTAATTTCTTTTATAAAGTCCAGGATTTTTTCCCAATATTTTTTAATTTTGGGACAATGCCACCACAGGTGAGCCATTGTTCCCGTTTTCCTACATCCTCGCCAGCATTCTGCGGTCTGTCCTACTTGAAATTTGCTTAATTTATCTGGCGTGGCATACCAACCTGTGATACATTTGTAATTCATTTCTGCGGTCCTGCTGTCCATAGCAGAGGAGTGAGTCAATTTTATCATTTTATCTATAGTAATTTTTTCCCTTTGTGTTCCTAATTCCCTTTCCCACTTCTTTATATATGGGGGCATCTCCAGTTCATCCACTGTCAGCAACAATTTATAGAGTTTTGATATAGTGCCTTTTGAGTTATCAGCTGTACAAAGCAGTTCCAATGGCGTTAACTCCTCTCCCAACCTAATTGGCTGGGGCAAGTTTTGTACAAAGTGGTTCAGCTGGAGATACCTCTATTCGTCCAAAGTCATTAATTCCCTGTTATATCTTAATTCCTGAAATGGTATGATTTTTCCTCTTTTTATTATATCTCTTAACTGTGCTTTATCTTTTTTTTTTCAATTTCCTCCCACTATTTTTTTCCCCGGTGCAAAATATTCATTTTCTTTTAGTTCTATAAGAGGAGAGTTATAGTCTCTATCTATTTGTTTATGTAACCTGTCCCATATTTTAAGTGCATTTCGTATTATAACGTGAGTATTTTCATCTAGTGCTCTATACTGAGGAGGATTCCATATTATACTTCCCAATTGTGTCTTTGCCAGTGCCTTTTCAATTTTTACCCACCTTTTTTCGTGTCTATCCTTGGCCCACTCTACTACCCGGGACAGCACCATCGCATTATAATATTTTTTAATATCGGGGACAGCTAGCCCTCCATGTTTTTTGTCCTGCTTTAATACTGAGAAGGAGATTCTATGTTTTTTGTTCTTCCAAACAAAATTCATTAACGTGTTTTTTAACACTCTGAAGTATGGTTGGGGTACTACCAGCGTGATCATCTGGAATTTATACAAGATCTTTGGTAATAATACCATCTTCAGAATGTTAATTCTTTCTAACCATGATATTGGGCGGTTTGTCAGCCTTCTAATTTCGGTTTTCATCTCATCTAATAAGGGAATATAATTTATCTTATACATTTTTTTATTGAGTTAGCCAGTTTTACCCCTAGGTACTTTAGCTCTTTCTGCCAGGGAAAACTATACTCGTTTCGTAGGCTCCGTTCTTCGCCCTTACTAATGTTGACATTTAGGATCTCTGTCTTGGTTATATTAATTTTAAAGTTTGATATTTCCCCATATTGTTTAAGGATTTTAAGTAAGTTCGGCAATGTAATCCTGGGGTTCGTAATATAGAACAGGACATCATCTGTATACGCTGAGAGTTTGTGTTCATCTTCTTCTATTTTAATACATTTGACGTCGGGGTTATTTCGTATCGTTGCTAGGAGGGGTTCTAGGGACAGCACAAATAAGAGAGGGGATAGGGGGCAACCCTGTCTAGTCCCGTTTTTCATCTCGAAAGCTGAAGACAGCGTGCCGTTTATATTAATCTTGCCCATAGGATGATGATAAAGTGTTTTAATCCACTGTATCATCCTAGATCCTATTCCCATGGTTTCCAGGGTTCATATCATGAGTCCCCAGTCTACCCTGTCAAATGCCTTTTCTGCATCTACTGACAGAAGTAGACCTGGGGACCCATTCTCTTTTATCTTCTGAAGGAGGAGTAATGCTCTCACCCCATTATCCCTCCCTTCCCTACCTGGGATAAATTCCACTTGGTCCGGGTGTACCAATGTGGACATCAGTCCCTTCGTTCGTTCTGCTAGAACTTTCGCATACGATTTTATATCCGCATTTAGCAGCGAGATCGGCCTATATCCAGAGCATAACATTTCATCCTTTCCCTCCTTCGGGATAACCGTTATTGTCGCTACTGAGGCCTCTCTACCCATTTCGTATTCCGACCTTAACCCATTCATATATTTACATAACCTGGGAATCAAAATCTTCTTATATTTCTTAAAGTATAGTGCTGTAAACCCGTCGGGGCCGGGACTTTTTCCTGCAGCTGTATCCGTCAGTGCTCTACTTTTTTCTTCTTCCATTATAGGTTTATCTAGCTCCAATCTTTCAATTTCATTAATCTTGGGCAACCTCGCTTTTCCTAAGAATTCCTCTGTTTTTAGTTGTTTCTCTCCTATCCGCCATCTCTTCTGCTCCACTGAATATAATCCTTCGTAATAATTTCTAAATGTTTCTGCTATGTCCTTTGATGCATATACTACCTCTCCATTCTTTTTTTTTATCTTTTCTATATAATTTCTAGTCTTTTTCTTTTGTACCATTTTTGCTAGATGTTTACTGGACTTATCCCCCCACATATATCTTTCTTTAGCTATGCAGTTTAGTGTCCTTTTAGTCTCTTGTTCCATAAGTTCTTTAAGTTTGTCCCTTTTCCTTACTAGATTATGGTATAACTCTTGTTGTTGCCCCTGTTGTTTTTTATGTTCTTGCTCAGCTTTAAATATTTCTCCAATCAGGGTGTTAAGTTTTCTACTTCTCTCTTTTTTCTTCCTTGTCCCGTCCGCAATCAAAATCCCCCTAATATAGGCCTTGTGTGCCTCCCATAGGGTTGCCCCTGAGATCCCTTCCGTATCATTTATTAGGAAGTATTGTTCTAATTCCTTCCGCACCCTCTCTAATCTTTCCTTATCCCGGAGTAATTCTTCATTTAGTCGCCAGGTATAGGGTTGCATTTGATATCCGGGTACTTTTATTTTCATACTTATTGGGGCATGGTCCGAGAGTGAAGCTATTTCTATATTTGATTCCACGACCTTATCCAACATTCTATGTTCGACCATTATGTAGTCTATCCTTGAGTACGTCCCGTGCACAGGGGAGAAAAACATATAGTCCTGTTGTTTTGGATGCATAATCCTCCATATATCCACCATCTGACTGTTATGCAATTTTTGTTTTATCTTTGTCCGCTGTATGTTATTTGTCCCCTGTACCCAGGACGTACTATCTACTGCCGGATCCATACAAAAGTTCATGTTCCCCATCAAGACTACATAGCCGGCCCCAAATTCCTTAAATTTTCCCAAGATTTCGTTAAGATATTTAATGGGGTTCACATTGGGGGCATAGATGTTTGACAAAGTGCATCTCATTTCTCCTAACTTCCCTTTTAAAAAAATAAATCTTCCATCTTTATCCGTCATCCTTTCCTCCAATGTGAACCGCATTTCCTTGGCAAAACCAATCGCGATCCCCCTCGCTCTCTTAGAGATAGTGTCACCATAGTACCACTTCGGGTAATTAGATGAAAATAGTTTAACATTTGATTCTAAGGTTACATGGGTCTCCTGTAAAAAAAAACACGTCTGCTCTGTAATGTTTGAGCTCTTTCAAAATTTTTAGCCTCTTGGTAGGCGTAATTAACCCTTTTACATTATAAGACATAAAATTTATTACTGACCTCTGCTCTTTTTTTTTTTTCGGAGCTATTTGCGTTTTATCTGTCTGCCATATATTTTCCCATTTCTTTTTTACGGAATCTCTGAGGTAGAATCTCCCCTCCTGCCTCTAAAAAAACCCCCACCCTCCCCTCCTATCCCCTCCCCTCCCCCCTCCCTCCCCTTGGCCCCTTGCTGGCCCTAGAACCATTAGTGGTCCCATTTCTTCCACTTGGTTCTCTCATTTTAGAGGTGTGGCTCTAACCCCGCCGCTCGGCCCCCCTCATCCTCCCCTTTAGTTTTAGGGGGGGCGAGGGAGTCCGAAGGTGCCCTACCGAGGCCCGGTCAGCCTTCCTCAGCGCCCTGTCCCTCCCCCCTTCTCCCTCCCTCATCCCACCTCCCCCCCCCCGGATCCCCCCAAGACAATCCCCGTCCATAATTATTCTATACTCCTGTTATCATCTACTAGCAGCTTGGTTTTAAATGTCCTCTTTGTTTTATATCTCAGTTTCCTTCTCTATCCATCCAGGCAGATCTGGCATCTGCAAGTCTAATTTATTACAAAATCCTGCTAGTTCATCTGGGAACCTTAGTCTTGCTGCTTTTCCTTCTTTCTTCTGGCCTATGAGACATGCCGGAAACCCCCAATTATATTTAATGTTCTGCGCCTTCATTTGCTCCAGGAGGGGTTTCAAAAGTCGTCGTCTTGATAATGTCTCTGGTGCCAAGTCTGTGAAGATCTGTAATTCATTCCCTTGAAATTGGATGGGGGGTTTCCCCCTTAGCTTCATTGAAATGTCCGCTTTAATTTCATAGTACCGAAACCTCACAATAATATCTCTCGGCCAATCAGCTTCTCCATTCCTTGGTTTACCGATACGATGCACACGCTCAATTTTAAGGGAGTCTTCCGCTCTCATGTCCAATAGGGGGTTAAATATTATGTTCATAATTTTCCTCAGATCTTCTCCTTTTTCCTCTGGGAGTGAGCGGATTCTCAAGTTTTGCCTTCTGTTTCGATTCTCTTGGTCTTCTAACCGGTATAATATATTTCTCTGATTTTGTTGTATTATTTTAGTTTTCTCTTTTAGTTTGCTTAATTCCTGATCCTGTTTTTCCACTCTTTCTTCCACTGTTTCTACCCTTGTCAAGAGGTGTCCAAAATCAGTTCTTAAGATGTTGATTTCCACCTTTATTGCATTTTCTAATCTCATTAGCATCTCATTCATTTCTCCCTTTGTTGGTATTTGTGCGTCTGCCCATAACTCGTCCGCTCTGCTTATTTCTAGTTCACTTTCTATTGTTAGATCGCTTTTGGATTGGTCTGCTACACCTCCCTCCTTTTTTTCCATCTTCCTTGTCCCCTTCTCTGTTGTCTTATCCTTTTTATCTTGCTGTTGCATTCCTGATCCTGGGCTTCTTAGGCTTGCCTCCTGGGTCATATATTGTTTGATCGTGCTATTTGCTGCGCTTTTAGGGGTTTTGGGAGCCGTACCCTTCATGGTTTTACTTGTACTCCTACTCATTTTGGCCGCTCTTATTCGTTTACCCAGTTTTACTATTAATTCAGCTGCTGTAGTCTAGAGACTTTCAAGCTATTCCCCTCTTCTCTCCGATATCGTACTGTTTACCAGTCAGATGTATATATAGCAATCTTGAACCCAGGTCTGGTCTGCATTTGTTTCAGCCAACTGGTTAATACTCTGAATAGAGAAAAAAAAAAGGGGGGGAGGGAGAGGGGGAGATAACTCCTATGGGTAGGTATGCAAATCTCGGTGTGTACTCTAGCCTTCCTTCAAATGATCTTATAGTCCTGCGATCTTCCTTACAGGGGTACCTCTACCCTGGGTTGCTGACATAAGCAATGCTAGTCCAGATGAGATTAATGTGCCAACTGGCTTTTATAATTTGCACGGTATTTCTGGGGGGTGACAGGCGTGGCAGGTCTATTTCGGAAGCTGGTAGTTGTATGGCTCTGCTTCCAAAAAAAAAAAAAGAAAGGATACTATCCATTAAACGTACCAAACTAAGTGGAAGTGAGGGGGGATGTGAACTACGTTTATACCATGCTGAACGCCCGTATATACAAGCACAAAGGCCGAGCGGCCAATGCTTAGGCTTAGGCTAATCGCTCAAGTACATGTCCACATCCATCCGTGCCTCTTACTGGTCGCTTCAGCCTCCAGCATCCATACACAACATCCGATATTTATTTCAACGCATTCAATTTACCAGAGTTTCTGTTCTGATGTTTCACCTGCTGCCCATATAATTTATCCACATAAGGGAAATACAAGTGCCAGGGTTCTATATCAATACTTGTTCCATAGTCCTTCCCCACTCTGGGTGCTAGGGGAGTTTGCAGGGAACATCAAATAACAGCACACATTTGTGTGCACATATACTCTCCCAATAGAATTGAACTGGCTTGACCTTTATTTCTGTGTAGTTTTACATTCAGTTTCTCCTCCTCCTCTGCCTTCCCCTCTCCTTCCAAGTCCTTTCTCTTTCCAATCACTTTACACTTGTATGCATTGTCCGTCACCAGCTGGTTATCATGTATACAGCAAACAGTTTATTGCAATTTATGGGAGGTTAACTACCATTCCTCCATATTCCTCCACCTTTAAATACTCCAACTTTATGTCAATATATCCTGGGGAGGGGAGACTATCAATCAGCGGGTAAGAGCCAGTATTTCCACACAGTATTCTCAGTATATCACGTTCCACATTTAAACAAGCTGCCTCCTCAGCCTATGTCTGTATCATAGCTGTTTAATGACTAGGCTAGCATACCTGTTTGTGCCATTTGGTTTCAGCCTTCCAGAGTTTATATGTATTAGTTCAGTTTTACCTTATCAGCTTCTTCGCTGTTCGCTGTTCGAGGAAAGCTCTCACCTAGCTCCATGAGGTCCCGTGACTTTGCAGGCAGTCACCCATATGCCCAGTGTCTAAATTCCAGCTTGTACTAGCTGCTGGCTTTACAACTCCAGATTTTATGTCTGTTGGATTCCGCCCGCTTCAGCGAATTTTCAGAATGTGCTGTACCACAATGGCAGGTTCCCAGTTGCTATTTCTTTAAACGTAAGGCCATTCCAGCTCTGTACCACCAGCTGTAGTGTAGAGTATAGCAGGCAAATTTCTCTGCCCCAGCTGCTGCAGCATAACAAAAATACACTCCCTGCCACCCACATGCTCAGTGTCTAAATTCCAGCTTGTCAATTCCTGGCTTTACAACTCCTGTCTTGCCATCTAGTGGATTCTGTCCCCTTCTGTGAATTTGTACCATCACGTGGAATAAAATGTTTTGGCATCGTTGGGCAAGGCAGTCAGTCGCAAGGTCCACCCTACTGCAGACTCATGGTCCAGAAAGCATGGTCAGGGGTGATATATTTCATTCACAGCATACTGGGTAACTCTGTTTGCAACTAGGAAGGATGCAGGATAGGGATCAGTGCTTGAGCTTGTTTCGCCTCCACGCAGTGGCGGCTGGCTCTCAAATTTTTTGTGGGGGCGCAAACAAACTGAAAAAAAATAAAAATCATCAATTGCCGCCACTGTGCCCATTAAACGCAGCCACTGTGCCCAAAGGCCACTAGTTTGTCCCCAAATGCAGCCAGTTTCCCCCCAATATACAGCCAGTTTCTCCCCCATAATACAGCCAGTTTGTCCCCCAATAATACAGCCAGTTTGTCCCCCAATAATACAGCCAGTTTCTCCCCCATAATGCAGCCAGTTTGTCCCCCAAATGCAGCCAGTTTTTCTCCCAATATACAGCCAGTTTTTCCCCCAATAATAAAGCCAGTTTCTCCCCCATAATACAGCCAGTTTCTCCCCCAATAATACAGCCAGTTTCTCCCCCAATAATACAGCCAGTTTCTCCCCCAATAATACAGCCAGTTTCTCCTCCATAATACAGCCAGTTTCTCCTCCATAATACAGCCAGTTTCTCCCCCATATGCAGCCAGTTTCTCCCCCATATGCAGCCAGTTTCTCCCCCATAATACAGCCAGTTTCTCCCCCATAATACAGTCAGTTTCTCCCCCATAATACAGCCAGTTTCTCCCCCATAATACAGCCAGTTTCTCCCCCATAAGCAGCCAGTTTCTCCCCCATATGCAGCCAGTTTCTCCCCCATATGCAGCCAGTTTCTCCCCCATAATACAGCCAGTTTCTCCCCCATATGCAGCCAGTTTGTCCCCCATATACAGCCAGTTTCTCCCCCATATGCAGCCAGTTTGTCCCCCATATACAGCCAGTTTCTCCCCCATATGCAGCCAGTTTCTCCCCCATAATACAGCCAGTTTCTCCCCCATATGCAGCCAGTTTCTCCCCCATAATACAGCCAGTTTCTCCCCCATAATACAGCCAGTTTCTCCCCCATAAGCAGCCAGTTTCTCCCCCATATGCAGCCAGTTTCTCCCCCATATGCAGCCAGTTTCTCCCCCATAATACAGCCAGTTTCTCCCCCATAATACAGCCAGTTTCTCCCCCATATGCAGCCAGTTTGTCCCCCATATACAGCCAGTTTCTCCCCAATATGCAGCCAGTTTGTCCCTCATATACAGCCAGTTTCTCCCCCATATGCAGCCAGTTTCTCCCCCATAATACAGCCAGTTTCTCCCCCATATGCAGCCAGTTTCTCCCCCATATGCAGCCAGTTTCTCCCCCATATGCAGCCAGTTTCTCCCCCCCCCCCCCCAGCCCTGCACTTACCTTCCTCGGGTCAGCGCCGTCCTTCTTCCGTCCTCGATGTCTTCTCTCACCCTCAATGTCACTTCAGCCAATCAGGTTACCGGTAACCAGACCCGGTGAACCTGATTGGCCAGGGAACGCACCCCCGTGCGTTCTCTCATTAGATATTTAGAAGCCGATTACAGCCCTCAGGCTGTAGTCGGGAAGCCTATCAGAGCCTGCTGGCTCTGATAGGCACTTCTAAAGGCCAATCAGATGCTGTTATTCAGATGGCCGGCGCTCAAGCGTTGGATCAGTATAGGCGGAAGTGGACTGTGAATAGCGGTGCCCTGAGTATAGCCAATTGCAGCAGGAAAGTCCTTTGCATTGCTGGATTGGAGAGCAAAGTTGGAGCCTGCTTACTAGCTCTGCACAGGCTACATTAACGTTTCGTGCATCTCCATGCACTTCTTCAGGAAGCTGACTCCGTTGACTGGCTGACATTTGTAAAAATTAATCAGTCCTGGTGGTGCTGTCAAGCCCCTGATGCTCATGTCGCTGATTAAGTGTTATCGGGATCTCAAATCTCTTCAAGACTGTCTAGGCTGCCTAGCTTTGGGGGGTTTATCTTAAAGTAATTTTTTTGGTATAGGTTTCAGGGGCACAATTAACACCCAAGGACCCATTTTTCCACACTTGTTTGAAAGGTGCATCAAACTTCAATTTTATAAAGCAAGGCCAATTCTTGCTAACATCAAGACTACCACTAGAAGGTTACGGAGTGAGGGCACTAACAACACCCAAAGACCAATTTTTCCGCAACTGTGTGACAAGGCATCAAATTACAATTTTTTACAGCAAGGCCAATTCTTGCTTTCATCAAGGACTACCTCTAGAAGGTTACAGGGTGAAGGCACCAAAAACACCCAAAGACCAATTTTTCCGCAACTGTGTGACAAGGCATCAAATTACAATTTTTTACAGCAAGGCCAATTCTTGCTTTCATCAAGGACTACCTCTAGAAGGCTACAGGGTGAAGGCACCAACAACACCCAAAGACCAATTGTTCCACAATTGTGTGACAGGGACATCAAAATTCAATTATTAACAGCAAGGCCTTGCTTTCATCAAGACTACCTCTAGAAAGTTACTGGGTGAAGGCACCAACAACACCCAAAGACCATTTTTTCCACAACTGTGTGACAGGGGCATCATGTTTAATTTTTTTCACAGAAAGGCCAATTCTTGCTTTCATCAAGACTATCTCTAGAAAGTTACTGGGTAAAGGCACCAACAATACCCAAAGACCAAGTTTTCTGCAACTGTGAGACAGGGGCATCAAATTTCATTTTTTTACAGCAAGGTCAATTCTTGCTTTCATCAAGACTACATCTAGAAAGTTACTGGGTGAAAGCACCAACAACACCCAAAGTCCAATTTTTCTGCAACTGTGTGTCAGGGGCATTAAATATTTTTATTTTATTTTTTTACAGCAAGGCCAATTCTTGCTTTCATTAAAACTACCTTAGAAGGTTACGGGGTGAAGGTACCAACAACATTCAAAGACCAATTTTTCCATAACTGTGTGACAGGGACATCAAATTTACATTTTTTACAGCAAAGCCTATTCTTGCATTTATCAAGACTACCTCTAGAAGGCTATAGGGTAAAGGCACCAAAACCTACAATAACCAATTTATCCGCACCTGTTTGACAGGGGTGTAAATTTTTAAAAAAAATTCCAGCAAGGCCAATTCTCACTTTCATCAAGAGTACCTCTAAAAGGCTATGGGGTGAAGGCACCAACAACACCCAAAGACCATTTTTTCTGCAACTGTTTGTAAGGGGCATCAAATATTTTTTTTTACAGCAAGGCCAATTATTATTTTCATCAAGACTACCCCTAGAAGGTTACATGGTGAAGGCACCAACAGCACCAAAGACCAATTTATCCACACCTGTTTGACAGGAGTGTAAAATGTGTTTGTTTTATACAGCAAGGCCAATTCTTGTTTTCCTCAAGGACTACCTCTAGAAAGTTATGGGGTAAAGGTACCAACAGCACCCAAAGACCAATTTTTCTGCAACTGTGTGACAGGGGCATCAAATTTAAATTGTTTACAGAAAGGCCAATTTTTGCTTTCATTAAGACCAGCTCTAGAAGGTTATGGGGTGAAGGCACCAACATGACCGAAAGACCAATTTATCTGCACCTGTTTGACAGGGGAGTCAAATTTACATTTTTTACAGCAAGGCAATTTCTTGCTTTCATCAAGACTACATCTAGAAAGTTATAGGGTTAAGGCATCAACAGCACTCAAAGACCAATTTTTCCACAACTGTGTGTCAGGGTCATCAAATTTCACTTTTTTACAGCAAGGCCAAATCTTGATTTTATCAAGAGTACCTTTTAAAGGTTACGGGGTGAAGGTACCAACAACACAAAAAGACCAATTTTTCTGCAACTGTGAGCCCGGGGCATCAAATTATTATTTTTTACAGCAAGGTCAATTTTTGCTTTCATGAAGACTACCTCTAAAAGGTTATGGGGTGAAGGTACCAACAACACCTTAAGAACAATTGTTCCACAATTGTGTGTCAGGGGCATCACATTATAATTTTTTAAAGCAAGGCCAATTCTTGCTTTCATCAAGACTACCTCTAGAAAGTTATAGGGTGAAGGCATCAACAACACTCAAAGACCACTTTTTCTGCAACTGTGTGTCAGGCACATCGCAATTTAATTTTTAACCACAAGACCTTGCTTTCATTAAGTCTACCTCTATAAAGTTACTGGGATAAGGAACCAACAACAACCAAAGACCAATTTTTCCACAACTGTTTGACAGGGGAATAAAATGTCTATTTTTCAAGCAAGGCTAATTCTTGCCTTCGTCAAGACTACCTCTAGAACAGTGGTTCTCAACTACTGTCCTCAGGACCCACTAACAGGACAGGTTTGCAAAATAACTGAAATACATAACAGGTGAAATTATTTGCTGCTCAGTGATTGCAGTATTCTAGTCTGTATCTCACCATGGTAATACTTAAAATCTGGCCTGTTAGTGGGTTCTGAGGACAGGAGTTGAGAACCACTGCTCTAGAAGGTTACAGGGTGAAGGCACCAACAACACCCAAAGACCAATTTTTCCACAAGTGTGTGACAGGGGCATCAAATTAAAATGTTGTTACAGCAAGGCCAATTCTTGCTTTCATCAAGACTACCTCTAGAACAGTGGTTCTCAACTCCTCTCCTCAGGACCCACTAATAAGCCAGGTTTTGCAAGGTAACTGAAATACATCAGGAAAAAAAACGAAAGCTAAAACTGCGCTATCTACACCAATAAAATGACAGCAGCACCTGTGATTATGTGATAACATAAAAAAGACAAAAAATATAGATAAACAAAGGCGCTACAATGTGAGTAATTAACCGATAATAAAGCCAGTTAAGTGAAATCCACAAACACACTGATGAATCAAAAAGTCCATAATGTGATGACAGGTGAACAAAGTGAAATGTGCGGTGTGTCAGTGAATAAAAAGTTCCATCAGGGCCAAAGATGAGGAGAGACCGTGGGGGAATAGGCAGTTATAAACTTGATGAATGGTGCATGCAACACCCGTGTCCACCACCAACGATATAAACTGCTTACCAGAAGTAAGAAACATATGAGCCCATCTGCAATCCCAGAAAATGGTTCAATGAAGTCCAATAGACGGCTTACCTTTTACTCGGAAGGACTTCGGTTTGTTTCCAGAATGCCAAGAACAACATGACACCCACTATATTTCTAGGCAAACCAGGCTTCCCCTTCTTCAGGAGTACAGGACAACAGAATCGAAGAGAAAGATCTGTTCTTGGGCAGCCACGGATGACTTTGCTTTGTCTTTCAGAACCGGTATATAAAACTGTGTATCTCAATTGTTATGGTACCATTAACGTACATTGGCCTCAAATACAAACCAATGTAGAAATATGGCCAGTAAAACGTTGTCATCGTTGCAGCATAAAGACCATGCCCCTTTTTACGATTCGGCACTGCGTTGCTCTAACTGACAATTGCGCGGTTGTGCGACGTGGCTTCCAAACAAAATTGACGTCCTTTTTTTCCCACAAATAGAGCTTTCTTTTGGTGGTATTTGATCAGACGCTGTGTTTCATCCCTGGTGATGCTCTGCCAGGCCTCTACTGCAACTGTCTTCAGTTCCTGCTTGTTCTTGGGGCATTTTCCCTTCAGTTTTGTCTTCAGCAAGGGAAATGCATGCTCAATCGGATTCAGGTCAGGTGATTGACATGGCCATTGCATAACATTCCACTTCTTTCCCTTAAAAAACTCTTTGGTTGCTTTCGCAGTATGCTTCGGGTCATTATCCATCTGCACTGTGAAGCGCTGTCCAATGAGTTCTGAAGCATTTGGCTGAATATGAGTAGATAATATTGCCCGAAACACTTCAGAATTCACCCTGCTGCTTTTGTCAGCAGTCACATCATCAATAAATACAAGAGAACCAGTTCCATTGGCAGCCATACATGCCCACGCCATGATACTACCACCACCATGCTTCACTGATGAGGTGGTATGCTTTGGATCATGAGCATGTCTTGTTCCAGACATTGCTGTCTGGAACAAGCACATGATCTGTGGTCCCAGCTCCATTGTAACAGATGGGAGAGAAAGCACAGAGGCACCACTCTAAGTGCAGTATATCACATATAGTTTAATGAGCAAGGAGAGAAAGGACAGAGGCGCCACTCTAAGTGCAGTATATCACATATAGTTTAATGAGCAAGTAGAGCATATATACTCACAAAGGTAGGATAAAAATGAGCGTGTCAAACATGGAACGTCCGGGAGGAAAGTCACACCGATGGCTGCAGGCTGGTGTAGTGGAGCGGATTGCGCACTTCCGGGTTGCTCAAAGGACCAATAGGCGACGGGTTTGCGGAGCATGTGCTCCTTCTTCAGGCCTGAAGAAGGAGCTCCGCAAATGCATCGCCAATTGGTCCTTTGAGGAACCAAGAAGTGTCGTCATCCACACAGCCCACCGCTTACCCGGAACTGACATCATCCCCCCGGCTCCCTGTGTGACTGAGGTACAGGAAGCGTCAGCTACCACCGTCGCAACCCACTCCACTACACCAGCCTGCAGCCATCGGAGTGACTTTCCTCCTGGACGTTCCATGTTTGACACGCTCATTTTTATCCTACCTTTGTGAGTATATATGCTCTACTTGCTCATTAAACTATATGTGATATACTGCACTTAGAGTGGCGCCTCTGTCCTTTCTCTCCCATCTGTCACAATGGAGCTGGGACCACATACCATGTGCTTGTTCCAGACAGCAATGGTCTGACATACTGCCATGGAAGACTCATAGGGTGCAATCAGAGCCCACTAAAGAGGGCCTTTAAAAGGGCCTTTAACCACTTGTCCACCAGGTCTTTGAACATGGGATTTTCCCCTGTGGGGGCTATAGGGGTCTTGTTAAAACAAAAGATGGCATGGCCTACCACAGGAATTGTTCTGTTCCACAAGTGTTTCTGGGGAGTAAAAATCTTTCCTGGTGGAGGCTAATCCCCATATAGGACAGACTCCATGAGTGAGTGGACAGGGAAAGTCTTAGCCACTTTTGGCAATCTTAGGTACCCCATGCTGGAGACCATAGGGTGAGCAAGCTCAGGCTTCTCTAGCGCTAAGCAGAAATGTACAGCATCAAGAATGATGGCAATGGTATCTATAAGCTTGGATGAGAGTTCAGCTGAAGGTATCTCATTCTAATCCAATTTCACAGAAGAAGAGGGTGGTCTTCCTCATTTAGTCTGCCTTAAGGGCAAAGTCAAAAGAGGGGAGAATAACAGGTTGGCTTTTGACCCAGTCATCTATGTCCTCTAAAATGTCTGAAATTTTACCCATGAAAGCATTGTGGCAAAACATTCATTTCTAGATAAAAAGAAGGAAGCTTTTATGGCCTATGGGCCAGCAGGAAAGCCTGAGGAAGGCAGGGAATCTGACTAGAGGTAATCTCTAATATACTACCCCTCTATGGGATCATATGCTGAGTCTGAGCTAGTAAGGCCATCTGACCCCTTTTTCTAACCCTTGAGAACTGCCTTTTAAGGCAAAATTTGCCCACAGAAGGGTACTCAAGACTTTCACTTCTGTGGATAGAAATAGAGGAATTATGTTCCAGACACTGTAGGCTACTGAGAAACTAGGTGGATCAGCAAGATCACTGTGATATACCAAGGATCAGATGTCTTTAGCCACTTCAGCTCCGGAAGGTTTTACCCACTTTCTGACCAGGCCATTTTTTACAATACGGCACTGCGTTTCTTTAACTGACAATTGTGCGGTTGTTCAATGCTGTACCCAAATAAAATTGATGTCCTTTTTTTCCCATAAATAGAGCTTTCTTTTGGTGGTATTTGATTACCTCTGCTGATTTTATTTTCTGTACTATAAACAAAAAAAGACAGACAATTTTGAAAAAAAAAAACTATATTTTTTACTTTCTGCTATAAAACATTCCCAATAAAAAATGTAAAAAATCTAATTTCTTCATCAGTTTAGGCCAATATGTATTCTGCTACATATTTTTGGTAAAAAAATCCCAACAAGTGTATATTGATTGGTTTGCACAAACGTTATCATGTCTACAAACTATGGGATAGATTTATGGGATTTTTCTTTTTTTCTAGTAATGGCAGCGCTCAGTGATTTTTAGTAGAACTGCGACAGTGTGGTGGACAAATTGGACACTAAGTGACACTTTTTGGAGACCAGTGACACCAATACAGTGATCAGTGCTAAAAAGATACACTGATCACTGTATAAATGACACTGGCAGAGAAGGGGTTAACACCAGGGGCGATCAAAGTGTTAAGTGTGTCCCTGGGAGGTGCTTACTAACTGTGTGGGGGATGGATACACTGGAGGAAAAGAGAGATTGTGTTTTAGCTCCCTGACAGATCAATGGTTTGCCTTGTTTACATAGGCACGCTGCTCTCCACAGAATGATCGGTGGGTTGCGACGGCCATCACAGTCACCGGACCCGCTGATTGGCTCCTAATGTGTCCAATCACAGTTGGAGCGGCACTCTGGCAGTGTGCGCATGCCCCCTACACCACGTGCACAAAATCTCATACAGGTACGTGATTTTTGTGCAGACGGGCCGCCCTGCCATAGTATATATGCGGTGGGTGGTCCAGAAGGCGGTTAATGAAGGCAGGAGTAAAAAAAGTAATTAGACCCTATCCTTTAAAAAAAAAACTTTATTTTTTTACACTATTAATATGCATCACTACTGGGGCCCAGGAAGTTTCTATCCATCTCTAAGATTGTCCAGCAACTGGATATTGTCCCCACTGTTTTTTTTGTGTTTTTTTTAAGGAGGGTGCATATGATCAGCACTGTCCAGATAGAGGGTCAGGGATCATGCAGCCTCATAGGACAGTCAAAGGAGAATGAAAACTCCTCCTACAAGTTTTAACCAGTGCTTGACCAGATACTGATAGAAGCCATAAGACTTCTATATACTGCTGATGAGAAAAGGTATTTAGCCATTTATATTTACTAAAATAATTGTGTTTCCATGTTCTGTGTACTGTGGGAGATCAGATATAGTGCAAGGTCCTGGGTTTAGTAACACTTTAACTGATGTATGCCTAATTTTTTAGTTTATCATTGCGGGTAGGAGATTAATTGAACATAAGTCAGGAGTGGACCTACATGGGTCACCATGGTGACCTGGCTCCATGCTGCAGGGACCCCGTGCAGGCCCCATGTATGCCTAGGTCGGAGGAGCAGCAAGGGGGGCTGAGACTGAACTCCCCGATCCTCAGCCAAACTATAAAACAGCACTGCGGAAATTCGTCACACTGCTTAGACCTAAGAAAGTGAAAGCACAGTGTGTGCTGTGCTCTCTGCCTCCCCCCACAGTGCAGTACCCGGAATGAAGCGTTAAAGGGGTTGTAAAGGTATTTTTTTTATTTTTTTTAAATAACAAACATACCATACTTACCTTCACTGTGCAGTTCGTTTTGCACAGAGTCTGCCCGTACCCTCCTGTGTGAGGAGGTGGAGCGGTGTTGTGATGGGTCTCCGCAGCCAGATCCTCGTCTTCTGGGGTCCCTCGGTGGCTGTCTCGGCTCCTCCCCGCAACAACTAACCCCCATTCTGGGAAGCGCTCTCTCAAGGGGATTAGCTTGCGGGCGTGCTCCCGTGATACAGTCGGCAGTCATAGCCGCTGACTGTATCACTCGGCCCCGCCCCCCCCCCCGCGTGCCGCATCATTGATTTGATTGACAGCAGTGTGAGCCAATGGTTGCGCTGCTATCAATCTCCAATGAAGAGCCGCCTCAAGCTGGGGGAAACCATCACGGGATCGCGCACAAGGAGTTTGGCGCCTCAGTTAAGTAAAACGGGGGGGCTGGGGGGCCCCAGAGTGCAAGGTGTTTTTTCACCTTAATGCATAGGATGCATTAAGGTGAAAAAATACAAAGCTTTACAACCCCCTTTAAGCTACAGTACTGATGTTTTTTTTAAAGGCTATCTATGTTTGTTGGTTTATTTATATGTGTGTGTGCATGTATGTGTGTGTGCATATATGTGTATGTGTGTGTATGTATGTGCGTGTATGTATGGGTCCGCATGTATGTGTGTGTATGCATGTATGTGTGTGTGTGGGTCCGCGTGTGTGTGTTTATATATGCGTATGTATTATGTGTTTGTGTTTGCTTATATAGCACTTACCACCCTCTCCTCCTTGTCGTTCGGCTTCATCGCAGGAGGAAAGGGCACACCCAGCTCTATCTGCCCGTACCCTCCTGTGTGAGGAGGTTGAGTGGTGTTGTGATGGGTCTCCGCAGCCAGATATTCACTCCGGATGGTTCTTATCTCTATAACCACTAAAGACAAGTCTCTATTTCCCCCAATGACTTCAATGTCCACACCAGCTGCAACTCCAACGTAGAGTTTATTTCTCTTAAACGGCAGTCTCTGATAGGAAAGGTTGGAGAGAGAACAGGACAGCATAAGGTGTGGGAGAGGTCCAGGCACAAACATAATACACTTCACTGCTTGGCTTCTCAAGCAGACTTAGCCCATTTGGATAGTCTCCCTAGATAGGGACTAGCAGCCAAAATGGTACTCAAACTAACCGCACAATCACTACACAAACTGGTACACTTAGTCTCTGCCACAGACCTGGTGAACTTGGTCTCTGCCACGGCCCCCAGGTACGAAATTTAAAGGAATATTTCACTTTTATTGTTTCACTTTAAGCATTATTAAAATCACTGCTCCTAAAAAAACTGCAGTTTTTAAAACTTTTTATTGCATTGATACATGTCCCCGGGGGCAGGACCCAGGTCCCCAAACACTTTTTAGGACAATAACTTGCATATAAGCCTTTATAATTAGCACTTTAGATTTCTCCCATAGACTTTTCGAATTTGCCGCGAACACCCCAAATTGTTCGTTGTTCGGCGAACGGGCGAACAGGCAATGTTCGAGTCGAACATGAGTTCGACTCGAACTCGAAGCTCATCCCTAGCCACAGACCTGGTGAACTTGGTGTTCAAAGCTTGGCCTCCTTATAAGGAGAAGACATTCCTCCAGAGAGTTACCGGGCCCCTTCCTTCACTGTGACTTCTCACCAGTTGCTCGGAACGGTCCTCCCCTGGCCTCCTCGTCTAAGATGCGGGTCCCCTCACAAGGCGGCACCCTGAGATTCCTTGATCCTTGACAGGCCCCAGCCGAAGGTGCTGGGCCCAAGGCCTTTAGTCGCAGCCCCAGGGCTAAAGGTGCCTGGGACTGATTCACCGACCTCCGCCCCTGGGCCAAAGGTTCCCAGGGCGGACAGGAACACACACTCCCTGGGATTAGGACTCCCGATGACAAACGAACCCTGAACAGGCAGCGTCTGCCCCTTTTATATCCTCTCCCAGCATACACAGCAGGCCGACCACTCCCACTGTATGGTTGCTGAGAGGGGACACACAAGGCACAGCCCTGTATCAGCAGTTCAACCCTGGCCCACTATGGCAGCGCCACCTGCAGGCCACAGGGAACAGTACACCGATACTCTTCCTGCAGACAAAAATGGTTGATAATGTCCTAACAATTTAGGTGTCTGAGCCTAACTACCACTCAAACACTACCCCTAAATTGAGGACCCCGCTACACTTATATATGTGTGTGTTTGTGTGTTTATACACGTGTATGTGTATGTGTGTATATGTGCATACATGTGTGTTTACATGTGTGTGTATGTATGCACATTATTTTTAATACTGACCCCCTATATGTGTACAATCAGAACAGATTTTTTTTTACGGCTTGTTCATAGTACCAGCAAGAAAATGCCATTCCTCTGAAAAGTGATCCATGCTCAGATCGCTTATCAGAGGCATTTGACAGGCGGTAAACAGGCAATATGTTGCCTCCTAGCCGCCTGTTGTAACCCCCTAAATGCATCACCACTATGCTGCAACTGCATGCAATGCACACAGTTGCGGTATGGTTGCAGTGCAGCCCCATTCACCTGGGGGTATACTTCCAGCCGCAGCCACAGTATGTGTACTCCCCCAGCTGCTTCCTTTGCAGCTTCAGGGGGAACAGTTGGGGGTGGTAAAAACACAGCTAAAGCGCATGGTTTTACCGCCTCTCAACCTCACATGTGAACAAGACCTTGGTTCACATCTGTGCAGCTGTGTGCTGCATATAGGGCAGCAAATTCATTTCAGTGGGCTGCCGCGCAGAAACACAGGGAAAAAATTCCCTTATTTTTTATTTTATTTATTGCGCTGCACCAAAAATGCACCACATTTGCCAATGCGTAGGGGTACCATTAAGAATTAATGACACCCCTGTGTGTCTGCTAAAGAGCGGCGTGTTTGTCTGTGTGTCAGGAACATGTGCAATTTTGCACGCATTCCATGACACGCAGTAATGTGAACCAAGCCTTTAGCCTCGTACACACGACCGAGCATCTCGGCAAGAACCAGCAAGAAACTTGCTGGCAGAGTAAATCGGTTGTGTGTACGCGGCTTTCAGTTTTCTCGTCAAGAAAACCGACAAGAATCTCGTCGGGTTTCTCGGCGGCCTGTTTCTCGACGAAAAACCCGAGTGTGTGTACACTTACCTGTCGCCGTGGAAACCCGCGCATGCTTGAAATGACTTTGACGCATGCGCGGTAGCTTCCTAGGCATAGGTAGGGTGTAGCAAGATGGCAGCGACGGCATTGAATGTGACGAGCGCACGCTCGTCGTAGTCAATGATGTCACCGCGTTCGCTCCATTCAAAGAACCGCGCGTTCTTTGAATTGAGCGTGTGTACACACGGCCGAGACAAGTTTCTTGTCCAAGAATCTCGTCAAGAAAAACGACGAGTTTTTTCCTGACGAGATTCTCGGCCGTGTGTACGAGGCATTAGACTAGGGTGCCTCCAGACTGAAAATACTTTCAAGGGTGCCCTGACAGGAAAAACATTTTCCTGCCCCCCCCCCCTCATCAGGATGAAGCCTTTTCTGAATGGGGAATCAGTGATCCGTACCGATCACTGATTCTGTATATTCATTACTGAAACATAGTACAGTGTGTTAACTATGCTTAACTATGCTTAACTATGCTTCAGTTTGTGAATGGGAAGCTCTGTACAGAGCTATTCCTATCCATTCATTCTGCGCAGCTCCTTTCTCTGTCTCAAAGATGGAACATCAGAGGTCTGTTTAGACTCCTGATATCTCACCAAAGCCCCCCCCCCCCCACAGCAGGGCTCCTAAAAAATTGTTACAAATATTTTTTTAAAATATTGTAATAAAAAAGATAAAACAAATAGTTGAAAAGTAAAACAAAAAGCTACTGACAACATTGGCGGAACTACCACACAAACGTCGCACTTGCAACCAGACCCTGCCATTCCACCACCAGGCTCGGAGGGAAGGGCCCCATCTGGGGCTCAGGGGGGCCCTTCATGGTTTCCTGCAATAGAGCCCTGAAGGTTCTAGTTAAGCCACTGATATGAGTGATTTAATGATAGGTGTTTATATGTGTTGGAGATACAATGCTCAGTGATATGCTATGCTATACATTTTCTATGATGTGTTGTATTTCCTGTACATAGTGCTGTACTTGTTGGTTTCTTTTTCCTGGCTGTGTTCTTCTTACCATGTGAGGTGACATCTCTGCTAGTGTGGTTATGTTTCAATAAAGAAGCTAGTTCCTGTTACTCCACAACGTCTGATCTGAATTGACTCCGCTGCACCCAGCAATCATACTCTGCAACAGGTTATAGGCCCAGTGTCCGGATAAAGTCTTATGACCAGGTGCGGCCCAGGCAGCCTCGAATGGGAGACAGTGTGGCTGATGCGGAGATCGACATAAGGAAGTTTTCCAGTGACATCTCCTATAGACAAGTAAGACTGTTCATATATAAAGGAGGGAAAAAATGGTTGAAAACTCAGAGCTTAAACTTTCAGTGGCCAAGCTGAACAATGACAATTATCAGCTATGGAAGTTCAAAGTGGAAATGCTATTATCCAGAGACGACTTGTGGGAGGTTACCACCACAGAGAGGCCACAGGATAATTATCAGGACTGGGACAAGAAAAACAGACAGGCACGGGCCACCATAAGCTTACTAGTGGAGGATGATCAGCTCATTCATATACGCCATGAGGACACAGTGAAAGGCATGTGGGACGTACTGAAAAAACTGCATGAAAAATCCTGTTTAAACAGCAAGCTGTTTCTACTGTGGAAACTTTACAAAATAAGACTTGGCAGAGAACAGGACATATCTCAGCTTTCAGAACAAGAAGCAACTAAATGGATAAAGGCTGCTGAGAAAGAGAGAAAATCCATGCATGACACTAAAACATGGACACTTACAGAACTACCACCCGGAAGGAAAGCCATAGACTGTAAATGGACTTTTAAAGTGAAATACAATGCAGATGGCACAATTGAACGGTACAAAGCAAGACTAGTAGCCAAGGGAGAGGACTATGATAAGACGTTTGAACCAGTAGTCAAGCACACTACAATACGGACATTTTGATGTGAAAACCGCGTTTCTACATGGCGATTTAACAGAAGAAATTTACATGGAACAGCCGCCAGGATTCAAAGATGAACAAAGGTCAGACCTAGTGTGCAAACTTCACAGGAGTATATATGGTCTAAAGCAAGCAGCCAAAGTGTGGAATATAAAAATAAATGAAGTGCTTACACATCAAAACTTTCTAAGGAGTAAAGCAGACCCCTGCTTATACACAAAGAAATTGGCAAACAGATGGGTCTATATGCTTATTTATGTGGATGATATCCTGATTTACTTTGAGCAAGAAAGGGATGAAGCAGAAATACTGGAAAAAACTAAATCAGCACTTTGACACCAAAGACTTTGGCAACAAAGAATTACCTCGGCATCCAGATCGAGAGAGAGGAAAATGGCAGCTTTCTTCTGAACCCAAGATACAAAATACAAAAAATAATTGAAACATTTGGAATGGAAGACGCCAAACCAGTAAAGTCTCCCATGGAAACCAACTACCTAAAGGAGATGAATTGTCAAGATAACCCATTACCTACTAATACTCAATACAGGAAAGCAATAGGGAAATTGCTGTACCTTACCACTGCTACAAGGCCGGACATTGCAGCAACTGTTGGAATCCTATGCAGAAAGGTTTCGATGCCAAGTAAAAAGGACTGGAATACTGTAAAGCGAATCATTCGCTATCTTAAAGGGACTTCGCACTACAAGTTAGAGTTCCCAGCAAGTGATGAAAGCACCTTAACCGGATATGTGGATGCTGACTGGGCAGGAGACACCAGTGACAGAAAATCTACCAGTGGCTACTTATTTTTTCTGTCAGGAGGTGCTATGAGTTGGAGTAGTAAAAAGCAACTCTCTGTTACACTGTCGTCTACTGAAGCAGAATACGTTGCTGCAGCACAGGCAAGCCAAGAAGTTATATGGCTGAGACATCTATTAACAGACTTAGGTCAAACACAGTTGGGACCAACAGAAATCTATGAGGACAATCAAGGATGCCTTGTACTTACGCACATCGAAGGAGTTAATTCAAGAACCAAGCACATTGATGTGAAGTTCCACTTTCTTAGGGATCTTCAAGAGCAAGGTCTTCTTGAGTTACTTTATTGCCCAACCGAGGATATGACAACAGATATCCTTACAAAGCCACTGACCGCTGAAAGACATTCAAGGCTTACAAAGAAGATGGGTTTAACAGACTAAGCCTTAGCTTGTTGGAGATACAACAACTTTCAGCTTAGCCTATTGACTGCAGTTCACAAACAGGACACTAGATGTCACTAATGCTCAGTGATATGCTATGCTATACATTTTCTATGATGTGTTGTATTTCCTGTACATAGTGCTGTACTTGTTGGTTACTTTTTCCTGTCTACGTTCTTACCATGTGAGGTGACATCTTTGCTAGTGTGGTTATGTTCCTATAAAGAAGCCAGTTCCTGTTACTCCACAACGTCTGATCTGAATTGACTCCACTGCACCCAGCAATTGTACTCTGCAACAATATGTACACTGCTCTTTCATGTATGTCACATACCTGATAAGAGACTGAAAGGACAAGGTTGGCCTCTCTTGTATCTCCAGCCCAGGCCCCACTGAAGGTGGAACAGAGGGTACTGAGGGACAGGAGGAACACGAGTGTTTATACACACAAGTGTTGATAAGAGAACTTGCAGTAGGAGATGCGATCCCAGGTTGTCTGGCAGGACATCGGGTCAGGAACAGTAGTCACGCACAATGGTCCAGCCAATGTTAAAGGGACACTCCAAATGCACTGCAGGTACAGGGGGTATGGATTGCCAGCGCTCCCAGCAGACTTGAGGTAAGAACACACCATGGCGAGCAGAGCTAGTCCTCCCCAACTACTCTTACTGTTGGGGTCCCCCAAGGTTCTGTCCTTGGACCTCTACTATTCTTGATATACACATCCTCCCTGGGTCAGCTGATAGCCTCCCATGGCTACCATTTATATGTCGATGACACCCAAATCTATCTCTCTACCCCTCAGCTCACCCCATCAGTCTCCTCACATATCACTGATTTACTAACAAACATATCAGCCTGGATGTCACACCACTTCCTCAAACTGAATCTAAAACCGAGCTCATAACATTTCCCCCCCTCGTGCCCCCTCCCCTAACTTCTCTGTCAAGATCAATGACACCACTATCATTCCGTCCCCACATGCCAGGTTGTTTGGGGTAACCCTAGACTCTGAACTGTCCTTTCAGGCCCACATCTAATTCCTGTCCAAATCATGCTGCCTTAAGCCCCGTACACACGGTCGGACTTTTGCCCAACAAACTTAGTTTTAAGCAAGTTGGACCAACAATCCGACCGTGTGTACGCTCCATCGGACAAACTTTTTTGAGTTTGGTTTTGTTTTCATCGGACAAAAGTTGGGTCTGCGAACGGACAAACTTTTGCCCAACAAAAGTCCTATGGAGCAAAGTCCTACCGTGTGTACAGAAAACCATAGGACTTTTGTCCGATGGACAAAACAACCAATGTTAAAATCAACCAACAATAGCAGAAGTTGACCAAAGGGTGGTGGTAAAGAGCAGAAAAGAGCAGAAAAACCATGTGATGTTGCAAAAAGTTTTGGGAAAGTTTGCAGAAAAGTCCTGTGGTGTGTATGCTATGGGTGTGCCCGGCCAACTCCGTTCGGACAAAAATCCAAGGAAAAGTCTGATGGAAGTCTGACCGTGTGTATGGGGCTTTAGCCTCCACAACATCTCTAGAATACGCCCCTTTTTAACCAATGACACCACCAAGCTTCTTATTCACTCCCTGGTTATCTCTTGCCTCGACTACAGTAATTCCCTACTCATTGGATTACCTTTGCATACATTATTCCCCCTTCAGTCCACAATAAATGTTGCTGCAAGACTTATCTACCTTACCAACCCTTCAGTGTCTTCCACCCCTCTCTGCCAATCCATCCACTGGCTTCTACTCATCCAACGAATAAAATTCAAAGTACTAAAAATAATTTACAAAGCCATCCACAACTCTGCCCCCAGCTACATCATAGTTACATAGTTACATAGTAGGTGAGGTTGAAAAAAGACACAAGTCCAGCAAGTCCAACCTATGTGTGTGATTTTATGTCAGTATTACATTGTGTTTACCTGTATGTTGCTGTCGTTCAGGTGCTTATCTAATAGTTTTTTTAAACCATCGATGCCCCCCCGTTAAGACCACAGCCTGTGGAAGGGATTTCCACATCCTTCTCGCTCTTACAGTAAATAAACTTCTAATTTCAATGAGTGGCCATGTGTCTTGTTAAACTCCTTTCCGCAAAAAAGTTTTATCCCTATTGTGGGGTCACCAGTATGATATTTGTAAATTGAAATCATATCCCCTCTTAAGCGTCTCTTCTCCAGAGAGAATGAGTTCAGTGCTCGCATCATCACTAACCTAGTTTTAAAATACCAACCAAGCTGCTCTCTTTGGTCCTCCCAAGACCTTATGCTCTCTAGCTCCCTTGTCACCTCCTTCCATGCTCGCCTCCAGGATTTCTCCAGAGCCTCTCCCATCCTTTGGAACTCCCTACCCCACACTGTCCAACTGTACCTTAATCTATCCATCTTTAGACGATCCCTTAAAACCCTTCTATTAACCACTTCAATACCATGCACTTATGCACCTTCCCGCCCAGACCAATTTTCAGCTTTCAGTACTCTGACACTTTGAATGACAATTACTTAGTCATGCTACACTGTATCCAAACAAAATTTTTATCATTTTCTTCTCACAAATAGAGATTTCTTTTGGTGGTATTTAATCGCCACTGGGTTTTTTATTTTTTGCGATATAAGCAAAAAAACAGCAATTTAAAAAATAAAAAAAACACTTTTTTTTAGTTTCTATTGTAAAATTTTGCAAATAAGTAATTTTTCTTCATAAATTTGTGCCAAAATGTATACTGCTACATATCTTTGGTAAAATGAACCCAAATTAGTGTATATTATTTGGTCTTTGTGAAAGTTATAGAGTCTACAATCTATGGTGGCAATCACTGAAAATTTATCACATCTGATCACGCCTGATGTACTGAAGGGATATCTAATTTCTTGAGACACTAACAAGCGAGGAAAGTACAAATACCCCAAAATTACCCCTTTTTGGAAAGTAGACAGTCCAAGGTATTTACTAAGAGGCATGGTGAGTTTTTTGAAGTTGCATTTTTTTCCCACAATTCTTGGGATTTTTTTTTTTTTTTTTTAACAAACTGGTCATATTAACAGTTTTTTTCTCTCACACAGCATATGCATAATTGCAACTACACCCCAAAATACATTCTGCTACTCCTCCTGAGTGTAGCGATACCACATGTGTGAGACTTTTACACAGCCTGGCCACATACAGAGGCCCAACATTGAAGTAGCACTTTCAGGCGTTCTACAAGCATAAATCGCACATATCCTTTCTCAACCACCTATTACACTTTTGAAGGCCCTGGAGCACCAGGACAATAGAATTTTCCACAAAATGACCCCATTTTGGAAAGCACACACCCCAACGTATAATTTATTAAGCATTATGAGTCTTTTGAATGGTTTATTTTTTTCCAGAAGGTTTTGGAAAATGTGGAAAAAAAATGAAAATGCATTTTTTTACACAAAGTTGTCCATTTATAAGATATTTCTAACACATAGCATATACATAGCAAAAATTACACCCCAAAATGCATTCTGCTACTCCTCCTGAGTATAGCGATACCACATGTGTGAGACTTTTACACAGCCTGGCCACATACAGAGGCCCAACATTGAAGTAGCACTTTCAGGCGTTCTACAAGCATAAATCGCACATATCCATTCTCAACCACCTATTACACTTTTGAAGGCCCTGGAGCACCAGGACAATGGAATTTTCCACAAAATGACCCCATTTTGGAAAGCACACACCCCAACGTATAATCTATGAAGCATTATGAGTCTTTTGAACGGTTCATTTTTTTCCAGAAGGTTTTGGAAAATGTGGAAAAAAAATGAAAATGCATTTTTTTTACACAAAGTTGTCCATTTATAAGATATTTCTAACACATAGCATATACATAGCAAAAATAACACCCCAAAATGCATTCTGCTACTCCTCCTGAGTATAGCGATACCACATGTGTGAGACTTTTACACAGCCTGGCCATATACAGAGGCCCAACATTGAAGTAGCACTTTCAGGCGTTCTACAAGCATAAATCGCACATATCCTTTCTCAACCACCTATTACAATTTTGAAGGCCCTGGAGCACCAGGACAATAGAATTTTCCACAAAATGACCCCATTTTGGAAAGCACATACCCCAACGTATAATCTATGAAGCATTATGAGTCTTTTGAACGGTTCATTTTTTTCCAGAAGGTTTTGGGAAAGGTGGAGAAAAAATTAAAATGCATTTTTTTTTACACAAAGTTGTCAATTTATAAGATATTTCTAACACATAATATGTACATAGCAAAAATTACACCCCAAAATGCATTCTGCTACTATGGCGAAACCACATGTTTGAGACTTTTACACAGCCTGGCCACATACAGAGGCCCAACATCCAAGTAGCACCTCCAGGCATTCTAGCAGCATTAATTGCACATATCATTTTCTGACTACCGATCACATTTTTGAAGGCCCTTCATATATCTAACACATAGCAGGTACATACCAAATAACAAAAGATTACCTGTGGTTTTAGAAGTGCAGTGGTCCACAGAGGAGAGCATCGGTCCAGGCAGCAGGCAGGGATGAGGTCAGCGACAGCAAAAGCAATCATCCAGGCAGCAGGCAGGAATACTGTCCATAGTTCGCACAGGCAGAGATACTGTCAGCACAGCCAGAGCACAGCCAAAGCACAGGTCCAGGTAGCAGGCAGAGATGTCCCGGCAGAAATGCTGTCCAAAGTCAGTAGAGGCAGCAGGCAGATATATGGTCAACACAGCCAAAGTATTGGTCCAAGCAGCAGGAAGAAACATGGTCCATAATGTCATGGGTCATTACAGGCAGTAATATGGTCAGCACAGCCAAATTATTGGTCTAGGCAGCAGGAAGGACCATCAAGCTTAGGGCCAGGGGGACAGGGGTAGAGGCTTCTCCCACCCAAATCGCTTTGAAGCCTCCGGGCAACCAGACCCTGTTCTTGGAGCACAGAAAACGAAAAACTGTTTTTCTCTACTCAGAACGCTATTCTGAAGCCCCTCACATATGTGAGACCCCTGTGTACTAAAAGTAGATGGCCAAAAGATCAGTCCAAGTGGCAGGCAAAAACATGGTCGATTAACAGGCCAAGGTCGGTACACGTGGAAGTCAGAAACGTGGTTTAAATCGGCAGGCAGAGGCATCGTCGGTAAACAGGCTGAGGTTGGTGCACGTGGAGGTCAGAAACGTGGTTTAAATCGGCAAGCAAAGACATTGTCGGTAAACAGGCCAGGGTCAGTTAATTAACATGGAAGGTAGTTAGTAACATGGTAGCAGGCAAATGGGGAAATGGCAGTCTGTTAATAATAAGGGGAACTAATGGATGTATGATAATTTTTGAAGCAATTTCCGATGCACAGGCCAGGTTGGGAGGGACAATCGGGACAATAATAGCTGGTGTCTCTTCTTACTCCTCCTCTGCTGCATACACGGCATTTCTTTTGGCGTCTTCTTCCAGATTCTGTGGAGGGGATGCTAAAGGGATAGTGTCGCTCGTGAAGCCGACTCACACTATCAGAGCGAATGCTTCCTGGGGCGGGATCTTGTTGGTAAATGAGGGCATCGATGATATCTTCGATATATTGGAGGTAGTGGAGTTGGTGATTTTGAGTTGCTTTTTGGTAGCAGACAAACGAATTAAAAAGGGCCATGTGAAACAGGTGAAACGCAACTTTTTTGTGCCAATAACGGGCCTTTCTGGTTGATAAGTAGGGCTGTAGCATCTGGTCATTTAAATCCACCCCCCCATGTACAAATTGTAGTCGTGGACACATTCTGGCTTTACAATGGAGCCGCGTCTTCTTGGGATCTCCACCATAGTGTCATTGTGGATCGTAGAGAGGATGTGGACATCTTTCTTGTCCCTCCACTTCATGGCCAACACCTCCTCGTTCCTCATGGATGCCGATTTTCCAGGTCGCAATTTTTTTGTCAATAAATTTTGTAGGAATCCCTTCCGTTTTTTTTTTAAGGTACCGCAGGCCGGGGTTTGTTTACTGTAAAGGTGGCGAAAAAGGGGCAGGCTGGTATAATAATTATCAACATATAAATGGTAACCTTTTCCGAACAGGGGGTATGCCAACTCCCAGACAATTTTCCCACTGGTTCCAATATATGTGGGGCAATCACGGGGCTGGAACTGGGAGTCTTTGCCTTCGTAGATCCTGAATTTGCAGACGTATCCAGTGGCTCGATCACATAATTTATTTAATTTTAACCCATACCTGGCTCTCTTGCTTGGTATGTACTGCTTGAACTGCAGTCGGCCGGTGAAATGTACGAGGGACTCGTCCACACAAATTTTTTGGTCTGGGATGAAAACTTCTTCAAATCGCTGGGAAAAGGCATTGATTAGGGGGCGTATCTTGTACAATTTGTCGTAGTTGGGATGATCTCAGGGAGGGCACTGTGAATTGTCATTGAAGTGGAGAAAGCGCATAATCATGTCGTATCTTTTCCTGGACGTGACAGCGGAATATATGGGCATGTGTTGGATGGGGCGTTTGGACCAATATGAATGGACTTCGTTCTTTTTTGTAAGCCCCATATTGAACATAAGGCCCAAAAATAATTTAAATTCCTCCAATGTTAGACGCCGCCACTGGAACATGCGGGCGTAGGAAGAATCGGGGTTGGCAGCAATAAATTGGGATGCATACAGATTCGTTTGATCCACTATATTCTGCAGCAAATCTTGTGGGAAAAATAAACAAAAATAATCAAATTTAGAAAAATTTGTAGTGTCGGGCTGCACACCTGGCTGTGCGGTGAAAGGGGGATGATAGCAGATCCTGAGTTGGCAGGCAACCATAAGGGGTTTGCCAGGGCATCGGGAAGGTAGGATTGGGGCTGGATTTTTCGGGTTGGGCGTGCATTTCCATTACTTGTACTGGGCTCCTCTTCCTGGGGTATGGCGCTGCTGGTGGTGGGCAGTTCTCCTGATCTTGGTGCTGATCTTGGTGCTGATCTTGGTGCTGATCTTGGTGCTGATCGCATTCTTTTGGGAGGGACGGTTTCCTCCGGGGACTCGGACTCTGAGCCACTATCCTCCACGGGCTCGTATTCCGAACCAGAATCGGATAATGGGAGCTCCCCGCTGCTCTCATCATCCGACATGGCAAGAATGGCATATGCCTCCTCAGGTGTGTAAACCCTTTGGGACATTATGGCAGTGCTTATTGGTGGGCCTGTGTATTGATACTGCTGGTGGTAGTGGTGGCGGTCTGTGTGGTAGTACCGATGGAGGTATTAGTGGTGGGCCTGTGTGGTGGTACCGATGGCGGTATGGGTGGTGGTGGTACCAATGGCGGTACAGGTGGTGGTGATACCGATGGCGGTACGGGTGGTGGTGGTGGCGGTACCGATGGCGGTACAGGTGGCGGTACGGGTGGTGGTGGTAGCGATGGCAGTATGGGTGGTGGTGGTACCGATGGCGGTACAGGTGGTGGTGGTACCGATGGCGGTACAGTTGGTGGTGGTACCGATGGCGGTACGGGTGGTGATGGTACCGATGGCGGTACAGGTGGTGGTACAGGTGGTGGTGGCACTACCGACGGTGGTACGGGTGGTGGTACTGGTGGTGGTACCGATGGCGGCACTAGTGGTGATACTGGTAGCGGGCCTGTGTGGCAGTATAGATGCTGGGCCTGGTGGCGGTACTGGTGGCGGTACTGGTACCGATGGCGGTACTGGTAGCCTGTGTGGCGGTACCAATGGCGGTACCGATGGAGGTGGGCCTGTGACAGATGATTGACAGATGGGCTGATTGATTGACAGATGGGCTGATTGATTGATTGACAGATGGGTTGATTGATTGACAGATGGGGTGATTGATTGACAGGTGGGCTGATTGATTGACAGATGGGCTGATTGATTGACAGATGGGCTGATTGACAGATGGGCTGATTGACAGATGAGCTGATTGGCTGGGCTGTGTGACAGGTCCTCTTTATGGGGGGGGCGTGTTGTGCACTGTAAACTTATGTAGACAAACTACACTGAGCTAACTTACTGATCTCTTCTCTCTCCTCACAGATCGGTGTGTGAGGAGAGAGCAGGGATCAGGTAGTAACTCCTGTGGAGTTTGTTTACATTTGTGACCGGCTGTGATTGGACACAGCCGGTCACGTGGTAAACAGCCAATTCATTGGCTGTTTACTCTGATCGGGGATGCGCTGTGTCCAAGGGACACTCGCCTTCACCGATCCCCGCTCTGCAAGCCTGTGGCGGCGCGCACGGAGCGCGCCTCCGAGTCTGTTTTGACAGGTGATCGGCTGTGACTTTGACACAGCCGATCACATGGTAAACAGCCAATGAAATTGGCTGTTTACCGTGATCGGGGAAGCGCTGTGTCCGAGGGACACAAGCCGTCCCCGATCACCGCGCTGCGCGCCCCCGCGGGCGCGCGCAAGGCATTATCCTGCAGGACGTCATATGACGTCCAGTATGGATAATGCAACCACTTCCCGGATGTCAATTCACTATTGACTGGGCGGGAAGTGGTTAAAAGAAGCCTACCCTGCTTCTAACTAATACACTGTTTAATTTCTCCATCAGCTCATCCCCCACAGTTATTACCTTTTGTATATTACCTTTTGTATTAATTAACCCTCCTTTTTAGATTGTAAGCTCTAATGAACAGGGCCCTCTGATTCCTCTTGTACCAAATTGTAATGTAACTGTAATGTCTGCCTTCATTTTGTTAAGCGTTGTGCAAACTGTTGGCGCTATCTAAATCCTGTATAATAATAATAATGATAGCCAGGCAGGCACCCGGTTGGGATGTGAAGTCACAGACAGAAGCGTGGTCACAAGAGTAGCCGAGGTCAGCAGCGGGCAAGCAGCGAGGTGCAGAATCATAGGCAAGGAACTGATGTCAAAGTAGAAGTAGGAACCATGGTCAGGTCAGAGGCAGGCCGAGTCAGCAACATGAGAGAACACAGGATGCGAGCAGGACACAGGGAACAGCTGAAAGACCAGTCAGCACTTGAACAAGAGTAACTGCATCCTTAAAGGAGTTGTAAAGGCAAAAGGTTTTTTATCTTAATGCATTTTATACATTAAGATAAAAAACTTTTTGTGTGTAGCAGCCACCCAAGCACCCCCTAATACTTACCTGAGCCCCATCTCTCTCCAGCGATGTACACAAATGTCTAAGCCATCTCCTGCGGCTTTCAATCAAATTTAGTCAGCCAATAAGGGAAGAGAGGGGGTGGGGCCAGGTTGGGACTCTGTGTCTGAATGGACACACGGAGCTGTGACTCGGATCCAGTGTCCCCATAGGAAGCTGCTGACTCTGGGGGCATTCGATAGGAGGGAGGGGCCAGGAGCAGCAAAGAGGGACCCGAGAAGAGGAGGATCCAGGCTGCTCTGTGCAAAACCAACTGCACAGAGGAGGTAAGTATAACATGTTTGTTATTTTTTTTTTTAAACAAGACTTTACAATCACTTTAAATAGGCTGACTGGTGGCAACAGGCATTGTCAACGCTTTTGTGCACGAACTCCTGTGCACATTCCTGCGCATGTGCATGCACCTAGTAACCATTCTATGGAAAATGCAGTGCGCAAGCGCATGCCTGTGAACCAGATGTCTCACAATTCCCTGACAAAGTAGTTTTGTTTTTCTTTCAGCAGTGGTGTGCTGACAACAAAAGACAGTTTCAAGAACAGATGGGCCGGAACAAGTGAATGCTGCACTTTGAACACCCCAAAATCATGGAAAAGTCCCAATTAACATGAACCAAAAAAGAAACAAAAACCCCAAAATACCACCACCATCTTAACTTAAGAAAGGCCCTATAACAAACGCAATAAGAAGTAAAATATCCCCAAAATAAATAACAATCCAAAACAAATTGCTCCCTAAAACAAAATACCAGCTTTTTTTTAAAAGAAAGCCTTGATGCAAAAAAAAGGCAGTTTAACCTAAAATAAAGGTCCAAGCAACAATAAAAATTAATAAAAATACTATACTCCTAAAACAAAAGTGTTGTTTTTTAAGTAAAGGCAGCAAAAAAATTTACAAAAAAAGTTGCTATGGATAGAATGGTATGCTAAAGTAACCTCTGATTTCAAATCAACCTAAAACAAATTCTCAAAAGCCCCCCCCCCCCAATAACAAGAAAAAAGGCAACAAATGGGTTGTCCAAAGAGCTAGCAATCATAAGTACACTTTTGTTAACTGATCCTTTCCCTATGCAGTATCAAAACATCCCTATCTTTTCCAAGCAACAGCTGTCAATACACTGACTCCGTGGATACTCTGCACCCCCCTTCCAAAGCTCAAAGCATCTATAGTGCATTATCATTATAATACATTTGGGATGGCGTGTTGCCACATTTGTTTGTTAGGTTTGCAAACACTCTGCATTGCTGCTGCTCTTTTCAGGTCATTTGTTCATAAAATGGGAGACTTCTTCCACTTCACTGTAAGATACAGTGATGTGAGGCTGCACAGTGCAATGTGTGTTTATACAGTTTGCAGAACTGTCAGGGTGTTATAAATGCTATGCATAAGCTGTTGTGTTATAATTTTCCTATAGCATACATTTTAGTAGTGGAAGTACTTAAGTGGTGGTGGGAGAATAAGGACAACTCATAATGAATTTGTTAATTTTCATAGCCAAATGAGAAAATTAAGCCTGCAGGATTATGTGTAAAAAGGAATATCTAATTAGGGGTTTGATTTGCTAAAGCAGCAAAGATTGATCACTTTTCAAACTGGTAATAAGGTGGAGCTGTGTTCTCTGCAGTATGAATTTGGTTTGCAAAAGGTTGCGTGAATTTCATTCAAAGTTCATGGACATGTGGTGAACCCAGTTGAAGTCTATGAATAGGGGAGCTAATCTTGTTATTCAATTATGGCCATTTGTAAGGCTAAAAATCAAGTCATTGTCAAAAAAGGGCATGTGAATCCGGTTATTGCCATAGAGGACATATACCAATGTACCGTTGCCAAAACTAAGAAAAAAAAACTAGAATAAAAACTATCTCTACCTACTTAAATCAGTGACTAACTCTCAGCTTCAACACACATTGACATTATGGTTGCTGTGAGCCAACCTTATTATAGAAAAAATATGTGCTTTTGTGACTTATCTGCCCAGTGCCAATGCCCTTCTACTGCTATATAGGTGATATTTGTTATTTTGTGGTGAACTCGAAAAGTTTTAAGCCAAAAATTCATGGTTTGTGAACTTAATAAATCTGGGGGATTGGCCACAAACCCAAGGTAACAACTAACCCAAACCTCACCCCTACTCTTCACTCATCCAGTTAACTGCAAGCACAGTTTTTTCTTTTTTCTTTTCTTACTATAAGTACAGTTTCTTTTTTTTTTTTCTCCCTTACACATGATTAAGTATTCAAAGTGAACATAGCTTCTTCATATAACCTATGCTAATTGTACATTCACATTACAAAGTGAACATTCACTTTGCTAAGTAAACGTTCTCTAATCCTTTAGTCAATCAACCACTATAATTGTACTAAGCAAAGCCTGGAGGTTCCTTAGGCACATGTACTTAGAAAAATGGCTGCCTTTGTATGCAAGTTACAAGATGGCATGTAAGGAATCATTGAGCCTGATTTACTAAAAAAATGTCATTCACTATATGATGTACCCACAACTCAAGCACACTTTGACACTATTTATTATGTGCACATAGTGTTTGAGGAGATTGGCAATACTATGATTGCATACATGTGAATTGCTAAACCGTACATATCCCAACTTCCAAATGTATGCCAGCTAAGTGATTGTGTAACTGGAGTCAAAGTGGCATTCTCTTAAAAGTTTTTTTTTAGCTATCTTACATCATTTAGCCATTTTGCATTTGTTTTTCATGTAGGAACAATACAGCATCAAGTAACTTCCTGGTAGTAATAAAGGGAATAAAAAACAATATGTCCACAGCAAATGTGTGTATATGATTTCATAATCTTCTAGTTGCAAATGCATTTTGTAATAATAAATATCTTCACATTTGATCTGAGAACATGGTGAATGGGCTTTTTGTCACTGTTCCTTTTAGTTGGTACATGTGCCTTTCAAACCAAAGCATTCATAGTACTTTTCATATTATAGTTTTGTATACACTCTCCTTAATGCAAAATATAGCTCTGCTTGGATGTTCATTACGCATTACCAACTGGACCACAACATATACAGTATATTTAACCACTTAACGACCGCTCACTGTATATATACGTCGGCAGAATGGCACCGACAGGCACAATCACGTAGAGTGTACGTGATCGCCTTTGTACAGTTGGGGGGTCCGATCGGACCCCCCTCCTATACAGTGAGCGGCCGTTTATCGTTGGGGAGCGATCAGAGATGAGGGGGTGACCATTCGATTTCGGCCACCCCCTCGCGATCGCTCCCGGCGAATGAAAATGCTTCCTCCGCCATGTGATGTAAACACAGGCAGGAGGAAGTGATGTCATCTCCCTCGCGGCGGTCTTTTCGATTCCGGCGCCGAGGAGAGAGGAAGCAGGTTAGTGCACCAACAGTCCACTGACACTTAGGTACACATAGGCACACATTTCACCCCCCAGTCACCCCCAGATCACCCCCCAGGTCACCCCCCAGCCCCCAATCACAGTGTCACTGATTGCAGTGATCATTTATTTTACTGATCACTGCATTTAGTGTCATCTGTGATAGTAAAAAGTTGCAGGGCAGTTAGGATTAGGCCCCTTTAGGTCCAGGGTAGCCCCCTAACCCCCCCTAATAAAGGTTTAACCCCTTGATCGCCCCCCAGGTAACCCTTTCACCCCCTAACGCCAGCGTCACTAAGCGATCGTATTTTCGATCGCTGTATTTAGTGTCGGTGGTGCCCTAGATAGCCAGTTATTTATTTTTAGTTTCGCCGCAGGTTTTTAGAGCGTCAGGTACCCCCATATATTATTTTAACCCCCTGATTGCCCCTAGAGTTAACCCTTTCACCAGTGATCACCGTATAAGCGTCACTGGTGACACTGGTTACCCAGTTAGTTATTTAGTTATTTAGGTAACCCGTCAGGTTTTTATATAGCGTCGGGTACCCCCATATTTAATCTAATAAAGGTTTTAACCCCCTGATTGCCCCTAGTTAACCCTTTCACCAGTGATCACCATATAAAGGTTACTGGTGACGCTGGTTGGTTAGTTTGCTTTTTATAGCATCAGGGCACCCGCCGTATATAACCCAATAAAGGTTTAACCCCCTGATCGCCCGGCGGGTGAGATCAATTAGGTTTTAGCGCCAGAGAGGGTCTGCGTCACCCCAGGCAGCATTAGGTTAGTGCCAGTAACGCTAACACCCACGCGCAAAGCATACACCTCCCTTAGTGGTATAGTATCTGATCAGATCTATACTAGCGTCCCCAGCGGTTTAGGGTTCCCAAAAACGCAGTGTTAGCGGGATCAGCCCAGATACCTGCTAGCACCTGCGTTTAGCCCCTCCGCCCAGCCCAGCCCAGCCCACCCAAGTGCAGTATCGATCGATCACTGTCACTTACCAAACACAAAACACATAACTGCAGCGTTCGCAGAGACAGTCCTGATCCCTGCGACCGCTAACAGTTTTTTTTGTAGCGTTTGATATATTTGCTGACGACAGTCGGGTGCTTTTTTTCCTGTGAATCTTACTAGTGTACCCCTGAATTTAGAGCCCAAAATGGCAAGTCGAAGGTACACTAGTAAAGAGGCCTACGAGATTCTGAGCATGACAGATAGTGAAGAGGAGGTCACGTATCTGTCAGATTCAGGCTCAGAATATCTTCCCGTAGAAGACAGTGACGTCAGCGGCCCCACGTCAGATAGCTCTGACGACGAAGTTGAGGTCCCTGCTAAGGTCAGGCGTACCCGATCCCGATCTTCTGAGGTTGTTGAGGAGCAAGAACCGCAGGGCTCTCGTATCATGGAGCAGAGTAGTACTAGCGCCGCTATTCCTTCTGGTGAATTGGCAAGCACCAGCGGCCTAGTACAGCCTGGGCGTACATCCAGCACTGCAGTATCACTTGGTGACGTGGCGAGTCCCATAAGTGCAGTTCAAGCTGGCGAGGTGGCAAGCACAAGTAGTGTCCCGCTGCCACCAATAAGAAGACAAAGGCAGGCCCGTTGTACCCATAGTGCTCTTCCTGCAGAATTTGCCTATCCTGATTGGGTCCCCACCACTTCTGCAGAACTTGTACTTCCCCCATTCACTGCCCAACCCGGTATTCAGGTGGAAACAGCTGATTTTATGCCAATTGATTATTATTCGCTGTTTTTCACAGAAGATCTCTATAGATCTATTGTGGACCAGAGTAATTTATATGCTGGTCAATTCATCGCCGCTAATCCCCAGTTGCCTTCCATTGCCAAAGATTGGAAACCAATTACGGTTTCCGAATTTAAGACCTTTCTGGGCCTTTCCCTCAACATGGGCACACATAAATTCCCGTCATTGCGTGCTTATTGGTCCACGCACCCAATTGACCACATGCCCGTGTTCTCTGCCTCCATGCCCAGGAAACGATACGAGCAGATTTTGCGGTTCATGCACTTCAACGACAATGAACTTTGTCGTCCACGTGGGGACCCTGAATACGACCGGCTCTATAAAATTCGGCCCCTCATAAACCACTTCAACAAACGTTTTGCAGCCTTGTTTATTCCCGATCAAGCTGTCTGCGTTGATGAGTCCCTGATTAAATTTTCTGGCCGCTTGGCTTTCAAGCAGTACCTTCCCAGCAAGCGTGCCAGATACGGGGTCAAGCTCTATAAGTGCTGTGACAGGGCAACAGGCTATGTATGGAGCTTTATGGTTTATGAGGGAAAAGATAGTCAGGTTGAGCCGGTCAACTGCCCGGATTACATAGGGAGCGCTGGCAAGATAGTGTGGAACTTGGTGTCACCCTTATTCGGAAAGGGGTACCACTTGTATGTGGACAATTATTACACGAGCGTGCCACTGTTTAGTCACTTGTTTGAACATCAGATTGGAGCATGTGGCACCGTGCGACCTAATCGTCGGGGCTTTCCCCAGCGGCTTGTAGATGCCCATCTTAGGCTGGGGGAGAGAGCCTGCGTAAAGTGTAATAACTTGCTCGCTATGAAGTGGAGGGACAATAAGAATGTTTTCCTTCTTACCTCCCTTCATGCAGACACGACAGTCCAAATTCGTACGGCGACTGGTGTTGTGGAGAAACCCCTCTGTGTCCACGAATATAACAAAAATATGGGAGGGATGGACCTCAACGACCAGTTGATGGCGCCATATCTAATTGACCGTAAGGCGAGATGCTGGTACAAAAAAGTGTCTCTATCCTTATTCCAATTGGCTTTGCTGAACGCTCATGTGCTATACAGAGCTTCAGGCGGGACTTTATCTCTTCTAAAATTCCAGAATGAGATAGTCACAGAACTCCTGTATCCAGGCGGTTCTGCACCTCACCATCCCCTACCAAATGCAGTAAGCCGGCTGCATGAGAGGCATTATACGCATCTCCTCCCGAGTACCCCTACCCAACGAGCCCCCCAAGAAAGATGTCGTGTCTGTAGCAAGCGCGGATTTAGGCGTGACACCCGTTATTATTGTCCACTCTGTCCTGACAAACCTGGTCTTTGCCTTGGTGAATGTTTTGAACGCTACCACTCAAAAGTGAAGTTTTAGCGTAGGGTACAGCATTTCACAGACTAGGACACACTTACACAGGGTCTCCCAAGATGCCATTACATTTTGAGAGACCCGAACCATTACAGTTGTTAAAGTTTAAAAAAAAAAGTGTAAAAAAGAAAAAAAAAACGTAAAAAACAAAAACACAAAAAATATAAAATAAAAAAACCAAAAATAGTTGTCGTTTTATTGTTCTCTCTTTCTCTCTCTCTCTCTCTATTTTCTCTCTATTGTTCTGCTCTTTTTTACTGTATTCCATTCTGCAATGTTTTATCATGCTTGCTTTTCAGGTATGTAATTTTTTGTTTTCAGGTGCGCCATTCAACTGCAGCGCGGAATTATTTATCTTGACAGCAACAGCGTTTGCTCCCACGATACATAAAGCCGTGACTCCAGTGCTGTAGGAGGTGATTTCACCACCACAGTTAAAAAAAAAGAGCATATATGCCGAAGCATGGGGGCAGCAGGGGCGGAGGAGCGATTTTGCTCCTAATGCCGCGTATATACGGTCGAAATTCCGACGGAGGCTTGCCCGTGGAAAAGTTAGACCGTGTGTACGCGGCATAACCTTTTATGCCGCGTACATACGGTCGAAATTTCGACAAAGGCTTGCCCGTGGAAAAGTCCGACCGTGTGTACGCGGCATAACTTTTTTGCGGGAGGATGCCCCCATGCTTCGGCATATATATATTTTAGGCACAGGTTGCGTTAAAAAATTTTTTCTTTTTTACTAGGTTTTGTTTTGGTATTTGCTTTGCAGGTATGGTATGGTAAGGTCTTACTGTTGTACTGTAATGTTACTTTGTTTTAATGTTAACCATCATTTGCTTAGCAGGTACGCCATTCAATTGCATCGCGGATTTATTTATCTTGACAGGAACAGCGTTTGCTCCCACGATACATAAAGCCGTGACTCCAACGCTGTAGGAGATGATTTCACCACCACAGTTAAAAAAAGAGCATATATGCCGAAGCATGGGGGCAGCAGGGGTGGAGGAGCGATTTTGCTCCTAATGCCGCGTATATACGGTCGAAATTCCGACGGAGGCTTGCCCGTGGAAAAGTTTGACCGTGTGTACGCGGCATAACCCTTTATGCCGCGTACATACGGTCGAAATTCCGACGAAGGCTTGCCCGTGGAAAAGTCCGACCGTGTGTACGCGGCATAACTTTTTTGCGGGAGGATGCCCCCATGCTTCGGCATATATGCCCATCATTAGAAGTGGGTGGATGAAGGGAGGTATTCTAATGGTGGGCATACCCACCGATCAATCTCTTTTTTTCGTTCAGCCAACAGGCTGCATGAAAAAAAAGATTACAATACATGTCCAACAAGGACCAGCAACGTACTGGTATGTTGCTGGACTTTGAATGTTTATACCAGAATGATGCCTGCAGGTTTAGGTATCATCTTGGTATCATTCTTTTCAGCCAGTGGCCGGCTTTCATGTAAAAGCAATTCTAGCAGATAATTAGCCTCTAGACTGCTTTTACAAGCAGTGGGTGGGAATGCCCCCCCCCCCGGATATAAACAGCGCCATTGGGAAATTGGGAAAGCATTTTATCACACCGATCTTGGTGTGGTCAGATGCTTTGAGGGCAGAGGAAAGATCTAGGGTCTAACCCCCATTTTTTTTCAAAAAAAGAGTACCTGTCACTACTTATTGCTATCATAGGGGATATTTACATTCCCTGAGATAACAATAAAAATGATAAAAAATAAATAAATATGGAAGGAACAGTTTAAAAATAAAATAAAAAAGCAAAATAAATAACAAAAAAAAAAAAAAGCACCGCTGTCCCCCCCTGCCCTTGCGCAAAGGCGAACGCAAGCGTCGGTCTAGCGTCATATGTAAACAACAATTGCATCATGCATGTGAGGTATCACCGCGAAGGTCAGATCGAGGGCAGTAATTTTAGCAGTAGAACTCCTCTGTAAATCTAACGTGGTAACCTGTAAAGGCTTTTAAATGCTTTTAAAAATGAATGTAGTTTCTCGCCGCTGCGCGTTTGTGCGCAATTTTAAAGCATGTCGTGTTTGGTATCCATGTACTCGGCCTAAGATCATCTTTTTTATTTCATCAAACATTTGGGCAATATAGTGTTTTTTAGTGCATTAAAAATAAATGTTTTTCCCCCAAAAAATGCGTTTGAAAAATCGCTGCGCAAATACTGTGTGGAAAAAAAAATGCAACACCCACTATTTTAATCTGTAGGGCCTTTGCTTTAAAAATATATATAATGTTTGGGGGTTCAACATAATTTTCTTGCAAAAAAAAAATGTTTTCATGTAAACAAAAAGTGTCAGAAAGGGCTTTGTCTTCAAGTGGTTAGAAGAGTGGATGATGTGTGACATAAGCTTCCTAATGCTGTGCATAAAATGCCAGGACAGTTCAAAACCCCCCAAATGACCCCATTTTGGAAAGTAGACACCTCAAGCTATTTGCTGAGAGGCATGTTGAGCCCATTGAATATTTTTTTTTTTTGTCCCAAGTGATTGAATAATGACAAAAATAAAAAATAAAATAAAATGTACAAAAAGTTGTCACTAAATTATATATTGCTCAAACATGCCATGGTTATATGTGGAATTGCACCCCAAAATACATTCTGTTGCTTCTCCTGAGTACGGGGATACCACATGTGTGAGACATTTTGGGAGCCTAGCCGCGTACAGGACCCCGAAAACCAAGCACCGCCTTCAGGATTTCTATGGGTGTAAATTTTTGATTTCACTCCTCACTGCCTATCACAGTTTCGGAGGCCATGGAATGCCCAGATGGCACAAAACCCCCCCAAATGACCCTATTTTGGAAAGTAGACACCCCAAGCTATTTTCTGAGAGGTATGTTGAGTATTTTGCAGATCTCGCTTTTTGTCACAAAGTTTTAAAAATTGAAAAAAGAAAAAATATGTCTTTCTTCATTTTCAAAAACAAATGAGAGCTGTAAAATACTCACCATGCCTCTCGGCAAATAGCTTGGGGTGTCTACTTTCCAAAATGGGGTCATTTGTGGGGGTTTTGGGCTATCTTGGCATTTTATGGCCTTCAAAACTGTGATAGGTAGTGAGGAGTGAAATCAAAAATTTGTGCCCTTAGAAATCCTGAAGGCGGTGCTTGGTTTTCGGGGGCCCGTACGCGGCTAGGCTCTCAAAAAGTCCCACACATGTGGTATCCCCGTACTCAGGAGAAGCAGCCAAATGTATTTTGGGGTGCAATTCTGCATATAACCATGGCATGTTTGAGCAATATATCATTTAGTGACAACTTTTTGTACATTTTTTTTTTTTTACTTTTTGTCATTATTCAATCACTTGGGACAAAAAAAAAATATTCAATGGGCTCAACATGCCTCTCAGCAATTTCCTTGGGGTGTCTACTTTCCAAAATGGGGTCATTTTGGGGGGTTTTGTGCTATCTTGGCATTTTATGGCCTTCAAAACTGTGATAGTTAGTGAGGAGTGAAATCAAAAATGTATGCCCTTAGAAACCTTGAAGGCGGTGCTTGGTTTTTGGGGTCCCGTACGCGGCTAGGCTTTCAAAAATTCCCACACATGTGGTATCCCCGTACTCAGGAGAAGCAGCTAATGTATTTTGGGGTGTAATTTCACATATGCCCATGGCATGTGTGAGCAATAGTAGGATTTTTAAAACAGCTTACCTGTAAAATCCTTTTCTTGGAGTACATCACGGGACACAGAGCAGCATAGTCATTACTATGTGGGTTATATAGAATTACCTTCAGGTGCTGGCACTGGCAACTTCCAAAACAGGAAGTACCCTCCCCTATATAAGCCCCTCCCATCCGGGAGTACCTCAGTTTTGTAGCAAAGCAATACGTGTCCCCAAAAGAGGGGTGGGAGCTCTGTGTCCCGTGATGTACTCCAAGAAAAGGATTTTACAGGTAAGCTGTTTTAAAAATCCTACTTTCTTGTTCATACATCACGGGACACAGAGCAGCATAGTCATTACTATGTGGGACGTCCCAAAGCAATGCCAAATGAGGGGGGGGATACACCATACATAAGCTGGGCGCCATCAGGCATGAGGATCTTTTGCGGCCTGCAACACACTGCGCCCAAAGGCGACATCCTCCTGACTTCTAACGTCCACCTGGTAGAACCTAGTAAACGTGTGTACTGAAGACCATGTTGCGGCCTTACAAATTTGAGCCAGGGAGGCCTGGTGATGCACTGCCCATGAAGTTCCAACTGCTCTCGTGGAGTGCGCCCTAACGGAGGCGGTCTACTTCTCAAGCCATAGGCTTGTATTATGACCTGTCGAATCCACTTGGCTAAAGTAGATTTTGATGCTGCCTGACCCTTTCTGGGGCCTTCCGGCAGAACAAACAAGGAATCCATTCTACGAATCTGAGCAGTGGCTTTTAGATAAGCTTTTATTTTAACTGCTCTTACTACATCCAAAGAATGCAATAACTTTTCCTCTACCGAGCTTGGTTTGGGGAAAAAAGAAGGAAGAACCACATCCTGGTTCAAGTGAAACCTCGATACCACCTTAGGAAGAAAGGCTGGGTGAGGGCGTAATACTACTCTGTCCTTATGGATAACCAGATATGGCTCTTTACAGGACATGGCGGCTAATTCCGACACTCTTCTAGCCGAGCATATGGCTACTAAAAATATCAATTTTCTGGTGAGTAGAACCAAGGAAATGTGCCGCAAAGGTTCAAACGGCTGCTTCTGCAGAACCGACAGAACCAAATTTAGATCCCATGGGCATATGGGAGCTTTAATCGGTGGAATAATACGAGTCACCCCTTGCATAAAGGATTTGACAAGTGAATGCATAGCCAGGGGCCTTTGAAATAGTATTGATAAGGCCGAAACCTGGCCCTTGATAGTACTTAAGGCAAACTTCCTGTCTACAGCCCACTGCAGGAAGTCCAGAATTCTGCCTATAACGTACTTACGTGGATGCCATTTTCTGGCCTCGCACCAAGTGATGTACGCCTTCCAAACTCTATAGTAGATCTGCCTGGATACAGGCTTCCTGGCATTGATTATAGTTGATACCACAGAGTTAGAGAGACCTCTCTTCTTTAGGATGTGGGATTCAATAGCCAGGCCGTTAAACTTAGAGTTAGTAAGGAAGGGTGGTATATCGGTCCTTGCGAAAGCAGGTCCGGACGACGTGGAAGGGTCCAAGGACTCCCCACAGACATTTTGATGATCTCCGCGTACCAGGCCCTTCGGGGCCACGCTGGAGCCACCAGGATCACCGGCTTCTTCTCCAACCTGACTCTGCGAAGGAGTCGAGGCAACAATTGTAGCGGAGGGAATGCATATATCAGTCTGAACTGATCCCAAGGGAACACCAGAGCATCCGAGCCGCAAGCGAGGGGATCCCTTGTCCGGGAGACAAATCTGTCCACCTTTGCGTTGAATCTGGATGCTAGCAGATCTACATCCGGTGTTCCCCACCGCTGACATATTGCTCGGAAGACCTCGGGATGAAGGGACCATTCCCCTGGGCATAACTGTTGGCGACTCAGAAAGTCCGCCTTCCAATTCTCCACCCCTGGAATGAAGACAGCTGATATACATGGGACATGCTTTTCTGCCCATTCCAGGATGTGACTTACTTCCCTCTGGGCTGCACGACTCCTGGTGCCTCCCTGATGATTGATATATGCCACTGCTGTGGCATTGTCTGATTGAATTCTGACAGGGGACCCTTGGAGTCTGGATGTCAAGGCTACTAGGGCATACCGGGCTGCTCGTATCTCTAAGAGATTGATGGGCAGGGTTTTTACTACATTTGACCATCTGCCCTGGAGAGACCATTGCTCCAGTACTGCCCCCCAGCCTATAAGGCTGGCATCTGTAGTGACCACCTTCCAAGATATCGGACTGAAGGGTTTTCCCTTCTGGAGATTCTGGGGGATCAACCACCAGCAGAGACTCTTCCGAACGGAAGGGGACAAAGCCATCGGGAAGTCTAGAGCCTGAACTTTTCCGTTCCAGGCTGACAATATGGCCCTCTGTAAACTCCTTGAGTGGAATTGGGCGTATGGCACAGCTTCGAATGATGCTACCATCTTTCCTAGCAGCCTCATGCACAGGCGTATGGACGGCTGTCTTTTTGCACAAAGCAGACGGACCAAGCCCCTCAAAGAGGATACCTTGTCTAGAGGTAAGAAAATCTTCCTCTGGTCTGAATCCAGCCGTAGCCCTAGATATACCAGGTTTTTCACTGGCTGTAGGGCTGACTTGTCCAGGTTGATGACCCAACCGTGAGATTCTAGATACTTGATTGTATCGACAATTACCACTTCTAGCTTGGCAACTGAGTGGTCCATCAACAACAGGTCGTCTAGGTATGCCATTATCGTTACACCTTGTGTTCTTAGATCGGCCAACAGTGGGGCCAGAATTTTTGTGAACACTCGTGGTGCTGTGGCCAGACCGAATGGTAAGGCTCTGAACTGAAAATGGCGCCCTTCTACTGCAAAGCGTAGAAATTTTTGATGACCTGGAAAGATGGGAACATGCAAGTAAGCATCTTTGATGTCGATCGAGGCTAACCATTCCTCCCCTTGTAGGGCAGCGGTGACCGATCGGATCGACTCCATCCGGAAAGACCGGAAGTTTAGAAATTTGTTTAGACTCTTTAGGTCCAATATGGGTCTTATGTCCCCGTTTGGCTTCGGGACTGTGAAAAGGTTTGAGTAGAAACCCAACCCCCACTCTTCCATAGGAACCTCCATAATTACTCCTTGGAGCAATAGTTGTTCTAACGCCAATAGGAGAGACCCTCTTTTCCGAGGGTCTCTTGGCATGCCTGACCACATAAAATGTGAAGGAGGAGACTCTTTTAACTACAAATTGTATCCCAGAGTTACTGCGGAGAGCACCCATCTGTCTTTGATCGTCTCCCGCCAGGTCTCTGCGAACAACTGAAGTCTTCCCCCCACCCGTTTGAGTGGGGGCAGCCCTTCATAGGCTTGACTTGGAGGCTGGTTTAGTACCCCTTCGGATCCAGGGTTTCTTATTACCCTGTGACTGTCCCTGATTTTTACCCCCTGAGTTTGACCGAGGAGGCCGTCGGAACTGCTTAGTAGCAGACGTCGCAGGGATAGGAGAGGTAGTCCTCTTAAAAGATGGACCCCTAGACCTCTTCTTACTCGGTAAGAGAGTACTTTTACCACTGGAAATCTTCTGGATATACTTATCCAGGTCCTCGCCAAAAAGGCGTTCCCCATGAAATGGGAAGCTAACTAAGAGCTTCTTACAGGGAGCTTCAGCAGACCAGTTTTTGAGCCACAGAAGCCTACGCATATGTACCAAAGACAGCGTGAGGCGGGAGGCCTGATGGATAGAATCCTTGATGGCGTCAACCGCAAAGCATAATGCTCTAGGCAGATCAGCCAGAGCCTGGGCCTGCTGGTCTGGCAAATCCCTCAGGACCATTTTCATTTGATCCTTTAAAGCTTGGCAGACCCCAATAGCTGCCACTGCTGGCTGTGTAACAGCCCCTGCTGTGGAAAAAGCAGATTTTAATAAAGATTCCAATTTTTTATCCACTGGATCTTTGAACATTTGAACATTATCTACTGGACATGTCAGTGATTTGTTCACAGAAGAGATGGCTGCATCCACCGTAGGAACATTCCATCTCTGGGTGAACTTTTCCTCCATGGGATAGATCACCGGAAATTTTTTAGGCGGAACAAATAGTTTATCAGGATGTTCCCAGTCCTGGTATATAAGTCCTTCCAATAATGGATGTATTGGAAAGGAGCAATTAACCTGGGGAGCTTTTAGCGACCCCAATGAGGAGACAGCAGTAGTTGATGGTTCAACAAGAGGCATTTTAAATGCAGATCGAACCATGTCAGTTAGGTTCTGGACCCACAATCTTTCAGTCTGTGATGCTGAAAATGGTTCATCTACTGTCGATTCCTCAAAAACAGAGTTAACCTCCTCCTGATCCCCTTCAGGTAGGTCGGTCCCTTCCTGGGACTGTTGCTCTGCCAACAGGCACTCTGATGGAGGTGATGGAGATCTGGCGCGCTTTCTTTCCTGTAGAGAAGAAGCGATCAATGCTGCCAATCTCTGCTCCAATCCCTCCAGAGTTGAGGAAAAAACCTCCTCTGTTATATATGCAGGAGCAGGTGGACTGAGGACAGCCGCAGTACCTGGCACTCCCGGGGGTTCCTTATGGGTATTAACCTCTGATTTCTCAGGGGAGGAGGGTGCAGATGACTGCTCCAGATCCTCAGAGCCCGATGGAGACCCCCTACACTTCCTGAGAGGTATATCTCGGAGTTTTTTAGGCGGCATATTCCTTAGTTCAAAGCTGAGGTATTCCAGCCGCAATACACCCCTTACTGAAATAGTCTAATGCAATTTTGCTGCTATGTACATCAGTGGGTGTCTACTAATGCGTCTTTCTGGGGATGCCTGTATCAACCGCCCGCTGTAAGCCCCTATACCATGCTACCAGCTCCTTTTCATGCTCTGTGTCCATAGCAAGCAGCGTGGAACTGAGTCCTTTTATCTTGCTGGGACGCCCGCACATGTGCAGAAGCGCTGGGCGCACAGAGCGCGTCATCCGCCAGGCTCCGCCCCCTTTTTTGAAGCTAAATTTTATAAACGAAAGCGTGTGTGCGCGCGCGCGCGTGCACGTGTGCGCTCTTGGCGCCATGTAGGGAGAGGAGCCAGGGTCCCTGTTTCACCAGGACTCGGGGATGGTAGGAAACTACTTGGCAGCATGACAGAGGAATGCAGCTTCCCTGATAGAGAGCTCACTCATCTGCCTGGACTTTCACCATGGAAGGAATAGTCCCAAGAAAAAAAGACGTTCCACAGCGGCCTCTAGTGGACAAACACAGGTACCGCACTTTTGTCTTTTTTTTTTTTTTTTTTTTTAAAACCTCCTTTATGAAAAAACATTTCCAGGTTTACAGTTTTTAAAACTTCCCTTATGAAAAAACATTTCTAGGATTTCTTAGGCATATACAGCTATTAGCGGGAATACCTTTTAGGTAACAGGCAGAAAGACATATTAGGCTTGGGGGTCCCCTCAATAGAACCAAGTTCCTGAGGGGCCCCCACTTACCTTTTCCCCGCCGCAGGACTTTGTTTGGTCCACAGAAGCCCAAACTTCACCTTTCACGGCAGGCATTGTACTAGACCTTCAGGGACCGGGTTCCCAAGGATTCCACTCCCCTGGACCTGTATAGCACCCTGCACAGATAGCCTCTTGGTTTTGGGTATGACCAGAGCTCTGGATCCCAGGGTCCAGCCCTCCTAAGAGAGGCATTACAGGCAAAACCTTGCTCTTCTCTGCAAGGCCCGGGTACCGACCGTTTAGCTATGAAGCTTTTTTTGGTCGGATCCGGAATAGCTTGCTAAGGCCCAGAGAACCTGTACACAAGCCCAGATGAATACATGTTAACCTTGGCCAACACCTTAGACACTGGCAAAAAACTGAGGTACTCCCGGATGGGAGGGGCTTATATAGGGGAGGGTACTTCCTGTTTTGGAAGTTGCCAGTGCCAGCACCTGAAGGTAATTCTATATAACCCACATAGTAATGACTATGCTGCTCTGTGTCCTGTGATGTATGAACAAGAAATATCATTTAGTGACAACTTTGTGCAAAAAAAAACAAAGTTTGCATTATTCCCGCAACTTGTGGCAAAATATAAAATATTCCATGGACTGAACATGCCTCTCAGTAAATAGCTTGGGGTGTCTACTTTCCAAAATGGGGTAATTTGGGGGGGGTTGTGCTATTTTGGCATTTTATGGCCTTCGAAACTGTGATAGGTAGTGAGGCATGAAATCAAAAATTTACGCCCTTAGAAATCCTGAAGGCGGTGCTTGGTTTTTGGGGCCCCGTACCCGGCTAGGCTCCCAAAAAGTTCCACACATGTGGTATCCCCGTACTCAGGAGAAGCAGCAGAATGTATTTTGGGGTGCAATTCCACATATAACCATGGCATGTGTGAGCAATATATCATTTAGTGACAACTTTTTGTACATTTTTTCTTTTTTTTTTCTTTTTGTCATTATTCAATCATTTGGGACAAAAAAAAATATTCAATGGGCTCAACATGCCTCTCAGCAAATAGCTTGGGGTGTCTACTTTCCAAAATGGGGTCATTTGGGGGGGTTTTGTGCCATCTTGGCATTTTATGGCCTTCAAAACTGTGATAGGTAGTGATAGGTAGTGAGGAGTGAAATCAAAAATGTATGCCCTTAGAAACCTTGAAGGCGGTGCTTGGTTTTTGGGGTCCCGTACGCGACTAGGCTCCCAAAAAGTCCCACACATGTGGTATCCCCGTACTCAGGAGAAGCAGCAGAATGTATTTTGGGGTGTAATTTCACATATGCCCATGGCATGTGTGAGCAATATATCATTTAGTGACAACTTTGTGCAAAAAAAATAAAGTTTGTCATATTCCCGCAACTTGTGGCAAAATATAAAATATTCCATGGACTAATCATGCCTCTCAGTAAATAGCTTGGGGTGTCTACTTTCCAAAATGGGGTCATTTGGGGGGGTTTTGTGCTATTTTGGCATTTTATGGCCTTCGAAACTGTGATACGTAGTGAGGAGTGAAATCAAAAATTTGCGCCCTTAGAAATCCTGAAGGCGGTGCTTGGTTTCCGGGGTCCCGTACGTGGCTAGGCTCCTAAAAAGTCCCACACATGTGGTATCCCCGTACTCAGGAGAAGCAGCAGAATGTATTTTGGGGTGCAATTCCACATATAACCATGGCATGTGTGAGCAATATATCATTTAGTGACAACTTTTTGTAATTTTTTTTTTGTCATTATTCAATCACTTGGGACAAAAAAAAAAAATATTCAATGGGCTCAACATGCCTCTCAGCAATTTCCTTGGGGTGTCTACTTTCCAAAATGGGGTAATTTGGGGGGGTTTTGTACTACCCTGCCATTTTAGCACCTCAAGAAATGAGATAGGCAGTCATAAATTAAAAGCTGTGTAAATTCCAGAAAATGTACCCTAGTTTGTAGACGCTATAACTTTTGCGCAAACCAATAAATATACGCTTATTGACATTTTTCTTACTAAAGACATGTGGCTGAATACATTTTGGCCTGAATGTATGACTACAATTGAGTTTATTAGATTTTTCTTATAACAAAAAGTAGAAAATATCATTTTTTTTCAAAATTTTCGGTCTTTTTCCGTTTATATTGCAAAAAATAAAAATCGCAGAGGCAATCAAATACCATTAAAAGAAAGCTCTATTTGTGGGAAGAAAAGGACGCAAATTTCGTTTGGGTACAGCATTGCATGTCCGCACAATTTACAGTTAAAGCAGCGCAGTACAAAATTCTGAATTCACCTCTGGTCCTTTAGCTACCAAATGGTCCGGGGCTTAAGTGGTTAAGCAGATCAGGTACTTTACCAAATTAGTAAAGAGATAATGTTTTCCGGATGTGTAAACATCTGCACAATGCAAACTCACAACATAAATGCACCTATAATCTTTAGAGCAATTTCTAACTGCATTTATGTGCCTGTTTTTAACTAATAAGGTCCTGAGTATGAGATATCAGAGCTTGATCATATTGTATAGCTTTGGTGATTTGTACTGAGCATGCAAAATTTTCCAAGCCCTTCCCAAAAAGGAGTATGTGTTTGTTTTCCCAATCACACAACAAAGAATCTCTTTTCACTAACAGATTCACTGAGAAGGTTACTTTTCCCATAAGTATTACCGAAAATTTACAATTTCAGGGTATTAAAGTATCATTACACCTCATTCTGCAGCCATTGTAATTATATAAATAAAAATATCTCTTTCTGGCAACCATAGCAACACTGAGAATGGTCTTTACACTGTGAAAAAAAATTACCTTGGTGCTTAACCTCCCTGGCTGTATGATTCTGTCAGATTTTAGTTGCTGGAAGCGGTACCATTATTCTGCATTGAAATTTGGCGTTTTATATTGTAGGCCTGTAATTCTTAGGAATAACTCACTTAAATCTGTCCAAACCAGAATCTAGTAGACATCCCGGGTATGATAAAGTTCAAAAAACACAATCATAAATTATAATATAATAAATAACTATAAAATAATTATAAAAATTAGTATCAAATATCTAGAACCAAGTCCATTTGAAAAAACAACGCTTAATATTGGATAAAGTCCAACTTCATAGAACTAAATGATGATGTGGAAAAAGCCCAGTCATAAAAGGATGTAACAAGTTCTATTGTGGTAAGTGCTTCTAGGGATGGATCAGTAGTGCACCCTACACCAGTTCCTAGTCTTCACCGCAGAAGTGAATCACAGTCCCCGCTGGGGTTCAAACTCACCAGAACACTGGATAAAATGAGCCTTGAAAACAAATTCCTCGTATTCAGACCTCCATCATCACCTCGGAATCAGCATGGGTTAAACTCCATTCATGGTACATATAAAACACAAATGCACTGACATAGTGTAATCCTGCTTTATTACTAAATAACCCTTGTACCATACAACCCCGCTTCCAATGAACGTACAATTTATCAACTTGTAAATGACATAGAGAAAAAGAGAGTAGTCACCGCTATCCTCCGAACACAGGGGCCGTACTTGTGCTAAAAGCACAGTGCTGATCAGACTTCCTGTTGCAGTATAGTTGGAACGCACTCTTCTCCCTTCCTGGTAACGCCGTCGTAGCCATGCCCTGACATGTTTTTGTCACTTCCGGCTTCAACAGAGGGCGTGGCTACTCGGCGTCAGCACGGACCTTTTAACATCCCTCCTTCACGGCCATTGGATGGAACGGACCCGCTCGTCCGCTCCTATTGGTGCAAACCAGAGCGAAAAACAAGCTGGCCGTCAGCCGTGTTCAGTCACAGGGACAAACACACAGATCCGTACATATTTAAAAATGCTGCACATTTCAATAATTTAAAACTGGTGAATCACAGCTTACTCGGACTAGAACAATACTTAGGATAAACAGAGCAGTTTCTCTTTGCTAAACTGTATTGAATCGAGCAACATTGGTCACATGATTGGTAACATTGTAATCAGTGTTGGCTGCTAACTAAAACCATGCCTAACCGAGAAAAATGTGACATAAATCTCATAACATGGAAAATCAAGTTGCATCAATGTGTATAGGGGTGAGAATATATTTTTGGTTACTTATGCCTTATAAATTACTGCAAAGTAGGAGTGGATAACATTTGGTTAGAACCATATATTAATTCCTAATAATTAACCCTATATTCAGCAACCACATGATAAAGAACATTTAAAAGAGTACATAAGGTGAGAGGATTTTGTTGAAAGAAGACAAACTAGAAGCTTCATTATACCAAGAAATATATATATATATATATATATAAAATACATATATATAAAATAAAGGATCTGAAATATGAAATATAAAATGAATCCAGATATATAAAAAAAAAGTCAGGTTTCCTTTAAAATCAGGATTTTCATAAAACCAGGACTCCTTATAAAAACAGGATTTTGAGAAAAAGGCACTCAATAAATGAATAGTAATATACTTAAAATATTAAAATATCAAAAATATTAAAAATATCAAAAATATTAAAATTCATAGTGCTGGTGGCAATTAGAGTATACAAATAAGGTTTTAGAAGGTGCAGTGTGTCAATAATCACTAATAAAGCAGTTGATGTCCAGGTCAACGTTTAACCCCTTCGGGGACAATGTATCAACTGAATAAATCCATTGAGTTTCAAGTTTAGAAAGTTCTCTAACGAGATTGGAACCCCTCCATGCTGGTTTGAGGTGGTCCAGCCCCCAAAATTTAAGACCTGCCAGATTTTGATCATGAAATATTTTAAAATGTAGTGACACATTATGGTCCTTGAAACCCAATTTTATATTTGCCACATGTTCCGCTATTCTCACTTTGAGTGCTCTTTTAGTACGACCTACGTACATGAGCTTGCATGGGCATTCTCGGATATAGACCACGTAGGATGTATTACAGGTAATTAAATCCTTTATGGAAAACTCCATATTGTTAGAGGTAGAGGGGAATGATTCAATTGCCCTTAGTGGTCTTGCAACTTCTCTACATGGGCGGCACTTCCGACATGCAAAAAAAACATCCCTATCCCAAAAGGAAGGTGTTTTTTTAGGTTGATCAAGGACTTTTTTCACAATTCTATCTCCATAATTAGGAGCCTTCCTGTAGACGAAACCTGGTTTTAGTGGGATGACTGTTTTTAGTATTTTGTCAAGAAGAAGGATGTGCCAATGTGAAGAAAAAATATTTTCGACTTCTTTGTATTGAGAGTGGTACCCGGAGATAAAACTCCACTCATGTGTGTTCCTGTTATGCAGAGGTACAAACTCTGTTAGCCAATTATTTCTGGGTATTTCTAGGAGGTCTTCTATAATCTTAACACGATTTTTTTCTTTATAGCCTTTTTGCATGAATTTTCCTTTAAGTGTCAGAGCTTGGGACTTGTAGTCTTCATCGTTAGAGCAATTGCGTCTGACTCTCATTAGTTGGCCTTTTGGTATATTCTTAAGCCACATCGGATGGTGTCCACTTTGTATCGGGAGGTAGCTGTTAGAATCTGTCGGTTTAAAATAAACTTTTGTTACCAATTTATTGCCAATCCTGTAGATGTTCAAATCCAAAAAGTGAATATTTTGTTGATTATATTCACTTGTAAGGTTAATATTGCACTTATTGTTATTTAGTTCTTCTAAAAACATTTTCAATGAAGATGAGGACCCCGCCCAGATAAAAAAAAATCGTCGATGTATCTCCGGTATAAAATCAGTTGATCTCTCTTTGTGTTAAAAATAGTCTTATCCTCCCATTAAGCCATAAAAAGATTAGCTATGCTTGGGGCAAACTTGGCACCCATGGCTACACCTTTCTTTTGGGAGTAGAACTGACCATCATACCAAAAATAGTTGTGTGCAAGACAAAAATCTAAGGAGTTACGTAAAAACACTTTCTGGACAAATGTGATGTCATCTCTTTGAGACAGTGCCCAATTCAAGGCCAGGAGGGCATCATCATGCTGAATGACCGTATAAAGTGACGATACATTCACTGTTACTAAAAATACGTCTCCTTTTCCAGATAAATCAATGTCTTGAAGCAAAATGAGTAGATCTTTAGTGTCTTTTAAATATGCACATGTCTGAGTGACACTTTTTTGAAGAAAATGGTCCAAATATTGGCCCAAACGTGCTGTAACAGAGCCAATCCAATTTACTATAGGTCTTGTCGGAGGATGATTCAGGTCTTTATGAATTTTGGGTAAAGTGTAGATAGTGGGTATTCTGCTACTACTTGGTGCCAGATATTTGCGTTCTTTAATGGAGAGAGCTCTTGTCTGATAACCAGCTTCCACAAGTACCTTTAAATTTTCTACATATTGTGGGGTGGGATCTTTATTCAACTTAAGGTAAGTCCCTTCATCTGTCAACATCTCCAACATCTGTCCGTGATAAAATTATTTAGTTAAAATGACCACTCCTCCTCCTTTATCTGCCGGCCCTATTACAATATATTTTCTTTTCTCCAATAGTTCTATACCCTCTTTTATATGTCTTGGGTTGACATTTCTCTTCGGCTTTATGTGTTCCAAGTCACGTAACACCAGATCTTTAAATACATCCAGAGGTTGGTTTGTGCCTATTAGAGGGTTAAACAGAGATTTGTTACGCAGACCACTATCTGTGGGAACTGAAGAAATATTTGTTACTGGATTTGAGTTTTTGTTCAGAAAAAATTTCTTCATGTTCAGTTTCCTCATGTATTTGTGCACATCAATAAACACGTTAAATTTGTTTATCGGATGATTCAGCCCACATTTGAGTCCCAAGTTTAAAATATTAGTTTCCTTATCGGTTAAAATTACATTACTCAGATTAAAAATGCCTCCTATTTGTGCTCCCTCCTTCTTCTTTTTCTGTTTTTGGGTCCTTCTCCCGGCCCTGCATCCTCTAGTTCTTCTCTCCATATACCTGGTTGTGGTATCCACTCTCGTTCTCAATGGGAGGGGGGGGTTTCCACTGTGGTTCTCTGTATGTTGGTCCATGAGGAGGGTCCCTGTATTGGGGTACTTGTTGAGGGTGTGTTGGTGGTCTCCCCCTGTAGGTTGACGACCCTCTGCCCCTCTTCTGCCACCCTCGGTCTCTCCCTAAAAAAGGCTGAGGTGACTGATATCTTTGTCTATTTTCATCCTCCCATAGAGTTTCATATCTATTGTGGACAGGTAGATGATAGTATCCTTCAGTGGGTGCGGGACGATGACCAGGATTTGGTGGTCCCGTATTCTTTGCTCTTCCCCTTGTTTGATTTGGTTCATTCCTTATGGGTGTAGAGTGATTAATTGGGGCATGTTATAGACCTAGATCTCTCCTGTCTGTTGAGGGTAATATTGGATTGACAGCTACCTGAGGTCTGTCAGAATTTATTTCTTGTTGGGTGTCCATAATATTCCCCTCATTTTCTCTTATCCCAACTGTGTTCGTTTGTTGCCACAGGTATATAGAATTAGTTCTAAAATCACCTACATCTCGATGGAATTTTTTGGTTTTCTTTTTTTGAGTTTCTTTGTCTACTTTCTCTAGTTTTTTTCTTTATACGACTATTAAAATCAGCAACTTGTTGCGTATCCTTTATAGGATCAAGTTGTTGCTGTAGTTCATTAATCTTTTCCCCAGACGACGCTACCTGTAGTGCAACGTACGTCGGGAGGCTGACGCGCTGACGTGATCGCTGTTGGATGGGAGACTGCATGCCGGCCGGCTCTCCCCATACTTTTATGCCTGTTTTTACCAGATTGATGTAAGTTACCATCTTTATTTAAATAAACGATTGTTTGGACGATACACACCATGTGGTTTCCCCTTTTCATTTTTATGATTGGAGAATACTGAGTTCCAACCACCGAGAGAGTTCCATCCCTGGGTATTCATCTACCGTGAGGAAGTGAGCTATTTACGTTTTTTGGCATATAACCAGCTTGCCTCTGGTAAGCACATTAATTTAGTGGGGGTGCACGTTTGCATTTTTGGTGTGATTTCGAAGTTCACCCTTCCCTTTCTTCCACTCTGCACTTCATTTCAAGTTTTACGTTCAGATTACACTATGGACTCAAACATGGGCATTCATATGATTAACTTTTACCTGCCCGGTGTCAATTTCATCTAACTTTTGGCTGTTTTATATATTCATTTATATGTTTGTCACTACATTTAGTTATAGCTTGTCATATTTAGGGTGATTGTTTTAAGGTTTATGCACATATATTCACCATATATGGTTTTGCGCAGCTCTCCTCCCCTTTTTCATTAATCTTTGCTTCAAGTTTTGTCATCTTTCTCCTCTTCCTTTTTAAAATAAATTCTTGTAGTTTGAAACCAACTCCATTGAAGAATTCCAACCATTCAGTCATGGAGTCAGCATCATCTAGGCCATCCTGGGGTACTACCTCCCATCTGAGGCTTCTAATGATGACGCCCTCTGTTGAAGTTGGAAGTGACGAAACGCGTCAGGGCATGGCTATGACGGCGTTACCAGGAAGGGAGAAGAGTGCATTCCACCGCAAATTATACTGCAACCAGGAAGTCTGATCAGCACTGTGCTTTTAGCACAAGCGCGCCCCCTGTGTTTGGAGGATAGCGGTGACTACTCTCTTTTTCTCTATGTCATTTACAAGTTGATAAATTGTACGTTTATTGGAAGCGGGGTTGTATGGTACACGGGTTATTTATTAATAAAGCAGGATTACACTATGTCAGTGCATTTGTGTTTTATATGTACCATGAATGGAGTTTAACCCATGCTGATTTCGAGGTGATGATGGAGGTCTTAATAGGAGGAATTTGTTTTCAAGGCTCATTTTATCCAATGTTCTGGTGAGTTTGAACCCCAGCGGGGGACTGTGATTCACTTCTGCAGTGAAGACTAGGAACTGGTGTAGGGTGCACTACTGATCCATCCCTAGAAGCACTTACTACAATAGAACTATGAACTTGTTACATCCTTTTATGACTGGGCTTTTTCCACATCATCATTTATTTCTATGAAGTTGGACTTTATCCAATATTAAGCACTGTTTTATCAAATGGACTTGGTTCTAGATATTTGATACTTTTTTATGTTTGTTTTTATGGATGATTTTTTTCATTTATATATATTTTAAATAGCTGCTGCCCTTTCAACTAATTTTTTTATCATTGGTTTGATACTAGATTTCATTCTTAATAATCTGTTTTGATATCCTTTATTCTTTAAGCATTTGACTCTCAAAATAGTTGATTAATTTTCTTTGGCGCCGAGAAGTGCACTTTTGGGCCCTTATTTTTTGTGCACCTTTTTTAGATTATAAAATAATTATAACAAATAATAATATAATAATAATAAAAGTGTTTTTCAGTGTTTGATGACAAATTTTCCCACAAATCACTATCGCTCAATTCTGCAAGTGATTCTAATTTATTATCGCTGTTTTCTAGCTGGTCTAAAACCACTTTTGATGTAAAGGGACACTTTTTGGTTGCTATGGACAATCTCCAGTTTCCAGGCAGAAAGGCAGTTTTTATCATATAAAAGTGCATGCAGGACACTGGGCAGACCACTAGGGACAATGGGGGTGTGTAATTATTTGATACAGTACTGTAATCTGTAAGATTACAGTATACTGTATGTGTATTGGGTGTTTCACTTTTTGAATTTGGCGCTGAACTCCGCCCCCGTGCACCGCAACGTCGCAGGGAAGGGAGCTTGGTGGCACTCTGCAGTGTGGATCGATCAAGATGACAGCTCGCACACACAGCGGGGACATAACGCAGGATCCAGGGAACAAGGTAAGTAACTTCCCCTGTATCCTGCGATGCGATCCCGAGTCTGGCTCAGGGTTACCGCTTTAGGTACAGAAATCTTACCCCGAGCCAGACTCGGGAATACCGCTAGGCGGGTTAAATGAATCCAGATTCCCCCACTAAGGTGTCTGTTTATTAAAGTGGTTGTAAACCCTTTACAACCACGTTTACCTACAGGTAAGCCTAGATTAAGGCTTACCTGTAGGTGGTTGAAATATCTCCTAAACCTCCAGGGTCACCGATGTCTACAGCGAAAGTGCGGTAGACAACGGCTCAGGCACACTTTAGAAACGGTGATCGTGTCATTTATAAAGGAGATCGTGCTGTGACAGGCGGCTCCCATGCGCAAGGCCAATCACAGCGCCGGAGCCACGATACCCAGAAGTAACCCCCGGGAAAGATGTGGGCCGTCTGAGCGGTGTACGAGAATGGCTGTGGGGGCTTCGTTCTCAGGTGAGTATTACATAATGAGCTAGCTCATTATGTCTTTGTCTTGCAGGTGGTGTTTTTTTTGTTTGTTTTTTTCGAAAAGTGGGTTTACAACCACTTTAAGCAGTGGTAAATTACAGCTGATGAGTTCTCAGGCATTCTCAGAGGAGATCGCTCTCCTCTGAGTGCCTGTTTATGAAGCAGTGTAGATCATTTCTCCTTTTGAGGGGTGAAGCGGTCTACAAACGCTTCACACTGTGGAAAGCGCCTCCTGCGTAGCAACCGGGACCACTGTAAATGAACTCACCGGGCCCTAGGAAGCCGTAGAAGGCCAAGTAGAAAGGTGTTTGGATGACCAGGCTGGGCAGCAACCCAAAAGGGGAACGTGACAGGATGGCTGACATGTCCCCCAATGTGGAACTTGATATGGGCAAGTGTTTTCTACTGGCTACGGGTTGATGTTTCTGGATGCCAAGCAACAAGGCTTTGACCGCATGGGTCACAAACAACGAGGGTTTCCCAGGGACTTGTAGGGAGAGGAAATGCTGGATGCCAGCTAGGTACAGTCTGAAAGCATTGTGGAACAGGCTTAGCTGAGTGTGACAGTAAGAGACGAAGGCCAGGTTGTGCTTGATGTGATCTGTGCCCGTCCCAGGGCATGTGGCTAGAAATTTGCTGTAGACATTCCTGGCAGTGCAGTAGGCCTTCAGCGTGTTGGGCGACAGTGACCAGTTTATAAGCAGCGTAATTTATTTGAGAATTTGACCTTGGTATGGACAGGAATTGTAATATGCTTTTGTTTATATATCAATGTGTAAGACTAAATGCACAAATCACATGTATTGATTGAGCAAATGAAAAATAAAAGGATTTAAAAAAAATGCTGGACATCTAGCAGCACAAAAGAGAGAATTTGACCTTGACAGGCCAAATAGGGCTAACTCTCCATGTCTCAAATGGCGACTAAACAAAGGGGTCAGAGGCGCATGCGCGGAGCTGACCGAGATGGCCGCTTGATCTCGTAGCTCCGTCCCGCTCCGCTCGCTTACGCTCCCTGCACAGAGCTACATCACCCAGGAGCAATCCGAATGGCACCGGAATACAGGGGAAGCCGGCAGGCACACTCCCACGCCAGTGGGGATGGTGAAGAGAAGTACGGAAGCACGATTTTGAGCCACCTCAGAGATCCCAGCAGCTTCCAAGATGGCGGCGGAACGGCCGCTACATGAGGCAGTCACCTCAGGAAACTCTTCAGCATCTTCATGGCGGGACATCCTTCAGTTGGAGGTATGTGGCAGAGCACCGACCACCACATCCAATAGGGGACCCTTATCTCCAGCCACCACAGTGTCCCTTTTAAAGCAAACTTTGGATGAGATGCTGATGTCCCCCTCAGCTGCAGAATCCCCTGGGCAGAATGTGACATACCAGGCCAGGGAACCTTACACACCTCAGCGACAGGACATCTCCCTCATGTTTTCCAGATTTGATGAAATGTTAGATAGGGGGTTGGCACAGACTGCAGCCAAAATCACTACTGACATTAAAAGTGATCTCCAGATGCTGGGCTCTCGCATTGAAACCATTAAGAACAGAGTGGATTCCAGAATCACCAGAGTCAATAAAAATACAGATTGTATCCAAGATTTACATGACCAACTAGACACAGCCATGGCCAAAACTGATGACCTTGAAAATAGGTCCAGAAGGCTTAATTTCAGGATCAGAGGCCTGCCTGAGACCATTACAGATATACAGGAAGCAGTGCACTCCCTCATTAAATCTCTCATTCCTGACATCAGAGCTCACAAAATGGAGCTTGATCGGGCTCATAGAGCTGTAGGACCCCCTCGTCCTGATGGTCTACCCCGAGATATTGTGGTCAAACCACATTACCATAATATCAAAGAAGAAATTATGCGGAAAGCTCGTGCAACCCCACAAATCCAAATTCTGGGTCACCCAGTTCAAATTTATGCAGACATTTCTCCATACACGATCCAGAAACGGCGACCACTTAAACCTCTACTGACGGTACTAATGCAGAAAAACATCAAGTACTGGTGGCTGCTTCCCTTCAGCTTGAAGTTCGAGTACCATAACAAGCCATTCAGATTTTCCTCATTCCAGGAAGGTGAACATTTGCTACAGACACTGGGTCTTATTTCCACGGATCCACCCTCTCCAATGCAAACCTCATCCTCAAGTCTATCCAAACGCCCACCTCCATCTAGCCCACTCACGTCCCTATGGTCAAAGCCTAAATCCAAGAAGGCCAAAGAAGGGCTACCTCCATGATCTAGTAGTTTGTACCTTCTCTTTTCTACATTCCCTTCATAGGGACTGGGCCCACTTGGCCCTTTTGGCATTAATGCCCACCTGGACTCACAGATCTATTGACCTCAAGGGGCTCCTAGCCCTACTCCACTGCTGGAATCTATAGATCCCCTGCTTCTTTCACCCCCACACATGGACTTCCAGATTGTATACTACCCTTCTACAGGCACCCTACTATCTGGATTATGGACGCGTTTAAGATTTCCCTGGACTTGCTGGACTTCCTGGACTCTACCTTAACCTACTCGCCATGGCTTTACCCCCCCACCCTCCCTCCAGGTAGCCCCTGGTGTTTTCTGCAATCTGAGCAGACTTCTTGAGGACTATCGCAACCCCCCTCCACCCTGGATAGAAACTGTCTGCTGCCTGACACCTGGACTGCCTCTATCTTCACCCTCTGGAGTTCCCCCTGTTCCCTCTACCACTTCCACCTGAGAGCTTGGATCCCCCTCCCCTACCCAGCAATCTGAATAACTCTCCACCATTCAATTGTTTTGCTCCCCCTAAACCTCCGGTTGTAGTTTAGTTTCACTTAGCTCAACCCTCATTGTCTCATTGTATGTTTTAGTTACTAAAGGTGATGTTCTCTGTTTAACTTCCATTCACAAATTTAACCATTAGGAGTGCCGTGAGCAGAGCGGTACCATTGCACCTCCTCCTGTACTCGGAGTCACAGATTTTTCTTTGCCCTCCTTGTCAGGACCTTCCCCACTGATTGGGGGACATTGAAGACTTTCTGTTTTTTTTTTTGTTTTGTTTTGTATTTTCCCCAGGACTGGATGGTTATATTCCTCATCCTTTTTTCTTTCTTTTCTATTCACTTTTACTTGTACTAACCATTTTTTTTTCAGTGACGTGTGTGTTACTTACTTACCCGCTGGATCCTGGAGGCTGCTTTCCTTGACAATGCTGTCCATCTGATCTCCGGGCATCCCGTTGAGTTGCAGGTAGGTGACTGGGAATCACTTGCAATGACCTCTGTACTGCTCCATGTCTGACCACACCACGCCCCGTCCATCACTGCGCATTGCCTCCCATAATGTTCAGGGGCTAAATTCACCCATTAAATTTTCCAGGCCTTCTATCACCATAAAATATACATATTGTTCCTCCAGGAGACACACTTTCCAAAATAATATTCTCCCTCCTTTATACATGCTAAATTCCCCAAATTTTACCTGGCGAATTCTGACAACAAATCTAAAGGAGTGGGCATATTTTTTTCCCGCAATACCCAGTTTTCTCTTCTCTCAGAGTTTAAGGATCCGGAGGGCAGGTTCTTGCTTGTGAAAGGTCTCATTAATGAACAGCTCTATTCATTTATTTCCTATTATGCTCCAAATAGGGGGAAATCCAAAATTTTCAAGAAACTCTTTCACACCTTGAACCCACTTTCCGAGGGTTTGATTATGTACGGAGGAGACTCAAACACTGCCTTTGACGCAGGACTTGACAAGTCCCGCCCACCAGGCAGAGACCATGTCCGTCCCACCAGGCAGAGCCTCAATATTGCAAAACAGATTTTTCCCCCGGGGGATGGTGGACGTGTGAACAGAGATGAATCCACATGCACGAGACTACACACACTTTTCTAACCCACACAATACCTATGCAAGAATCGATCATTTCTTTATGCTGTCCACCCATATCCCGCTGGTGAATAGGTCGGTCATAAAAGACTCTGCCTGGTCGGACCACTCCATGCTCCTCCTCACCATAAACAGACCATCGGGACACTGTAAAGGACATTGTTGGAGACTTAATGCCTCGATCCTTAGTAATCCCACACATGCTCTTGAAATTGAAAAGGGACTGCAGGAATACTTTTTACTAAATGATGTCAACAATATTTCCCCCACCTCTTTATGGGCAGCACACAAGGCCTTTATTAGGGGTAAAATTATTCAAATAGCCTCTAGGATTCGTAGAGCTCGTAAAGCAGAGGTTGACCGGTTAGATAAAGAATTTCAGCTCTTAAGTAAATTGCACAAACACAACCCCTGTCCAGCCTCGGCGAAAATGCTTGATACAGCACGTACCGCCCTGAATCTCTCCCTCACCGCCATAGCCGAAAAAAGTCTACGCTGGGAGGGAGGCCGGTTTTGTCACCAGAAGGATAGGATGGGTACCCCCCTAGCCAATAGGCTGACCCCTAAAATCAAATATCACAGCTTACCCAAAATTAAACTTCATGATGGCACGCTCTCACAAAACCCTCAAAAGATTCTGGAAGTCTTCCACACCTTTTATAGCTCCCTATATAGTAGCGAAGGAAAGGTCTCCTCTCCTACCTTTCGGGATTCAATCCTCAATTCACTAAACATATCTAAGATCACAGATCAACACAGGGCTGAATTAGAATCCCAGATCTCGGCTGAGGAAGTAATTAAGAACTTCCGAAGCAACTCAGCCCCTGGCCCTGATGGCTTCTCCATTCCATACTACAAACATTTTTCCACCACTCTAACCCCTTATCTAGCTAGATTCTACAACCAACTACGAGCAGGTTCTCCGCTTGATAAGGCCTTAAACTCCGCCTTCATCACAGTTATTCCCAAACCTGGCAAGGACACTAGTTGTCCTGCAAACTATCGCCCTATATCATTAATCAATAATGACCTAAAAATTTGGACAAAGATTTTAGCAGACAGAATTTCTAGTTTTATCAGTCTTTACATACATAAGGACCAGGTTGGTTTCATACCTGGGAGACAGGGCCCTGACCAGATCTGGAGGGCAATTGACATTGTCTCTCTTCTTCAGTCAGGATGGGACGGGGGTACTCCTCAGGCGGGGTTCCTGCTCTCATTAGATCTGATGAAAGCATTTGACTCTGTCTCCTGGTCTTACCTGACTCCAATTCTGCAGAGGTGGGGATTCGGGCAATCCTTTCTTAACATAATTGGGGCCCTCTACGCCAACCCGGAGGCAAAAATCAAAATGCAAGGCTTTTGCTCAGAATCCTTACCAATCCGCAATGGTACGAGGCAGGGGTGTCCTCTATCTCCATTGATTTTTGCCATTGTTATTGAGACCCCAGCCATCTCCATAAGGGACAACCCTGATATCAGCGGAGTGAGTTGTGGGCCCAAGACTCATAAATGTGCCCTCTTTGCTGACGATGTTTTGCTCTTTGTTACTTCACCATTGACTTCACTGCCAAATATCTGCAGGGTGCTCAATGACTTTGGTAAAATCTCTGGTCTTTGGGTTAACTATGCAAAATCCCTGGCTTTGAACGTTAACTTACCCGCCAGCCTAGTCACACATCTCAAAAACAACTTCCAATTTCAATGTCATGATAAGGCGATCCCTTACCTAGGGATTAATCTAACGGCCCCAATTGACAGTCTCTACGCTGCTAACTTTCCCCCAATGTTTCGCAAACTAGGTAATGATCTCAAACAATGGGATAACCTGGGGCTCTCATGGATAGGTAGGGTTACATCTATTAAAATGACCCCTTTGCCACGCATTTTATATTTATTTAGGTCACTGCCCATCCCTATTCCTAGGGACCAGATTAGAAAATTCCAGTCTACGATAGTTCATTTTATTTGGGGTTCGATAGGCCACAGGGTGGCTAAGGGGACCCTCTACCGCACCAGGGATCAGGAAGGTGTTGGATTGCCAAACCTTCTCTGGTACCATCACGCAGCTCAATTGTCCCAACTCTCTGCCATCTACTCTAAAATAGCACACCCAGACTGGGTACATATGGAGCGGCAGGCAGTTCCCAATTACACCCTAGATTTCCTCCTATGGTGTCCCTCCAAAACTAGACCAGCCATAATGGCCCCAACGCTGTCCCTGTCCTTAAGCCTCTGGGACTCTCTCAAGGGAAACCCACTTTTGATTTCACATTGGCGCCCGCTTTCACATATGTTCCGAAACCCCCTCTTTCCCCCGGGTATGGACATTAAGGCGCTTCAATGGTGGCTGGATAAGGGACTCTATAAAATTGGACACTTTGTCAGCTCCGCGGGACCTCTAACACCCGCTCATTGCTCTAGCAGGCTGGAAATGCCCAGCACGGAGAGGTTCAGACTCCACCAGATCTCTCATTTGTCCGTTCTCTGGGGTCCTCTACGCCCAACCCTTTGACTGTTACGGCATATGAAATGTGGTGTGGTCAGGCTATGGAGCAGCGGGGAGGGATAACAGTGACATACCGCTCACTTGCCTCAGCTGACTCCAAAACTCTCTACATGAGGGAATGGGAAAAAGACCTGGGACAGAGCTGGAGTCTGAGGGATTGGCACAAAGCATCGACCTCTGCCTACAAGGGTTTATTGAACATAACACTGATTGAGGCTAATCTAAAAGTACTAATGAGGTGGTATCTCGTTCCACTAAGAATTGCAAAAATTTACCCGAACGCATCTCCACTGTGCTTCTGTAATTGCGGACACATGGGGTCGATGCTACACACCTGGTGGGATTGTCCCAAGCTCAGAGGACTCTGGAATAGGGTTTTCCAAATCATTAGGAAACTTACAGACGGACCCATCTCTCAGAATCCTCAAATACAGTCAGGTCCATAAATATTGGGACATCGACACAATTCTAATCTTTTTGGCTCTAAACACCACCACAATGGATTTGAAATGAAACAAACATGATGTGTTTTAACTGCAGACTTCCAGCTTTAATTTGAGGGTGTTTACATCCAAATCAGGTGAGCGGTGTAGGAATTTCAACAGTTTGTATATGTGCCTCCCACTTTTTAAGGGACCAAAAGTAATGGGACAATTGGCTGCTCAGCTAATCCATGGCCAGGTGTGTGTGATTCCCTCATTATCCCATTTACAAGGAGCAGATAAAAGGTCCAGAGTTAATTTCAAGTGTGCTATTTGCATTTGGAATCTGTTGCTGTCAACTTTCAATATGAGATCCAAAGAGCTGTCACTATCAGTGAAGCAAGCCATCATTAGGCTGAAAAAACAAAACAAACCCATCAGAGAGATAGCAAAAACATTAGGTGTGGCCAAAGCAACTGTTTGGAACATCCTTAAAAAGAAAGAACGCACCTGTGAGCTCAGCAACACCAAAAGACCCGGAAGACCACAGAAAACAACTGTGGTGGATGACCGAAGAATTCTTTCCCTGGTGAAGAAAACACCCTTCACAACAGTTGGCCAGATCAAGAACACTCTCCAGGAGGTAGGTGTATGTGTGTCAAAGTCAACAATCAAGAGAAGACTTCACCAGAGTGAATACAGAGTGTTCACCACAAGATGTAAACCATTGGTGAGCCTCAAAAACAGGAAGGCCAGATTAGAGTTTTCCAAACAACATCTAAAAAAGCCTTCACAGTTCTGGAACAACATCCTATCGACAGATGAGACCAAGATCAAATTGTACCAGAGTGATGGGAAGAGAAAAGTATGGAGAAAGAAAGGAACTGCTCATGATCCAAAGCATACCACCTCAACAGTGAAACATGGTGGTGGTAGTGTCATGGTGTGGGCATGTATGGCTGCCAATAGAACTGGTTCTCTTGTATTTATTGATGATGTTACTGCTCACAAAAGCAGCAGGAGGAATTCTGAAGTGTTTCGGGCAATATTATCGGCTCATATTCAGCCAAATGCTTCAGAACCCATTGGACGGAGCTTCACAGTGCAGATGGACAATGACCCAAAGCATACTGCGAAAGCAACCAAAGAGTTTTTTAAGGGAAAGAAGTGGAATGTTATGCAATGGCCAAGTCAGTCACCTGACCTGTATCCGATTGAGCATGCATTTCACTTGCTGAAGACAAAACTGAAGGGAAAATGCCCCAAGAACAAGCAGGAACTGAGGACAGTTGCAGTAGAGGCCTGGCAGAGCATCACCAGGGATGAAACCCAGTGTCTGGTGATGTCTATGCATTCCAGACTTCAGGCTGTAATTGACTGCAAAGGATTTGCAACCAAGTATTAAAAAGTGAAAGTTTGATTTATGATTGTTAATCTGTCCCATTACTTTTGGTCCCTTAAAAAGTGGGAGGCACATATACAAACTGTTGTAATTCCTACACCGTTCACCTGATTTGGATGTAAATACCCTCAAATTAAAGCTGAAAGTCTGCAGTTAAAGCACATCATGTTTGTTTCATTTCAAATCCATTGTGGTGGTGTTTAGAGCCAAAAAGGTTAGAATTGTGTTGATGTCCCAATATTTATGGACCTGACTGTAGCTCTCCTTAACCGAGGAACACCGAAACGCCTCATTATGTTCATTCTACTTGGAACCAAATTGACTATTGCTCGAGCATGGAAGCAGCCTTCAGTTTCTCTCACCTTGGTTAAAAGAAAAATTTAATGGATAATGACCCAGGAAAAGACAACTAGCATTCTTTGGATACAGTTGCCAAACACGATACTATCTGGGAACCCTGGATTAAATACATATCCCTGGTGCCTGCCATCTCCACTTCCTCCGGTGCTGTGTAGGGAAGCGGGTGTCACACCGTCAATGAAGTTTTCTTCTTGCCTTTTTTCTTCTTCTCTTCTTTTGTTTCTCTTTACTCCTTTTTTTCATCCTCACCTTCTTGTCTCCTTGGGTCTCCTTCTTGACCTGTGCCTTCTTCTTGTTTGTTCTCTGGTTATGTTTGGTTTTATCTCATGTTTCCTTTCAAGGTTGATACACAGGACTTCTTCTTAAGGACACAGCCACATCCCCTGTCGGTTGGGAACAGTGGAGGCTCCAAAGATAGGTCCCTAATGTGACCACTTACTGACAGATGCACTGAATATCAGTCTGGAGCCTTTTGGTCCGCAGACTTACATGTGTACGACCTCCCCTGGCTCACAGCGGACAACTGGGGTGTCCTCACTATTCCAGATATTTGGATAAGTATAGTACTATTCCAGGTATATTAATGGATATGATACATAAACAGAGATTATGTATATTATTGGCAGTTCATGTCAGGTGTATATGAATCCTAGCAGCATATAGAGCAGTAATCACAAATTATCCAGTGTAACCAAAATTTACGATTCCTGCAGTCTGCAGGTAAATCTTGTAATAGATGTTTGGATATGTGCAAACAATGGTAAGGGGTTACTCACGGATCCGCAGAGATCACCAACGAGTGTCAGTCGGGATCGATCTGTTCATCTGTGATCTGAATAGCTCAAAGAAGCTGCTATTTGCACAGAGATCTTCAATTTGGGATCAAGTTGTTCATATACATTAGCCACTAGAGACAGCCCATATTCTTAGCATCTGTTTAAAGATTATTTATTTCCTAAAGTCCTGTTTTTGACATCCTGTTTCCAGGGTTTTCTTGTGGGGATTTGTAGGGATCTTAGATCCGAAGAAATATGCTCCAGGTGGTGCTTAGCGGGTAAAATTTGAAAGTCCTCATCAAAAGTGGGGTTTGCTCGGGGAGGTATCAGAAGGGGGTGCTCATCCCATGTTAAAAGGTGACATGTTTTATTCCGATACACCGGAACTTCGTATATCAGATACATTTAGGGGGTGTTCTTCACACTAGGGGAGGGTGTGGGTCCACTAGCCGTGTAATCGCTGTGTCTTCTTTGGTTGAATTCGCAGTGATTGAATAGCTTTTTTGTGCTATCTATTTGGTGATTTATAGGAACCTGGGGTATTATAGTATGTGTTTTACTCATGTTATTTGCCTTTTATAGGCTATTAAACTTTTGTAGTGTAACTCATATAGGCGTGTGGAGGTCTATTCATTTTAAAAAATTTTCCTCGATACATGTTTATTTTTTGACCACAGTCCCGATATTTCTCGGTGAGCACTACTACTTTAATAGGTTGGATTCCCATTCTGTTCTTTTTTGTGTAAGAAAGAAGATGTGACAGTAGCTAAGCACCAGACCGGCAGCCCAATTCCTGTATGTGAGGTATCGAGATGAATAAAGGGGGCTGCAGGTTGATGTGGGAGAGTGTCCCGTGTACTACCCACCTGACTCGTGTCCTGATAGAATCCCCCTAAAAAAGGACAAACCCCCCCCTCCGTGTAAAAGCTTGTGAAGCCCTGCATGTGTGTATGTATGTAATATTACCTGCGAGAAAAACGTCCAACCTTCTGCAGTATGGAACAACCTGACCTCAATGACCTATGGGGAAAGACAGACAAGAAAACGTGAGTGGCTGGGTTGACTGCCACTGGAGACGAGCTTGCAACGCGGATTGCAACGCGCAAGAAAGTAGCCTCAAAGGGAGGCGAAAACAAACAGTAGAGAAAAGTGTAGAGAAAAGTGTATGGGGATAACCAAGGCCATGCTGACAAAGTGACGTAAATAAATGAGCTGACACTGAAAAGAGGCGTGCTAAAGCATGTCGGCGTTTGCGACCTAAGAAGTCGCATGAGTTGTAAGTGTGAATGGGCAAATGAGTGGTATAAGTGGCGACTGAAAGCTTGTGGCAGGAACCTCATAAGAGAGATCAAGCTTCAGGAAGCTTGTGATGTGTGTGACAACTGGAATCGACTTGTGTGGTGCCGAGGATATGAAACACTATGTTGCCAATGCGACCGGGATTTGAATCGGGCCATCGTAGAGTGTTAGGGTGCCACCCCCTCCCAAACTAAACACATACCAACCACCCAGTCCCAGAGGCTAATCAAAGTGCAGACAGGGCACCGAGTGGGTCTAATAACCACCTTAATCAGCCACAGAACCCGTGCAATCAATACATGCTATTAGGGATGAGCTGAACACCCCCCAGTTCGGTTCGCACCAGAACATGCGAACAGGCAAAAAGTTCTAGCTGCATTACGAACCCCATTAAAGTCTATGGGACACGAACATGAAAAATAAAAAGTGCTAATTTTTAAGGCTTGTATGCAAGTTATTGCCATAAAAAAGTGCATGGGGACCCGGGTACTGCCCCCGAGGACATGCATCAATGCAAAAAAAAGGTTTTAAAACAACCGTTTTTTTAGGAGCAGTAATTTTAATAATGCTTAAAGTGAAACAATAAAAATTAAATATTCCTTTAAATATAATGCCTGGGGGGTCCCCTTAGTCTGCCTGTAAAGTGCATCTATGCAATGCGTAGAACAGTGCCGCAGCAAAATTATATTTCTAAAGGATAAAATGTAATTTAAACTTGCTCGCAGCTGTAATGTATTGCCGGCTCCCAGCAATATAGATGAAAAATCAAGGAAAAAATTGGCGTGGGTCGCCCCTCCAGTCCATACCAGGCCCTTCGGGTCTGGTGTGGATTTTAAGGGGAACTCCTTGACAATTTTTTTTCCAGAAAGACAGGATGGGTAGGGGCGAGTGAGCCCCTAGTTCCTGGTCCCCCCCTATGTGAATGGGTAGGGGTACATTGTACCCCTACCCATTCACAAAAAAAGTGTCAAAAAGTAAAAACCACAATAGAAAGTTTTTCAAAATTCCCGCGATGTCCATCCATCTGCAATCACGCCGCCCGACAAACCCAAAAAATAGAAAATAAAAGCTCTGCCTTGATGGGAGGCCTCCCAGCGACTGCTGTCTTTTGGCTTTGACAGCTATTATATAGACTAGGGCGGGGCCACCCGCTGACGTAACCGGATGACCCCACCCCTCTCTGACATCACATGATGTCAGAAGGGGTGGGGTCACTCGGTTATGTCACCAGGTGGCCCTGCCCTTGCCTATATAACAGCTGTCACAGCCAAGAGACAGCAGTCACCGGATGGCCTCCCATCGAGGCAGAGGTTTTTTTTTCTATTTTTCAGGTCTGTTGGACGACGTGATTGAAAACGGATGGACATCGCGGGACACTTTATTTTTTTTTTTAATAAAGTAATTGTCAAAAACTGTCTATTGTGGTTTTTACTTTTTGACACTTTTCTTTGGTGAATGGATAGGGGTACTGTCATGGATTTGCCACCTGGCACAGGGGTCACCCAAGGGTTAACAAATAGGACAGAGTGATTTCAGTGATTGGAGTTAAATTACGCCTTATTACAACACCTCAGCTGCACAGAGACTTTGCTGTCTGATCTAAAGCTTGCACCTGTGAAACCTGTTCCTGAGATACAGATTCTGATTCCTGTGTTTGACCTCTGACTACGTTGCTATCTGTTACCCTGACCCCGGTTTGCCTTGTTGACTATGATTACCTCTCTACTGCTTGATATCCTGTTGCCATACTCTGCCTGTATCCTGACCATTCTCTGCCTGTCGTCTATACCAACATCTGATCATCTGTTACCAAACCTGGCTTGTCCGACTATGCATTCAGTGTCTCCTCAGCTTTGCACCTACCAGCCAGCTTCATGTTCCTGTTTCCTGCTGCACCAAATGAACTGACAACTCCTACTATTCAACCCGCTGGCCCATATTGGTGACACATCTGCTACACCAAAGACGAACTAGGCACCCATACACCGCCAGGCTCTTGCGGCCACTGTTGCAACACCGGTGGCCCTTGAGCCGGGGTTGTACGAGAAAGCCTTCCCACTGCACGTCAGTCTCATCCAGCAGGTACGTAATGGGTACAATGTACCCAATACCCATTCACATGGGGGGGCCGGGATCTGGGGGCCCCCTTGTTAAAGGGGGCTTCCAGATTCCGATAAGCCAACTGCCCACAGACCCCGACAACCAGCCAGGGCTGTCGGGAAGAGGCTCTTGTCCCAATCAACATGGCAACCGGCCTGGTATGGTTCAGGAGGGGGGACGCTCCCTCGTCCCCTCCTTTCCCAGCCTGCCAGGCTGCTTGCTTGGATAAGGGTCTGGTATGGATTTTGGGGGGGACCCCACGCCAATGTTTTTTTTTTTTTTTTTGTGGAGTTTCTCTTAAAACTATGCCAGACCCAAAGGGCCTGGTATGGATTTGGGGGGGACCCCATGCTGTTTTTGTGTGTGTGTGTGTTGTTCCCCTTAAAATTTATTCCAGACCCAAAGGGCCTGGTATGCATTTTGGAGGTTGACCCCGTGCCGTTTCCCTTAACCACTTAAATGCACTGTATTATATACTCTGCACTGCACTATATACCCTGCACTGTATTATATATACTACACTGACTGCACTATATACTCTGAACTGCATTATATATACTATACAAACTGCACTATATACTCTGAACTGAAGTAAATATACTATACAGACTGCACTATATACTCTGAACTGCATTATATATACTATACGGACTGCATTATATACTCTGAACTGCAGGATATATACTATAAGGACTGCACTATATACTCTGCAGAAAAATTGGGCTTTTGGGTGTTGGTGGTGCCAGAACACTGTAACCCCTCACAGTTACTATTGTTGGATGCAGGAACGGGCCCTGTTGTTAAAAAATTTTTAAAAAATTGGGCATTTGGTGTTGGTGGTGCCCTAAACCAAAAATATTGTTGGAAGCTAGCATCATCAAGATACAGGAGGAATAAGATAGGCAGCATAGGCAGTCTTCAATGGATCCCAGATCCCTAGCAAATTCAATCAGTTACATCAGCATCAGGGGCTTGATAGCTGCTGATCCAGGACTGATTTTTTTTATAAATGTGAGCCTCTCAACGGAGTCTGTGGACATGCTCACTCTTTGATCCATTACAAACCCCTCAGCACTAAATGTCTGTTCAGAAAGCACACTGGATGCAGGACAGTCCATCCTCAAGACCCAGTAAACCAGTGGATGCCCAGTTGGAAAGGTCTCCAAGTCTGCTCTGGCCCCTAGATATTCCTGCACCATGTAATGCATACGCTGCTGATGGTTGCTTGAACCTATCAGCCCTGGGTGCTGAGGACAAAAAAAATATTTAAAGGCATCGGTCAGCCGGCCACCTTCTCCACCGCTCTTCCTTTGACCGAACGAAGCCTCAGAAACACGTTGTCCACCACCAGGAAATGGTAACCTCCTAGGGTCTGGAAAGATGTTACACAAATTTTTCTTCAAGGCGTCCTGAAGATGTTTCATCCTCTGCTCCCTCTGCAAAGGCAGGATGAGCTCTGCAACTTTACCCTTGTAACGTGGATCAAGAAGGGTTGCCAGCCAGTAATGATCCCTCTCCTTGATACCATGAATCCTAGGGTCCTTTTGCAGGCTTTGCAGAATCAGGGAGACCGTGCAGCGTAAGTTTGCAGAGCCATTCAATTCTGAGTCCTCTGGGTCACTAAGGATGACATTGTCAGGAACTAACTCCTCCCAGCCACGTACAACTCCTTGGGTTTCTGGGGACTGAAAACCATTCCTTGAAGACTGCTACGTGTTATCCTCTACATCCATGCTGACACAATCCTCCTCCTCCTCCTCTTCTTTCTGTGTGTTCGGTGGCCCCGCAGGAATGCTATCTGCATATAGGGGGCCTTAAGGGAAAGGAAGTCCTCCTCTTCCTCCCGCTGTTCTGCCTCAAGTGCCCTGTCAATGATTCCACAAAGCGTGTGCTCCAGAAAGAAGACTAGAGGGACAGTGTCACTGATGCATGCATTGTCACTGCTCACCATCCTTGTGGCCTACTCACATGGTGACAGGACAGTGCATGCATCCTTAATCAGTAGCCATGGGAGTGGCAAAAAGAAACCAAGCTCCCCTGAGCCTGTCCTGGTGCCATACTCACACAGGTACTCATTGATGGCCCTCTGCTGTGTGTGCAGCCATTGCAGCATTGCCAATTTTGAGTTCCACCTGGTGGGCATTTCACAAATGAGGCGGTTGGTGGGCAGGTTAAATTCCTGTTGAATGTCAGCCAGCCAAGCACTGGCATTGTATGTCTGTCGGAAATGATCACAGACTTTTCTGGCATGCCTCAGCAGATCTTGTAAGCCTGCGTACCTGGACAAGAAATGCTGCAACACCAAATTCAGGATGTGTGCCAAGCATGAAACATGTGTCAAGTGTCATATAAAACAAAAAGAACCCTTGCGCTAACTGAGTAGTGAAACGGGTAGGAGGTAAGGGGGAGGGATAGGAAACGGATGAGATACTGCAGCAATCACCGAGGGGTCTGGTCCAAATGAACAATAAAGTATAAAAAACGTGATGGTGACTGCGCTGTAATGTGTCAGATAAAGTAAAATTGGGGAGGGGAGAGGAAGTGTAAATGAAAAAACGATGGGGATAGGACAAACACAGGTGAAAAAAGGTGAAAGGGAGGGGGAGGGAAAGGGGAAGGGGCAAATGGGGGAAAATGAGAGACAGAGTGAGTAAGTAATTAGCTGGTATTCCGCTAACTAACAGCGATGTGCAATGTGCACAGTGACACAAAAGTATGTGCACTAATAGAGGACTGATCAGAATATAATCAGAACAACAAAAGAAAAAACTATATAACACAGTGAATAGTAAGGCAATATAAGTGACATATACAACCACTATCTAAATAATCAAAATGTACAGCACGTGTTAAAAAATTTAATCACTAAAACATATTAGTAATCCACAAACATTATCCATAACTGAAAAGGATAGGGTGGATAGGATAAATAGAGTAACACACTCAGTGCATACGTGAACTAAACTGGTAAAGAAAAAACAGTCCCAAAAAAAGTCCTGGTAGTGACTTCCCAATACTTCCAAAAATAACTAATAAGTTTATGGTAAATGGATAATATATGTGAATAAGTTCCCGTCACCAAATGCTTGGAGAAAGTCCTGTGGCATCCACCCTGTGATCACACCTGGCTTACCTCCCTATTGGAGGGGGGGCGGTATGCAGCAACTCTCTGTAGTTAGGGAGGGTATCGCGTCCTTATGGGCTGGTCTTTGTGGCACCGTTAATCATTGGAGTGTATATGAAAAAATACAAACAAAAAGCACATCAATAGCGCAACTTTGTGAGTGCAGCAAGATGGATCACTGGTGCATACATTCACACACTCACTTGTGATGAAGTGAGCGTGGACCTCAATCCAAACGAGCGCCGAGCTCGTGCCAGTGGGAAAAGGGTGTAGCATCTATGGTGCAATCAGTGCATCCCTCAGGTGTCAGCAGCGGCAGTCACAAAGTTGAGATGTACAAAATAAAGGAAGGAAAAATAGTGTGGGTCTGAAACCACTAAGGGCGTTTTAATAAAATCAAAGTAAAAAACTCACATTTAAAAGTCAGAGCGGGGTGTTGAATCCTTACTAGCGGCGAGCTCGTCTCCTCTCAGATCTGCTGGCGGTGTGTCTGTGCTTCCGTCCTGACGCGTGTCGTCATATCACATGACTTCATCAGAGGCTCATGTGTCAAGTGTCCCTGTCAGAGGGTGGAGAGAAGGTTGGTGCCATTGTCGCATACAACCATTCCTGGCTCAAGCTGCCGTGGCGTCAACCACCTCTGAGCCTGCCCCTGCAGAGCTGACAGAATTTCTGCACCAGTGTGGCTCCTGTCCCCTAGACAGACCAATTGAACACCGCATGGCATTGTTTAGCCTGACTGATTGCGTAGCCCCTTGAACGCTTAGGGAGCACTGCTGGTTCAGAGGACAATTCTGCAGAAGAGGTCATAAAAGAAGAAGAAGGGAAGGGGTGAAGCAGACAGATGTGGCAGAATCACCACCAGCTTTTTGGAGGCGTGGTGGCAGAACAAACTCCAACACTGAACCCTGTCCTGCATCCTTCCCAGCTGCCAGCAGAGTTACCCAGAGCTAGGGATGAGCCGAACACCCCCCAGTTCGGTTTGCATCAGAACAGGCAATACATTTATTCGAACATCCGAACACCGTTAAAGTCTATGGGACTCGAACATGAAAAATCTAAAGTGCTAATTTTAAAGGCTTATATGCAAGTTATTGTCATAAAAAGTGTTTGGGGACCCGGGTCCTGCCCCAGGGGACATGTATCAATGCAAAAAAAAGTTTTAAAAACAGAGGTTTTTTCAGGAGCAGTGATTTTAATAATGCTTAAAGTGAAACAATAAAAGTGAAATATTCCTTTAAATTTCATACCTAGGGGGTGTGTATAGTATGCCTGTAAAGTAGCACTTGTTTCCCAAGCTTAGAAGTGTCCCTGCACAAACTGTAATTTCTGAAGGAAAAAAAGTAATTTAAAAGTACTCGCGGCTCTAATGAATTGTCAGCTCTCGGCAATACAGAGAAAAGTAATTGAAAGTCATTGATAAAATGACTGCGTTAACCTGTGTTACATCAGAGGGGGGCGGGTCACCCCTTACCAATTCACATAGTGGGGGCTGGGATCTGGGGGTCCCCTTTGTTAAAGGGGTCTTCCAGAATCCGATAAGCCCCCCGCAGACCCCCACAACCACCGGGCAAGGGTTGTGGGGATGAGGCCCTTGTCCCCATCAACATGGGGACATGGTGCTTTGAGGGGTCACAGACCCCCAAAGCATCCTCCCCATGTTGAGGGCATGTGGCCTGGTACGATTCAGGAGGGGGGGTGCTCTCTCGTCCCCCCCCCTCTTTTCCTGTGGCCTGCCAGGTTGGGTGCTCAGATAAAGGGTCTGGTATGGATTTTTGGGGGAACTCCACTTAATTTTTTTTTCAATTTGGGGTGGAGTTCCCCTTAAAATCCATACCATACCCTTCAGGTCTAGTGTGGATATTGGGGGGGAACCCCACGTCATTTTCTTTTAAAATTGACGCAGGGTTCCCCTTAATATCTATACCAGACCTGAAGGGCCTGGTAATTGAATTTGGGGGGACCCCCACGCATTTTTTTTTATCAATGACTTTCAATGACTCTTCTCTGTATTGCCGGGACCCTACAATTCATTATAGCCGCGAGTACTTTTAAATGACTTTTTTTCCTTCAGAAATTACACTTTGTGCAGGGACACTCCTAAGCACGGGAAACGAGTGCTACTTTACAGGCATACTATACACACCCCCTAGGTACGAAAATTTTAAGGAATATTACAATTTTGTTGTTTCACTTTAAGCATTATTAAAATCACTGCTTCTGAAAAAACTTCCGTTTTTAAAACTTTTTTTTGCATTGATACATGTCCCCTGGGGCAGGACCCGGGTCCCCAAACACTTTTTATGACAATAACTTGCATATAAGCCTTTAAAATTAGCACTTTAGATTTCTCCCATAGACTTTTACAGGGTGTTCCGCGGCTTTTCGAATTTGCCGCGAACACCCCAAATTGTTCGCTGTTGGGCGAACAGGCAATGTTCGAGTCGAACATGAGTTCGACCCAAACTCGAAGCTCATCCCTACCCAGTGCACCATGAAGGAAAGGTAAGGTCCCTGACCACGCCTGCTGGACCATGTGTCAGTGGTAATATGAATCTTGCTGCTAACCGCCCTGTCCAACGAGGGCAAAACATTGCCTTCCACATGACGGAGAGATGGAATGGCCTTATATTAAAAGAAATGTTTTTGGAACCTGCTACTGTGGTACAGCATATTCCACAAGTTCACAAAAGGGGGCAGAGTCTAACAGCTGAAAAAGCAGTAGTTATAGTGCTAGCAATTTGGCCAAGCTAGCACTTAGATGCTGAAAATGTGGATGGCTGGGACAGTATTTTTTTTTGCGGTTCAGCAACTGGGGTAGCAAAATTTGCCTGCTGAAATCAACTGGTGTTGTACTGCTAGCAGATTGGCTGCAAGTACTTGTGGCACCTATTGTTATACCTTCGTTCCACTCTGTGCAGATTTTTGAGAGGACTTGAGGTATAGTAGAGGTTGAGATCCCAGATTAAGAGCAAGGAGAAGTCCGCCTTTTTTATGATGTGGGTCTTTCAGGTGCTGTTACCAACTGACTGCATGGCAGGTCATCATATGTCTTGTCAAGCATGTGGTGCCCAAGTGGCTGCAGTTCTGGCCACGCTTGATCCGCTTCAGACATAGATTGCAAACAGCAATGGAGTAATCTACTGCACATGTGTCGAAAAAAGTCCACACCAATGATCTTTTGGAAGTCAGCAGGGAGTCAGCAGCGCCCTGCACCTGTGGAGCTCTGTGGTGTGATGCAATAGGATGGCTGCCCTTAAGCTTGCCCCTGGAGGACATCCTGCCTCATTGGAGTTGTGCTTCCTCCTCCCCCTCCTCCTCACTTTCCTCCTCTCTTCTCTCAGGCACCCAAGTACAGTCAGTGACCTCCTCGTCACTGGTGCAAACTTGGCAGCATGCTGCAGCTGGGGAACATGACTGCCAGTTTCTATCCTTCTGTGATACCCCCTTTCTCTAGGCTCACATTACTTCCTTCCTCAACCTGGGAACCAACATCGAAGCCTTCAAATTTCTCTTCATCCTCCAGCAGCATGTCAGCGACACTATGGTCGAATAATTCTGGTAACTCCTCCATGCATGGTGAAGGGGCTACGGAAGGAGTAACTGTGGACAAGGAGTCGGTGGAATATGCTGCTTTGGCAGCTGCATTGTAATGCAAACTAGTATGAGCCTGGGTGACAGAGAATGAGGAGGATGGGGACAGCTTAGTTATACACTCTACTAACTGTTTTGCATGTTGTGGCTCAATACCACGGCCAACAGCAGAAAAAAATGACAAGTGTGCCCCGCCTGCAGAGGATGCACCATATCCGTGACCACCACTTTTCACTGTAGACACAGAGGCTGCTTGCCCTCTTTTAGTGGCCTGTGAGCATCTGCCTCTCCTTGGTGGCCTTCCGGACACCGCACTACACTGTATTATATACTGCACACCGCCTGAAGTGTATTATATACTGTACACACTGTATTATATACTGTACACCTCCTGCACTGTATTATATACTGTACACCGCTGACACTGTATTATATACTGAGCACTGACTGTACACCGACTGCACTGTATTATACACTGTTGTTTATCTCATGACGTGCAAATGGGGTGCGTTTTATCTTGGTAAGACCATCCGCCAACTACATCAAGGAATAAACAATCACATTTATTATTCCACAAATGGCAAGATGTTGACTCCCATAAGCAGACATTTAGATCTATATCACAGATTCAACACATCACTGGTCACCTTCCTGGGACAAAAGAATACTGCAACAAGAAACCAAATGGATAGAACGCTTAAATGCTACATATGCACCCGGAATGAATGAATTACAATCTTACAAATCATTCTTATAAAGATGTGTCTGGCCTTTCCATGAATAGTAATTTCTATACTGTCTTTCTTGTCATTGAATTTGGTTGTTATCATTTCGTGGCAAAAAAATTATGAAATTATGAATTGTCCCTGTTAAAAGCTCTCTAAGTGGATACTCCTTGCTTAGCTGTATTTAATGCTAAGATTGATCTGATATGTCTAATATTATGAATTTAATCTGAATATAGTAACAAAATATATATATATATTTTATTTTGTATTGTTGTTATTTCTATTTTTGTAATTTTTTTGTTATGTTAGTTTATATGTCTCTCGATATGCGGTTGGTTTCCTGACTGTGTCAACGAGTGGGCAATCCACGACATGCTAGCATCGCAGGCTTTATGTGCGGCCAGAAGGCCGCAGCCCACCCCCACAATTGTGTGGGATGGTCTGCAGCTTATGTGGGGTTTTTTTTCCAGCTTCCAGGTTTTATTGCCAAAGTTTAATTGAATAAGCTGAAGTTAGAAGCTGCAGGTTCCATGAGTCAGCACCAGCCGTTTTTTTTGTATTGTTTTCAATTTCTCCCCATTGTTATCATTTTCTTAGATACAAACAATTTTAAATTTCTACAAAATTATTTTCAATATGCAATAATTCATTCTCATCGTTCAGTAGACAAAATATACAATATCTGGTCAGTATCGAATTTTCTACTCTATCATAAAAACAGAATGCCGTATAGCATTCTCCTACATATATGTACTACTATCTTACGTACTCTTTCATTCCAACATACATTCAACCGGGGGAGGTGAAAAAAAAATTAATTAAGAAGGAGGGGGGGGAGGAATCCCCTATTTCTACCCCTTACTCTCTCTCCCAATCACTTCCATTTACTCGTTAATGTTTTACTTTTATGCATATCCTTTCATTCTGTTTGAGGACCGAAATTCATCCCATTTTAGCCATATTGCTGGCATTTGGGTTTCTATGTATCCTTCTTCTCTTATCTGTCTTTCCATATATTGTATTTCATTCATTTCACATACCCAATCTCCTATACTTGGACTTTTATTTTTTCTCCAGTTGCGAGTGTAGCGGGGTGTCACTTATTGGTATGCTATAAGGACTACTTTATATGCAAATGCACCCAGATCCCTCCGGAACTCTATTTGACAATGTATTGACTACTGTTTGACTTGGAAGGAAAGGTGCATGGTGGGACTTGTAGTACAGGGAGAGATGGACTCCAATGCTGTGGATACTATATAGACTACTGTACCCACAGTGCAGCTGTAACCCACAGTGCATTGCCCAGCGCAAGGTCTGCTGGGGAAGGCTTATTTAAGAGGAGGAGGAGCAACACGCAGTCTCTTTGGACATCGCCCGCCCAGCAAGTCGGAGCCTGTGTTTGGGCCTGTTGTGCTCCTCTAAGCCGGAGAGCCTAGGCCTACAGAATCGAGAAAGCATGCTCGTTGGAAGGAGAGGGACCTCATCCGGAGAGCCTGCTGACATCTCGGAGCATCCAAGAGTCAATCCATCTATCAACTTCCATACGGTTGTCTGAAGGATCAGAGACTATGGGTGGTGGAGAGATCATGTGCCGGAGCACCAGCAACGGAACCAGTTGAACATATTGGCCTGGTCGGGTGAGAGGGCACTTGCCCAGGACTCTTAACTGTTTGATAGGCCCGTGATTCTTTGTTTAGGGCCCACCGCCATCAGAGTAGTGCACTGCGCACCAGGGGACAGTGTGTTGCGCAGTAACTGCGTATTTAAAGTTGGGCATTCTATTACCCGTGATTTCACGCCTTAAAGCATAGCAGGAGTTCAGCTAACTTTTGATATGCCTTGGATTACAAATATTAAGTGCACCAACATTTCCTAGCGAAGATCCCTTCTATTGGAGTAACTGTGTTTGAAAGTAGACAGGCCTGACTGGAACTCACAATGACATTATTCGGGCGCCATATTGCCCACGAGGGGGGAACTCGCGAGCATAGTTTATTCAAAGAAGTTTAATGTGTATAAGATTTCAGTATATCCTGGTATCTTTATATGTTTACAACTTTGGCTTTTGCAGGGCTCTGCATAAGTATACTTATATTTGTTTAACCTGTCGTTTCTTATTCAGTAAAAATTATTTTGTGGTTAAGCAAACACGTTGTGTGGAGTGTTAACTGTTACAGGGAGACGGCAAACACAGGTAAACCAATTTTGAACTGTACTGTATGCTCTATTGCGGTATTGTGGTCCCTATAGCCAGTGGGTTCCATACTCCCATTTGTTGACAGCTGTGTCAGTGGAGGGTTAGAGCCAGTTTCTGGGGGTTGACAGCAGTACGGTACAGGCCCAAACAATACCAGCAGCTCTCTTAACTGGGGGTAGTGCTACACGTGGGGGCTCGAGTCCGGGATCCTGTACTCTGCAATCAAGCCCCTCGCCCTTGGTGCCAGCATGGACCCTTTCACTGTGGTCCAGTGGTGCGAATCAGCAAGCGCTTTACCAGACGCGAGTGTGGCCATTGAACTTCCCGGAGAGGACTGGGAAGAGGAAGAAGTTGACAAGCTTATGAAGGTACTGTCCCCAAGCAGGAGGGCATGGGTAATTGACCTCAGACCAGAAGAGGAAACCTCCCGTACCCACGCATTGGTGGAGTGGAGAGATGGAATACCTGAGAGCTTCAAAGGCAGGAGTGTGCAGTCAAAGGACCGGAAGACGTTCTATCTAGTACATCCAAAGACTATGAAGGAAGAGGTCCCTGAAACTAGTCAAGGAGAGCCAGCCAGAGAAACAATAACCCCCCGGCACCCCTGACCACTATTGGTCCTGAACTCCTTAACGCTTTGGGAGACCTTGTGACAAAGTGCCAGAAGAGCAACACAGTGTGTGTGGAAGCTGGATATCGGAAGCTGAGGATTTTTTCAGGTAGACAACCCGTGCCACTTGGAGAAGAGGACTTTGATACCTGGGTATAGCAAGCAATGCAGGCATTGGAAGGTTGGGAACTGCCAGAGGCCCAAAAAAAAACGCGCATGAATGAAAGCTTGAAGGGAGCTGCTGCAGAAGCCGTAAAGAATCTAAGGTTTAGCAATGCCACTTGTACCGCCTATGATTATTTAGCCATGCTGCAGGAGGAGTTTGGCCAGTTGGACAAAGTTACTGACCTAGTCTATCAGTTTGAGCACACTCTTCAACAGCCAGGGGAGCGTCTGTCTGAATATGTCCGAAGATTGAACAAAATGCTCTGTCAGATAGTTCTGAAGAAAGGTATGGCACCACAGGCCATAGACCGAGCCAGGATGCAGCAGATTCTAAGAGGGGCTCTGTGCTCTGACCCAGTTTGGCTCCATTTGAAGGCTACAGGAGGAGTTATGTCCTTAAGTTACCCAGACCTTGTTCGAGTGGTGAGAGATGAAGAGGCCTTGTTGAATGACCAGAAGTTAATCAGTTAACACACCTCTCCCCCCTCCGCTGGAGTAAGAGCCACCATGGCCACAGAACGGGACTCTGAAGTGGCTTTCTTAAAGTCACAGATGACTCAAGTGCTGGAAATGCTGACTTCCCTGATGGCCAAAAATTCAGACGCAAGTAAGGAGGGAGAAGCAAAGAAAGAAGTGGTTCGGAGTACTTCAACATACCAACAAATGAAAGAAGAAGAAGCTTGTTTCAACTGTGGAGGGATTGGGCACTATAGGCAGGTGTGCCCCAGCCCGAAGAAAACTGCAGCCCCATACTGTAAGCCAGCGGAAAACTTCAGAGGGCCCGGGTGAAGGAGTCAACCGGGTGCCCATCAGTTCCAGTCAACTCCAAAAAATCTAGAGGCCTGGGGAGGCCGCAGATGAAGAATAATTCCCCACCCAACATCTCTGGTGCTGCCTTTGAACAATCTGATACCCCCTACTCGAGGTCCAAAAACAATGCTCAACGGCGGGAAATCAGTGCATACCAGGCCCAACAAGGATTAAGATCCAGGAAGAGGCTGAGAAAGGAGAAAATAGAGAGAGCTCAAGATATAGAGTCCAGTAAGAAGACTTCTCCAAAGAAATTTCCTGTTAAATTAGTGGGGCCTTCCCCAGTAGTCCCCATTCAAGTAGAGGGAATTTACACTAAGGCCCTTCTTGACACAGGAGCACAAGTAACCCTTCTGTACCGGGATTTTTACCAGAAGCATATCAGACATTTGCCCCTACAGAAGCTTGAAGACTTGGAGATATGGGGCATAGGGACCTAGAGTTTCCCGTACGATGGATACCTTCCAATTAAATTGGCCTTTGACCCCTCAGTAGCAGGAGAAGCGGAGATCTTCGACACACTGGCTGTAGTCTGTCCTCGCCCACCAGGAGCCAACAAGAGTTCCCTCATAATAGGGACCAACACTGACCTGGTCAGGAGACTACTGACACCTGTGGCTGAGGAACAGGATACCCCAACTCCCAGAGTTCACCCTATGTTGCACCGGGTCTATCAGCACTTGGTGCTGGAACAGAACACCCCAAAAGAAGGAGTGGGGAAGATCTGGAAGCTAGATAAAATAGAGAAGGTGCTACAGCCAGGAGAAGTGACTTGTCTGAGGGCCACTGTTAAACTCACCTGGGAACAACCTGGCCCCTTCACTGTTCTAGAGCCGGATACTCTGAATACTCATCAAGGGTTGAAAGTAATCCCGGAAGTGGTTCCGTTGAGGGCACTAAGGAACAGTAATGGCAGGGTATCGGTGAGCATTAGGAAAACCGCAGCCACCCCTGTGAAGATCCCAGCCAGAATGTTGTTGGGCCAAGTGAACTCTGCCACCCCGGTTGCCTTATCGGACTTGGAGAAGGAAGAAAGGGGAGAAAATACGGTGGAGAAGCTCTGCTTCGAAGACACGACCCTCCCACCGGCTTGGAAGGAGAGGGCCAAAACTCAGTTGGCTAGATGGCAGAAGATCTTTTCCAAGAATGAGTTTGATGTGGGGTGTGCAAAGAGTGCCACCCACAAGATTCGCCTACAGGAGGACAAGCCGTTCAGGGAAAGAGTCCGACGGGTCCCCCTGGCCGACTTGGAAGATCTGCGCGAGCAACTAGCAGAACTCAAAAGAACCGGCGTTATCCGAGAGTCCAAAAGCCCATACGCTTCTCCAATAATGGTGGTCAGGAAGAAAAATGGGTCACTGAGGCTGTGTATCAACTATCGGACACTCAATAAAAGGACAATACCTGATCAGTACACCACTGCCCGAATAGAAGATGCATTGCAGAGTTTGTCTGGAGCCAAGTGGTTGAGCGTGATGGACTTAAAAAGTGGGTACTACCAAATTCCAATGCACCCTGAGGATCGGGAGAAAACAGTCTTCATTACCCCTGTGGGTTTCTTCGAATTTAATCGCATGCCTCAGGGTTTGTCCAGAGCCCCAGCCACCTTTCAATGACTAATGGAGAAGACAGTAGGGGACATTAATCTAATTGAAGTGTTGGTGTATCTGGATGACATTATTGTGTTCGGGAAGACCCTGGAGGAATATGAGGAGCGATTGGAGAAGGTTCTGAGGAGACTCCATGATGAAGGCCTCAAGCTTTCCCTAGAAAAGTGTCAATTCTACCAGTCTTCAGTTCATTACCTGTGCCACATAGTATCCGCGGAAGGAGTATCCACGGATCCAGGAAAGTTGGAGGCCGTTACCTCTTGGCCCAGGCCCACTAACGTGACTGAACTTTGGTCATTTTTGGGGTTCTGTTCCAATTACAGAAGGTTTGTGGGAGGATTTGCCAAAATTGCTAGGCCTTTGAATGAACTTCTGAAGACTGAGGGGGAGGACGATGACTCAGAAATAGGCAACTCCATGAAATCGGCTATAGGGCCTATAAAACCTGGGGAGTCTATCCAGGATCAGTGGACTACCAAATGTGAAGAAGCCTTTACCAAGTTAAAGGAAAGCCTGACCACTGCTCCCGTTTTGGCCTATGCAGACACCAGGAAACCCTATGAGTTACATGTGGATGCCAGTCGAGATGGTCTGGGAGGGGTGTTGTACCAAGAACATGATGATCAATTGAGACCTGTTGCTTATGTGAGCAGAAGTTTGGCCCCTGCTGAAAAAAACTACTCCACACACAAGCTGGAATTCCTGGCCTTAAAATGGACTGTGGTGGACAAACTAAAAGACTACTTATATGGGGCTGAGTTTGTAGTCATGACGGACAATAACCCTCTCACCTACCTCCTGACCACCGCCAAACTAGATGCCACAGGCCACCGATGGCTGGCTGCCCTTTCAGGATTCACTTTCAGCCTAAAATACAGGCCTGGGGCTGGAAATAGAGATGCAGATGCCCTGTCCAGAAGATCTCATACTCTCAGTGACCCTATTGAAGAATGGACTCAGCTAACCCCAGAGGGAGTGCGAGCCCTATACCAGGAAGCGGAGCTTCAGGCTAGTGGAGGATCCAGGGCTGAGGAAATTGGAGTCTCGGTTGTTGGAGTGCCCAAATACTACTGTGATGTAACTCAGATTGAAGAAGAGAACCTATCTAGGGAAGTTGGTATTGGAGGCATTGGAGAGCCAGAGCCCAGATATACTCCTAAAAGACTCTTCAAGGGAGGCCCGACTACTAAGAAGAGAATGGGACCGGTTACAGATACAACAAGGGGTGGTCTACCGAAAGGGCCCCTCTGATGATTTAGAGGATAAGTGGCAATTGCTCTTGCCCGAGAAGCACAGGAAGGCAGTTTTGATTGCTTTGCATGATGATCATGGTCATCTGGGATCAGAAAGGACCTTTCAGCTCATAAGAAACAGGTTTTATTGGCCCTGCTTGCGGGTTGAAGTGGAAGAATACTGCCATTCTTGTGCACACTGTGTACAAAGAAAGACCCTGCCTCATCAAGCTGCCCCAATGGGCCACCTACAAAGTCAGGGACCCCTGGAACTGGTGTGCATTGATTTCCTTTGCCTGGAGCCAGATCTGAGTGGACAAGGTAATGTTTTGGTAGTAACCGATCATTTCACTAGATATGCTCAAGCATTCCCCACTAAAGACCAGAAGGCCTCAACAGTGGCCAAAGTACTTGTTGAAAAGTTTTTCGTGCACTATGGCTTGCCTCAACGCCTCCACTCGGATCAGGGGAGGGACCTTGAAAGCAGACTGATTAGAAGGTTGTTAGATCTATTGGGCATCAAGAAGACCAGAACAACCCTGTACCACCCACAGGGGGATGCTCAGCCTGAACGGTTTAACCGGACACTGCTAGATATGCTGGGGACATTGAGTTCAGAGAAGAAGCAACACTGGAGCAAGCATGTAGCTGCTATTGTATATGCCTACAACATTACGACCAGTGATGCTACCGGATACTCCCCGTATAGACTGATGTTTGGGCGGGAAGCACGGCTACCGGTGGATCTGGCTTTTGGCACCTCGCTGGATCATACCTCCGCAGCATCCCACAAGGGGAATGTAGATCGGTTGCAAAAGAGTTTAAGGCTGGCATACGAGAAGGCCCAGGCGACATCTGAACAAAGAGAATTGAGGAACAAGAGAAACTTTGATCTCAAGGTCCGGATACATGATCTACAGCCAGCAGACAGGGTGCTGCTGCGGAACTTAGGTGTCCCGGGAAAACATAAGTTGGCTGACCATTGGAGATCACAGCCATATGTTATCTGTAAGCAGCTACTGGGCCTGCCGGTGTATCAGATCAAGGGGAAGTGTAGGCCCATTAAAGACTTGGCATAGAAATCATTTATTACCCCTCTCTGAAGCGGTCCGCCTACCTCCTGCATTGGGTTCCCATGAATCCCCTCCAGCTTCCCGTACCCCTAGACCAGTTACCAGGTCTCAGACAGCCCTGTCAGAAATTGGGGATGATAGAACTGAAGAGGAGCACAGTGATGGTGAGGAAATGGAACTTGATTGGTTGTGGTTATCTCAAGTACCGGAATCCCTGACCGCTACCCCATCGTCATCTGAAGCTGCTGCTAATGACACTTTCCCCGGTTTGCGGGACATAGTAGGAAGCTCACCTAAGCTGGTAGCGAGGAGAGCAAAAAACCTAGGGGATATGCTAATTCATTCTGAATTTGTCAAAGAACCCTGTTCCAATTGGTTATCTGAGTATCCCAGGAGTAAAGGCATGTTCCCATGCAACAAATGCCAAATTTGTCCATTTGTGGATCGAACATCGTCTTTTATGGACGTAAATGGACAGGAAACCTTTGTGATCCGTGATCTTATCAACTGCGCTACGAGCAGAGTTGTATATATGATCACATGCCCGTGTCCAAAAATGTACATTGGTAAGACTAAGAGACCCCTAAAGGTCAGGATCGGAGAACACCCCCAGGACATTAAAAAAGGGAAAGAAAGGGACCCGGAGAAAGGTCAGGAGAAGCCCCTGGCTAAGCATTTTGCCTTATGCCATGATGGCAAAATTGATGGCTTAAAGGTCAAGGGCATCTATTTGCTAAAATTACCCAAAAGAAGGGGTGATTTTAACCGTATCCTCCTTCAAAAGGAAAAATGGTGGATCTTCTGTTTGGGTTCTTTAGTCCCCCAGGGGTTAAATACTGAATTCAATTTACAGGTCTTCCTCGAACGATGATTAACAACTATTTCCTTCCCTCTTGGCCCCTCCCCCCCTCTTCCCCTTTCCATCTTTCCCTCCCATCCCCCTCCTCCCCCCCCTTTTCCCTCCCCCTCCCCCCTTATCCCCCCCCTTCCCCTTTCCTTCTCTTTCCGTCCCTTTTTATCCTTCCACTTTCTCCTTTCCCCTTCCCCTCTCCCCATCCTCCCAACCCTTCCTTCCCTTCCTCCCCTTCCCTACCCAAACTCCAATCCCCTTAGTTGCTAACATTTAATAATCAAGTGCATATCGTTGACTTAATTGATAGATGTAAGGGTGATATTTTAAAGTTAATATGTACAACTAATATGTATAGCTTTGAACTTGAAGAACAAGATGATTAAGTCATCATATCTATATCTATATCATATCCCCCCCCCCTTTTTGATTCAATAGACTAGTCTATTTCTTTCCCCCTCTTTATTTATACCAAATCTCCTCTTATTGATTTCCACTCCTAGTCTCCCGTATTTTTGCCTTCTCTCTATTTTCTAATACTCTCCTTTTCATTCTTCTCTGCGCTTTCCATATACTCCTTCATCATTAATAAGTGAGTTCATGTCCCTATTAGATTGAAACAATGTTTATGCACGCTATTTTTGTGATATGAGTCTTTACATGATGGATCTAATGACCAAATAGGTCGACAGAGCTTTCCTCTATGCTAATTCACATATGGATGCTCAGATGATGAAGGAGGACAATCGTTTCTTACTGCTAAATTATCAAGTGAAGATCAATCGTATATATATACAATGATCTCAATGCCTATCCTCTTATCGTGTGTCAACTTGTTAATCTCTCATTCAAACACAAGGACTGCTTGTCTATTATCACTTTCGAAATTGTGGGTGGATTTGTCGGTGAGGTAAAGCCTACAAATAGAGCCGCAAGCACCCACCCCCCTCTTAGTCCAGACAAAGCTACGCTACTTCTTAGCGAAACTAGTTGACGTCACAGCAGTCATGTGACGCCAGCAACGTAACCGCCTGCCCAAACATAGCCGTGGAAATGGAGCTCGGAGCTTACAGCGTGAATCCCACCACTGTTCATCACGCTGTCAACCATTTCATCTTAGCGTGGAACGGAGCCCGGAGCCTGCAGCACGGACCATACCGCTGACCATCACGCTGCTAAATACTCCATCCCAGCGCAGACTGCTTGGGTCTACACTTACCTAGCACCAAGGACGAAGTGGATCCGACGGGCAACATATGACCTAATGCGACCAACTAACTGGGTGATCCCAGCGGACCAAGTAGGTCTTGCCTTATATGTCAATAAAGCCCTGGCTACTCTGCAATTTTAGAAGTAACATCGTCCTCTGCTAGACATCCTGGGATGGTAATGTATAAGGGATATTCAACAGGCTAATCCAGCTCACTATACTGTCATGCTATTCAGTCATACCAAACTTTGATCCTGCTGTTTGACATCAATCTGCTTTACTTCCCTAAGATTTGTATGGAAATTAACTTTTGTTTCTCCTCAGTTGGAGAGATTTTGGCATTGCATTACTAAGCATTATTGCTACTGTTTAAATAGACTACCAATCTGGGAAATATTTGCAATACCGATATCAAATGAATCATTCATCTTCCAACCATGGAGACTAGTATGATATTCACGAACTAGGATGGATCAATCATTACTAAAATCATTTTGAACACCTTATTATACATGAGCATACATAATCTGTCCTCTTCATTGAATCCTTGAATTCTTGAACTTTGACTGATTTATCCGCTTATTTGCCTCAGGCTAATTTCCACCAATATCTCAGCCATCTTTGATCAAGGGTTGACACATGAGTAGTGGGGTTTGTTTGGGCCCAAACCCTGGGGTTATTCATTGTGAAGCTGTACTTAGCTATTTATCCATATGATTTAATTCTGTTATTATTGAAATTTAAGTGGTTTGTGCCACTTTACAGCTTCACACTGAATTGTTATGCTGGCGTCCGGACTTATCTGTGTTGTGTGTTCCCCCTAATTGTTTTTAACTGTCTTGTCAGTCTGTTTTTTTTTTATGTTTGATTAACCAAATTACTGAAAATAGCTCCTTTTTAGGAGATCTTCAGTAAAATGTACATGAAGCTATCTTTTATTCTCAGGCACATGTGATACCCTATGTATTTGCACCTTTTTGATACCATTAATACATTTTCATAAATCCCAGTTTTGGTCTATATCCACTGTTGTTAAAAGTAGCCGCTTTCCTACCCCATTAGTCATCTTGGGTTTTTTTTTTTTCCTTTTATATGCTTAGTGTTTGGCTACAACGACAGCACCATATTCTGTTAATAGTACCCTGGTTCATATTTATTGAATTGACCACTGGTTTGATTTAGCTCGGAACTCGTTTTTTCCTTCTTTTTTTGTTTTCTCTATGCTGACCAATGATCCTTTTAGATCCTTTCTTAAACGAGTCCCGGTTCTAAATATTTAGCTTCATTTTGCTAACACTGTGCACACGGTAGAAGGTAGCAGCAACCAGTATGGCCTTTGTTCTTGGAGAGGAGATAGATGAAGAAATCAACAATGCATTCAGCAAGGATTCGCCCCAGCTTTCTGACCAGGATGATGAGATAAGAAATAAATTTAAAGAACACAAAAGATTACTTTTAAAACATCTAAACAAAAAGTGGGATGTCTCCTTCCTGGAGACATATGTTGACCACAAAATAGTACCCCGTGGCTTAAGGGACCGAACGGTCCCTGCTGAACATCTTCATAATGAGAGATTTCTCCCCAAGTGGAAAGAGCTCTGCATTAATCATGGGATAGCGGTAATGGGTCTGATAGTGGAGGAGGAAAAGATTCAGCTTACTGAACTAAAGGAGAAAATAATGGAGAGTGCACAGGGCTTAGAGTCCCTAAAAGATATGGAAGAATTCACGAAACAAAATGACTCTCTTAAAAAAGAAATTGAAAAGGCACAATTTAATCTAAAAACCACCAAACAGTCTAAACTAAAAAGAGACCTTATGGATTTTGAAAAAGATCAACTCTTTGATCTTACCATAAGAAGAGGCAGGAGTAGGTCCAATAGGAGGGGCCCACGATCCCAGTCGAGATCTAGGCAACATAATGCCTTTACTGACTGTGATGATGAGGCAATTCCAAAGGTGGTGACTTTTTTAGAGAAAGAGGGGGCGGCTGGAGTAAAAGACCACCCCCTTTCTCAGAAAGCCCCACAAAACACCACAACAACTACCAAGAACAAGGGCAAAACTCAGAAAACACAGATAGAACAACGCACGCGCAGCCAACGGAGGTAACCTTGGAAAGTGAAAAACCACTGAAACTCGATACCAAAGTCATAAATCTCTCCGTCTTTCCTCTAGCCTCAAGACACGTTAAACTCCTACAAAAAGGAATGTCTTTCTCACCAGTTGATAACATGGACCACTTCACGGTATATAAAGACATAGCCTTGTTCTTGCGAAAGATTTTCTTTAAATCTCTTTATGCAAATAGGGATTTAATGATCTCAGACGATCTAAAATTAGATCCAGATGATCAAATTGCCTTAGAAATTCTAAACTCATTGCTAGAAGAAAATGAGGACTTTGCATCTGAAAACTGTCCAACTAGACCAGGGATATGCAATTAGCGGACCTCCAGCTGTTGCAAAACTACAAGTCCCTTCATGCCTCTGCCTCTAGGTGTCATGCTTGCTGCTGTCGGAGTCTCACTATGCCTCATGGGACTTGTAGTTTGGCAACAGCTGGAGGTCCGCTAATTGCATATCCCTGAACTAGACGAACAGCAGATCTAAAAATTCGGTCAAACAAGATGCCACCTTTAAGCAAGAACAGATGGCTACATATGTTCCTTGAGATTGTCCAGGCAGACCTAAACGATATTGACTGGACCCAAAGTGGCCACGATAATTTGTCAAAGGATGAGCGAAAGGCACTGAAAGAATTGAAAGAAGCAAAAAATATTGTTTTAAAAAAAAAAAAAACGATAAAGGGGGCAATGTCGTCCTCATGGATGACGTCTTCTATATAGCAGAGGCTAGAAGAAGACTTGGAGATCAACAGACCTATAATAAACTTGATTTTGACCCATTTCCAGGGGTGGTACAGGAACTAAACAGGATGCTAACCGACGCGAAGGATGCTAGGCTATTGAGCCGTTGCGAATTTGACCATCTCCTTGTTCGGGAGTTCAATGTGAAGACCTTTTATATTATTCCAAAAATACACAAATGCCCCGACAAACCACCTGGGAGACCCATTGTCTCAGCGGTACAGGGCCCTCTTGAGAGGATAGGTCGGTACTTGGACTCCCTACTCAAGGAGATGGTCACGGGTTTAAAATCCTATGTTCAGGATACACGCCATGTGCTCTCCAAAATCATGGAACTAAAAATTGATGATGGTTTCCTGCTGATAAGCGTGGGTGTAGAATCTCTATACACCTCAATCCCGCATCATTGTGGGATAGAGGCGGTGGGGAGGCATCTAGATTTAAACTATCCGGACTTCGGTCCGCAAAACAAATTTCTCTTGGAGCTATTACAGTTCGCACTGAGAAATAACTTCTTCCAGTTTACTACACACCACTACCAACAAATCAGAGGTACCTCAATGGGGGCAGCCTGGGCACCAGCCTATGCCTGCCTCCACCTGGGCCTCTGGGAAGAGGAGGAAGTCTTCACGTCGCCGATGTATACTGACCACGTGTATGCATGGCTAAGATACATCGACGACATGCTAGTGATCTGGCGTGGTAGCAGGGAACAATGGACCCTGTTTAGTGAATAGCTGAACCAAAATGTTCGGAATATCCAACTAACGTATGTTGTTGATGACGAACATATTTCCTTCCTTGACCTTTGGACTGCAGCCAATACCCTATTGAGAGCAGACAGCCACCATCCCCAGCTTCTAAAAGATGGAATCCCCATATGACAGTTTTTGAGGATTAAGAGAAACTGTAGCAAGAAGGAAGATCTAAGAAGGGAAAACGCGGAACTCTATAATAGATTCCGAGAACGTGGGTATTCCCACCGACAGATACGGAGGGCAAAACGAAGAGCAGCATGCCAGGATAGGGAAAGCCTTCTTTCATGTGTCCCCTCAGTGAAAACGGAAATACAAAAATCAGAACCAGTAAGAGTAATTACCCCCTATTACCCCCTATGGAGCCCAATGGGGCTCCGTCCATCAGAGCCAAGCAGTCTGATGAAGAAGCTGAGTGCTTTGAAACGCATCAGCCGGCACTGCGTCCCACCACGTCATCTATGATCTGTTGGAGTGTGTTGTGGATTCTACCTGTTGCAGCCTCCATGGCATTATCTGTACAATGCGAACAACTCCTGTACCTTTGTGAGTACCTTTTCATTGATTTTATCCAATAAATTACCCCAACGATATTACACAAGGCTGGTGCACCCTTTTCTTTCTTTTTTCGTTTTCTATCAGGATACCCCTATCCATAAAGGGCAGCAAGGCCTGTGTTATCGTTGTAAACCACTGAATGCTTGACGGTCATCTCATGCGCAGGAGTGTTTGTTGTTTTTCTTGCTACCTTAAATCCTATTAAATTGCGGGACATGGTAGGAACCTCACCTAAGCTGGTAGCGAGGAGAGCAAAAAACCTAGGGGATATGCTAATTCATACTGAATTTGTCAAAGAACCCTGTTCCAATTGGTTATCTGAATATCCCAGGAGTAAAGGCATGTTCCCATGCAACAAATGCCAAATTTGTCCATTTGTGGATCGAACATCGTCTTTTATGGACGTAAATGGACAGGAAACCTTTGTGATCCGTGATCTTATCAACTGCGCTACGAGCAGAGTTGTATATATGATCACATGCCCGTGTCCGAAAATGTACATTGGTAAGACTAAGAGACCCCTAAAGGTCAGGATCGGAGAACACCCCGGGACATTAAAAAAGAGAAAGAAAGGGACCCGGAGAAAGGTCAGGAGAAGCCCCTGGCTAAGCATTTTGCCTTATGCCATGATGGCAAAATTGATGGCTTAAAGGTCAAGGGCATCTATTTGCTAAAATTACCCAAAAGAAGGGGTGATTTTAACCGTATCCTCCTTCAAAAGGAAAAATGGTGGATCTTCCGTTTGGGTTCTTTAGTCCCCCAGGGGTTAAATACTTAATTCAATTTACAGGTCTTCCTCGAACGATGATTAACAACTATTTCCTTCCCTCTTGGCCCCTCCCCCCCCTCTTCCCCTTTCCATATTCCCCTCCCCTCCCCCTCCTTCCCCCCCTTTTTTCCTCCCCCTCCCCATCCCCCCCTTATACCCCCCCTTTCCCCTTTCCTTCTCTTTCCGTCCCTTTTTATCCTTCCCCTTTCTCCTTTCCCCTTCCCCTCTCCCGTCCTCCCAACCCTTCCTTCCCTTCTTCCCCTTCCCTACCCAAACTCCAATCCCCTTAGTTGCTAACATTTAATAATCAAGTGCATATCGTTGCCTTAATTGATAGATGTAAGGGTGATATTTTAAAGTTAATATGTACAACTAATATGTATAGCTTTGAACTTGAAGAACAAGATGATTAAGTCATCATGTCTATATCTTTATCTATATCATATCCCCCCCCCTTTTTGATTCAATAGACTAGTCTATTTCTTTCCCCCTCTTTATTTATACCAAATCTCCTCTTATTGATTTCCACTCCTAGTCTCCCGTATTTTTGCCTTCTCTCTATTTTCTAATACTCTCCTTTTCATTCTTCTCTGCGCTTTCCATATGCTCCTTCATCATTAATAAGTGAGTTCATGTCCCTATTAGATTGAAACAATGTTTATTTACGCTATTTTTGTGATATGAGTCTTTACATGATGGATCTAATGACCAAATAGGTCGACAGAGCTTTCCTCTATGCTAATTCACATATGGATGCTCAGATGATGAAGGAGGACAATTGTTTCTTACTGCTAAATTATCAAGTGAAGATCAACCGTATATATATACAATGATCTCAATGCCTATCCTCTTATCATGTGTCAACTTGTTTAATCTCTCATTCAAACACAAGGACTGCTTGTCTATTATCACTTTCGAAATTGTGGGTGGACTTGTCGGTGGGGCAAAGCCTACAAATAGAGCCGCAAGCACCCACCCCCCTCCTAGTCCAGACGAAGCTACGCTACTTCTTAGCGAAACTAGTTGACGTCACAGCAGTCACGTGACGCCAGCAACGTAACCGCCTGCCCAAACATAGCCATGGAAACGGAGCTCGGAGCTTACAGCGTGAATCCCACCGCTGTTCATCACGCTGTCAACCATTTCATCTTAGCGTGGAACGGAGCCCGGAGCCTGCAGCGCGGACCATACCGCTGACCATCACGCTGCTAAATACTCCATCCCAGCGCAGACTGCTTGGGTCTACACTTACCTAGCACCAAGGACGAAGTGGATCCGACGGGCAACATATGACCTAAAGCGACCAACTAACTGGGTGATCCCAGCGGACCAAGTAGGTCTTGCCTTATATGTCAATAAAGCCCTGGCTACTCTGCAATTTTAGGAGTAACATCGTCCTTTGCTAGACATCCTGGGATGGTAATGTATAAGGGATATTCAACAGGCTAATCCAGCTCACTATACTGTCATGCTATTCAGTCATACCAAACTTTGATCCTGCTGTTTGACATCAATCTGCTTTATTTCCCTAAGATTTGTATGGAAATTAACTTTTGTTTCTACTCAGTTGGAGAGATTTTGGCATTGCATTACTAAGCATTATTGCTACTGTTTAAATAGACTACAAATCTGGGAAATATTTGCAATACCTATATCAAATGAATCATTCATCTTCCAACCATGGAGACTAGTATGATATTCACGAACTAGGATGGATCAATCATTACTAAAATCATTTTGAACACCTTATTATACATGAGCATACATAATCTGTCCTCTTCATTGAATCCTTGAAATCTTGAACTTTGACTGATTTATCCGCTTATTTGCCTTAGGCTAATTTCCACCAATATCTCAGCCATCTTTGATCAAGAGTTGACACATGAGTAGTGGGGTTTGTTTGGGCCCAAACCCTGGGGTTATTCATTGTGAAGCTGTACTTAGCTATTTATCCATATGATTTAATTCTGTTATTATTGAAATTTAAGTGGTTTGTGCCACTTTACAGCTTCACACTGAATTGTTATGCTGGCGTCCGGACTTATCTGTGTTGTGTGTTCCCCCTAATTGTTTTTAACTGTCTTGTCAGTCTGTTTTTTTTATGTTTGATTAACCAAATTACTGAAAATAGCTCCTTTTTAGGAGATCTTCAGTAAAATGTACATGAAGCTATCTTTTATTCTCAAGCACATGTGATACCCTATGTATGTGCACCTTTTTGATACCATTAATACATTTTCATAAATCCCAGTTTTGGTCTATATCCACTGTTGTTAAAAGTAGCCGCTTTCCTACCCCATTAGTCATCTTGGGTTTTTTTTTTCCTTTTTTAATGACACTCTAAACCCGGAGGCTCCTGAGTTCATGTGACACAATACTCTCACTGAGGAATGGGAAGATGCTTTGGATTCCTTTCAAACAGAAGACACCAGAGAGCTCTCATCTCCTCCTGAAACTGATCTGGATGCTCTTGAAGTAGCAGAATCAAGCACGCCTGACCCAGAGGAGGGAATCATTGAAAAGGATAGGGAAATAGCAGGACCTGCTGCTCTTTATATACAGACCCCAATGGAACAAAGGGAGAGAAGAGTTATTCACCCTCCAAAAATACTGACTTATACTCAAATGGGTGAATGCTCTGAAGAAGCTGTTTTCACTGCAAGAAGGACAGTTGACGTGTCTGGTCCTTCCACTGTAAATTTGGTGGAGGGCAACCCTAGCTCACTCCCTGGCACAGCTGGACAGGCCACTTCCATTAATGTGACCTGTAGGCAGGACAATCCCCCTTCTGAAGTTTGGTGGGAGATTTCCCTGCCAAGTTCCTTTGTGACTGTGAATTGTATCACTTCCATATATGCTGACTACGTTTTTTCCTCTTTCTCAGACATGGTTGATATCTTTGGGTACCAAAGATTTTTAGTGGGGGGAGTGTGTAGCGGGGTGTCACTTATTGGTAGGCTATAAGGAGTACTTTATATGCAAATGCACCCAGATCCCTCCGGAACTCTATTTGACAATGTATTGACTACTGTTTGACTTGGAAGGAAAGGTGCATAGTGGGACTTGTAGTACAGGGAGAGATGGACTCCAATGTTGTGGATACTATATAGACTACTGTACCCACAGTGCAGCTGTACACCCACAATGCATTGCCTGGCGCAAGGTCTGCTGGGGAAGGGTTATTTAAGAGGAGGAGGAGCAACACGCAGTCTCTTTGGACATCGCCCGCCCAGCAAGTCGAAGCCTGTGTTTGGGCTTGTTGTGCTCGTCTAGGCCGGAGAGCCTGGGCCTACAGAATCGAGAAATCCTGCTCGTTGGAAGGAGAGGGACCTCATCCGGAGAGACTGCTGACATCTCGGAGCATCCAAGAGTCAATCCATCTATCAACTTCCATACGGTTGTCTGAAGGATCGGAGACTACGGGTGGTTGAGAGATCATGTGCCGGAGCACCAGCAACGGAACCAGTTGAACGTATTGGCCTTGTCGGGTGAGAGGGCACTTGCCCCAACTGTTTGATAGGCCCGTGATTCTTTGTTTAGGGCCCACCGCCATCAGAGTAGTGCGCTGCGCACCAGGGGACAGTGTGTTGCGCAGTAACTGCGTATTTAAAGTTGGGCATTCTATTACCCGTGATTTCACGCCCTAAAGCATAGCAGGAGTTCAGCTAACTTTTGATATCCCTTGGATTACAAATATTAAGTGCACCAACGTTTGCTAGCGAAGATCCCTTCTATTGGAGTAACTGTGTTTGAAAGTAGTCAGGCCTGACTGGAACTCACGGTGACATTATTCGGGCGCCATATTGCCCACGAGGGGGGAGCTCGCGAGCAAAGTTTATTCAAAGACGTTTAATGTGTATAAGATTTCATTATATCCTGGTACCTTTATATGTTTACAACTTTGGCTTTTGCAGGGCTCTGCATAAGTATACGCATATTTGTTTAACCTGACATTTCTTATTCAGTAAAAATACTTTTGTGGTTAATCAAACACATTGTGTGGAGTGTTAACTGTTACAGGGAGATGGCCAACACAGGTAAACCAATTTTAAACTGTACTGTATGCTCTATTGTGGTATTGTAGTCCCTATAGCCAGTGGGTTCCATAATCCCATTTGTTGACAGCTGTGTCAGGGTTAGAGACAGTTTCTGGGGTTGACAGCAGTACGGTATAGGCCCAAACAATACCAGCAGCTCTCTTAACTGGGGTTAGTGCTACACAAGCTATTATTATTCTAGCTGCTGAGGTCATATGGTGAAGAATATCATTCTTAATGTTCATTATTGATTCTGGCATCATAGATAACAATGATGTATCTATGTTTAAGTTCCTATCTGTTCCTGACACTTTCTGATATATCTCATGAACATTATTCCAGAAACCCCTCACCATTTGACATCCATACCAAATGTGATCCGTGGTCCCCCTTTCTATCTTACATCTCCAGCACATATCTGTCTGCTCGCTATTTATTTTATTTAATGCTACTGGGCTCCAATACCATCACATTGCTATTTTGTAATTTCTCTCTTGATATTTATTTGCTATGGATGTTTTGTGAAATATTGCAAATATTTTCTCCCATTCTGTCTCTGATATTATTCTCCCCATCTCTTTTTCCCAATTCTTCACTCCTGTTAACTCTCTGAGGGATCCTGAAGGGAGTAATAGACCATATATTTTGGATAATTTTTTAGTTGTTTTTTGTTTGTCTACTAATAATTGTTCAAATTTGGTTTTTGGTCTATTTATTAAAGATAGATCTATATTAGTTGCAATATGTGTGCTTAATTGGTGGTACTGTAGCCATTTATTTTTGTGTTCCAGTCCCAAGTCTTGCATTTTTGGCATTTTCCTATCAATTAGGATCTGGGCCACCCTTGCGTTATCCCATATATTCCATTTTAAGTATTTTGTGGTTGCTAAATTCTGGAATTCTGGATTAGAGAATAATGGGGTCATAGGTCCCATCATATTGGATAGGTTCCCTTTTTTTAATTCTGTGTCACAGATTTTTAATGTGGCTCTTGCAAAAATTGTTAATTTATCATTTCCGGGTCTTAGATGGGGTTTTATCCAGGGGAGTACTTTGAGTTGAATTCCTATAATGTCTTCTTCTAGTTTGATCCATTGTTTCTCATCCGTATTGTGGTACCAGTCTATAATCCTGGTCAGGGAAGCTGCTTGTGATTATTTTAAAAAGTCGGGTAATGCTAACCCCCCATTCTTCTTAGTTCTAATTAAGAATTCTTGTTTTGTTTGTGGTGATTTATGGTCCCAAATGAAACTTCCTATTGCTTTTCTTAGTTCAATCATTGTTTATTTTGGGATAGCTAGAGGTACAGTTTGAAAAATATATAGCATTTTTGGTAATAAGTCCATTTTTACTATATTTATTTTCCCCATCCATGAATATGTTATTTTTCCATACTTTTGCAATAATTTTATTACTTTTCGGATTGTTACATTGTGATTCAATTCTTGTAGTTTGTTCAAGTCTCCCGGGATAAAAATTGCCAAGTACTTAATTGCTTCTTTTTGCCATTTAAATGGAAAGTCTTTTTGCAGTAAAATTTGTGTTTTTTCTATAAGTGATACGTTTAACATTTCGGATTTATCATAGTTAACTTTAAAGTTACTCACTTCCCCAAATCTTTGAAATTCTTTTATTAAATTAGGTAATGTTATAATGGGGTTAGTCACGTATATTAATAAATCATCTGCGTAAACTGCTGTTTTGTATTCTTTGTCCTTGATATTAATTCCTTGTATATCTTTATTTTTCCCTATTGCTTGTATAAGGTGTTCCATAACTAGTATATATAATAAAGGAGATAATGGACAGCCCTGTCGGGTTCCGTTTGAAATTTCTACATATTCTGATAACATTCCGTTAGTTCTAATTTTGGCTCTTGAATTCGAGTGCAATGCAACAATCCTACTAAGCATTTTTGGGCCCATTCCTATCTGAACTAATGTTTCCTCTAAGAACTGCCACCCCACTCTATCAAACGCTTTTTCAGCGTCAATAGATAATAGGCATGCTGGGACGGTAGCTCTCTGAGCCTGTTCTACCAATATACAAGTTTTTATAATGTTATCCCTTGTTTCTCGACCCTCGTAAATCCAGTTTGTTCTAAGCTTATATATCCTGGTAATATAGGTGTCAATCTATTAGAAATAATCTTTGAGCATAGTCTTATATCGATGTTTGTCAAAGAAATGGGTCGGTAGTTATTACACAATGTATGGTCTTTCTCGGGTTTTGGTATTAGTGCTATATGAGCTTCCATGCTTTGTACTGTAAATATTTGTGTTCTAGTTATGGAATTATACAATATGTTTTTTTAAGAATGGGTATTAACATATCTTGAAAAGATTTATAAAATCTAGGATTATACCTGTCTGGTCCGGGGCTTTTGCCCGGGACCAGTTCGGAGATAGCTTGTTGGATTTCCTCGAGTGATATTTCTTTTTCCAGTTCCTCTGTTATTTCTCTCGAAAATACCGGTAAAGCTGTATCTTTTATATATTTATGAATCTCCTCTTTTTTCTTATCTTTTTCTTTATTATCCTGTTGAATGTTTAGATTATATAGCTTAGAATAGTACGTTTGAAAAGTTTTAGATATTTCTGTTGGGTCATAAACTAGTTCCCCATTTGTTTTTTGAATTTTAACGATGGAAGTTGTTTGGTTTTGATTTTTTAATGTTCCGGCTAGCATTTTCCCTGTTTTATTACCTTGTTGGTACCATTGTGTTTTGTTCTTATCCCTCATCCAGAGGGAATCCTCATCAAGCAAGTATTGTAGCTGCATTTGTTTTTCCTATTTTGTCTCCCAATTTTAATCTCTGTTTATGTTTATTTTCTAGTCCTGTAATTTCCTTCATTAATTCTGATTGTTTCTGTACTTTTTCCTTTTTCACCCTAGAACCGTGCTTGATGAACATTCCCCTCAGCACACATTTAAGTGTTTCCCATTGTATGGGAATTGAGGTCTCATCATTTTCGTGATTTAACAAAAATTCTCTCACTACTTGTCGTATGTCGTTTACACAGTCTTTGTTTTTTATTAAATTGTCATTCAATCTCCATGTCCCTGTAGGTTTTTTGTATTCGATTATCCTAAGTTCCAAGTATATCGGTGCATGATCTGACCATAAGAAGTTACCTATATTTGTTGAGGGAGCCATCATTAGACCGGGTTGATTAATAAAGAAGTAATCTTTTCTATTATATGAATTATGTATATTAGAATAATATGTGTAATTTTTTTTCCATTTGATGTTGGGCCCTCCATATGTCTATCATTTGGTGTCTTCCCATTAAATATTTAAATTCTTTTAATTGACTATTTTTCCCATAGGAGTGGACATTGGTTGTATCTATTTTTGAGTCCATTATGAAGTTGAAGTCTCCACCCATAATTACTGTTCCTTCTGCTTTTTCCATTGCCTCCACAAAAATTTTTATTCCGCATTTAATTTGTTCATAGTTTGGTAAATATAAATTTATGATTGTAAACATTTTTCCATATATCATAACCTTTATTATCAAGGATCTGCCATCTTTACCTTTCCAACTTTGTACTATTTGGTGAGATATGTCTTTGTGGAATGCAATAGAAACTCCTTTCGATTTAGAGTAGAAAAATGTATCATGAATCCAGGTGGTGTAATTTCTATTATTAATTTTAGGTATGTGATTTGAACGAAAGTGTGTTTCTTGGCACAGAATGATTCCAATCTTTTGTTTGTGAAATGAATTAAAATTTTTAGATATTTTAGAGGGTGAATAAAGGCCTCTTGCATTAAAAGAGAGGAATTTCACACCTCCCATAAGGATAGAACGGAGGGGGGGGTAATCTGATTACGGAAGAAAATAGAAGGGAAGAAGAGTAAGCGCAAGAAAAAAGGGAGAAAAAAAACAACCCCTTAAGTACACTCACTCACTGAACACTCAAGTCACCAATCACACACCTCGCACTGTACTACTCACTACTAAATTGACTTTAATTAGTTTATCTTACTGTTAAATCTTAAATCGTTTGCTGGACAGTTTTCATATTAATATTATTATTTTGTATTTCCTTCAATTACACATTTTCCTAAATAGTTAATCATTACAAACAATTCAAAATTATTAATAACCATTATATTAACGTTCAAATGAAAAAAGAGAGAGAGAGGGAAAGGAGAAAAGAAAACATTCTCTCCTTCCCCTTCTCTCTCCCATCCCTTCCCTTTCTCACATGTTTGTTTACTTCCCTTCCCCTCCCGTATTATAAAAATTTGTCACCAATGCAAGATGGTTGGAGGGGGAGGAGGGGTATAGGACTCATGATGGGGAGCGACGGGGCAGCCACAGCAGGAGGGGGGGGAGGGAGATAATAAAAAAAAACATTGTGTCTAAACAGTCTATGTATTTTGTTTGTGTATGTGTTCCATTGTGTTCCGTTGTGGGTGTATTTCAGGGGATGTTGAGTGCAAGTAGGTCAAAAAACTGCGAGGGAAAGGAAAAAAAAAAAACTCATTGGTGTCCGTAGTTTTCTATGTGTTCCTTTTATATTCCGAAGTGAGTGTACTGAAGAGAGTGTTCTTCCACTAAAGTTTCTAGGAGGAAAAAAAAGGGAAAACAAATGTGAGTGTATCCTAATAGCATATGTGATATCTACTAGTGTATAATTGTGTATTAATATATGTGTACTAAATAACTACTGTTCCCGTTTTGCATGAACCCCCCCCCCACCACGCCGCCAACATTCCAGTCCCCTTATGATTTTCTGTTTGTTCCCATATCCATCTTCGGCCAGTCTGGTAATACTATTTCCGGTAATCAGAGCGACACCAGGAATTCCAGGAGATCCTCCAACTCCCTAAAACATATTGTCTTTCCTTCGTATTAAACCTGAAACTGAAATGGGAATTTCCATCTATACTGGATGTTCTTTTTTATAAGTTGTTCCAGGAGGGGCTTTAATGCTCTTCTCCTATCCAGTGTGAATTTGGATAAGTCCTGAAAAAACATCAGTTGTGTTCCCTCGTATTGTACGTTCTTTTTTTGATGTGCAGCTGTCATTATTTTGTCCTTTGTTTGAGCGTAATGCATCCTGCATATCACGTCTCTTGGTCTGCTAGTATCTGCCCTTCTCGGTCCCATTATTCTGTGGGCTCGGTCGATAGTTGTTTCAGTTGAATCCTGTAGAAGCTCATAAATAAATTTTGCAGTATAGCTGACAAGTCTTTTGAGTTAACATTTTCAGATAGACCTCTAATTCGTATGTTGTTTCTCCTGTTTCTATTTTCTTGCTCATCCAGGGCGTTTATATTTTGTTTTAGTTGTTTTTCTTGCTCTATTATTCTTTCCTCTGTTTTTTTTTCAGTTTTTGCTCCACATTTGTCATTCTAATGTCCATTGAGCTTATTTTCTCTTGGGTATCTTGCATAGATGCTTTCATTTCTTGTATTTCCTCTTTATATGTTGTTTCTAGCCGGTGTACGTATTGGTCCATATCCCTCCTAGTGGGGAGAGATCGAATGTATGTTTCCATGTCCCACTTTTCTTTTTCCTACTGTTGTGTGGTCAGTCTAGTTGTTTCTGATGTATCTAATGGTGAACTGTTCCTGGGATGGTTGACCTCTTTGTCTCCAGATATACCTAAATTTGTAGTTGATTCGGCCATATTCAGCAATTCTTGTGATGTTTGCGATATTTGTGATGTCTGCGATGTTTGTAATGATTGCAGTTGTTGAAAAAACTCTTTAATATCAGTTGTTTGAGTTTGAGTGGTTTGAGCCCCTGTTTTTTTCTTCTTTTCTTTCTCTTTTATATTTTTGTGATTGTGATTGTGGTGTTCTGTTACCCTTCTTGGGTGCCATATCTTATAGGAAGGAAGAGGTATTTTCTCCCAGGTTTACCACTGTGCCTCTCAATTGTTATTATTATGTTCTTCCTTTTTTTTCTCCTTTTCCCTTTCTATCATTCTACTGGAGGAAAAAAAAAATGAAACTCCAAAAAAAAAAAAATGTCAACACTGAATTGTCAGCACCAAAGAAAAATTTTTTAGATAGTGTCTCTTCTAATTCACTTTTAATGTCCCGCTTTTAATGTCCCATCGCATGGTGCATTGTGCTGTAAATATCTCCTGGGAGAAAAAAAAAAGGGAGAGGAGGGGAACGGAACAAGGCAGAAGGAAATTCCTTGATATCTCCTGATTTTGGACTTTTATAATTCAGCTTATATTTTATATGTTTTAATTCAGTTGAATCATTTGAAGCAGAGAAAATAGAAAAATAGAAATAAAGTATTTTTATCTAGTACCACTACTTACGGTCCCAGGTTCAATTTGTTTTCAATTACCGTTATCACCTGGTAATTTGTTATCTCAATCAATTCTGGTCTTTAAGATGAGATATAGAAATTCTTATTTTATTTCATGCCATCCATATATTCATTAGTCCTTTTTAGTTTTTCATTTCTTATATATGTAGCATGAAACATTGAACATTGATGAGAGGAATTTCAAACTTTTTCATTTTTTTTCAATATTTCAGTACTCCTCTATTTCGCCTATTGTTTAGCTTGGCTTTACACTTTTAGAGACAATATCTTATATATTAATTTCAGTCATTTCAATTGTTTCTCTTATAAGTGTGCCTTAGGTGTGCCATACATGTGCCATACATGGTTATTCAGACTATTTCAAAATTTATGCTTGAAGACTTTAGGCTGGTATAATATATATGTATATTATTTTAGTACTTCTAGGTTCCTAAGACCTATGACTCACGACCCTTCAAGATTTCTGGCTTTTGGATGTGCTTACAGACACAGGCTTAGGGGTTCCGAGGGCCCTCAGAGTCCTCCAGCAAATCCTCCAGCAGATCCGCCAGCACTCTCAATCCTCCACTTCCACACAGCCTGCCCGCACCTGACTCGGCTCTCGGCTCTCTCCAGCTCTTTCCAGGTCAGGTTCCGCTGAGGGCCGTGAAGGAGATCCGGTCTCCACTGCTCCCTGCGGGTCCCCCTCGGTCCCCCCGGTCTCCACAGCGCTCAGTACCCTATCCGCACTCGTCCTCCGCCAGGGGGCTCCGCCTCTGTCTCCTAATCTGTGAGCGCGCAGACCCACTCTCCCGGTCACTGCGCTAACAGCTTCTGCTCGGCTCCGGCTCGTCCTGAGCCCTCTCCTGGCCCGCTGTGCAGCCTTCCCGGTGCCTGCTTTCCCTCGGCTCGGCTCTGGATCTAGTTGCGATCCAGGAGCTCAAGGATCGTTATTACCTCCGCCAGTGGGTCCGGTATCCAGCCCCCTTCAAGCCCATCAGGTATATAGTCTATTTTGCTCAGCTAAGCACGGCACTATAGGATTTATAGCCCCAAGCTTTTAGGCAGTAGTAGGCTTTGGCATCACCGTTCAGCAACCTCCATAGACGCTCCTATTGCAGCAGCATGCTTCTCTCTCACGGAGCAGCCATCTTGTTCAGCAGTTCCGCCCCCCCAGCTTATGTGGGTTTGAGGCTGGGATTACTCCCTCGGTTACCACCCCTGGCTTGCCGCTATTTTAACATCTGGCTTTAGGTCATTTCTATTCTGGCCAAGGTAATGCAATATATGTTGCATGGTATAGCCTGGAGGTGCCACTGGAGGGAGTCCTGAGTTCTCTTTTTTCCACTGGGACGCTTGATCTCGCTCTATGGCGGCCGCTAGTGCGGGCCACGCATGCGCGACCGGGCGGTGATGCGCACACACCCTATTACGGCCGAGTCAGGTCCTACAACGCACACCTGATTGGGGCATGTATATAAGGCACTGTGGGGTTGATTTACTAAAGGCAAATAGACTGTGAACTTTGCAAAGTGAAATTGCACTCTGCCAGTGCAGTTGTTCCAGAGCTTAGTAAATGAGGTAGAGCTTCAATTTGCAAAGAATACCCAATTATGTGCAAGGAAAATGTAAAAAACAGCCTTTTTGCTTGCATATGATTGGATGATGGAATTCAGCACAGCTTTTCCCCATTTACTAAGCTCTGGAGCAACTGCTCTCACAGAGTGCAATTGCACTTTGCAAAGTGCACAATAATTTTCCTTTAGTAAATCAACCCCTGTGTGAAGCCTTATATTATGGCAATTACCTCCATCTGTGGGTCCTTATATCTGGACGACTTTTACCTTATTTTTTAACCTGGTTAGGTATGTATTTATTGCCTCTATTTAGCGGTGTGGTGGCACTATTAGGATATCTGGACTGACTTACTGTAGATCTTCCTATCTTTACAGATGGTTTGGAATTAACATTTTTTCACGTTCTCTGTGCCTGGAGCTTCAGTGTTTTGCTTGAAAGACTTCTATATGATGAGATTCTCCCCTGCCATAGTATACAGTGGGAATCGAAAGTTTGGGCACCCCAGGTAAAAATGTGTATTAATGTGCATAACGAAGCCAAGGAAAGATGGAAAAATCTCCAAATGGCATCAAATTACAGATTAGACATTCTTATAATATGTCAAAAAAAGTTAGATTTTATTTCCATCATTTACACTTTCAAAATTACAGAAAACAAAAAAATGGCGTCTGCAAAAGTTTGGGCACCCTGCAGAGTTAATATCTTGTACTGCCCCCTTTGGCAAGTATCACAGCTTGTAAACGCTTTTTGTAGCCAGCCAAGAGTCTTTCAATTCTTGTTTGAGGTATCTTTGCCCATTCTTCCTTACAAAAGTCTTCCAGTTCTTTGAGATTTCTGGGCTGTCTGTCACGCACTGCTCTTTTAAGGTCTATCCATAGGTTTTCAATAATGTCAGGAGATTGTGAAGGCCATGGCAAAACCTTCAGTTTACGCCTCTTGATGTAATCCCCCGTGGATTTTGAGGTGTGTTTAGGATCATTATCCATTTGTAGAAGCCATCCTCTCTTTAACTTCAGCTTTTTCACAGATGGCATCAAGTTACTATCCAAAATGTTCTGAAATTTTATTGAATCCATTTTTCCTTCTACTCATGAAATGTGCCCTGTGCCACTGGCTGCAATACAACCCCAAAGCATGATTGATCCACCCCCATGCTTAACAGTTGGACAGAGGTTCTTTCATTAAATTCTGTGCCCTTTCTTCTCCAAACGTACCTTTGCTCATTCTGGCCAAAAAGTTATATTTTAACCTCATCGGTCCACAGAACTTGTTTCCAAAATGCCTCAGGCTTGTCTATATGTTCATTTGCAAAGTTCAAACGCTGATTTTTGTGGTGAGGACATAGAAGAGGTTTTCTTCTGATGACTCTTCCATGAAGACCATATTTGTACAAGTATCTCTTTATAGTGGAATAGTGTACCACAACTCCAGTGTCTGCCAGATCTTTCTGGAGGGATCGTGCAGTCAAACGTGGGTTTTGAATTGCTTTTCTCACAATCCTGCGAGCTGTTCTGTCTGATCTTTTTCTTGGTCTTCCAGATCTTGCTTTAACTTCCACTGTTCCTGATGACTGCCATTTCTTAATTACATTCCGAACAGAGGATATTGACATCTGAAAACGCTTTGCTATCTTCTTACAGCCTTCTCCAGCTTTGTGAGCGTCAACTATTTTCAGTTTCAGTTTTCTAGACAACTGCTTAGAAGAACCCATGGTGCTGATTGTTGGGGCAAGGTAAGATGAGTCTGGCCATTTAAAACCTTTGAGATTGACATCACCTGGTCTTCCCAGACGATGATTGAGAACAATCCATGACACTGGCAGGTCTCAGCTTTGCAAAGGGGGCAGTGCATGCTATAAATTCTGCAGGGTGCCCAAACTTTTGCAGACACAATTTTTTTGTTTTCTGTAATTTTTAAAGTGTAAATGATGGAAATAAAATTTAACATTTTTTGACATATTATAAGAATGTCTAATCTGTAATTTGATGCCATTTGGAGATTTTTCCATCTTTCCTTGGCTTCGTTATGCACATTAATACACATTTTTACCTGGGGTGCCCAAACTTTCGATCCCCACTGTATGTCCAGTTTAAGTAATTCTGGTACTACTTATACTACTCAGGTTTACTTACTAGGTGAGATTATATTTTATCATGGTCCCCCCCCTCCCCCATTCGGGATTATTTTGTCCCATCTGTGGTGGCTCAATATTTTTCTCTCCCTCTTCCCCACCCCCCCTCCCCCCCTCTTTCCCCTTCCCCTCCCCTCCCACTCCCCATTCTTCTCATTCCCCCTTTTTTTATTTCATTTGGCTCCTTTTATTCTATAGATGGCAACCATTTGCCGCTAAGCACATTTGAAGTTATAGGTCCCAGCCATATATTACAGTTAAAATACCTTTACAGATAGTTTGGAATTAACATTTTTTCACGTTCTCTGTGCCTGGAGCTTCAGTGTTTTGCTTGAAAGACTTCTATATGATGAGATTCTCCCCTGCCATAGTATACAGTGGGGATCGAAAGTTTGGGCACCCCAGGTAAAAATGTGTATTAATGTGCATAACGAAGCCAAGGAAAGATGGAAAAATCTCCAAATGGCATCAAATTACAGATTAGACATTCTTATAATATGTCAAAAAAAGTTAGATTTTATTTCCATCATTTACACTTTCAAAATTACAGAAAACAAAAAAATGGTGTCTGCAAAAGTTTGGGCACCCTGCAGAGTTAATATCTTGTACTGCCCCCTTTGGCAAGTATCACAGCTTGTAAACGCTTTTTGTAGCCAGCCAAGAGTCTTTCAATTCTTGTTTGAGGTATCTTTGCCCATTCTTCCTTACAAAAGTCTTCCAGTTCTTTGAGATTTCTGGGCTGTCTAAATACTTAACACTCCTAAAAAGGTAGGCATTTATCAGATTCTGTATACCACAACGCATGGAAAATATCCAGGTATAGTGTAGTCTGCCACTTATATATATATATTATTTTTCTTTACTTACACAGTCTAGGTGTAGCAACCTTCCTTGGCGCATATATATATATATATATATATATATATATATATATATATATATATATAATTACTACTTTCTACCTTTTTCCATCTGGCACACCCCACATTTGTGTCCTGCTTGCTCTTGAGCAGAGTCTTGGTGCCAATTGCATTTTTTTACAAATTGAGACTTTGTACCTACTTGTATCATATGTATAGTTATATTGTTAAAAATGTATTGATTGTTTTTCTCTCCTTAGAAAATACACAAGCTCCTGAAGAAGTGATCTTTGCAAAACATGTAGAGCTTAAAGGGGTTGTAAAGGTTCGTTTTTTATTTTCTAAATAGGTTCCTGCTAGTGCATTGTTGGTTCACTTACCTTTTCCTTTGATTTCCCTTCTAAATGTTTTTTTCTTTGTCTGAATTTCTCACTTGCTGTTCCTCATCAGTAAGCTTGCCCCCATCACCCGAGCCGTTCTGGCTGGGGGTTAGTCAGCGTGCTCGCCCCCTCCCTTGGGACTACATCCCTGCGGGGAGATTATTGACTTCCTTCTTCCTCAATAAGAGCCACTTTAAATTTATGAGCAATGCATTCTAATTTTTCTTGTAATTATGGTCAATGGCCTATATTTAGCCAGATTGTTAGAGAGGTGGATGTTTAAAATGTAATAGTATGAGTGTGTTTTGTGAGATATGGTACCAATGTTTTATATACATTTAGGTTTTTGTAATAATAAACTTTTTCCATATAGTTCAGCGAGTTGAATACAATTTCTTAGTTTTGCTATTTGTAGACATGTGGACTGCCGAAAATTTCTTTTTTTTTTCTTTTTTTTTCTTTTTTCGGAAATTCGGGAATTCCGAATTTTCGAATTTTTTGAATTTTCTAATTTCCAAAAAAAACAATTAAACCAAAACAAATTATTTTTTTTCGAATTTCCGAAAAAGCAAAAAAAATGCGAATTTCCGATTTTCAGAAATTCGGAAATTCTAAAAATTCGGAATTCGGAAATTCAACTTTCCAAATTTCCCATTTTCGAATTCTAGATTTTCGAATTTTGCAATTTCGAATTTTCGAATCTCGAATTTTCGAAATTTCCAATTTTCGAATTTTCTAAATTCCGAATTTCCGAAATACTAATTAGAAACTAAACAAATTGCACTAGCTATTTGTCTAAGGGCTGATTGAGCACAAATCAGTTTTTTATCACTAATTTCTGGTTATATGCTTTTCACTGATAGCTCCCACCTCTATTCATGGTAAACACTGGATTAATTTTTCCCCATTTTGTATATTTACGTTTATTTTACTTTGAGTTTTTATTCAAAATGAAAAATATATATATATATATATATATATATATTTATATATATATATTCATATTGAGGGTCCAATTTTCTCAGTTTGTTATGCATTAAACTTTGTTCAACTGAAAGGAAATATTTTTTCCAGGGGCGTGCCTAGAGCATTTGGCTCCCGGTATTGATCCTGTATCTGGCACCCCACCAACATTTAAAAATGCAAAAACACCCACAAAAATTTGTAATTTTTTCACAGCCCCCCATCACAGTGCCCCTTGCAGTCTGCCCCAGCCCCCCCTCTCTAATCACAGTGCCCCCTTTTACTCTATGCCTCCCCTGCACAGTCCTACATTCGGCATAAACAGATAGCTAATACTATTAACATTGTGTTTAAAGCGGGATTCCACCCGCGTTTTTTTTTTTTTTAAAGTCAGCAGCTACAAACACTGTAGCTGCTGACTTTTAATAAGGACACTTACATGTCCTAGACGCCCGCGATGTTGGCCCCCCGAGGCCGACCCCTCAATCCTGGCAGGTCCCGGCACCGCCATCCTCACTTAAGGGAAAAAGTCAGTGAAGCCTTGCGGCTTCACTGCCCGTTTCCTACTGCGCATGTGTGAGTCTTGCGGCGCTATATGAATGGGCGGCTGCTCTCTGGGATACACACAGTTCCCAGAAGGCAGCGCGCCCCATTCACCAGAAGACACTGCGAGGAGGATGAGGAAGAAGACCTGACGAATACTAGGAAGAAGCAGATTAGGAACATCCGCATAGCAACCGCCTTTTCTGGTGAGTAAAGAATTTATTTTTTCTATTTCTATTCTATTCTATTTTCTATTTTTTTTCAGGATTTTTGTGTATTTTTTTATTTTTTTTAGGGTGGAACTCAACTTTAAGTTTAAGTAAGAGATTGCAGACATACTACAGGAGATGGTTAGAGACTGAAGACATGATACAAAAGATGGTCAGAGACTGCAGACATACTACAGGAGATGGTTAGAGACTGAGGACTAGGGATGAGCCGAACACCCCCCGGTTCGGTTTGCAGCAGAACATGCGAACAGGCAAAAAATTTGTTTGAACACGCAAACACCGTTAAAGTCTATGGGACACGAGCATGAAAAATCAAAAGTGCTCATTTTAAAGGTTAATATGCAAGTTATTGTCATAAAAAGTGTTTGGGGACCCGGGTCCTGCCCCATGGGACATGTATCAATGCAAAAAAAAGTTTTAAAAACTGCATTTTTTTCGGGAGCAATGATTTTAATAATGCTTAAAGTGAAACAATAAAAGTGAAATATTCCTTTAAATTCCATACCTGGGGGTGTCTATAGTATGCCTGTAAAGTAGCGCATGTTTCCCGTGCTTAGAAAAGTCCCTGCACAAAATGACATTTCTAAAGGAAAAAAAGTAATTTAAAACTACTCGCGGCTATAATGAATTGTCGGGTCCCGGCAATACAGATAAAAGTCATTAAAAAAAACGGCAGGTGTTTCCCCCCCCAGTCCATTACCAGGCCCTTTGGGTCTGGTATGAATATTAAGGGGAACCCCGAACCAAAATAAAAAAAATGCATGGGGGTTCCCCCAAATTCCATTACCCTTCAGGTAATCTTTTTTTTAAAATGGCCCTTCAGGTCTGGTATGGATTTTAAGGGGAACCCCGCACAAAAAAAATGGCGTGGGGTTCCCCCCAAAAATATATACAAAGACCGTTATCTGAGCACGCAACCTGGCAGGCCACAGGAAAAGAGGGGGGACGAGAGAACGCACCCCCCCTTCTGAACCGCACCAGGCCACATGCCCTCAACATTGTCCCCATGTTGATGGGGACAAGGGCCTCATCCCCACAACCCTTGCCCGGTGGTTGTGGGGGTCTGTGGGCAGGGGGCTTATCAGAATCTGGAAGCCCCCTTTAACAAAGGGGACCTTCAAATGCCGCCCCCCTATGTGAATTGGTAACGGGGTACATTGTACCCCTACCATTTCACCCAAAAAAGTGAGAAAAAGGGAAAAAAACAATAATAATAATAATCCAACGCCGTAATCCTTTTACGAGTCCGACCCACTGCTATGAACGATACCGCCTCCATAGGAGGCGCCCGGCCGAATAACGCAAGAGCTGTCTGACAGTTCTTTTATAACCTAGGGCGGGGCCACCCGTCATGTGCGCAGGTGACCCCGCCTGCCTCTAACGCAAGGGAAAATGCAGTGGTTACCCAGTGATGTGTACGGGTGACCCTGCCCCCTCTGACACTTCACGGGAAACCCGCGTTGCGTCAGAAGAGGCGGGGTCACCCGTACATGTCACTGGGTAACCCCGGCCTTTCCCCGTTGAGTCAGAGGGGGGCGCGGTTGCCCCGCCCTCAGCTATAAAAGAGCTGTCACGGCGAGAGACCGTCATTCCGCGGGTTTTTTCTTTTTTTTTTCTTTTTAATAACGGACTTGTCCCAAGCTGTCTACTGTGGTTTTGAATATTTTTGACAAAAAAAAAGTGAAATAGTAGGGGTACAAGGTACCCCGTTACCAATTCACATAGGGGGGGCAGAATCTGGGGGTTCCCTTTGTTAAAGGGGGCTTCCAGATTCCGATAAGCCCCCCGCCCGCAGACCCCCACAACCACCGGGCAAGGGTTGTGGGGATGAGGCCCTTGTCCCCATCAACATGGGGACACCCTCCCCATGTTGAGGGCATGTGGCCTGGTATGGTTCAGGAGGGGGGTCGCTCTCTAGTCCCCCCTCTTTTCCTGCGGCCTGCCAGGTTGCATGCTTGGATAAGGGTCTGGTATGGATTTTTGGGGGACCCCTACACCATTTTTTTTAAAATTGGCGCAGGGTTCCCCTTAATATCCATACCAGACCTGAAGGGCCTGGTAATGGAATTTGGGGGGAACCCCCACCCATTTATTTATTTTTATTTTGGTGCCATTTTTTTCAATGACTTTTATCTGTATTGCCGGGACCTGACAATTCATTATAGCCGCGAGTAGTTTTAAATTACTTTTTTTCCTTTAGAAATTACATTTTGTGCAGGGACAGTTCTAAACACGGGAGTCATGCGCTACTTTACATGCATACTATAGACACCCCACAGGTACGAAATTTAAAGGAATATTTCACTTTTATTGTTTCACTTTAAGCATTATTAAAATCACTCCCGAAAAAACGTCAGTTTTAAAAGCTTTTTTTTGCATTGATATATGTCCCCTGGGGCAGGACCCAGGTCCCCAAACACTTTTTATGACAATAACTTTCCTATTAACCTTTAAAATTAGCACTTTTGATTTTTCATGTTCGTGTTCCATAGACTTTAACGATGTTCACGTGTTCGAACTAATTTTTGGCCTGTTCGCATGTTCTGCTGCGAACCGAACCGGGGGATGTTCGGCTCATCCCTAAATGAAATGGTCAGAGACTGCAGACATGATACAAGAAGAGATGGTCAGAGACTGCCAACATGATACAAGAGATGGTCAGAGACTGCGGGCATGATACAGGAGATGATCAGAGACTGCGGACATAATACAGGAGATAGCCAGAGACTGTGAAGAGATGTCAGAGATTGCCGCTCCAGGCTGCCTCTCAAAAAAGATCATTCTAATCTTACACTGGATTATTAGGTTTCAATTCACAGAGAAGAAAACACCTGTAGATCAATTCTGATTTAAAAGTTTTTTGTGTACATATAGATGTGTTATTTTCCTGCCCCCAACCCAGTCCATGTCACAGATGTTGTTTACATGGTGGGCACAGCACATTACATGGTGGGCACACCACTCTACATTACGTGGTGGGCACAGCACATTACACAGATGGCACACCACTCTGCATTACATGGTGGGTACAGCACATTACACGGTGGGCACTGTACAGCACAGCACATGACATTGTGGGCACTGCACAGCACATGACATGATTGGCACAGCACATGACATGGTGGTCACAGCACATTACACAGAGAGCAAACCACTCTGCATTACATGGTTGACACAGCACATGTACATGGTGGGCACTGCACTGCACATGACATGGGAGGGAGCAGCAGTCTGCCCCCCAGTACAATCATTGCACCCCTAAAGGTCAGTTTCTGCACAATATTCCCTGTTTACTGACCTCATCTTAGCAGCATGGGCGGATCCAGGTGGGGCAACAGGGCAATTGCCCCCCCCCCCCGAGAAATTAGTTGTGGGTGAGTCAGCGGGTGAGTGTCTGGGTGGCGTGTGGGTGAGCCGTGGGTGGCTTTGCGCACTGACTGTGTGAGCGGACGAGCAGCTGGGTGGCTCAGCAGGCGGGTGCAGGGCCGTCTTATTGAGCGGGCACCCCTTGGCACGGCCCGGGCGCCCCAAGTGCTCAGGATCCGATCTAGGTGGATGCAGTACTGGCAAGTTACGGTAGCGTCCCTATGAGAGTGCGGCAGCAAGGGGGGTGTGGAGGATAGATGACACTAGAAAGAAGCTGTAGTTGGTGCCGTCGAGCGCCCCCCCAATCATTGGTAAAGCGGGTCGATTTTTGGCAGCAGCGATGTGACACAGGGTAGAGACGGGCTGTGGGTGTATCTTACTCCCCCCGCTAGCCCCCTCCCCTTTCTCCTGTCAGCCGAGCGTAGAAACGAGTGCGACTCTAATTTGTTTGCCGCGACACCGCCCACCCTCCTGCCCACTATCCCCATTGGCATCAGCAGAGGGCCAATCAGAAGACACTGGGGAAGCATCATGGGAAACATAGTCCCAGAAGATAGGCCCCCCAGGTATGTCCAAAGACAACAGGCTACAGCATGCACTCTGATGGGGAAGAGAGAAAACCTGGAACCCGGAAAAAGCAGAGGAATGCAGTGCTACAAATGAAGAGAACAGGAGAGGACTGTACTGGGGGAAGCCAGAAAGGGAGCCACGCTGTACCCGCACCACCAGAGAGGGAGCCACGCTGTACTTGCACCACCAGAAAGAGAGCCACGCTGTACCCACACCACCAGAAAGAGAGCCACGCTGTACCCGCACTACCAGAAGGAGAGCCACGCTGTACCCGCACTACCAGAGAGGGAGCCACGCTGTACCCGCACCACCAGAAAGAGAGCCACGCTGTACCTGCACCAACAGAGAGGGAGCCACGCTGTACCCGCACCACAAGAGAGGGAGCCACGATGTACCCGTACCACCAGAGAGAGATTCACGCTGTACCTGCACCACCAGAGAGGGAGCCACGCTGTACCCGCACCACCGGAGAGGGAGCCAAACTGTACCCGCACCACCATAAAAAGAGCCACGCTGTACCTGCACCAACAGAGAGGGAGCCACGCTGTTCCCGGCACCACCAGAGAGAGAGCCACGCTGTACCCACACCACCAGAGAGAGAGCCACGCTGCACCCGCACCACCAGAGAGGGAGCCACTCTGTACCCGCACCACCAGAAAGAGAGCCACGCTGTACCTGCACCAACAGAGAGGGAGCCACGCTGTACCTGCAACACCAGAGAGGGAGCCACGCTGTACCCGCACCACCAGAGAGGGAGCCATGCTGTACCTGCACCACCAGAGAGGGAGCCAAACTGTACCCGCACAACCATAAAGAGAGCCACGCTGTACCTGCACCACCAGAGAGGGAGCCACGCTGTTCCCGGCACCACCAGAGATAGAGCCACGCTGTACCTGAACCAACAGAGAGGGAGCCACGCTGTACCCGCACTGCCAGAGAGAGAGCCATGCTGTACCCACACCACCAGAGAGAGAGCCACGCTGTACCTGCACCACCAGAGAGAGATTCACGCTGTACCTGCACAACCGGAGAGGGAGCCACACGGTATCCGCACCACCAGAGAGGGAGCCATGCTGTACCTGCAGCACCAGAGAGGGAGCCAAACTGTACCCGCACCACCATAAAGAGAGCCACGCTGTACCTGCACCAACAGAGAGGAAGCCACGCTGTACCCGCACCACCAGAAGCAGAGCCACGCCGTACCCGCACTACCAGAGAGGGAGCCACGCTGTACCCACACAACCAGAAAGAGAGCCACGCTGTACCTGCACCAACAGAGAGGGAGCCACGCTGTACCTGCACCACAAGAGAGGGATCCACGATGTACCCGTACCACCAGAGAGAGATTCATGCTGTACCTGCACCACCAGAAAGGGAGCCACGCTGTACCCACACCACCGGAGAGGGAGCCAAACTGTACCCGCACCACCATAAAGAGAGCCACGCTGTACCTGCACCAACAGAGAGGGAGCCACGCTGTTCCCGGCACCACCAGAGAGAGAGCCACGCTGTACCTGCACCAAAAGAGAGGGAGCCACGCTGTACCTGCACCGCCAGAGAGAGAGCCATGCTGTACCCACACCACCAGAAAGAGAGCCACGCTCAGGCCCGGACTGGGACAAAAAATAGGCCCGGGCATTTTAGACTGAGCAGCCCAGGGGGGGGGGGGGGGGGCGGCGGTGGCGCTTTGCAGTGGCTTTGCTTCGCGGTGGCGGTTAATGATGGGATGTGGGGTTCCAGCACCTTGTACCTCTGGACCCCTTTACATTACACAGCACCCTGCACCTCTGGACCCCTTTACATTACACAGCACCCTGGACCCCTTTACATTACATAGCACCGCACCTCTGGACCCTTTTACATTACACAGCACCCTACACCTCTGGACCCCTTTACACTACACAGCACCCTGCACCTCTGGACCCCTTTACATTACACAGCACCCTGCACCTCTGGACCCCTTTACATTACAAAGCATCCTGCACCTCTGGACCCTTTTACATTACACAGCACCCTGCACCTCTGGAGGCCTTTACATTACATAGCACCGCACCTCTGGACCCCTTTACATTACACAGCCCCCCACAGTTTGTTACACAGACACCCCCTAACAGTTCTGGACCCCCTGCATGTTACACAGACCTCCCTACAGTACAGACCCCCACCCTACAGTACAGACCCCCTCCCTACAGTACAGACCCCCCTACAGTACAGACCCCCCTACATTACTGCCCCCTCTACATTACAGACCCCCCCCTACATTACAGACTCCCCTACATTACAGACCCCCTACATTACAGACCCCCTCCCCACAGTACAGACCCCCCTACATTACAGACCCCCCTACAATACAGACCCCCCTACATTACAGACCCCCCTCTACAATACAGACCACCCCTACAATACAGAACCCCCTACATTTCAGACCCCCCTACAATACAGAACCCCCCTACATTTCAGACCCCCCTACATTTCAGACCCCCCTAAAATACAGAACCCCCTACATTTCAGACCCCCCTACAATACAGAACCCCCCTACATTACAGACCCCCCCCTACAATACAGAACCCCCCTACATTACAGACCCCCCTACAATACAGACCCCCCTACATTACAGACCCCCCTCTACAATACAGACCCCCCTACAATACATAACCCCCATACAATACAGACCCCCTACAATACAGAACCCCCCTACATTACAGACCCCCCTACAATACAGACCCCCCTACATTACAGACCCCCCTCTACAATACAGACCCCCCCTACAATACATAACCCCCATACAATACAGACCCCCCTAAATTACAGACCCTCCTACAATACAGACCCCCTACAATACAGACCCCCCCTACATTCCAAACCCCCTAAAATACAGAACCCCCCTACATTTCAGACCCCCCTACAATACAGAACCCCCTCCTACATTTCAGACCCCCCCTACATTTCAGACCCCCCTAAAATACAGAACCCCCTACATTTCAGAACCCCCCTACAATACAGAACCCCCCTACATTACAGACCCCCCTACAATACAGAACCCACCTACATTTCAGACCCCCCTACAATACAGAACCCCCCTACATTTCAGACCCCCTACAATACAGAACCCCCCTACATTACAGACCCCCCTACATTACAGAACCCCCCTACAATACAGAAACCCCCCTACATTACAGACCCCCTACAATACAGAACCCCCCAACAATACAGAACCCCCCTACAATACCGAACCCCCCTACAATACAGAACCCCCCTACATTTCAGACCCCCCTACAATACAGAACCCCCTACATTTCAGACCACCCCTACAATACAGAAGCCCCCCTACAATACAGACCCCCCCTTCAGACCCATAATGTACCTCAGATCAGCACGGGACTGCATGTTGTGTCCCCTCCCCCTGTGTGGACATAAAGGAGGAGGGGGAGGCAGCTTCACTCTGCTCGGTTGTGTGAGACAGCTGAGCCGAGACTGATCAGATCATCAGTGCCACGGTCACCTTGCCAGAGAGAAGGGGATTGTTGCGGGTCCCGCCCCCCCCGATGTGCCGACGGGTGTCACTGTCACTCGAGTGTGGCTCCGACTTGCAGCTGAGAGTGCACTGGGGCAGTGGCGTCACTAGGGTTGGTGTCACCTGGTGCGGCAAAACATGGTGTCACCCCCCTCCTGTCTATCCTGCCCAGCGCCCTGCAGGCAGCGCACGGTCACGAGGCGCACCCCTAAATGACCCCTGTAAATTAAAGTATAGGGTGGTATTGGGCCGGCTAGGGTGATATAGGGCAGGTTGGGGTAATATAGGGCAGGTTGCGGTGATATAGGGTAGGCTGGGGTGGCATAGGGCAGGTGGGGGTTGTATAGGGCAGGCTGAGGTGGTATAGAGCAGGTTTGGGTGGTATAGGGCAGTTTGCGGTGGTATATGGCAGGCTGGGTGGCATAGGGCAGGTTGGGGTGATATAGGGCAGGGTGTGGTGGCATAGAGCAGGTTGCGGTGGCATAGGGCAGATTGGGGTGGTATAGAGCAGTTTGTGGTGGCATAGGGCAGGTTGCGGTGGCAAAGGGCAGGCTGGGGTGGTATAGGGCAGTTTGCGGTGGTATAGGGCAGGTTGCGGTGGCATAGGGCAGGTTGGGGTGGTATAGAGCAGTTTGCGGTGGAATAGGGCAGGTTGGGGTGGTATAGAGCAGTTTGTGGTGGCATAGGGCAGGTTGCGGTGGCATAGGGCAGGTTGCGGTGGCATAGGGCAGGTTGCGGTGGCATAAGGCAGGTTGCGGTGGCATAGGGCAGGGTGCGGTGGCATTAGGCAGGTTGGGGTGGTACGCATAGGGCAGGGTGTGGTGGCATAGGGCAGGCTGGGGTGGTATGGTGCTAGGTTAGGACTCTATGTAGTGACATGTACAGCAGTGCAGTAACTTACAGCATGCCTGGAGATGAAGACACTCTGGCTGCTGTGTCCTTGTTTCTTTCTCCTTCAGCTGTGGGATCAGCCAGAGTGAACCGTCTGTGGGAGGAGTGGAGGGGGCAGCCACACCCCCAACTCTGCCCACCAACTCCGGCTACCTCCAGAGACATTGGAGATGATGGGGAAGACATTACATGCTGTCCGGCGGCCCGGTATGCCCTATGGCCAGTCCGGCCCTGGCCACGCTGCACCCACACCACCAGAGAGGGAGCCACTCTGTACCCGCACCACCAGAAAGAGAGCCACGCTGTACCTGCACCAACAGAGAGGGAGCCACCCTGTACCCGCACCACAAGAGAGGGAGCCACGATGTACCCGCACCACCAGAGAGGGAGCCACGCTGTACCCGCACCACCAGAGAGAGAGTCACGCTGTACCCGCACCACCAGAGAGGGAGCCACGCTGTACCCGCACCACCAGAGAGAGAGCCACGCTGTACCTGCACCATTAGAGAGGGAGCCACGCTGTACCCACACCACCAGAGAGAGATACACGCTGTACCTGCACCACCATAGAGGGAACCACGCTGTACCTGCACCACCAGAGAGAGGGTCACGCTGTACCTGCACCACTATAGAGGGAGCCATGCTGTATCCGCTCCACCAGAGAGAGAGTCACGCTGTACCTGCACCACCAGAGAGGGAGCCACGCTGTACCTGTACCAACAGAAAGGGAGCCACGCTGTACCGGCACCACCAGAGAGAGAGCCACGCTGTACCTGCACCAACAGAGAGGGAGCCAGGTTGTACCCACACCCCCAGAGAGAGAGCCACGCTGTACCCGCACCACCAGAGAGGGAGCCATGCTGTACCCGCACCACCAGAGAGAGAGAGTCACACTGTACCCGCACCACCAGAGAGGGAGCCATGCTTTACCCGCACCACCAGAGAGAGAGCCACGCTGTACTTGCACCATTAGAGAGGGAGCCACGCTGTACCCACACCACCAGAGAGAGATACACGCTGTACCTGCACCACCAGAGAGGGAACCACGCTGTACCTGCACCACCAGAGAGAGGGTCACGCTGTACCTGCACCACTATAGAGGGAGCCATGCTGTACCCGCTCCACCAGAGAGAGAGTCACGCTGTACCTGCACCACCAGAGAGGGAGCCACGCTGTACCTGCACCAACAGAGAGGGAGCCACGCTGTACCCACACCACCAGAGAGGGAGCGACGCTGTACTCGCACCACCAGAGAGCCACGCTGTACCCACGCCACCAGAAAGAGAGCCACGCTGTACCTGCACCAACAGAGAGGGAGCCACCCTGTACCCGCACCACCAGAAAGAGAGCCACGCTGTACCTGCACCAACAGAGAGGGAGCCACCCTGTACCCGCACCACAAGAGAGGGAGCCACAATGTACCCGCACCACCAGAGAGGGAGCCACGCTGTACCCGCACCACCAGAGAGAGAGTCACGCTGTACTCGCACCACCAGAGAGGGAGCCACGCTGTACCCGCACCACCAGAGAGAGAGCCACGCTGTACCTGCACCATTAGAGCGGGAGCCACGCTGTACCACTACCCACACCACCAGAGAGAGGGTCACGCTGTACCTGCACCACTATAGAGGGAGCCATGCTGTACCCGCTCCACCAGAGAGAGAGTCATGCTGTACCTGCACCACCAGAGAGGGAGCCACGCTGTACCTGCACCAACAGAGAGGGAGCCACGCTGTACCCACGCCACCAGAATGAGAGCTACGCTGTTCCTGCACCACCAAAGAGAGAGCCACGCTGTACCCGAACCACCAGAGAGAGAGCCACGCTGTACCCGCACCACCAAAGGGGGAGAAAGACAGAGCCACTGCCAGGGTACAGACATGCTAAATTACTGACCAGAGTCAGCCTGGGCAACCCAGAGTGAATGAACATCCAGCCGGAGGGATCACTGCTGTGGTTTTGCTGGGTCTGGTAAGAGGGCCTGATGGCCATTATCCATTACTGTTCCTAGGGTCTGAGCTATTAGGAAGTGTCTAACCTGCTATCCATCCACAGCCCTACTAACTTTCACCATCCGCTGCCCTACTTACTGGCACCATCCACAGTCCAACTAACTGCCACCATGCTCTGTCCTACTAACTGACACCATCCACTGCCCTACTGAATTACACTGTCCCCTGCTCTCTTGACCCCTATAATCTGTCCTAGAAACTGCTGACTCCTGTACTCTGCCCTACCTACTACTGGCCTCAATACACTGCCCTACCTATTGCTGACCACTATACACCACCCTACCTATTACTGACCTCTATAGATCACCCTTCCTATTACTGACCTCTACATACCGCCCTACCTATTACTAACCTCTACACACCACCCTATCTATTACTGACCTTTATACACCACCCTACCTATTACTGACCTTTATACACCACCCTACCTATTACTGACCTCTACACACCACCCTACCTATTACTGACCTCTACACACCACCCTACCTATTACTGACCTCTATACACCACCCTACCTTTTACTGACCTCTACACACCGCCCTACCTATTACTGACCTCTACACTCCACCCTACCTATTACTGACCTCTACACACTATACTACCTATTACTGACCTCTACACACCACCCTACCTATTACTGACCTCTATACACTGGCTTACCTTTTTCTGACCTCTGTACACCATCCTACTTTTTATTAACCTCTATACACTGCTCTGCAATTAGGTCTGAAACTAGTTTCTCACTGAAGTCAACTTTAAAGGTAGGCTAAGTTTATATTTTTACAATGACATTTGTTTTATTATAATTTTCAAGTAGATTTCCATCTCTAAAAGGTTGCCTACCCCTGCTCTAAATGCTTCATCACCCCCCGGTTGTGGGGAACTTGCAGCACAGACCATTTTATTTAAATGGGTTGCATTTGGTGAGTGGTAGTGCAGGCTTGTGGGGGCCCCAGTGCATTACTTTGCCCAGGGGCCCATGATGGCCCTGGGAAGGTGAGAGAGCGGACACAGCTGGGCGGGCAGGTGAGAGAGCGAAAGGACATCTGGGAGGCTCGCTGGGTGAGCTGGCCAATCAGCGGGCGGTGGAGAAGAGAGATGACATCATCTCTCACCACCCGGCGCCCACCCTGCATCCCTGTAGTTCCGGCCTCACTCACTGTGCAGGCAGTCGTGGGCAGCAGAGAGATTACACCATCTCTCTGCTGCCTGACTCTAGGACAATCCGCAACTTGTGCCAGGTGATGTGGCAAGTGGACAATCCGCAACTTGTGACAGGTGATGTGGCAAGTGGACAATCCGCAACTTGTGGCAGGTGACGTGGCAAATGACAATCTGCAACTTGTGGCAGGTGACGTGGCAAGTGACACACTCGGGGCTCCCACTGATTCTGCATTATGGTGAGTTGAACTATTTCATTTTCTATAACAATGTAATAATAGAAATAATGCACTTCAATCATCCTGACACCATAACAACCATGGTACCATGATGATTGAAGCGTCAACACCAGCCATTTCCCCAATAAGTTGCCCGCAAAAAAATCTTATTTTCTGTCAGTGCCCCTCCCGAGACTAGACTCTGGATCCGCCCCTGCTTAGCAGCTGGGTAGATATTCTTGCTCCCGGGCTCTTGTTGGATAGGATCTAATCAGCGCCCTGCCCCCAGACAGCTACCTGAAGCTCCAGGACACTGAGGATCTGTGTGTGCAGATCCTTTGACAGGAGCCAGGCAGCAGCACTGACAGGACTCGACTGCAGCGGCTGAGACCTGTCTCGTACAGTGTGAGGAAGAGCACAGTGGGACCCTCTTTCATCTGGAACACCCCCCCTCCCCCCCTTCAATGTATGGCACCTGGGGCGGACTGCCATCCCCTCCCCTGCCTTGTCCCAATCCCCCCCATTGGTACGTAAATTAATTACTAAAATAATAGAGAAGGTTTACCTTGCAAAGTGAATGTTCACTGATCTCAGTAAATTAGATAAAGCTGGGTTCACTTAAATCAACCAATTATAGGCTATCACATATTCCATTTTTAATTATTTCCCTCACATATGATTGGGTAGTATTCAAATGGAACATGGGTTCCCCTTATTTACCTTCACTTTGTAACCATACACGTTTATAAAGTGAACATTAATTTTAATGTGAACAGCCTGTATGTAATCATTCTGTAATCTTTAAATGTCTTTCTTAAAATTAAATCAGAGCATGCATACTAATTTTGCTTTGTGCTCACTATTTTCCTACTACTTTACTACTACGTAATAATTGTATAATCACTTTTAGGCCTTAACGTGATTCTAAAGGTTAAATAATAAAAACAAGTTAAAAGCCTGCTTTGCACAAAGCGATCCCATACCCTCCTCGTCTTGGGTCTCCTGTCGGTGCTCCTGGTTCCTCCCCTCTGCCAAGTGCCCCCATAGTAGGCCGCTTGCTCGCTCCTGAGCCGGCTCTGTGTGTCCATTGACATAGAGAGTGTGGCTCGGACCCACCCCCTGCTCCCTCCTTACTGGCTGTGATTGACAGCAGCAGGAGCCAATGTTTCTTGCTGCTGCCTTTCTGCCCAATAAGGAGAAAAAGAGAAATGGTAGAACTGGTGCTCTCGTGGACATCGCTGGATGGAGATCGGACTCCGGCAAGTATAAGGAGGGTCATGGGGGGGGCTCCTTGCAGAAGTTTGTTTTTACCTTAATGCATAAAATGTATTAAGGTAAAAAAACTTGTAAATTTAGAACCACTTTAATGAACTTAAGCATCATTCTACAGTAATAAATTAGGAATGATTTACCCCAATTTAGCAAAAGTCAACATGAATTCATTTGAAGAAGTGTCTTTTTGTGTACTTCTTACATCAGGCCCAGAATGACATGCCAATTCACATAAATAAAGCTTGCACAACCAAGATTTTAATGGCTTATTTCCAAATAGCCAATCTTACAGGGACAGGAATGCCAGGATTAATTTGGATATAAGTTTATTTACTTTTTACAGTAATTTGCTGTAGTTTTTTAATATTAGTATTCGAATTTAAAAAATACATATTTAAAATGTCTCAATTATTATCATTTTATTTTAAAATTATTATTTACTCACGATATATTTACTTTCAGTGTTTTACAATGCTCAAAATCAAATCTATTTTGATTATACATATCTGGAAACTGTCAATACTGCTAAGCCTTTTAAATATATAGCTTTGCAATCAGGGAACAATATAATTAACCTATACTCTAATCTATATTATTCATTTTCTTTAATTAAGAAAAATGATATATTGTAGAGTGCACTCATTTGCCTACATGCATGTGCATGAGTACATACCTAGTTCAGCTTTCAGTCACCTTTTTTTAAATCCCACATTTACAGATTAGACATAAGTATGCTCCCAGCATTACTCTGTAATAAACACATGCATGCACATGCACTATCCATTCTCAGTGCCTGGCCTTTGCTAACAAACATTTATATTATGAATGGTAGCCATCCACCATGAATTTGCATGCAGTATTTAATCCAATGAAAACAATGGGGTTTGAAGGTGCACACAAGTTCACATTATTATTTATAACACATGCTTTGCATGTGAACATTTACTTTTCTAAGTGAACAGCCTCTATTACTTTAACAAATCAAGCCAGTCAATCTGCCACCAGACAATAAAACCAAGACATTCAAGTCACATTGATTTTAAGTATATTTTATTGTTAATTGTAACTTTTTTTTTTTTGCACATGTATAGATACACATTATTTTATCAAGCACTGTGACTAAATTTATATGTATTGCTAAATATGGTACCTGGTGTGATTTTGCTGGCAAGTAAAGTGAACACTACACAGCCTCTCTGGCATTTTCAGTATATCAGATCCTCTATGTTTATCTTGTGACCAATTCATGTCAATATAACTCATGTGGTGTCTACATCCTAACAGCATTCTTCCTTCTTAGTAAATAGTAAAATATCTTACTTGTATGCTATTCAACCACATTGGGGTTGACTTATTGAAATACGAAAAGCGGTTCACTTTGAAATGTGAATGTTTACTTTACAAAGTGTATATTCACTTTACAAGTTGGTGAATATGGTGAAACTGTGTTTGTTGTGAATACCAAAATCCTTCCAACATACAACTCCCTGGCATCTGAATAGAAGTATCTTCAACCAACATGTATAAGGCAGATGAGTCATCTTTGAGTGAGACAGATACATTGACAGCTTGCTCCATTGTTTCATTAGCTCTGCCATGACCATATTCTCCTTGCATTATTATTTATTCTGGCAAGTTTTCCACAGAAAAAGGGTGTTTGCAATCTATTCAAGACAAAAGCACGAGTTAATCTGAAGTACATCTTACTAAAATGCTAGCAGTATATGTAAATACTATTTTAATAGGGCCGGAAGTTCAAAAAACCCTTTTTTAGGATTATATTACTGTAGTGTGGTGCTGTATAGAAAACAAATATAAATATGGCATTATAAAGAAGCATTATACAGTATAGTTTATGTTGACAACTGAAGTCAGAGAAATCCCATGAGATATATAGAAAATATCCCATATAAGACATATGGTAAATATCCCATATTCATTACAATAAATGTTCCTACAAGGAAAAAAATTGCATATAATAAATTTAATATGTAGACTTTTTCATGGTTCCTTTTAAATAATTACTTAAATTAGCATTGTCCTGGACACTTTCCTTTATACATTATAAGCAAATTGAAAACTTTAATTGTACAATCCAAAAGGACTGTCAGAGAAAGTGTAAAGTGTCAACCTACAGAGGAGCAAGTGCAAATGTACTAATCTCAAATACCCGTTCAATGAAAGCAAAGCACATTTGCCTGCCTTAATTGGATTTTAGAGCACTACCTGCAATACCTTGGAGAACAAAGACCCCCTAATGTATCATTATATAACCATAACATCTTTTTAATAAAAGTTCTTCATTCATTGAATTGCACTGTACTTGGCAAACAGGCCTTTACCCTTTAAACAAATAATTCATTAGGTAATTAAATTGGATAGAGATTACTCTAATTAAATATACACTGCTTGTGAATCATAATTTCAATGTGGCCTGGCTGCACCTTCATGATTTTTTATTCCTAGCATAAAGAGAGAGCTCTAAATGAATCCTGTGTGATAGAAAGAACAGATCCACACAGGCACATAAAGGACAATTTTAAAAGGCTCTCTGTGAAGCTGTCATATCCACAAATCCTATGACTTTTGTTTCCACACCTCTCTTCTTAAGGCTAATTTTTCTAGCAGGGGAACAAACAGGGTTAGGAAGAGATCCTTTACTGAAATATATGCATATGTAGAGAATGAAATGTGATTCTCATAGCATCAGTCTGCATAATTTGAGATGTGAAATATTCAAGGTTTTAAGAAGGGATGGTGCATCACCTCATTTCTGACATGGCTTACAATGGTCAGAAAAGAGCAGAGTATAGGAGAACTGAAGGAACTTTGTAGCCAGTGATCTGTTGTATGTCTTGGTTCCTTCTAATAGCATTTGGAGCTGAAGCCATAAAGACTCTAATCTGGAAAGAAGAAGTTCCTGCTCCCTGCTTTGATCTCCTTCCTCTTGGCTGTTTAAAGCTGACAGTTTGGCTGAATAGCATTCACTGCGTTCATTTGTAAGACATGAGTTTCCTAGTGTTGCGGAGCTAGCAGCTACACCTGTACTACAGGAATTTACACTCAGTTGCTCCGGGATGGCATTGATTTGGGACGGGTGAAATACAAACACAAACTAATTAAAAACTGCATAATGCAGCCCTACAGGAACAAAGCAGGGAGGGAGAAAAATAAATAAATACAACTGCAGCTGGCACAGCAATTGTGCACATGCCCCCAAGCAACGTTCTGGCAACGTAAAATTAGAACCCTAAACTGTGAAGAGAAAAAAAAAAAGTCTTCTTTAATAACTGATCATATGTAACAGACTTAATGGAAATTCTATGGTTAATTAAGAAGGGATTTATTTAGAAACCCATCCATCTTCTATTCAAATAAGCACATGTATGCTGTATTTATCACAATTTTAGTACTGATGTGTGTGTGTGTGTGTCTATATATATATATATATATATATATATATATATATATATATATAAATAACATCTATTATTTACTCCTATCAGAGTAAGCTCAAATAAAACTTATTGGGAAAAAAATCTTACTTTTTTTTTTTAAGTAATACATTATATATATATATATATATATATATATATATATATATATATATATATATATATATGTATATATGTATATATATATATATATTCATATATTCAATGAAATATGAAATATATAAAACGTATTAGGATTTTTTTAATATATATATATATATATATATATATATATATATATTGTAAGACTTATTAGGATTTTTTTTTAAATCATACATAAATATATTGTAAGACTTATTAGGAATAAAATATATATATATATATATATATATATATATATATATATATATATATATATATATATATATATAAAATGGTTTCTCAATAAGTTTGCAAAACTTACTTGGCTCTGAGAAGTCCTATGTGTAAACTCAAATATGAAGCGATGATTTTCTTGGGGCGTTCACTGTGTGTGTGTGGCTGTATCTTGGGACGAATGGGGCAATACAGGGACAAGAGCAGACACAATGAATATTTAGATGAATGAATATGTTTCCCAGAATTATTCAACAAATGCGTTGTTGTTCCAAAGCCAGTGGTGTTTTCCCAGAGCCCGCAGGAAAAGGTGGTAGGTAATAATGATTATTTAACAAGCCTCATAAATCAGACCTCCGGAGGGATGAATGGGGACTGAATAGGAAAAGGCTACTTGCTGTCAAGTGAAGGTTGACCGGCAAAACTGCCACATTACAGGCTGCCCACGACAGTTGCAGGTAAATAATTCTATTAATGAGGTGTAATAAATTTTGTATGGTCACATTATTGCCCGACACGGCTAATTATTAGCTACATTTTCCCTAAATACGCATTTATTTGATAATATATATATATATATATATATATATATATATATATATATATGTATATATATATATATATATAATTTTTTTAAAGTTAAATATTTCAAAGCTGACAGGCAAAGCTGGTAGTAACTTTATTAATTTTCTGTAAAAAAAAAAGGATAAACTGTGGCATAATCTGAGGCTGCAGAAGTTATGATTATAAAAAGTTAATTTTGACGGGAACATATGATTTGTAATACAAAAAAAAAGTTAGGAATGAAAAGAAAAAAAGAAAAAGCAAAGTGTTAGCTAAGCTATTCCGGTATTCTGCTAAGCATCTTGTTCTTTCTGTGCTGCTAGGTGTCTTCTTTCACCATCTCTGCCATCTCCATTTGGAGATATTTTCAGCGGTTTATCACTGCCATCTCCAGCCCTGCACATTTCCAGCAGGTTATCACAATTGCCATCCCCCCCCTCGCTGATCTGTTTTGCTGATTAACATCAGTGCACTCAGATACCCGCTGCACATTCCCACCGCTGCTCTATCCACTCTTAGGACATCTGGAGCAGATCAAAATCACTGACTTCATTTTTTTTTTTTTTTGTACTAGAGTAGCTGCTAAATCTTCGCTTATCCTTTTCTTACAAAGAGACCTTTAGCCCATTCCTGAAAGCATCAGGCTTTTTTTAGTTAAAATTCAGCCAAGCAGCGACCCCTATGTCTGAATTTGCATTTCTTATCGGACCCTTATCTCAGCTGATTTGTTATTAATTTGAAAGAAAAAAAAAAGGCAGTGTATGCATCGCCTTGAGAAAACTACAGCGATCGCTATCTTATGCAAATTCATTGCAAGAAGCCCTCTTTCAAGTGAAGTCTATCTGCTTACTGATCTTTAAATTAAAGAAGTCTGACCATTTAGGTCAATGTATTTTTAAACAGTGTGCAATTTATTTCAATCAATTACACTAGGCATAATCACACATTATTGGAACGCTGTTAGCAATTTGATGTGACTTCTTTTTTTTTTTTTTTCTTAGGCATGTTTATCAGATCTCTCTAGCAAAAAGGTGACTGTGTTTTCCTGCTCATCCCAGCTTGTCACTTGCCACAGTCACAGGATGACTGACTGCTCTTGCTCTTGTCGTTAAAGTGTGTTTAGCTAATGAATTGGCAGACTTTTTTTTTTTTTTTTTTCAGATCTGCAGAGCATGCAACCTGATAGACAATGATTGTATAAAAATATGGATTTACTTTAATATACAAAATGGAACACAACTATCTAATGTGTTGTATCCCTCCCAAAACAATCCAAATTATTCTAGATGTTTTTCCCCTGACCATATTTCTGACAATGTTAAGCACCTATTAGTTCCAGTAGGCTGCGGTAAAGTTTGCATTGAGGAAGGGAAGCGCTAGATGACCAGGCTTATTTCAACCTAAGTAGCTTACTACACTGGTTCTGGTCCAGGCTTATAATGCACAAAAATAGGAAAGATCTAAAAAAAAAAAAAAAAATTGCAGTTTATTTCGCAGAATTGGCAACCGAGCAGACTATTGTGTAATAAAAGGGACAATTTGGGATTTACATGCCCCTGCTTCTGTTGAAGGTATCTAGAAATTCACAATAACTGAGTATTAGCTTAGCCATTACCCTGAGAAGTTTGCTGAGGCAAAACCATTTTTTAGGAAAACTTACATTTTCCAAATTTCAGCAAGCAGAAAAGAAAATGCTGCATGACAACGCGGATTTGTGAAAAGACGTGTAAAGCCCTTTTTAATAAGTGTGTATGTTCCAGGGACATGTGCAGGCACCGCTTTTCCAATACTGGGCTGTGAAGATCTGTTACACTAAAGAGTCCTTAAGCTTCTGGATGAACATTCCACCAACATCTGAGCACTAACAAGATTTCTGTTCA